>JAKSXM010000247.1:8667812-9276406 GCA_022575985.1 Anagrus nilaparvatae | reverse complement strand
AGCTGCCAAGGCTAGCATCAAACGTAGGGTATCATACCTAATTACTGGAGAAAAGGTCTCCTCAAAATCAATACCATATGTTTGATAAAAACCTTGGGCACATAATCTCGCTTTATAAACATTTATTTCGCCACATTTTTCTGCCTGAACCTTAAAAACCCATTTAGAATCTATTATTTTACAATTTGGTGGTCTTTGAACAATGGACCATGTATTATTTATATCATGCGCAATTAGTTCTTTCTTAATAGCAGGAATCCATTTTTCTTGCTGTGGCCCTGAAACAGCTTCTTTGTACGACGCAGGTTCTTTTACTTCTGTTGAGTTCACCTGGAAACGTAGAGGCTTCTTTAAAGTTTCCCTGTTACGAAGATTTGGACCAGTGTGATTTTCTGGTGCAGGTGGTGCTTGTTGGCCTTGATTTTCACATTGGCTTTCTGGATCAAAATCACTCCCTGAGTCAAAAGCGTCATCATATATTGATTCATTGAAAGCCCCTGGATATTCAATAAGTTCATCATGGTTGCCACCATCGCCATTTTCTTTTGGTTCCACCTCTTTGTCCATTTTTACCCTAATAACAACATTTTCTATTTTAGAATTTTGAAAATCATAACGTTTATTTTCAGAAAACACTGCATCGTGAGCCTCTATTATTTTTCTATTTTTAATATCATAAAGTCTATAAATTTTTGTTTCAGGTCTGTATCCGACAAGTACAGTTTCCTTAGCTTTCATATCTAGCTTACCTCTAAACTGCTTTGGAATGTGTGCATACGAAATTGATCCCAGTACTCTGAGATGGCTTACCGAGGGCTTTCGCCCTATCCATTTTTCATATGGTGTAATTCTCGTATCGCTGGAGTTTGTGGCGCAGTTGAGCAGGTAAACTACGGCATTTACAGTTTCAGACCATAAGTTCCTTGGAAAGCCTGCAGCATGCATGACTGCTCTGACGTCTTCGATGATCGTTCTATTGTCTCTCTCTGCTCTGCCATTCATCTCTGGAGCATAGCCTGCAGTGGTCTGATGTTTAATTCCTTTTGAAGCTAGAAAATCATGGAATTTTTTATTTAAAAATTCACCACCTTTGTCGCTGCGAATTGCGACCATTCGCCTATTAAATTTATTGAATATTTCTTTCTCAAATTGTATGAATTTTTCCAAGACATCTGACTTATACTTGAGAAAATAAACAAACCTGAAATCAGTAGCATCATCGCGAAAAAGTAAATAATACCTTGCCCCACCGAGCGATGATTCTCTCATTGGGCCGCATACATCCGTATGAAACAATTCACCTGGTCTAGTAGCAATCCTCTCTTCAACCCTTTTATATGGTAAACGATGTGTTTTTGCCAGCTTACAAGCCTCGCAGTCTATCTGCTCACTACTAGTCTTCAGGCCAATGACAGCAGCTGTCCTTGACATGTCAGCAATTCTTGTAGAGTTTGTATGTTCAAAACGTTCATGCCAAATCCTTGCGTTGGTGGTAGCCACATTCACTTGTAAATCAGGAACTTCAACCTTTAAGAGAAGCCGGTAAATATTATTAACAAGCATAACTCCTTTTGCTATTATTTTATTTTTACGACGAATTACAACAGTTTTATCATGTTCAAAATTAACAGTAAAACCACGAGATATTAAAACTCCGACCGATAACAAATTTTTTTTAATTCCAGGTACGAAAAGAACGTTATCTATTCGACCTTGCACCCATTGATTATTTATGAGCTTTCTTACCATAATCGATCCTATACCTTCGACGGGACACTCTCCCGCGTCTCCAAGTACAATCTTACCACCCCTACTTGGCAGCAAGTGCGTGAACCAATCTCGCCTGTGACTGATATGTCTTGAAGCGCCACTATCCAGTAGCCATTCGTCGTCTTCATCGCCCTTCTCTTCTTTTTGAATACTTGAGTTTATTTCTGCTACCAGCGCATCTACAAAATTACTTTCATCGAAATCAAATTTTTTTTCATTTTCTTCTTGGTATTTTTTCTTGCAGCTTTTTTCTTCCGACAATCTTTAGCTATATGGCCAGTTTTATGACAATAATAACACTCTGCGTCCTTATATTTATTTTCTTTATTATTACTTGATTTATTTTTCCTGTAGTTGAAATTTTTCTCTTTTCCATAATTAGATTTATTTTCATACGATGATTTGTTATTATAATTATTATGTGAAGCAATGAGTGCGCTCGTTTCTTCTTCTTTAATATCCATCCTCCCCTCTTCTTTTATCAGCCTTTCTTGTAATAATTCGATCGTCTGCTTACTTGACTCGACGCTATCCCATGCTGATATGAAAGCGTTGTATTTTGAGGTTAGGCCACCTAATATTTTTGCCATTAGCGACACATCACTCACATTTTCACCAACGTCTTTTAAAACTCTAACCATATTTTCTAATCTAGTTACATATTTTGTTACACTTTCATTATTGTCCATTTTACAATCAAGAAAACGCTGCATTAATACAATTTTACTCGACTCCGATTTTTGTTCATGAAGTGAGCTGAGTTTGTCCCAAACTTCTTTTGCTGAATTGCACGTGATCACGTTTTCCACTTGATCATTGTCCATAGTCGACGTAATAATCGACATCGCCTTACCGTCCTCCTTCTCCCACGCCATGATTTTCTCCCCTATCGCTTCGTCCCTTTTCGCGGGATCGTCGACAGGCTTCGTCTTTGTCCCCTCTACTATGCATAAAACACCATGCGATCTCAAAATGGAGGGAATCTGAAACTTCCATATTTGAAAATTTTTTCCGTTGAATTTTGACAAATGATGACTGGCGAAATCGGCCATTTTGAGAACAAAAAAAACTTGAAATTTTTCGACGAAAAAAAACACGTGGGGAGAAAATAATTTATTTTTCACTTTTTTTTCTTTATTTTTATAAAAAAACACTGTTTTTCACTTTTTTCTTTCTATTTTATTTTTTTTTTTCTATTTAAAAAAAAAACACAGATGAAAAAATATTTATGCTTGTATTGCACCACTTGATTCAATTTTCTCACTAAAAAATTGTTACAAAAAAACTTGTTTTTCCAGTTTTTCACTCGCGTGACAACGGCCCATAACATGGTAAATATAATGATTTTAATAGATAAATATATTAGCAGGAATCAGGAAAATTATGAGAATAATAGTTATGGTTTAAATAATCACTGCGTTTAGTTTCAATCTTAGAATTATAGTGCACTATTTTATTATAAATGAGAAATATCTTTTTATCAGTATTGAAACACACAAATATATATACAATAATTATGTACAAAGAAAAAATACACGCGTCCACGTGGGAGATTAATATATAACACTTAATTTAATATAACAGCTTGCAGAAATAATGACGGAAGGCATGTGCTCTTGTCGAACGAGCAGCGCGGACTGACTCGATACCGGAAGATCTTTTTCGGAGTCGCAGCGTTCGGTAGCTCTCCGCCCCTTTTTCTTACTTCAGTTAAAAACGCGGTCAGAAGTAAATTACCTCGATATGATAAAACAGTTATTTATTGGCGGTAATTTTAACAAAACATGAAATAATGAATGATAAAGTTGAGCCAAATGCACTCTTTAGAACATGTTGAATTTAATTTCTGACATAATCTTTTAGATTACTGTCCCAAAAAACCTTTTTAGACCCTTTGAAAATAAAAAAAAATGTTCCTTTGGCAAAATGAGCATTCCAGGGCTGAAAAGGGTGAAAATAAGGGCAAATTTACCCCTTAGAACCTATTAAAAGCAATTCTTGACTTCATTTTTGAGTTCAGCAACCTAAAAAACCAATTATTTAAATTAATTTTAAAAAAAGGTTTATGTAAATTTTGGAGAATTTGTGGTGAAAAATGGCCAAATTCACCCTTTAGAATCTGTGGAATTTAAATTCTGACATAATTTTTGAGATCAGCGTCCAAAAAACCAACTAGACCCTTTGAAAATAAAAAAATAAGTTCTTTTGTCAAAATGAGTTTTTGAGTGGTGAAAGGGGTGAAAATAAAGGCAAATTTACCCCTTAGAACCTATTAAAAGTAATTTTTGACTTCATTTTTGAGTTCAGCAACCTAAAACACCCAATTATTTAAATTAATTTAAAAAAAAAGTTTTTTAAAGGTTTATGTAAATTTTGTGGGTATTTGGGGTGAAAAAAGGCCATATTCACAGTTTAGAATCTGTGGAATTTAATTTCTGACATAATTTTTGAGATCAGCGTCCAACAAAACCTACTAGACCCTTTGAAATTAAAAAGAAAAGTTCTTTTGGGAAAATGAGTTTTTGAGGGGTGAAAAGGGTTGGAATAAGGGCTAATTTACCCCTTAGAACCTATTAAAAAACCTTATTAGTTTATTTAATTGAAAAAAAAGTATCTTATAGGTTTACGTAAATTTTGGGGGTATCTGGGATGAAAAAAGGCCAAATTCACCCCTTGGAACCTGTTAAATGTAATTTTTGACCCCAAATTCTAACTTAGTGGCCTATATAACCTCATAGTATCATTAAAAAGTGTACTTAAATTATATAGTTTAAAAAATACTTTAAATCATTATTTCCTTGATTGATTAAATCATTGCTTTTTTTACAGATATTTTCTTCACCCAGTACTACCGAGTTTCACACTAAATTTTGATTTTCTTTACTACAAGTAATTATTTCTCTATCCTCAAAAACGTAATTTGCCAAATGATTAAGGTAAATCCTAATTCCTAAGTCATCTGTAAGATAATTTTTAGGTTAAAAATATTTTTAAATTTATTTTACTGACAAAATTAAAAAACGCTGCCAAGTGATTGGCACTATGGTTCCTCATCATTAAAAGCAAAATATTTATAATGTTCTATTTTATCTAATAAAAATGATAATTTGAGATATCAGTATTTCATAAAAAAAAGTTAAGTCTCGTATTTTAAAAGAAAAAAAATGTTGCTGTGATTTAATGTTTTAAATTTTTGTATATCAAAAAACAGTAACATCAAAATAATTTTAAATCTGAACCGTAAAAAAAGTAGAAATCTTTCTAAACTGCAAGTAACTTATTAACTTTATACTTCACCTTGCATATAATTAGTGTCTAATTATCCCGCGCATAGATGGCAATTCACATCTTTATTTTGTATTTACGCGATCGTACGCTCATAACTGTTCTAGGAGAAATAAAGTTGAATAAGCCTGATTTAGTATGCTTTTTTGTGAAACGAAGAGCATCGATATAATTTCGAACTCAACAGTTATAAGGAACGCATGCGCAAAGCTAAAAATTATGTATCGTGATTAAAAATAAATACTAACCTTTTCTGAGATATCGAAGCTGATCACAGTTATATTCAAGTCATAGCGAAAAAATATTTAAGATGTTAATGATATAATTATGATTTTATAATAAATATTTTTTTAATTAAAGTACCAGACACTAATTATTTAACAAGGTGAAGTATAAAATAACGTAAAGGACTCGGTGGAAATTACGTATATAAACCTCGGTGTGTTTAGTTACTCCCACTCGGCTTCGCCTCGTGGGCAACTTCACACACCTCGGTTATATACGTAATTCCCACCTAGTTGTTTAATATTATATTACCATATGCTTATCGTAATAATTCTAAATATTAATACTATCATAGAAAAAATTAAGTACTACGTCAAAAAAGGAAAAAAAATAAGGTATTTATGATTAAATTAGAAATGATTTTAGCGTTCGTAATTTTTTATAAGTAATTAATTTTAATCAGCATTTTTTTCAATTCGAGAAATATTTATAAAATCCACTTTTTTTCAATTTATTTGTGTTTATAACATCATTACACAATATTCTGATAAAAAAATTCTTGGAAAATTGATAAAAAATTTTTCAATTATTTTCTATCAATAATGCTGATATTTACGATGTGAGTATTTAAATGTATACCACGTTTAGTAATATAATAAAATGAATATTTTTCAGCTATAACAACTTTCGTTCGTGAATAGACCACTTAATTAATTACGTATTTATGATTTTTTTATGTGAAAAATTTTGAAAAAAAAAATTTTCAAAAAAATTACGTCTCAAATGCTGAATTCTTTTATAAATGATAATTCCAGATATTAGCACTTTCATAGAAATAAATTTAGTACTAGGTCAAAATAGAAAAAAAAATTATGATGTTTTTTTAATTTTTTTATATGAAAAATATTCAAAAAAACACACACACACACACACACAGACTTTTTTTAAAAACCGGTTTTTTAGCTTCCTGAGGTCTCAAAACGTGCATATATGCCAAAATATCGAAAATCAAAATTTCACCTATCACAAAGGTTCCTCTATGAGGAATCAAAAAATATTAAAAAGACGTATTTTGAAATTGATACTTTTTCTTAAAATTTTTGCATAATATTCTTCTCCGTCTTTGTATTTATAACTAAAGCTGTTTCGCCTTCTTTTGCATTGCGTTCGTTTTGAGATTTTTTTACAATGCTAGTATTTTTCGTAATTATCCAAAAAAACTAATGCACGATTCATTCTTTTATTATAAATAAATTTTTTGAATTTTTTCAGTTTAAATTAAATTAACTTATATTTTTTTATAATATCTAAATTACAATAATATTATAAGTTTTTCATAACCAAAACATGTATGACGTCTGAAAAAAAAATGGATCAAATTCACTTCTGTATTATACATGATTCAAAATTACAAGAAATTGTATTATGAAAAATTTGGTTATGAAAAACCGGAATAACCTATAATATTATTGTAATTTAGATTTCATAAAAAAAATTTAAGTTAATTTAATGTTACGTATCCTGAGGTTTTATCCAAGGGATACGTAAATATAAATAATTATGAATATATGAAATATAAGTTTATCCTGGGGATATTGACTGTCCCAGGTATTCTATATAGGTTGGATTGTATATTTTGGTTGGTTTATAGTTGATGTATTTGTAGTTGAGTTCGGGTTCGATCTAAGCTGGATGAACCTAACCTGAGGTTAAATTCTTAATTACAGAAGGAACTGTCACAATAATAACTGATAACTGATTTGATATATAACTTTCACTATATTGATTATAAGTAAATATAATAAAACTGTCTAAGTCTTTAAGTCAAGTAATTAAAGGTAGAACTGTAATAGAGTGGTAAGACTCTAAACGAAAGATAGTATTCTAATGAATGGTGGTACTCTAATAAGTGGTGGTACTCTAATAAGTATTTTGGGCGCCTGAAGGGCAATATATAATCTAATGTGAATCTGCCCATACTGCGAGATTTTGGGGGAGACGTCCAATACAAAAAAGCGTCGGTCTCGTCACGTCCAATTAGCGAAGGCGTCCCTAATTATTACTAAGAATCGCGAGGTGGGATTTATGCAGTTTATAACGCCTATAAATCCCTACTAATTTATATCATAGCTGACTTTTGGTCCCACGCTATTGTGCCAGATCAGCAACAGCGGAAATGCACCTGCGGGTTCCTATGTCGTCTGTAATATTAATACAGCTATCGGATATAGGGTTTACTATTTATATATATATTAAATGTTAGGCATATCAATTTTGACCTACCATACGTAACATCTCCCTCCCTTCATTCCAATCGTCCCGATTGGGTCAGGTGGGGGAGATGGGGCTGAAGGCAGGGTTTCAAGGGGGTGGTAAATTCTAGAATTTTCTGTCCATAGTCAATGTCAATACATAATTATATAATATAAGTACATAATATAAAATTTTGATTATAATACTGATTCTATATAATTTTAAGATATATGTTTTACATAAAATTAAAAATTTTTGATTATAATAATGATTTTATATAATTTTAAGATATAAGTTTTATGATTATACATAATATATAAATTGTAAAAATGTTTAGTAAACTAAAAAATTTTATAAGTATAAAATAAAAATCTATCACTTCATGGTTAAAAAAACACTTTAATTTTAAAACCTTTATACTTTAATTTTAAGTTATTTCTATCTTTATATAATTTTCGTCATTTTTGTTCTTTATACTTATATACTATTATTTACTTATATATTACGTACTTATAATCTATTTATTTCAAAGATTTATTTCATTTTTATTTCAATATATTTTTATTGTTATAGGTTGTCTATTATCGAGGAAGAAAATTATATAGAGACTTTTCATGTTTTTCTTTTGTAAAAAAAATTTTTCTTTGAGTTGGTAAAAATTATTATTTAATTCAAAAAAATTTTTAAATAAATTTTCGTTTATCGTATCTCTATTATCATTCAAAAAAAGAACAAATAAAAAACATAATAATTTAACATAAAAAAAATTGTATGCTAATTGTCTTTCAAAAAAATTTTTATTCATTAGTTTAAGTAAAGGTTTGATAAGATGGAAAATTATAATTAAGGCTGTATCTTAAATATGTGTATTTGATTGAATATGTATGCTGTGAAAAAAAAATACTTAGTAGTTATATTTTAGATATGAATACGATGTTTTCGGTTAATTATGGTTGTAGGTGTATTGTTAGTAAATGAGTTTCTAATCCAATTAGGTTCAAATCCGGACGATAGATTAATAATTTAAAGTATTAGGTAAAAAATATAGCTAGTTATATAAAAAAAATTTTTTTTTTTGTTTTTTTTTTTTGTAAATTTTTTTTAAAAAGAATTATAACTATTAAGATTAATTAAATTAATTAAATCTATTAAGAAATGTTATTAATTTACTACTTTGTCCAGTAGATAGTAAAATGGGTCGATCCTATAAAATCTTTGGCCAAGGTGGGGCCCTAGGTGGGCGTACTGCAATAATAGAACTGGGATAGTAGAACTCGGGCAGTTTAGGTAACCAATCAATTGTACCCTGACTGATAAGCCCTGTACAATTTTTCGTATTAAATTTTATTAAGTCCAGTGCTAAGTCCCATTTTTTGGAAACAAAATTTGTTACAGATATGTGATACAAAAAAACAAACAAAATTCTGAAAAATTTCTGAAAATCTGATTTATCTTGATAGGTTTGCGAATCGTCTAGTGAGGATTTTGGAGCCAGTTTTTGTTTTTGGATGATGTTTTTCAGCGTATATTTGGTTTCAGTCTGTTGTACATCATCTATTTTGGATTTGAATTCTTCAGGTGGCAGTGGTATAGGTTCTACTGTCGCTTTTTCCAATATATACGTGGTTTTGGTTTGAAGTACATCACATGTAAGATTTGTTTCGTTTTGTTGTACCAAGTTGCCAACCTTTTTAGAGAGAGGTGTTTCAGTTATTTTGAGTTCAGCGATTTCTATTATTTCTTCTTGAAGTGAAATTTCATTTGTATTAGCATAATTTATATTTTTTTCTTTTTGAAAGGCATGGAACAAAGACATGGAGGTTTCGTTCAAAGGTGATATAAATGTATTGATTTGTTTAATTTTAGTAGGATCTGCGTTTAACGCTTTTAAAGAGAGCACCTGAAAAGCTTTATCCCACGTTTTTGGGATATATAATTTGTTGGAGTTAAAAATTCGTATTAAAATATTCATTTTATATTCTTTGGCAAAAATGTGTACGCAATCGCTATTTTCCCATTTGTTTTCTTGTTTAAAATGTGAAAGATCCCGTCAGGATTTTGGCAATGTTTTAGGGGTTTACTTATTTTTAAATTATTGTTATATTCATTGATACTCATATTATTATTTAATAAAATTCTAAGACTGAAAAATAAACAGTTACTATAGTTACTTACATCTAGATACCTAAAAAATTGTTCGTAACTTTCACTACATTTATCTATTTTGTCATAGTGATTGAATACGTTTGTATCGATTATAATTTGTTTATAAGTATCTTTTTTGCTTTTGTTAGGTGCAAATATCAAGGCAATATTAGTTTTATTATTTTCATTGTCAACTTTCATGATTTCAGTATCGTTATTTTCTAATTGTTCAATAATATTATCTATACTTAAGCTTTTTTTGTTCTCAGAATTTATACAGATTCTTTTTTTGTGAATTATGGTTTCTGGATCTTTGTCTGTAAATTTTACCTCAACTGATGCTTCAAATAAAATTTTTCCTTTAAAGGAGTCAACAGTAGCTGGGTAATTTTCTGTAATCTTTTCCTTATTTGTTTCGGGTTGTGATTTGCTAATTGTTGTTTTACATTTTTTTGAATCAATTTCGATGTTCTTATCGGAAATAGAGTTTGTTAATGGACTGAATTTATTCATTTTATTATTTAATATATTTTTCGTTCTTATTTTGTTATTATAATCGGATAAATTTTTATTTCTTGTATTTCTTTTTCTTTTTGCCGTAAATAAAGGAGATTTTGAATAATTTTCTAGAGGGGGGCTTTCATTTTCAGAATCAGATTTGTTTTTAAGATTAAATGTAACTATTCTTTGTATAGGGTTAGGTTGTGATTTTAGTGAAATAATTTCATTAGTTTTTAAAGGTTTTTGAGTTAATTTTGATTTTTCCAAGTTTAAAATAGGGATTTTATTATTTGTTAAAAAGGGGTGGGAAATTTTTGGTATAGGGGTTTCTCTTGATTTTTCGATAGTTGAGCTTAAATTTTTATCTGTTTCAGGGATTGAAGTAATTTCTGTTATTTTTAAGGGTTCAAGTGTTTGTTTTACTGTTTTAGGGTTTAAAAAAATTTTTGGTTCTAAATTTTTAAAGTTAGTTGAAAAAGGAAAAGAATCTTCTAGTTTAAAAGTTAATTTTGATTTCTCAATGGTTAAACTAGGGGTTTTATTAATTGCTGGAAAATCAATAATTTCTTTAGGTTTTTCAATACTTAAGTCCAAATCAGATTCGGTCTGAGGGATTATTTTTAATTTTTCAGAATTTGTAGTGGATTTTATTTTTGGCTTAAGAATTGATTTCGGTTTTTCAAAACTAAAATTTATTTCTGGTTCAGGGGTTAATTTTTCATTATTTGAAGTAAAGTCTTTTTCTAGGGTAGTATTTGAAAAAGGACTAAAATTTTTTGTATTATTTGGGGTTTCAAAAGGTATTGTGTTTGAAACGTTTATTTTATCATGATTAAGGTTTAAATTTGAAGGTAATGTTCTATTATAAAAGGTTTTCTGAATTGCATTTTTATAAAAAGTGTCAGAATCATAACTTAATTTTGGCCCAAACTCACTCGAGAATGGGCAGGTAACTAGTTTAAATGTTTTTCTGATTTATTGTTTTTCTGATTTATTTTCAGCAGTTTGGAAATTTTTTGCATTGTTAGAAGGGTTATTGGGTTGTTGAATTGGATTATTCATATTAGGAGGAAAATTCTGATTATTTCCATTTTGGAAGTAATTTGGAGCAACATTTTGGCTTTGGTCATAATTTTGGCCTTGGTTAGAATAATTATGATTTTGGGGAGGGAAATTTTGGTTTTCCATCATATTTTGATTTGAATAATTTTGATAAAAGTTATCAGGATAAGAATTATTTGAAAAATTTTCTCTGTTAAAATTACGATTTCTATTATTACCGCGAAATTGACCGCGATTATTGTTATAGTTTTGGGGATTATTTGGGTTAAAATTTTGATTATTAGGGTATCCATTAAAATTTTGATATGAATTAAAATTTTATTGATTATTTGGGTATTGATTAAAATTTTGATTAAATGGGTTATTTTTATAGTTTTGATCTCCTGTATTATAACTCTGATTATTATAATTATAACGATTATAATTGTTTCCTCTATTCGGTTGCCACCAAGGTGGTGGATAATTTGGGGGGTAATTTTCAAAAACAGGAGTTAAAGTTGTAATTGCAATATCGGGTTCTTGGGTTTCGGTAGGATGTTTAATTTTTCCTTGCTCAACAGATTTAAATAAATCTTTACATTGGGATATATCGTGACTATTACTTTTACAGAAAATACATTGCTTTTTTGAAGTTTCAGCGGCAGTAGCGCGTATACCTGCTGCATTACCCATTTCATTATGTAATCTTTGTATTTCTAAAATTTGATTCATTAAATTGAATATTTCAGAAGTTGTGTCTGTGGTGACACTAGATTTGTCGTCCGTCGCAAAGTTGTTTGGTTCGGCTGGAGTAACTGGTGCGTGTTTTAATGTACAGAATTCATGTCTTTGTACCGAGCGACGTCTACCTTCAAGGTTAACTGCAATATTAGCAGCTTCTCGCAAAGTTTTTGGTTGTTTTGAGGCTACTCTATATTCCGGAGGATTTCTCAATCCAAAAAGAAAGCATTCAAGGGCTTCAATACTAGTTCGCTTTTTCCATTGTTCTTTTTCGTTTGCGGTTAAGCTAACTGATGAATCATAAATTGCATGTAAAGCTTGTTCTAAATTTTGTACGCGTAGGGCATAATCGGCGACTGGTTCGCCAGGGTTTTGTTCGGCTTGTCTCATATCTAATTTAATAGTATCTGCGTCAGTGATACCTCCAAAACTTAATTTTAAATCTTGTAAAAAATTTTCTAAACTGGTGTAATTCCTGCGTAAGCGTCGTATGCTCGGCCTTTAAGGCGACGAGGGATTGAATTTAACAAAAATTGTTCACATCCTGTTCCATATGTTTTAACAATGTCTTTCAAAACTTTGGAAAAAGCTTGTAGGGTTTGTGGTTGACCAGAAAAATCGGGTATATTTGCAATAGCAGTTATAAGTGGGACGGTATTATTTAATCTATGTCTATTATTATTGTTGTTTGGTGGGTTTAGTACTGCATTATTACGATTTTGATCATTATTTTCAATATCGTTCAGAATTTCGTTTGTTATTTCTAAATTTAGTGCTCTTTCAGCGTTAATTATATTTGTAATTTGTTCGCGTTCTCGTAGCATTTCTAAATTGAGGCGTTCAAGTTCTTGGGCTAAATTGGCTACATCTATATTATTGGGCGGGTTAGTTTGAGGGCCGTCCATGGTTCGGTTTACTTCACTATTAATTGATTCAGTATCAGAAAATGTATCTCGCGGTTGTCGCCAAGAATTATTTGGCATAATAGTTTTACGAAAAAATTTACGAGATTGTTTATTTGCTTATAAGAAGGATTTAAAAAAAAAATTTTATTTTGTAAAATTTTTGAAATGTCTCGGAGATTTAAAAATAAAAAAAATATTTTTAAGGTACTTACATTAAGATGGTAGTTATAATAACGGTCCTGAATTCCATTATATTTTCCCATGATTTGTTGGATAGGTCCTAAAACTGCTTGGCAATGATAAAAAAAAATGAACAGCTTGGCTACGGTTTGGCAATATACAGCTTAGCTACAGCTTGGCAATATTCAGCTTGGCTACAGCTTGGCAATATACAGCTTGGCTACAGCTTGGCAAAAAAATTTTTCCAGAAACTGCTTGGCGAAGATGTAGATAAATTTCTTTAGATGGTATTGTGTGGTATAACGGCTTTAAATAATTTCAATGATCTTGAGATTTTGATTGATTAGAGTTGATTTCTTCGTTGAGTTCGATAGTATAATTTACAGTTACTATTACTTTACTATTTGACTTGTTTGTTGATAGTATTTCTTGTTTTGAAATTTAAAATTTTTCTTTTACTTTTCCTTTACAATTTTGGCAGTTTGGATACTTGCAGGTATAATAGCGTTGGCCTTTCTTTGCCATATACTGTAAATGTTATCTTGATAAGGAAATATGCTTTTGTTCCTTCTTACCAGCTTTCCTTTTAGGGAGCCACTTTATGTTACGTATACTGAGGTTTTATCCAAGGGATACGTAAATATAAATAATTATGAATATATGAAATATAAGTTTATCCTGGGGATATTGACTGCCCCAGGTATTCTATATAGGTTGGATGGTATATTTTGGTTGGTTTATAGTTGATGTATTTGTAGTTGAGTTCGGGTTCGATCTAAGCTGGATGAACCTAACCTGAGGTTAAGTTCTTAATTACAGAAGGAAAGGTCACAATAATAACTGATAACTGATTTGATATATAACTTTCACTTTATTGATTATAAGTAAATATAATAAAACTGTCTAAGTCTTTAAGTCAAGTAATTAAAGGTAGAACTGTAATAGAGTGGTAAGACTCTAAACGAAAGATAGTATTCTAATGAATGGTGGTACTCTAATAAGTGGTGGTACTCTAATAAGTATTTTGGGCGCCTGAAGGGCAATATATAATCTAATGTGAATCTGCCCATACTGCGAGATTTTGGGGGAGACGTCCAATACAAAAAAGCGTCGGTCTCGTCACGTCCAATTAGCGAAGGCGTCCCTAATTATTACTAAGAATCGCGAGGTGGGATTTATGCAGTTTATAACGCCTATAAATCCCTACTAATTTATGTCATAGCTGACTTTTGGTCCCACGCTATTGTGCTAGATCAGCAACAGGAAATGCATCTGCGGATTCCTATGTCGTCTGTAATATTAATACAGCTATCGGATATAGGGTTTACTATTTACATATATATCAAATGTTAGGCATATCAATTTTGACCTACCATACGTAACATTAATTTAAACTGAAAAAATTCAAAAAATTTATTTATAATAAAATAATGAATCGTGCATTAGTTTTTTCTAGAAATTACGAAAAATACTAGCATTGTAAAAAAATCTCAAAACGAACGCAATGCAAAAGAAGGCGAAACAGCTTTAGTTATAAATACAAAGACGGAGAAGAATATGCAAAATTATGCAAAAATTTTTAGAAAAAGTATCAATTTCAAAATACATGTTTTTAATGTTTTTTTTAATTTTGTCAGTAAAATAAATTTAAAAATATTTTTAACCTAAAAATTATCTTACAGATGACTTAGGAATTAGGATTTACCTTAATCATTTGGCAAATTACGTTTTTGAGGATAGAGAAATAATTACTTGTAGTAAAGAAAATCAAAATTTAGTGTGAAACTCGGTAGTACTGGGTGAAGAAAATATCTGTAAAAAAAGCAATGATTTAATCAATCAAGGAAATAATGATTCAAAGTATTTTTATTCAAAGTAACTATATAATTTAAGTACACTTTTTAATGATACTATGAGGTTATATAGGCCACTAAGTTAGAATTTGGGGTCAAAAATTACATTTAACAGGTTCCAAGGGGTGAATTTGGCCTTTTTTCATCCCAGATACCCCCAAAATTTACGTAAACCTATAAGATACTTTTTTTTTAATTAAATAAACTAATAAGGTTTTTAAATAGGTTCTAAGGGGTAAATTAGCCCTTCTTCCAACCCTTTTCACCCCTCAAAAACTCATTTTCCCAAAAGAACTTTTTTTTTTAATTTCAAAGGGTCTAGTAGGTTTTGTTGGATGCTGATCTCAAAAATTATGTCAGAAATTAAATTCCACAGATTCTAAACTGTGAATATGGCCTTTTTTCACCCCAAATACCCACAAAATTTACATAAACCTTTAAAAAACTTTTTTTTTAAATTAATTTAAATAATTGGGTTTTTAGGTTGCTGAACTCAAAAATGAAGTCAAGAATTGCTTTTAATAGGTTCTAAGGGGTAAATTTGCCCTTATTTTCACCCTTTTTAGCCCTGGAATGCTCATTTTGCCAAAGGAACATTTTTTTTTATTTTCAAAGGGTCTAAAAGGTTTTTTGGGACCATAATCTAAAAGATTATGTCAGAAATTAAATTCAACATGCTCTAAAGAGTGCATTTAGCTCAACTTTATCATTCATTATTTCATGTTTTATTACATTCATCCAGAATCTTTGGAACTATCCGGATTAGAAGGTCTTTGAATAGTAAAAATACGTAATGATAAAAATTTTAATATTAAGATTGATAAATCAATCATGATTCCTACTATTATAGAATTTATTTTGTCTCAGCAAAAATATGCATTCCATGAATGCAAGGTTACCCTCAAAATACAAGGATGCTAATATCGTAGAGATGCTTCAAGGATCAAGATAACTTTGAATTCACAGCAATTCAATTATTATAAAAAGTTGTAATTAGTTAATAATGTTTTTAAACAAACATATTTATTTCCTACTTAATTGAAATAAGTTAAGTACCATGATAATCGTAAAAAAATTGCTATTTTGGTTCCTCATAGAGGAACCTTTGTGAAAGGTTGAAAATTTGATTTTCGATATTTTGGCATATAAGCACGTTTTGAGACCTCAGGAAGCTAAAAAACCGGTTTTTAAAAAAAGTCTGTATGTGTGTGTGTGTGTGTGTGTGTATATTTATGTATGTATGTATGTATGTATGTTGGACTGTAACCGGTGATATTTCACAGCCAACACGACATTAAGACCTAATTTTTTTTTCAAAATTTTTTTTACCAAAAAATCTCAAGGTACTTTTTTTTTTTTTTAATTTGGATGTAATACCTCATTTTTTTCCATGAAAGTACTGATATCTAGAAGTATCGTTTTTACTCGATAAATCGAAACTTATAATTTATTTTTTGAAAATTTTTTTCACCAAAAAATACAAAAAATGAAAATTTTTTTTTTCCTTTTGGACGTAGTGCTTGATTTATTTCTGTGGAAGTACTAGTTTTAGAAATATCGTTTGTAGTAATTTTTTGGACCTAATTTTACTTAATTTTTTTCTCAAAATTTTTGTCGCCAAAAAATACAAAAAACGCCAAAATTTTTTTTATTTTAGTACGTAATACTTAATTTTTTCCTATGAAAGTACGAATATCTAAAATTATCGCTTGTAAAGGATTTCTCCATCGGATACGTAATTTTTCGAAATTTTTTTTTTCAAAACTTTTTTCATAAAAAAATTAAAAAAATACTATAATTTTTTTTCTTTTTGGACGTAATACCTTATTTCGATGCAAGTACTTATATTCGAAAGTATGATTTTTACTTGATAAATCGAATCTTATAATTTATTTTTTGAAAATTATTTTCTCAAAATTTTTTTCACCAAAAAATACAAAAAATACCAATTTTTTTTTCATTATGGACGCAATACTTAATTTATTTCTGTGGAAGTACTAGTCTTAGAAATATCGTTTATAGTAATTTTTTCGACCTGATACTTGATTTTTTCAAAATTTTTTTCTCAAAATTTTTATCGCCAAAAAATACAAAAAAGCCAATTTTTTTTTTATTTTAGGACGTAATACTTAATTTTTTCCTATAGATTTCCTACGAATATCTAGAATTATCGTTTGTAAAGGATATCTCCATCTGATACGTAATTTTTCGAATTTTTTTTTTTTTTAATTTTTTACACAAAATAATTAAAAAAATACCATAATTTTTTTCTTTTTGGACCTAGTAACTCATTTTTTCCCATGAAATTACTGATATCTAGAAGTATCGTTTTTACTCGATAAATCGAAACTTATAATTCATTTTTTGAAAATTTTTTTCTCAAAATTTTTTTCACCAAAAAATACAAAAAATACCAATTTTTTTTTTCTTTATGGACGCAGTACTTAATTTATTTCTGTGGAAGTACTAGTTTTAGAAATATTGTTTATAGTAATTTTTTGAATCTTATACGTAATTTTTTCAAAATATTTTCTTAAAGTTTTTATCGCAAAAAAATACAAAAAACGCCAATTTTTTTTTTATTTTAGGACGCAGTACTTAATTTCTTCCTATGAAAGTACGAATATCTGGAATTATCGTTTGTAAAGGATTTCTCCATCTGATATTGGCGATGATAAAAATAATAGTAAAAAAATTGAAGATTTAGATTCTGATAACCAAGAAGAAAATTTAGAAGATAATTTTGAAGAAAAAGAAGAGGCATGTATTCCTATTGAAATCCCTCAACTTCGAAGGTCAACTAGAGAAAGAAAACCAAATCCAAAATATGAAAACTGTGCTATAAATAATTGTATATATGTAAACTACTGCAGTGCAGATACCCCAGAAAATTTTGAGGAGGCGATAGAAAGTTATAAAAAAGAATTTTGGGTAACTGCAATGAATAAAGAAATTGAAAGTCTTAAAAAAAATGGAACTTGGAAATTAGTTAATAAACCTGAAAATAAAAAAGTTTTAGATGTAAAATGGGTTTTTACAAAAAAATCAGAAAATAAGTATAAAGCAAGATTAGTTGTAAAATGATTCCAACAAAGAGAAATTTTAGAAGATATTTATTCTCCAGTTGCTAAAATGCAAACACTGAAAGTTTTATTATCTTATTGTTTTCAAAATGGGCTATGTATAGAACAAATGGATGTTGAGACTGCGTTTTTAAACGGCAAGGTATTTTCAGAAATTTACGTAAAACAGCCTAATGGCTATGAAGATGGTACTGATAGAGTCTGTAAATTAGAAAAAGCACTTTATGATTTAAGAGAAAGCCCAAGGTCATGGTATGAATGTTTTTATAAATTTTTAAAAGGGGTAGGATTTGTAAGAAATAAATATGATTATTGTTTATACACTAAAACAGTTAAGGAAGTAAAAATTTATTTAATCATATTTGTTGATGATTTATTGATTTGTTGTAAAGATAAAAGTCAAATTCAAAAAGTAAAAAATGATTTAATATCAGAGTTTAAAATGAAAGATCTAGGTGAAGTAAAAACTTACTTGGGAATAAATATTGATTATAATTACAAAGAGAATAAAATGACATTAAGCCAGAAAGATTATATAGAAACTTTAGCAAGAAAATATAATATTGAAGATAGTAACTTGTATAACACTCCAATGGAAATGAATTTAAAATTAGATCCAGCAAAAGAAATTTCAAATAATATTATGTACAGAAATATTATAGGAGCCCTGTTATATATTAGTTCAGGTACAAGGCCAGATATAAGCTATAGTGTAAACTATCTAAGCAGATATCAAAACTGTTATAACAAAACTCATTTTAAGTATGCTTTAAGAATCTTGAAATATTTATATCTAACAAGAAATTTAAAATTGGTTGATAGAAAAAGAGAAATTGGCTCAATTATGGATTGTTATGTAGATGCAGATTGGGCAGGTGATCATATAGATAGAAAGTTAACAACTGGTTACGTGATAAGATTGTTTGGTAACGTTGTTTATTGGGAGTCAAGAAAACAAGGAGTTGTGACAAAGTCGTCTACGTTTGCTGAGTACGTAGCACTTTCAGAGGTCGTCAGTGAAGTAAAGTTTTTAAAAGGAATTCTAGAGACATTTAACGTAAAAATTAAGGATCCCATAAATATATATGAAGATAATGCTGGAGCTATAAACATAATTTTACGAAAAATTCCAAACATATAGAAGTACATTATCATTATGTGAATGAAAGTTATTTAGAAGGTGAAATAAATATAATTAAAGTTAATTCTAACAATAATATTGCTTATATATTTACAAAATCATTGTGTAAAGAAAAATTTGTGAAATTTAGAAAATCCCTAAATATTATTTAAATGTAAAATTCAAAAGTGAAAAAAAAAAAAAAAAATAATAATAATAATAATAATAATAATAATAATAATTTAAAAAGGTGGTTAATAATATAAATATAAGGAGGCGTGTTGAAATATGCGTATATTTATATTATAGAATGATTCATATTTAGAAGTAAAAAATAAAGGTTTTATATTTTTCATATGTATTGTAGTTCATAGCGATACTTTGTTGTTATTTTAGAAAAGATTAAAAAGGGATGTGTGTATAAGAGTAAAGTTGTGTAGAGAAAAACAAGAATTTAAATGAGTCAGTTGATATAGAAATGTAAAAGAGTTAAGATGTATTTTAAGGTAAATAAATATAATTTTGATTTGTTATAATTAATATAAAAGGAACATTTATTTAATGATCCACAACCTCGATTTTCCTAACAAGTACCTCATTTTTTTCCATGAACGTACTAATATCTAGAATTATCATTTTTTACATAAAAAAATTAGAAAAAAACAATTATTTTTTTTTTTAGGACTTAGTACTTAATTTCTTTCTATGAAAGTATGAATATCTAGAATTAACGTTTTTACTAGTGTAAGGACTGCGTTTTAATTTCGCGCTTCAATTTGGGTTGGCTAGTCTTTAAAAATAAAGATTACCAACTTGAATTTGAACGCGAGCAAAAAGAAGCTCTCGAGAAATAGAGGAGAAGGAATGGCGACTCGACCTGAGCGGTGCGAAAAGCATTCAGCCTCCAAAAAAATAATAAATGTTTTATTAAATAATTAAAAAGTATTTTTGTTAATAATTACAAAAGGATTAAGGCTGTTAATTTTAAAATTTGCTAAAGAGTCTAATCGGGGTAAATATTATTTTTTTATTAATGTAATTTATGTAAATAAAGTAAGCACATGTTTAGTTAGTAAAATTATATTTGTCTTGTATTAAAAATGTAAAGTTTAAATGATTAAGTATGAGTATTAATTAAAATAGTTATGTAAAGGAATAATTAATTAATTATATATGTATTATGTAGCTGTTTAAATGCATTTCACTGGAATTTATGGTCATCTCTCAAGTTAACCTCAAAAGATAATATACTCTACTTTGGACTTTAACTCCAACGTCGTTTAGCAACCAACATCACCATAGGTTCGTTATTCAATCAAGCCTCATCTTGAAGGAAATATTTTCATTAAGAAAAAAGGAGTCTTGGCCACCTCCAGTCTTCAAGAAGTATAATTTTGTTTGTCATCGAGGAAAAATTGTCATTGGTGAATGGTACATAGGAGTTAAAAGAAACTAAGTTGAGTATTTATTTATAAGGTTTTTTGTATCAAGAGGTTATACTATTTTTTATTGTAAAAACACCATTTAAAAACATTTGTTAGTATCGATGAATGACTTGTGAACAATTAGATAGCAATGCTTTGATCGATCAAGTGTTCGCTTATCATATTCACATAAACTAAAGAAATATTATAGTTAAGAAATACATATATAGAATTAAAATAATTGGATAAAGGATAAGAGATTGTAGCTGAATAAAATAGTTTATATAGAATCAATTAAGTATATGTGTGGTTGTGAGTGGTTGACGTACTATCTCAATAACTTAGATTTTTTTTGTTTCTTAGTTGTTATTGAAGAGAGTTATTTAAATAATTAACAGACATAATTGATTAGGGCAATTTTATTCACTATAAAATTTTATGTATTAAAATAAATAAAAAAAAAACAAATAAGAACTTGTACGTTGTATGTATATATGAGCGGCCCGCTAGAATATGAATCATTGATCTATCAATAAAATAAAAAAATGAAGAAGATACTAAATTTTTTTATTTTTTATACACCAAATGTCCGGAAATACGCCAAAAAGTTAATTTTAACGTTAACTTATGCACCGGGGTTATGTCAATAGAGGTTTAGAGGTTATTCCTATTGACTTGCCTGGGATTACAATTTTGGCCAAAAATCAAAGAAAGTTAAATTATAATTTTTTTTTTGGCATTATCATTCAATTTCAAGATCAAGCTAATGAGAGGAGCTGATTAAGGGTATTTTTAAAAAGATAAATTTAAAACGAAATGGTGGCTGCGCAAATTTTAAATTGAGAAAAGGCCTAAATTTTTAGAACTAAAGTAGATATAAAAAAACTTTTTGAGGACTTTTTTTTGAAAAAACTCGAATTCAGTCTCTCAAAAACATATTTTTTTAACTGATCAGCAAATTTTATGTAAATTGGTGAAATAGTTATTGCCAAATTCTCACACTGTTTTTTGGTAATTTTAGTATATAAATTAAATATATTTTATAAATTATTTAATAAAATAAAAAAAATGAAAAAAAATACAAAATTTTCTTTATTCTTTATTTCTTTTTTACGCCAAATGTCTGCAAAAATATGCCAAAAAGCAATTTTTTGATAAAAAAAAATGGTGGGTTTATTTTTACGTGAAGTTTAATGTTAATTTAGGATTAAATTTAATATTTAATTTTAACGTTAAATTTAATGTTAAATTTAAAATTATTTAAATAATAAATTTTATGTTAAATTTAACGTTACTATTTTGATTTATTAAAAAAAAATTTAGTCATAGAATAAGATGTGTAACGTCCTCGGCCGTTCGGAAATTTCTTCCGTGTAGGTTGAAATGACAGTCCCTGAATTTTTTCCGCGTATTTAAATTTAAATAAATTATTTTTTTTGAAATGGTCAGAAAATCTCAGGGACATTACGTGAAAATGATTTTCAGCTATCCAAGGTGAAAACTAAACTTTCAATTTCGAGGAAAACGATTTTAGATTTTAGTTTCACCGGATAATTGGAAAACCGTGTTAGTCAGAGCTAAGATTTTATTTTAGAGTTTCTCATTTCTAGATTCTAATCCGGAAGCTTAATTTTTATTTAAGGAAAAACGAAAGGGATAAAATATTAGCTCTGTCCGATGTAAAATAAATATAATTTAAAGTTAAATCTTTACCTATAGGTCAAGCTTGAACACTATTTTCAAGCATAAAAATGTTAAAAATATAGTTCATATTACCTAGAAAACATAAGGAAAATAGAACTAAGGCAAAAGAAAACTAAAATTTTATCTGGTGCAATAAATATTTTTCATAAAGGAATTTTCTTTTCATGAAAAATCTATGTTTTGCATAGTTAATTTTAAGTTTTCATTTCCATAAATAAATAACTTTTAAGATAATCTCATAACTAGTTTAAATTAAAAGAAAAAGGGATTTCAAAGTAATTTATTCTTGGAAAATTAAGAAAATTAAGTTCAAATTAAAGTAAAAGCAATGGGTTTAATAACGAAGGTTACTCAGTGTAGAACTAATTATTCATGTAAAACCCATTGTTTTGAAAATACATAATAATCGGTTAATTAAAATATAGATGAGAAAAACAACACCTGATCGATGACGTGCTATGAGGTGACAAACTAGTCCCCTCTTAGACGCATCTCTAAGACTAGGCGGTAACTTTGATGGGGCCCTCAACCCACTCCTGGACTTGAATTTCAGAGTCTTATCAATACTCACCAATAACCAAACGGCAACTCGAGCTCTTGGTTTTGGAGAGGGCAAAGAGTGGGAAGACGGTCTTATCAATTTTTCGTTTGCTTAAATACTCATGTTTTTACCAGAGAAAGGCCTTCTTGAAGTAACATCAAAGACCGGTTGATAACGTTACGCGCGTTAATCATGAGGAGGAAAAGAAAAAAAAAAGAAAAATTTGAACTTAATTTTTCATAAAACTTGACAGTTAAACTTATTTAAAAAAAATATATTGTTATTAAAGTGTTCATAAAAAGTTAAGATTTTCCTCAACTTAACTTAAAAATTTATAATTTTTGAAATATAAAATAAATTAAAAGTTAAAACATAAATTCAGTGAATCAGATTATTTATTGTTAAATTAAAAATTAACAATCCTACATCACTTATTTTATTTGAACGAGAACAAGAAAATTACAAGGAAAAGTAAGTATAGTAATTGTTGTTCGATAAGTTAAATCAATTTTATTATATTGAGTAACTTTTCTGAATTATTAAGCTAATTAACAATCCCTGGAAGGCCTGGACAACCTTCCTAAAAACAACATTAATTTTGTAACGGCAATTTTGATTGTTACAGATGTAACTTTATTTTCAGGAAATATATCGATCTGAATTGAATTATTTTTGATTAAATGTACACTGTAAAAAGTAACTTTCTTAGATTTACAAAAAAACTAGAATTTGTTCGAAAAATTAGTGAATTTTCAAAAAATTTTGTAAATATTAGATGAAAATCGTAAATTTACTAAAGGCTATGCCCGGATCTATATAGTGAATCGGCCCACGAAAGATATTTAAAAACTAATTGTATTAGGTCAAAGTACACCTAAAAAAAATAGGATCCTGAAGTTTTCAAACCCCCAGATGCCTTCAGCTCTGATTGGCAGCCTATTAATGACAAAAAAAAAGTAAATTTTTAACGACTTTTTAGTCGTCTTTCTGATACTCCCGTGGTAAAACGATTCTGTCAAAATGATCTTGCGACCTCTCATTCAAAAGATTAGACGATATACTTTCAGATGAAATTACTTTTGAAAGTGATTTTAGTGCATCCTTTTGATTGGTAGACCATAAACCGTCCAAAATAAATTTTTTTTCTTCTTAAATTTCAACTTTGGCTGCGATTTAAAAAAAATTAAGAGATATGCCCATTCTATTTTTTTTTTTAAATAATGAAAAATAAAACAAATTTTCATTTACGACCATCTGCGCTCAAAAATATTTGGGGCAACATGGTAAAATACTTAAAAAACTGAAATAACTTTTGTTTTTAATTTTGCGATTTTTCGAAAAAGGAAACCGCACAAATGAATAAGAAATGGCTGTTCGATCAAATTAGGTGATTTTTTTGTATGTTTTAGATTTTATTATTCTGAAAAAATGTCTCCATGGACATAAAGCTCTAAAGTCTCAACTTTGGCTGCTACGGAGCTTGAAAGTTCCATAGCTGTATTACATAGGCACAAAAAAAAAATCATGTACCAGAGGGTAGACCCCCTGGTATGGGGGTTTTTGATGGTGCAAAAACCGAATATGGCCATAGAAATGCAATAAAACTATCCAATTTGCCCCCAGTGCCCCCATAAGCCTCCCAAAGAAGTGAAAAAATTTTTATTACAAAAATTAAAAATTAATATGAATTCTTATATTTTTTGAGACGGTGTAACCAAAAATGAATATAAAAAATGTTTTCTACCAAAATTTGGCCATGTAAACCACCCCAGTGGCCCCATGCACCCCCCCCCCCCAAAACGAGATACAAAAAGTTTATTACAAAAACTAAAACTCAATGTGTATTTTAATGTTTTTTGAGGCGCTGAAACCAAAGATAAATATAAAAAATGTGTTTAATCAATGCTTGGTCCTCTAGGCCAACCCAGTGCCCCCATTCACCCCCCCCCCCTCAAACGAGTTAAAAATATTTTTATTAGGAACATTAAAACTCTATGTGTATTCTTATGTTTTTTGAGATGCTGTAACCAAAGTTGAATATAAAAAATGTTTATAAACAATGCTTGGCCCTGTAGACCACCCCCCCCCCCGCCCCGAACAGGTTAAAAATATTTTTATTAGGATAATTCAAACTCAATGTGTATTCTTATGTTTTTTAAGACAATTTAACCAAAGATGAATATAAAAAATGTTTTTAACTTGATTAAAAAAACACGCTTGGCCCTGTACACAATTCCAGTGCCCCCATTCACCCCGCCCCCCAAACGAGTTGAGAATATTTTAATAACAAAAATTAAAACTCAAGGTGTATTCTTATTTTTTTTTTGGACACTGAAACGTTTGAGGGGGGGGGGGGTGAATAGGGGCACTGGGGTCCTGTAAAGGGCCAAGTATTAGTTAAAAACATTTCTTATATTCATCTTTGGTTTCAGCGCCTCAAAAAACATAACAGTACACATTGAGTTTTAGCTTTTCTAATAAAAACTTTTATATCTCGTTTGGGGGGAGGGGGTGGGGGTCGCATGGGGCCACTGGGGCGGTTTACAGGGCCAAACATTGGTAGAAAACATTTTTTATATTCATTTTTGGTTTCACCGTCCCAAAAAATATAAGAATTCATATAAAGTTTTAATTTTTGTAATAAAAATATTTTTACCCATTTGGGGGGGGGGGGCGGTAAAAATGGGGGCACTGGGGTCGTCTACAAGGCCAAATGTTGGTAAAAAACATTTTTTGTATACATTTTTGGTATAAGCATCTCAAAAAACATGAGTATATAGTTCAATTTTCATTTTTCGAAAAAAAATTTTTTCACTTCTTTGGGAGGCTTATGGGGGCACTGGGGGCAAATTGGATAGTTTTATTGCATTTCTATGGCCATATTCGGTTTTTGCACCATCAAAAACCCCCATACCAGGGGGTCTACCCTCTGGTACATGATTTTTTTTTTGGGTGCCTGTTTAATAGTGCTATGAAGCTTTCAAGCTCCGTAGCAGCCAAAGTTGAGACTTGGAAGCTTTGCGTCCATGGAGACTTTTTTCAGGATAATAAAATCTAAAACATACAAAAAATTCACCTAATTTGATTGAACGGCCATTTCCTATTCATTTGTGCGGGGTCCTTTTTCGAAAAATCGCAAATTTAAAAACAAAAGTTATTTCAGTTTTTTAAGTATTTGACTATGTTGCCCCAAATATTTTTGAGCGCAGATGGTCGCGAATGAAAATTTGTTTTATTTTTCATTATTTAAAAAAAAAAATAGAATGGGCATATCTCTTAATTTTTTTTAAATCGCAGCCAAAGTTGAAATTTAAGAAGAAAAAAAATTTATTTTGGACGGTTTATGGTCTACCAATCAAAAGGATGCACTAAAATCACTTTCAAAAGTAATTTTATCTGCAAGTATATCGTCTAATCTTTTGAATGAGAGGTCGCAAGATTATTTTGACAGAATCGTTTTACCACGGGAGTCTCAGAAAGACGACTAAATAGTCGTTAAAAATTTACTTTTTTTTTTGTCATTAATAGGCTGCCAATCAGAGCTGAAGGCATCTGGGGGTCTGAAAACTTCAGGATCCTATTTTTTTTAGGTGAACTTTGACCTAATACAATTAGTTTTTAAATATCTTTCGTGGGCCGATTCACTATATAGATACGGGCATAGCCTTTAGTATATTTTCGAAAAATTCGAGAATCCTAGATTTTTTTTGGGATTATATGAAAAAAGTTGTAAATTTACAACTATTTTTTGTAAATTTTCGAAAAAAATTGTAAATTATCAATTTTTCTTACGAATTCACAAAAAAAATCGTGAATACTCTAATTTTTACGATAATATACTAAATTTAGTAAATTTACGATTTTTTTTCGAATATTTACAAATTTTTCTGATAATTTACTAATTATTCGAAAATTTTCTAATTTTTTTGTAAATGTAAGAAAGTTACTTTTTACAGTGTAGTTAACGACTAGATAACATTTGAAATTTATTTCAAGGCCCAAAAAGCAATTATTTATTATAATAATACTATCCTTTCCAACAGAATCTAAAAATATAAAATATTAACAATGAATTTATTAACAAAAATTATAATATATAAATCAGTATCATTAAAAATATACCAACAAAAAGTTATTTTTTTTTTTAACTCCTACTATGGATATACGCCCAAAGACTTTTGAACCTTAATTTTAAACCTTAATATACATAAATATATATTTTTTATTTACAACCTTAATATGAAAGACTTTTTATTTGCCTTCCACTTAGACCCTGTTTTCTTAATAATATTCGATTTCTCTTTTAAGTATTATGATGAAAACAGAATCCTAGCTTCAGAGTGGTGAAGAATTTTAAATCTTTATATATTTAATACGAAAGTATTTTCATACTACAAATAACGTCTATATACAGTTATAAAATTCCTACTAACTCGGGATTCGAACCCATGAAATTTATGAAAGTATCTCTACTTACATATAAGTCGCGCGGCTTTAATCCACTAGACCACGGCCTTTAAAAAAATTTTTGTACGTCTTTTTTTATTAATATTTTAAGATTTTGTCATGTTTTTCTCATTACAAAATACACCTAGCACATCAAAAGCCATCTTATACGGATTAATTCCGGTTGGATTTTTAATGGTTTGAAATTTTCAAATTGGCCGTTAGCCATAATTATTTTTGCTCAAATTTTTCCAGAATGTCTATGTCAGTTTTACCAAAAAAAATTTTGAATATGTGATACTCAAATGAGCGCCCACAATTATTATTTTAGTCTGCCAAAAACAGCCAAAATTAGCCAAAACAGAGGGCGGAATTTGTTTTTTTTTTTCCAATCAACTTAAAGTCGGTATCAATATAATTAATTATTTTTTTTGGGTAGGCCAGATAAAAAGAAAATTTTTTCCCAATCATATATCTATGTTAAAAGTTTCATGGTTTTGAGTTATTTCAGTTTGAACTGGACAGCTGAAATCAAAAAATTGAAAAAATCCAACTTTGTAGCAGCTGTATCTCAAAATTATGCATCAGGAAGTGTAAAATAGGAGTGGTTTCACCAATCCTAGGTAAAAAATTTATTTTATTTTTTATTTTTCGGCTGGTCTTTCTATCCTGGACGTGCCCATATGTACTATCACAACGTTTACAATTAATTTTGTATACTATATTTTATACATTATATTTATCACATTTATCTTTACCTAAAGTTATAAGAACCAGAATATCATAACTTTTATATAAGTTTACCAGATCATTATTAATATTATAATTAAATGGAATCAAAATTTTTGGTTTATTTTCTAACTCAGTAATTTTGTTCCCGCTTGCGTAGCTGGCGTTAATACTGGCGTTAACTCGAGGTTTAACAACGTCTTTGACAACGTTGTTAAAAACGTTGGATTATGATGAGTGTTGACAACGTTGTTGACGCTAGATTAAACGCCGGTAAAATAAATTCGTTATTTATTTTTTTTTTATATTATATAAAAAACATAATTTTAATTTATATTTTTGGGAATATAGGATTAAATAAGGAAAAAAAATCTTTTTATTTATTTGAAAATATATATAAACTGTTTATTGAATAATATTACATTTTTTAAAACTATTTTTATGAACTTTAAAGCACATGCATTTTCAAAATACTTAAATAATTATATTACAGATAATTAATACAACACCAACTTAAAATTAAAATGAAATCATTTAATAAAAAAATTATTGTCTTTAAAAAATTATTCTTTTATTAGAAAAATAAATAAAAGGCATACATAATAAATAAATAAATTAACTAACACACATTTTCACTTGCACTACGCTTTATTACTTCTGCTTACAAACTAAAATTCAATATGGTTGATGCGCGTTTGTAGAGTCGTTTGTAGTTCCAAAATTCTACAAAATTTTAAGTGCGCATAATTATGGTCTTCCCAACTTCCTTTCACTCTGATATTCCCCACAGATTCTCCATATTGGGTTTTTAGTTTGTAAGAAGAAGTGATAAGCATGATACATCAGTGAAAAAATGTGTTAGTTAAAATTTATTTCTATTATAATAGAATAATTTTTAAAGACATTAATTTTTTTATTAAATGAATTCATTATAATTTTAAGATAGTGCTGTAATTTCTGTAATAAATAAGTGTTTTATATAAGTAAAATAAAAAAAATTATATTTTCTGGTGTAGAAAGGGCCTTTGAAAATGCATGTGCTTTTTAAAGTTCATAAAAATTGTAAAAAAAATGTAATATTATTCAATAAACAGTTTATATAAAAAGATTTTTTTTCCTTATTTAATCCTATATTCCCAAAAATATAAATTAAAATTATGTTTTGTATATAATATAAAAAAAAATAAATAAATAAATAACGAATTTATTTTACCGGCGTTTAATCTAGCGTCAACAACGTTGTCAACACTCATCATAATCCAACGTT
Organism: Anagrus nilaparvatae; assembly: GCA_022575985.1. Taxonomy (NCBI): domain Eukaryota; kingdom Metazoa; phylum Arthropoda; class Insecta; order Hymenoptera; family Mymaridae; genus Anagrus; species Anagrus nilaparvatae. The sequence goes on along the minus strand of JAKSXM010000247.1, from coordinate 9,247,193 downwards.
TTTAACAACGTTGTCAAAGACGTTGTTGAATCTCGAGTTAACGCCAGTATTAACGCCAGCTACGCTGGCAAGCGGGTTGTTTTTAAGCTCAGGGTTATTATTAAAAATATAATTTAATTTTGTTTTTATATTTCTGTCTAGAAATTTACTTGGGTAGTTATTATTAAATAACATTATTTTTATTAATTTCAAATTATAATCATGAAACTCTTCATCTGTTAATAAGATACCTTTGTCGACTAAATTAAAAACAATAGCTCTATTTTGAGAGTTACAAGCATAAAATAATTCTTTTCAGAAATGTTGTACATAAAGTTCTATGAGAACACATTGAACAGAGTGGAAGATTTAAAAAATTTAAAATATATTTACATAAATACCATTAACCGATAAAGAAATGTATAAGTTGTTAAAGTTGTTATTTAAATAAAGTTATTTTTTGTTAATAAGTTTTCAGTACTTTATATACATTAAAGTTATCCCCACTATTACTAAAAATTTTTTGAAAGTTTGTCAGTAATAAGATGGCTTTTGATGGGCTATAGATATTTTCTAATAAGAAAAACATGACATACTTTAAAAATCTTAAAGTATTAGTAAAAAAAATTTTTTAAATAATGTAAAATAACTTTTTTTTGGTATGTTTTTAATGATACTGATTTATATATTATAATTTTTGTTAATAAATTGATTGTTAATATTTTAGATTTTTAGATTCTGTTGAAAAGTATAGTACATAGACTATTGAAACGCCCAGAAAAATAAAAAACATTTTTTTTATTTTTGAAAAATTTGTTCTTTTATTGATCAATAAAATCCTATTATTCTAATTTTAATTATGAAATTCAGATAACGATAAAGTCAATTATTCATACAATTATTTATTAGTTTTTAATTAAAAGTAAACAGTAATTCAATTAAAAAAAATAGAATAAAAGAATAAAAGTTTACGTATCGATAAAAAAACCTGTTAGTTTATTATTAAACATAATTGTAGGATTGGGCTTAGTATTTTCAAATAATTTTCAACACTTTTATTTAATTTAAAAAGTAAAACGACACAACATATTTATTGATACGGCAACATTAAATTTAAAGACTATATTTTTAACATTACTATTTTAAGTGCTACAAACAACATACAACAGACTACATGCCACATACAGTTCAACTGATGAACTCCCTAACAACTGACAAGCAACTGACTCTTGTGACCAAAATCCTGAAGCTTTTATACATTTTAATATTCATTTTAGATCGTTCTATTCTCGAATTTTCTAGCTACTTAACATTCATTCTTTCTATAAAAAACTAACGATAATTAAGACCTAGAAACTTCCATACATTAAAATATCATACGATACAGACACTACAGAAAACACACCATATGACACCGGAAACATCTTGACTTTAACGTACAACTACTTCTAGATAGATTCTTATACAACATAAAAATACAATGTAAATTAAATCAAAATCAATAATTAATTAATAATTATCTTCAGGTTGACCCGAATCCTACAGTTCGGCCGTCCTGACTGTCCGTCTGCCCCAGGTGGACGCCTTCCTTGTCATCATCATCCCAGGCATCATCATTGTCTGGATTGACCTTCTTGTATGGGAAATGCCACCTACGCAATGCCCAAAGCTCCTTTATGGTGACCACCACCTACATAACCTCCATCTCCTTTGATTAAGGTAATTACCACCTGTAAAAACCATAAAACCTTTTTTTTTATGGGAATTGCCACCTACGCAATACCCAAAGCACCTTTATGGAAACTACCACCTGCATAGCATCCGTTACCTATCAGTATACCTGCTCCTGCATACTCCTTGATTACGCCTTTGATTAGGACCACCAATGTCCTAAATTTTCTTCTTAATAGGATATTTAAACTTATTCTTCGGAAATCGCCGTCTCCTATTTCCAAGTTTCAGCCATATTGTCTTCTTCAACTATTTCTGTCTGATTATTATTATTATTATTATTTTTCCTTACCCCTGGTGCCGTCGAAGAATTTCCCATAAATTCTAAACGATCGCGTAACTCTTCATAAGTTCTTGCAGTGCAGAGCATCACCTGTAGCCGTTCATCATCAGTTACCCTTTTAATGATGTAACGAAAGACATCCCTCTCTTGCATAGCTGCTTGACGCCCCAAGGCCTTTATTTCGAAAAAAAAAGTCCATCGGTGCTTCTCCTTTCTTGTGTCTGCGAGTTGACATCCGCTCATAAATTTGTGCCGGTGAAGTCTTCGAACTGAATTCCCGTTCAATTTCTTCTTTAAGCATCTCCCGAGTGGGTTACAGCCCACCTTTTGGCTATTCCTTCCAGCGCGCCTACCGCTGCAATATAACCTTCTAGCTGCGACCACCTGAACGCCGTAATTTTATGCGCTACTGCCCGTGTCCACTCCTTAACGGGCTTCACTGGATTGTCACCTTGATATTTTGGCAATGTATCCGCCGCATCCCTTAACGACACCATTAGCAAAGCTGGCTCCTGGAATTGCGGTTGCATTGATTGAATCGCACCTCTTCCATTTTCTACCGAAGATTCCCTTGAAACCTGCCGCTCCTTAAGCCTTGTATTTTCAGCAAGCAAATTTGATATTTGCTCAGTCAGCTCTTCGATCTGTGTCCGTAATGTATGTAAAGAGAATATATACTCTTTATTTTTAGTTTTAAGATAGATAAGTAATTTAATAAATGTTCACGTGAACATCATGTATTATAAGATATTATAAATAAGATATAATTCATAAGTTTTCAATGTACAGTCATAAATTTTAGTAATAGAATAAACAGATAGAATAAAAGACCTTATTGTCGTTTCTTATTTTTAGGTAATATAAAATAATTTAATATAATAAAATATATCATTTATTGTTAATTTTTAATTCTTAAAATTAAAATAAATAATTTCGTATTTTTAGCAACACAAAGGTCGTTTAATTTACAAAACCTAAAAAAGATAGATAACGCATTATAAAACGGCAATTTTCGTCAAAAAAAAAAGATAAAAAAGAAAACAAGTAAAATTTTAGTTATGGAAAAATTACAATTCGAATTTTCTTTGTTAGAGGCAAGCGACGGTAAGTCAAATGTACTGTGCTTAGTCAGAATATCTACACCTGATGGAAGAAAATACGTTTTGCCACCTGAATATATGCCAACGCATCAACATATAGAACTTAAAGAAACAGATGCTTATAAGAAAATAAAAACTTCATTAAAAAAAAGACATCAAGTAAGAAGAGTATGGATAACTTTAAAAAATGAATTAGCGAACGTATATTTAGATGAAGACAAAAATTTACAATTTAAGGACTGCTATCTAGAAGAAGAAAAAGAAGATCCTGCTCCTAGTAGTACTTCAAATTCAAAAGGATCAATATCAAAAGTATTAGAAAAACTTTTAGAAATTAAAGAAACTAAGCCTGAAAATCAAAATTTAGGAAAAATATCGGCAAGATTTATGATCGAAAAATTTTCTAGTAAAGCTCCAAACGCGAATCAATGGATAAGTGAATTTGAAAAAGAGTGTGAACGTTTTGAAATAAACAAGGATGAAAATAAAATTGAAATTTTGAAGTACTTCCTAGAAAAATCATGTCTAGACTGGTATAGGTGTGTTTTGATGAAATATACAGTAAATTCAGAATGGGAAATCTGGAAAAAAAATTTCTGTGATACTTACGCTAATAAAGGTTGGTCATCAATAAGGTTCGCACTTAATTTTAAATATCAAGTAGGGTCTTTGCTGGACTATTCAATAAAAAAAGAAAGGCTTTTACTGGAAGCAAGAGAATCAATAGATACAGGAATATTAATCGATTTAATTGCATCAGGCCTGCCAAACTTTGTGGCTGATAGAATAAACAGAGAATCCTTAGAAAAAACAGAAGATTTATACAATGAAATAGGAAAACTCGAACATATGGTAAATAAAAAAAATTCTGAATATAAAAAAAGTGTAAAAAATTTTGAAGGTAAAGAAAAACAAGAAAAAAAACCATGTAAAAATTGTGAAAAAATGGGATATACAAATCGTTATCATCAAGAATCTACATGCTGGTTTAAGGATAAAGAAAAAATTGTAGAAGGTAAAAAAACTCATATAAATCTAATAAATAATTCAGAAATTGAAGATGAATTAAAAGGTACAAATCAAAAAAACTTGTTTTCTCACCATTAATCAAAGTAAAACTACTATTAAATAATAATTTTGAAACATCTGGAATATATGATTCCGGGTCAAATGCTTCTTTAATAAATTCAAAAATATTAAAAATAAAAAATGAAAATTTAAATAGTAACATAGGTGCTAATTTTCGGACGATTAATGGTGTAAAAAAATCAAATGGTTTGGTTACCATAAAAATTAAAATCTTCGATATTGAAGAAGAAACTGATTTATTTGTAATAGATAACGAAAATTTCGACCACGATATTTTAATCGGGTTAGATATGATAAAAAAATTTAAATTAAATTAAGACGAAAACTTAAATATTACACAAAAAAGAAATTCAAAAAAATTTAAAATTGTAGAAGATACGGCTACAAATAATACAATTCCTAATAAGGAATCAGAAAAATTTAAAATTGTAGAAGATACGGCTACAAATAATCCAATTCCTGATAAGGAATCAGAAAAAATAAAAAATGTAGAAGATACGGCTACAAAATATTCAATTCCTAGTAGGGAATCAGAAATAAATTTTAATGAACACATAAATGTGGATAATTTTAAAATTGAAATAAACCATTTAAATATGGAGCAACAAGAAAAAATAGAAAAAATTGTAGATATTTATAGGTCTATATTTGCAAGAGATAAATACGACATTGGTATTGTAAAAGATTACGAAGCACGAATAGATTTGCTAGTAGATAAATATTGTAGCAAAAGACCATATAGATGTTCTCCAGAAGATAATAAAGAAATTGAATATCAAATTTCAAGATTAATAGACAAAAAATTAATTGAAGAATCTTATAGTCCGTTTGCTGCTCCAGTGACTATGGCCTTCAAAAAAGACGAAAACAAGAGGTCAAGACTCTGTGTGGACTTTCGTGATTTAAATAAAATAGTGGTCCCTCAAGCACAACCTTTTCCGTTAATAGAAGACATAATGGTAAAAACAAGAAATTGTAAATATTTTACTACATTAGACATAAACTCAGCTTTTTGGTCCATCCCTTTAAGGATTGAAGACAGACATAAAACAGCTTTTGTTACTCAAAGTGGACAATTTCAATGGACTTGCTTACCATTTGGATTAAAAACGTCACCAGCAATTTTCCAAAGAATCCTAAGTAATATTATAAGAAAATATGGTCTTTCAGATTTTGTAGTAAATTATATAGATGATATATTAATTTTTTCTAAAACTTTTGATGAACATATCGATCATTTAAAAATATTATTGGATGCCATATTGACAGAAGGTTTTAGACTAAAATTCTCAAAATGTATTTTTGCAGCAGATTCAGTAAAATATTTAGGACATATAATAAGTAATAACCGTGTTAGTCCTCTTAAAGATAATTCAATATCAATAAAAGTTTTGCCGACTCCAAAGACTTAAAAAATATTCGTCAATTTTTAGGTAAAATAAGTTTTTATAATAAATACATACCAAAAAACTCTATTATACTAGATCCTCTACACAATTTATTAAGAAAAAATCAAAAGTTTATATGGTCAGACGAATGTCAAAAATAGTTTGAAACTATAAAAAAATTACTATGTACACAACCAGTTTTAGCTATTTTTGATAAAGATTTACCAATACATATCTACTCAGATGCAAGCTTAGAAGGATTAGGCGCTGTCTTAAAACAACCACAAGAAAATGGCATTGAAAAACCTATTGCATATTTCTCCAAGAAAACTAATGAAGCTCAGAAAAAAAAAAGAGCGCAGTCTACCTGGAATGTTTAGCCATAAAAGAAGCAATACAATATTGGCAACATTGGCTCATCGGAAAAAAATTTTTAGTTTTTTCAGATCATAAACCACTTGAAAATCTAAATATCAAGGCCAGAACAGATGAAGAACTTGGAGACTTAGCATACTATTTATCACAATATGATTTTCAGATAAGATATAATCAAGGTAAAGACAACGCAGAAGCTGATTGCCTAAGCAGGAATCCTGTCTTAGAACCATATGAAAATAAAAATGAACAGCTAAAAGTTGTAAATTTAATAAAATTAGTTGATATTTTAGAAGATCAAAAAAGTAACGAATATATAAAAAACAAAAAAGAAAAATTAATCAAGAAAAATAACGTCTACTACAGAAAAATTAAAAATAAAGAAAAAATTTTATTATCAGAAGAATTAAGTATAGATATTATTAAAAACATTCATGAAACCTGGTGCCACATAGGTATAAAACAAATGCAAAAGAAAATTAGCCCCTTTTATATGGCTAAAAATTTAACAAAAAATATAAAGAAAATTTGCAAATCATGTGAAGTGTGCATAAAAAATAAATCAAGAGGAAAGGATAAATTTGGACTCATGTCTCACTTGGGACCAGCTAAAAATCCATTTGATATAATGTCAATAGCTACAATCGGCGGATTTGGAGGCTAAAGGTCCACAAAAAAATACTTACATCTTTTAGTGGACCATTTCACAAGGCATGCATATATTCTAACTTCAAAAACTCAAGTTGCAGATGATTTTATAAAATTAATTAATACTGTAGCAGAAAACAACAAAATTGGTCTAGTGCTAGCAGATCAATATCCAGGGATAAATTCAGGAAAGTTTAAACAATTTTTAAAAACCAAAGATATACCTCTAATTTTCACTGCAGTAGACTCACCATTTTCAAATGGATTAAATGAAAGGTTAAACCAAACCCTTGTCAACAAAATAAGATGCAAAATAAATGAAAGAAAAAACAAAGTTGCTTGGACAACAATAGCACATGAGTGTACAAAAATGTATAATCAAACGGAACATACAACTACTGAATTTTCTCCAAAATATTTACTGGAAGGTACAAGTACCGTAGCAATACCAGATGAACTCAAAGAAATAAATACAAATACTGATTGGTTAAAAGATAGAAGAATTGCAATAGAAAATACAATAAAATCGCATAACAAGAATAAAAAAATTTTTGATAAAAATAGAAAGGACTTCCAGTTTAACACAGGAGATATGGTTTTTATAGAAAATGGAAACAAGTTAAACCGAAAAAAATTAGATGAGTTAAGACTCGGACCATATAAAATAATACAAAAAGTATCAAATGCAATTTACAAAATAGATACTGGCCATAAAAAAGCCGAATCAAATCTTTTTCATATAACCAAGCTTATTCCAGCCGTGTTATAGATTGGAGGACCAATTTTTCCCAAGAGGGGAGATGTAAAGAGAATATATACTCTTTATTTTTAGTTTTAAGATAGATAAGTAATTTAATAAATGTTCACGTGAACATCATGTATTATAAGATATTATAGATAAGATATAATTCATAAGTTTCTAATGTACAGTCATAAGTTTTAGTAATAGAATAAACAGATAGAATAAAAGACCTTATTGTCGTTTCTTACTTTTAGGTAATATAAAATAATTTAATATAATAAAATATATCATTTATTGTTAATTTGTAATTCTTAAAATTAAAATAAATAATTTCTTATTTTTAGCAACACAAAGGTCGTTTAATTTACACAACCTAAAAAAGATAGATAACGCATTATATGTATTTAAAACAATATTATTAGTTTCGTTCATTTTGAGTTTTCTTGAATCGCGAAATTTATTTTCTATAACCCTTGTTCTACTAATCTTTTCGCGTTGCACCGTTACAGCTGATAATTTTACCGAACGTGAGGGTTCTACTCTTCTTGACATCAATTTTCCCGCTACTTTAAGGCTCTTCAGAATGCCGTCGTATAAGCCCTTATGTAAATATCTTCGCTTACCTCCGTTTATATTCAACTATACTTGTTTCTTTACTACTTATGCACAGCTGCCGTCTCCTGTAGTTTTCAAATTCTCCTGGACTAGTGCTTGTAACTTGCCGCCTCCAGTTACTCCTTTCGGTATCCACCTCCTACGGGAACCTTGAATTTCTTTAGTGGGAACTACCTCCTGCGTAGTTGCCCTCACCTGTTGGAGCACCTTTCCGGAACTGCAAATTTCTGCAACGTCGCCTTCTCCTTAAGATCACTAGCGTCCAAGATAAAAATTTCTAAGTACCTACTCCAAGGTACTGCTGCACTATAGTCAATGATAAGACTTTCACCTCCTTGTGGTCTTATGCACTTCAGTAACTTGTTTTTCACCTTTGAAAACGCTAAGCCTTTTCCGTATTTAGAATATTTCTATTCCGGCATGGGCCCCCAATTTGTAGGATTGGGCTTAGTATTTTCAAATAATTTTCAATACTTTTATTGAATTTAAAAAGTAAAACGACACAACATATTTATTGATACGGCAACATTAAATTTAAAGACTACATTTTTAACATTACTATTTTAAGTGCTACAAACAACATTCCATACATTAAAATATCATATTACAGCGCCCTCTAGGGCGCGCGACTAAGTAAGTTACTAAACTTAGAAGCACTAATATATACAGGAAATTATGGTTTCTCTCTCTATTTTTGACAAATCTTCCAAGTAAGATATATCGAAGATGTCGAAAGTCGAATTTCGATTTTTTGATCGAATTTCGATTTTTATGTCGAAGATCGGCGGATTTATTTTTTTTTTTACACATACACATATAATAAAAATATAGCGTCTGCTCTCGCCCGGTATAAGATATATTATTCAGATATAATTAAAAAAAATAAATGGTCAATTGGAGAAGAAACATTGCGTGTTTATAGCTTTTCTATTCTATCTATCTATTATTTTTAAAAAAATAGCTGTTACAAAAAAGAGTGTATATATATTAGAAAAAAAGAGTGTATATTAGAATTTATCCATTTATAAAAAAAAAAACTATATAAACTATACATGGCTAAAAAGAATTTTGTTTTTAATTAAATTTTAATTTTAAATTTTTTAATTTTTTTTTGATAAATAAAATCCAAACTAGAATGTATAAGCAAATTTGGACCTAAAAAAATATAAAATCCATGTAATTAGTATTTTACATTACAAGTATAGTTTCAAAAAGCTTTGGAAAGCTATTACTGAATTTTATATACATTTTGGGTCCAAATTTGATAAAATTCTAATTTAAATCTACTTTATTAAGTAGTTTTCACTTATTTAAGCAGGCTTTATTCATTGCTTCTGATTCTTACACATAAAAACATCCAGGATTTTAGAAAGAGCCATTACGATATACGAATTCCCAATAAACCTGTTCAAGTAATTACTGTTTTTTCTACTTCTGTATTAGTGAATACCAAATTGCATATTAATTTAAAACCAACTTCTAAAGAGGGTCTAACTTATGTAAATATAAAATTTTTTAGGTTTTCAACGATATGGTTTATTACCAAGTTCTGGATGTTTGTACGAGTAAGAATCATAAGCCTTGAATTCATCCTGTTTGCATAATTAAAAATTATTTGATAAATAAAACCAAACTAAAATATATAATCAAATTTGGACCTAAAAAAATATAAAATCCATGTAATAAGTATTTTACAAGTAGTTTCATTCATGCGTTCTTAAAAAGCCCTGGAAAGCCATTACTGGATTTTATATACAGTTTGGGTCCAAATTTTATAAAATTTTAATTTAAATCTACTTTGTCAAGTAGTTTTCATTTATATAATCAGACTTAATTCTTTGCTTCTGATTCTTACTCATAAAAATATCCAGGATTTTAGAAAGAGCCATTACGATGAAATAATTCATCAATTACAATTACATAAAGATTCTAACTTCCTAAAGTAGGTTTAGTCAATAAACACACCCTCACAACTCAATCCTGTAATTCTTGGGGTCTAAACAAGAAAAGAGGTCGATTTCTTGATTTAAACTAGAAAATGCTATATCTCTTGTTTATAAAACAGAAATCTACTTTTTCCTGGTTTCGAATCCAGAAATTCGTAAGTTTTAATTTTTAAACTACAGTTTCAGGATTCAAATCCAGAAATAAATCATTAACTTGTTTATAAAACAGAAATCTACTTTTTTCTGGTTTCGAATCCAGGAATCAGTAAGCTCCAATTTTTAAATTACAATTTCAGGATTCAAAACCAGAAATAAATTATTAACTTGTTTATAAAACAGAAATCTACTTTTTTCTGGTTACGAATCCAGGAATTTGTAAGCTCCAATATTTAAATTACAATTTCAGGATTCAAAACCAGAAATAAATATTTATTTTAAAAAAATAAATGTTTAAAAGAAATTATGCGATATGATGGCCAAAAATGTTTGTAATATCAATCAAATTAATAATTTAAACTATTAGAACATTAATAATTATTATAATAGCATAATATAAACAAATTTTATCGGGTAGAGAATAAGCGGGAAGACAAGTTTATGTGCAGTTTTGTTCGTAATCTACAAATGCTCTCGTGGTTGAATGGGCAAACGCATGTCACAATAGGGGTAAGGTCTCAGGATCGAATCCGATAATTAACCTTTTTTTTTTATTATTTAATTTATTAATTTTTTTTTTCATACATAATTCGTGTGTCACAATAGGGGGAAGGTCTCAGGATCGAATCCGATAATTAACATTTTTTTTTTATTATTTAATTTATTAATTTTTTTTTTCATACATAACTAATTCGTGAAGTAATTTTTTTTTTATCATCAAAAAGGGTATGTCGGGTTAAGATAAGTGAAACGCCCCTGTTCTTGGATCAAACAAACTGTTTTAAAAGTTTTTGGTGGTAAAAAAATGTGGTAACCGTTGCCCGTTTGTCCATTTACCCCTCCCCGCCACCAAAACGTCCAAAAAACTGTCCAAAAACCTGTTCTTTTGGTTATAATTTTTTTTCTCTGGAACGACTTTGCCAAAAACCCTGAAAATTGGCCAAAATGGTCCCATTGCATATATTTTTCACCAAAAAATTTTTGGGACCCCTACGACCACTTTAGACCACCAAAAATTAAATTCAAAAATTTCAAAAATCAATTATTTTACAAAATTAAATATTGGGAAGGGGGCTGAACAAAATTTTATTTCAAATTATTTTTTCTAACATAAAAACACAAATTTTCCAAAAAGTTTTAGACCTCTAGACCCGGTGCGACCCAGTGAAAATTACAAAAAACTCGTTATTTTATCGTTTTTTTACCGTTTTATCGACGATATCGCATGGAAAATCCAATGCATTCATGTTAAATTTGAAAAATTATATGTATTCTGAACGGAACTTAATAATAAGACAGATTAAAGACCTTTATACCCCTTTAGACCACATATTTTGCACTTCAAATTTCAAATTTTCAATATTTTTTTTCAATTATTTTGTTTTTTTTATAATTTTTTGACGGAATATCCCATATATATAACCATAAAAAAGTTTTTTAGTTAAATATATTATACTTTTGATCATATAACTTATTTTTTTATTTTTAGACCCTTTAGACCCCATATTTTGAACGATAAAGTTCAAATTTTTGAATTTCTTTCGACTTTTCTTACTACATTGCATGGGAAATCCTATATATATAATTTTTTTAGTTCAATATATTATATTTTTAAAAAATACGATCTTTTTTTATTTTTTAGACCCTCAAACTCTACTTGTTTCTCTCAAAATTACAAGTATTGTATTTTTTTTCTTAATAATTTTGGTTTTTTTATTATATTGTGTGGAATCACCCATATATAAACTTTTTTTAGATCAATATTTTATATAAATTTATGCAATATTTTCAATCAAATAAAAAATTGTTATATTTTTTTAGACCCTCAGACCCTTTGTTTAAACTTCATAGCTTAATTAATTATATACTATTCCTATATATACTGCTGCTATATTATACATCGAAATTGCAGTTTTCAATGATTCCATTATATCGGCAATAAAATGTGGACATTTCCATGCAATTTAAATAAAAAAAGTCGAGTGGAACAGTATATGATGAATTAAGCTTTAATAACAAGCATGCAGTTTTACATATTACTTCAGTATTAGATAAGTTTTGGTTTCGGAATTGCTGATGAAGAATCTTATATTTTTCACCAAGAATACCATGTACACTTTCTACTACCCATCGAATTTTAGTCACAAATTGAGATGCATTTGATTCTTCATTTGAAAGTTGCTTTTTTTACCTTTTAAGGCTGGCATAAGTAATCGATACCCTTTTTCTTCTAAGAGATTTATAACAAAAAAATCTAGCACTTGTAAAATTTGTTAAAAGCTCAAAGATTAGTTTAAAATCGTTACTCAGTGAAGAATATTGTATATTCTTTACTTTAAAAATATTTAATAAGGTAATGTTTAATTTCGAATTTGGAATTATGTAAAAAAAGTTTTTATAAAATTGTAAAATATTGTAAATTATTAGCCTTGATAATGAAGACTGAAGGTCTTCGAAAGGTGGGGAATTTATTGAAAAAATAAAGCAAATTGTTAGCTCAGAAATCTAATATTTTTATTTAATATCTTTAAAACCTCTATCGAAAACAAACACGTTTCCTGGTTTTAAAATACTACTTATTCCGTTAGGGTCTTTTGATAAGTGTTCTTATCATTGAAAACTGCAATTTTAATGTATAATATAGCAGCAGTACATATAGGAATAGTATATAATTAATTAAGCTATGAAGTTTAAACAAAGGGTCTGAGGGTCTAAAAAAATATAACAATTTTTTATTTGATTGAAAATATTGCATAAATTTATATAAAATATTGATCTAAAAAAAGTTTATATATGGGTGATTCCACACAATATAATAAAAAAACCAAAATTATTAAGAAAAAAAATACAATACTTGTAATTTTGAGAGAAACAAGTAGAGTTTGAGGGTCTAAAAAATAAAAGAAGATCGTATTTTTTTAAAATATAATATATTGAACTAAAAAAATTATATATATAGGATTTCCCATGTAATGTAGTAAGAAAAGTCGAAAGAAATTCAAAAATTTGAACTTTATCGTTCAAAATATGGGGTCTAAAGGGTCTAAAAATAAAAAAATAAGTTATATGATCAAAACTATAATATATTTAACTAAAAAACTTTTTTATGGTTATATATATGGGATATTCCGTCAAAAAATTATAAAAAAAACAAAATAATTGAAAAAAAATATTGAAAATTTGAAATTTGAAGTGCAAAATATGTGGTCTAAAGGGGTATAAAGGTCTTTAATCTGTCTTATTATTAAGTTCCGTTCAGAATACATATAATTTTTCAAATTTAACATGAATGCATTGGATTTTCCATGCGATATCGTCGATAAAACGGTAAAAAAACGATAAAAAAACGAGTTTTTTGGAATTTTCACTGGGTCGCACCGGGTCTAGAGGTCTAAAACTTTTTGGAAAAATTGTGTTTTTATGTTAGAAAAAATAATTTGAAATAAAATTTTGTGCAGCCCCATTCCCAATATTTAATTTTGTAAAATAATTGATTTTTGAAATTTTTGAATTTAATTTTTGGTGGTCTAAAGTGGTCTAAAGTGGTCGTAGGTGTCCCAAAAATTTTTTGGTGAAAAATATATGCAATGGGACCATTTTGGCCAATTTTCAGGGTTTTGGCAATGTCGTTCCAGAGAAAAAAAAATATAACCAAAAGAACAGGTTTTTGGACAGTTTTTTGGCCGTTTTGGTGGCGGGGAGGGGTAAATGGACAAACGGGCAACGGTTACCAAATTTTTTTTACCACCAAAAACTTTTAAAACAGTTTGTTTGAAAATCCAAGAACAGGGGCATTTCACTTATCTTAACCCGACATACCCTTTCTTAATTTTTTTAAATTTTAAAATGAATTCGTCTCATTTCCTTGAATTATTTTCAAGATATAGCTCTGCAAATATGGTGTTTAAAATTAGCATTTAAGGATTCTTATTTTAAATTATTGAATCTCTCAAATAGTTCAAGAATGAGAGACAAGTAATAAATTTCTGGAACCTTGGAGCTTATATAAATTTATTGAGACGAAAATCTATTTTAGTCTAAGACTGTAATTTTGACATTAACTTAAAAATCGTCCATTTTTAACCAAAAAAGGCATTTAGTTTAATGACTATCACGAAGAAGTAGACCCTTACATGAAAAAAATGAGACTAATTTGAATTGGCGTTCGGTTAATTTACTGGGTAGCAATGTTTTTGGGATGTTATCCAAAAAACCCCATGTTATAATACTTAAACCCTTAGTTTACCTGAATGGGCCTCCAGCAGGGCCGTCTTAAAAAATATAGGGCTCATAGGTGGAAATCTGGGGGCCCACTTAAGGCATTTGAAAATAAATAACAAAAATTTCAAATCTTACTATTGCATAGAACTAAAAACTACACAATCAATATTAGTCATTCTATCATATATAACATTGCCAGATCATGTCTCCAGATTGGGCTAATTTTTACATCACCTTTTTTATATATAAAATATGTTTTTTGTGAAATTGTCAGTCCTCTATGTGCTCAAGATGTTGAGTTATACCAAAAAGAAGCTTTTTCGATTTTTTCAACCACTTTTTAAAAATGACTAGACGATTAAAAAAATAATAAAAAAATTTTTTTTTAAAACACGCTTTTATTTATGCGTTATCTAGTATAGTTTTAGTGCACTAAAACGTAAAAAATAAATTTATAATGAGAGTATTTTTGATTTTTAATAAAGTTTTCTGATAATTAAAAATTTACCAAAAATTCATTCCTTTTGCTCAAATATGAAAAATTTTAGAATACATACGTATGTGATAATGAAAAAAATTAAAAGCGTGGGTGACAGTTTTTAATTTTCTTTCTGCATGCTTGGCTAAAGTTAACTTTAGCGAAGCGTTTTCGTTAAAGTCCACGAAGACGATTAAAATGAATAAAAATACAACATTAACGGGTGTGTATACGATAAAGTTAATTTTAACCAATCCTTGTCAGTTAAAGTCCATGAAAGCGGTTTCGCATACTAAAAAAAATTTGTTTATATATTATATACGACTCTCGCTATAAGGCACCCCAAGGGATTAGGTTAGGCTACTCTTTTAAAAATGCATTTCTTGGGACTAGTAACCAATCCTAGTTATAACACACCCCTAGGGTTAGGTTAGGCTATTTTTTTTTTAAAGGCATTTTCACGCAGTAAGGCATTCCTTAGAATTAGGGCAAGGTGGGCTTAAGAACCCATGCGCAAATTTGTAAACAATACTGTGACAATGCCTTTAAAAAAAATAGCTTAACCTAACCCTTGGGGTGTCTTATAACTAGGAGTGGTTACTGATCCTAAGAAATGCATTTATAAAAGAGTAGCCTAACCATAGAGATGTTTCACAATATCTTTATGAGCCTAACCTAAGCCCTGAGAGTACCTTATAGCGAGAGTCGTATATAATATATAATACAAACTCGAACTCTTATATGAAACCGCTTTCATGGACTTTAACTAACAAGGATTGGTTAAAGTTAACTTTAACGAACATGATGCCGCTAATGTTATATTTTTATTCATTTTAATCGTCTTCATGGACTTTAACGAAAACGCTTCGCTAAAGTTAACTTTAACTGGTTAATGTTAACTTTATCGGGAGAGCGGACTCTAACGGTAACATATACATATTATGAAAATACTATATGAAAAAAAAGTAAATAGTAAAAGCAAATTGTTAGAGAGAGATGAAAATATATAAAATTGTTATAAACAAATTTTTTTTTTTTTATTATAAAATTGTCATCGGAGACAAAAATGAATCTGCAATCAGAAAACAAAAAAGTTTACCGGAAGTGTCCCAAAAATCAATTTATATTTATTAACGCGACAGACAAGTCAAGTTAAATAAAAGCGTGTAAAAAAATAGTATCAAGACATAAAAAGTTTCTCGCTAAATCCGAATATAATTCTAGTTTTTTGAAATTTCGCCCCTGGGCGGCTAAAATTGCAATTTTAGGCTAAAAACAGGAGAATTCGATTTGCTAAACTACAACAACTTTTATAGGACTCAAACCTTGATATAATTGGTCTAAATACTATATATTTTGATACGGTAAATGTTCCAGGGTGCTTATTTTCCCTTTAAAAAGCGTTAGAAGTATAATAATGGCTTTTTAAACCAAGTTTCAACGTTAATATCAAATTTTTTTTAAATTGTTGACTTAAATGGGTTAAATAGGTCTCAAAAATTTTTTTCAATCTCTGAATTTTCGAAAATTCTTTACTCGTCTATTTTCGATCATTTTTTTGCAAGATATGAAATAAAAGCTAATTTTAAACACCATTTTTATGGAGCCGAATATTAAAAACTACTGAAGCAAAAGGAACGAGTAAAAAATTTTTTGAAACTATTTTAAATTTAAATTTATATATTTTTTTAATTTTATATTTAAAAATTTATATTTTTAAATATAGTCATTTGGTTTACTGACTAAAGGCAAGAGAATTACTGTTGAGGTTTACGGGGATTAAAAGCTGAAATTTACGCGAAAATAGTAAAATTAAATGGAAGGTAGTTAGTTGATTTAAAAGGTGCCAGCATCATTTATAAGATAGCCTAAGACACCTTATTTTCTAACATAGAACCTTTCTAGGGGATCTAATTTCTTGACCCAGGAAACCTATTCAGATAAAATGAAGGTATGGGAGATGTTAACATGGAGCATGTTTATAGGGAGGGGTTACTTCAGAACTTGAAAATTAAGGGGGCGGAAGGGGTCAAATTTTTCCTATTTTAAGGGGGGCAGGGGATCAAATGAGACTTCGAATAATTAGGAGACTTTGAAAAATCTGGGCTTAAGGACTTACGATAATACAGGTTTATGGACTTAGAATAATATCGATTTAGGGACTTAGAATAATTCAGATTTAGCGACTTGAAATAATATCGATTTAGGGACTTAGAATAATTCAGGTTTAGAGACTTGGAATAATTTTGATTTAGGGGCCTAGAATAATACGCGTTAAGGGAATCAAAATAGTTTGGGTTTAGAATCTTAAAGTTTAATAAAAGTGATAATTACAAATTATAAAATTAGAAAATTTTATTTTAACGTTGTATTATACCTAGTCCTCAGCTGGAAGTAAACATCGGTTTTCAGTTTTTTTATAGCTACCACAATCTGTCCTATAGTTAATTGGCCTCTCGAACAGTTGAAATTCCCTTTGTTAGTTTAAATATGATATAATCCAAAAACCTCAATTTTTTTAAATTTAAATTTTTATAAATATATTTAAATAAGCATTAATACGCATTTTATTGGAGGAGTGTGAATTAATGAACTAAAAATCTTTGAAAAATATCAAGTTTATGAATATAAAGCATAAAAGTCATTTGAGTACAAATATAATCGAGGGATTAGATTTTCCATTAGCTGTACTTTCGGGAAAAAATAGTTTGGACCCATTTCTGTGACCCTTCAGTTCAACTTGGGCCCAATTGGCGTGAAATATCTCAATTACAAAAGACTATAAAAATACATAGTATTTAGACCAATTCTATCAAGGTTTGAGCCCTATGAAAGTTGAAATTTAGCAAATCAAATTCTCCCGTTCTCAGCCTAAAATAGCAATTTTAGCCCCCCAGGGGCGAAATTTAAAAAAATCAACCTCAGAATCGGATGCAGCATGAAATTATACAGCTTTTCATGTCTTAATACTATTTTTTTAATCATCTATAGTCAATTTTAAAAATTGATTTACAAAAAACCGAAGAAATCTAAAAAGTTTCTTTTTAATATAACCCTGCTTCTTGAGCACCTAGAGGACTGACCTTAAGGGGTAGAAACATTTTAATGCTCGTTATATTTTAATAATGATTAATTGATGAAAATGGTTTATTCACGATCTTAAATATATTTAAAAAATTTTTTTTTGCCCGCGCGGGTGTAAAGTTCGTGCTTTACGCTTGCTATTCCGGGCGTAAAGCAGGGTTTTTCGGCCCTAGTAAATGAATTTATATTTATTGATAACGGGTATAAAATTAATTTATTTATGTTACTAAGCAAAAAAACAAATATAAAAAAAATTTGTTTATTTAGTAACTAAGCAATGCAATAAATAAATTAATATTTTTAGTTCCTTCAGAACATTTAAAGAGAAAAGACGTGAAATTTTTAAATAAAATAAAATCTTTTTAAAACGTAAGTTTTTTAATAATGGATAATAATCTCGATGAGGAACTTCCTCAAGAAATTCTTGATTTAGCCGAGGAGGCTTCCTTAGAATCGTTACCTGAAAAGTCTCGGGAAATTTACGAAAAAACATATAATAGTTTTGTTGATTGGAAAACGAAGATGAAAGTCGTTTCTTTTGAAGAAAGAGTATTGATGGCATATTTTAAACAGTTATCAGAAACATTTAAACCCTCAACACTTTGGTCAAAATATTCCATGATAAAAACAATGATTTATCATTACCATGGGATAAGAATCGAAAATTACAATAAATTGATAAATTTTGTGAAATCAAAAAACAAGGGATATAAAGCAAAACAAGCTGAGGTATTTTCATCCGATGACTTGAATAAATTTTTTAATACTGCTCCAGATACATTATTCTTGGATACTAAAGTAAGTAAAATTTTTTTTTCTATTTGAAAATTTTGATATTAATTTATTTTTAATTTTATTATTATAGGTTATAGCAATATTTGGAATATATGGGGCGTGCAGGCGAACGGAACTTAGAAGTGTCAAAACTACTGATGTCATTGATAGAAGTACCTTCATAGACGTTACGATTCCGAAAACAAAAACCAATGTTACAAGACGGTTCAGTATCGAAAATCCGTACCGGGAAATTGTTCTTAAATATATACATTTGAGGCCAGCTAACGCCACTGATGAAAGTTTTTTCTTAAACTTTCAAAAAGGAAAATGCACAACTCAGGTAATACTAATTTTAAAATTAATATTGATAATTTTAATAAGAAAATTAATTTTACAGGTTATAGGAAAAAATAAACTAGGTAGCACGCCAAACAAAATTGCCAAATTTTTGAATTTGCCGAATCCTCGACTGTACACAGGGCACAGCTTTCGTAGAACCTCCACTACTCTGCTAAGTAATTCTGGAGCTTCGATGACCACAATAAAAAGACATGGAGGTTGGAAACAAGCACACATAGCAGAAAAATATATAGCTGATTCAACAACAAATAAGCGCATAGTAGCAACCCAAATAGCAGCACAGATTGAAAATCCATATGTACCACAACCAGAACCTCAACATCTTCAACAACCAGTACCTCAACAACTTCAACAACCAGAAGTTCAACAACGTCAACAACCAGAACCTCCAAGAAATAGGATTAACTTGGCTGATTATTGTCAAGTACAATAAATGAAAAAAAAAATGATTTATTTTTATCAAATGAAATTTCGTTTACTTTTAGTTTTCATTAGTATTTACATAATTTTTTTTCTTTCCAGTTTTAATATTAAAATTATATTTAAAAATAAAAAAAAGTTTATGTTAATTAAATGTTTAATTTTATTTATATATAATAATTATTTTAAATTTACTTTTTTTTAGTCGGGGGGCTGCGCCCCCCGAACCCCCCCTCCCCCGCCCCCGCGGCCGCCAACCGACGCTTTATCTAGTGGACGAACTTTACACCCGGCAGGCAAAAAATAGTGTAAGCAACTTGGGCGTAGGACTTTTTAGCTCTTGTGCGATGACGCGACGCACTCGTCGCCTTCGGCGACTCGTGCTGAACTCGTTGCCGGCTTCGCCGGCAACTCGTTCCGCGTCATACGCACACGGGCTAAAAAGTCCTACTTTACGCCCTTGTTGCTTAATATACTATATCGACTTTTCAATAATTTTATTTATCTGAAAATTGTGTAATGATGTTATGTAAAAAAAAATTAATATAAAATTTTTTAGGTTTTCAACGATATGGTTTATTACCAAGTTCTGGATGTTTGTACGAGTAAGAATCATAAGCCATGAAATTCACCAATTCACCCTGTTTGCATAATTGAAAATTATTTGATAAATAAAATTCAAACTAGAATGTATAAACAAATTTGGACCTAAAAAAATATAAAATCCAACTAATTAGTATTTTTCAAGTATAGTTTCATTGATGCATTCTCAAAAAGCTTTGGAAAGCTATTACTGGACTTTATATACAGTTTGGGTACAAATTTTATAAATTTCTAATTTAAATCTAATTTATCAAGTACTTTTCATTTATGTAAGCAGGCTTAATTCATTGCTTCTGATTCTCACCTATATAATAACATCCAGTAAGTTTTTAGAAAGAGCTATTACGATGAATTCCCAATATACCTGTTTAAGTGATTACTCCCGTACGAAGCCACTGTATACAGTCCTGTATACAGCCGTGTATACATTTTTTCACGGAATACAGGCACTGTATACAAAATTTTTTTTTTTTTTTTAATATAGCACTAATTAGCACGTAAGGAATTGGCCCTATAGGGATTCGTAACATAGTCAGGGGCATTATAGGAAGAGGAATAAATAAATTACTAATGTAAAAGGTAATTACCGAGGATATAAATGGATTCTGGAGGTAAAAAATGGCTCCCACATGATAAATTAAATACCAACTGATAGAATTAGTTATCCAGGGGCTCATTGGGCCCGACCAGAAAAAAATGAGATCTCGCTGTACAAATCGATTCCCAGGGAATAAAATGGACTATAAGGGTAAAATATGGGTTCGGCAGGAAAAAATGAGATCCCGCTGTATAAATCGATTCCCAGGGATAAAAATGGAAATAAATGGTAAAGAGGCACCTGTGTATTTAAAGTTTATTCTTCTGCAAATATATGTTCATATGTAAATTAAATCGCTGGACCAAATTTTCTTTTTTTCATAAATTTTTTCTTACCGTATTATTTATAAATATGTTAACATATTTATAAGGTTATAATTATAACTTTTGGGCCATAAATATTGTGAGATGAAATTTTATGTCCTAAGCTAAGTAAAAATTTAATTTCAGTAAAAGTACATTTCAAAATACTGATACTGATTAAATTAATGTTTTTAAAACTTTAATAAATTAAAGTATAATTAAAACTAAGTTAAGTCTTATTGTTTCCTAATCACAAGTTATATTTTAAGTTTTGGGCCAAAAATGTTGTGAGATGAAATTACATGGCCTAAGCTAAGTAAATTTTTATTTCAGCAAAAGTATAAACTCCTGATAAATATGTTATAACTTTTGGGTCATAAATGTTGTGAGATGAAATTTTATGGCCTAAGCTAAGTAAAAATTTAATTTCAGTAACAGTACATTTCAAAATACTGATACTGATTAAATTAATGTTTTTAAAACTTTAATAAATTAAAGTATAATTAAAACTAAGTTAAGTCTTGTTTCCTAATCACAAGTTATATTTTAAGTTTTGGGCCAAAAATGTTGCGAGATGAAATTACATGGCCTAAGCTAAGTAAATTTTTATTTCAGCAAAAGTATAAACTCCTAATAAATATATTATAACTTTTGGGCCATAAATGTTGTGAGATGAAATTATATGGCCTAAGCTAAGTAAATTTTTATTTCAGCAAAAGTTTACAGTAAACAGATAATTTTTCTTATACAGATTTTTCACATTGGGCTCACAGGCTGTACTTTAAATATAATTAGCTTATATTCTAAAAATCTATTATCTTAGAAACTGCTTAACTTCTATAAATAAAAACGATTTCTTTAATTTTATTTTAATTTCCCACCGATAAACTGGTTATTTAGGGGCCTGGCAAGTTAAGCAGTTTCTATAAAGTTAATAAATTTTTAGAATATAAGCTAATTATATTTAAAGTACAGCCTGTGAGCTCAATGTGAAAAATCTGTATAAGAAAAATTATCTAATTATAAAAACAGAAATCACTTGAATAGATTTATTGGGAATTCATAGATCGTAATGGGTCTTTCATACATACTACAGAAAACACACCATATGACACCGGAAACATCTTGACTTTAACGTACAACTACTTCTAGAAAGATTCTCATTCAACATATAAATACAATGTAAAATTAAATCAAAATCAATAATTAATTAATAATTATCTTCAGGTTGACCCGAATCCTACATAATGGATATTAGGATAAGAAAATACTTTATTATAAAATGAATATTTAACTACATGATCATACACACTGAATGAGTGCTACTTAAAGACTAAAAACGGTTTACAATATTTGGAGATGATTATATTATAAACGGAAGTACATCTGTTTTCTATCAGAGCATTCTTACATTAATTAGCATACGATACATAAACATGCCCATACAAAACTTCACACCGTGGTTTTTCTTATATTTCTAACAAAACCCTTTTAATTTAAAAATTTTCAGCTGAATCGTTGTGCTAAAATTGAAATAAATAAAAAATTAAATATAAATAAATATACTTACTCTTTTTCATGTATGTACTCAAGAATTTTGGATTTTTAGTTCCAATATTAATTGTGAAAAAAAATTACAAACAACTAATGTCTGCGGTTTAATTTCAACCAAAAGTGAGAACATAATCAAATTAATGATTTTTAATCTATAATAATGATCAAATACAACAATAGAGTCAATTAAATAAAAAAAACAAATTTTTTAAACAATTTTAAAAATTCATTAAGACGTCTTTTTTCACACCCTAAATCACGTCTTTTTCACGTCCGAAATTCTCATAATCGAACGTGTTTTAAGATTTGAAAAAAGACGTGATTCAGGATGTGAAAAAATACGTCTTTATTTTCAGGTGGGAGGTTCCTATTGAAAGAAATTTGTTTAGCGTACATACACCAGTTACTACGGAATTTTTGATGCGACACAATTTTACTTGCGTTTCTCTCTATATATATTTTTTATCTCTTTTTATATTTTTAACCTGGTTTTCTTTTAAACTAAATTTTGAAGTCATAAAAATAAATGACAAATAAAAATTTTCTCGAAAATAACTTCTTATGAAATAAATAAAACGCCTTAAAGTTAAAATACAAAGCACAAATTACTACGGTCCGACCTAATTACTACGTACCAGTTATTACATTTTTCTTATTACTACGCACCAGTTACTACAATTTTTATACGAATGGTACCTTCAGGGATATTGTATAAAAAATAGATAACTCCGTAGTCGACAAACCTTTATTAGCATCTTCAACAGATTTTTTTAACTGTTGCTTATCATAATTACCTTTTTTTTGTATTTTAAGATAAGGATCTCAATCAAAACAAAAGGTAATAACTTTTCATCCACAAACTAAATTTTATTTTATATTTAAAAATTAAAATTTAATTTTTTTTTACTTCACTGAATGCTAAAATATTCAAATTGGTATACTTTTTTAAGCGTGGATTAAGGGGACCCTCTTGACCTTCTTGACCGTCTCCCAGTTTTGAAATTAAAAATCGATTTTTCTTTTGTAATTGATTTGTGTTGAAAAAGTATTTAAGAATATGGAAAAAAAAATTTAAATAAATTCTGCAAATAATAAAGAAATGATAGCGCCTAAAAGTGAAATTATTAGTATGTAAGAATACAAGATTCGAAACTTCAAACGCGTTTTTCTCGAAAAAAAACTCTTTGTAAGCGGCCCACACGATAGCAAAAAAACTATTGGTCCGATTTCAATTTTTTTTTTTTAATCAATTTGTAATGAAATTCTACGAATCTTCATTTAAAATGAACCTGATCGGAAGTTTATTTTGGTCTGTAGGCCTTCGTTTTGAAGATAAAATAACGTCAAATTTTGACTTTTTTCTATTTAATTAATAACTTCTTTAATTTTTAATGTTTTTCATTGATTTTAGGTTAAGATTTGCAAAAACTCATGTACTTTATGGTATTTTTTTTTATTTCGGACGATTCTAAACCGAGTTATGATATGGGCCAATTTGGAACTTTTTTTTAGACATCAACTTCAGTGCCATCTCATTATATGTAAAAAAAGAGAAAATAAAAAAAAATTTTTTTTTTGTGTTCATTATTAGTTTTTTTATAATCGCTGTAAAAAAATCTTTTTATTATGCAAGAAACTTTTTGAGAAAACTAATCAGAAAAAAAACGTTATTTTTACTCAAAACTGGGAGACGTTACCCTTAAGGGTTATTTTTTTTTTGTACGTTAATGGAAACCTTTTCATTTTATTAATTAAGTTAACTTGGAATTTATTATTTTTATTTAGTTTCTCTTACGAATAATTTGAGGTTATAAATAAACTTTTTAACCGTAGTAATAGGGACAAACGTTAACTCATTAACGCCGGGGCGGAGAGTTTTGGAAATGAGCAAAAATAAATATATTCCCTTATAGATAAGAGGCTAAAAAGTTTATTTCTATAGTGAAATTTCATGCTCTTTCAGAATCTGACATTAGTTTTCAGCTACAACCCTTAAAAATATCCAAAAAACGGGAGTGAAATGGGCATGTCAGGCATTATTAGGAAATTTTTGGAAAAATCAATGAAAAAAGTCTCCAATTTTATTAAAAAATGTTTGAAAATAATATTTTTTATGTAAATTTAAGTAAACTTCATGTACATTAAGGTCTCATTCATTTTGGTTCTATTTATAACCCTCTAGGTGGATAGGGGTGATACTCCAGTCAAATTATGGGTTTGGTTCTATTATCACTGACAAACACCAGGTTTGTTCTACTATAGGTTTCTTGGGTCGCTGAACACAAAAATCGGAGTATTTTGGCAGAGAAATTGGGGCTTCACCCTTAAATTTGCAAAAACTACCCCCAAAAAGGGTTTTTTTTTACATATTCACTCTTTAGTACTCAGATTTCAGATTTGCACCATACGGGTTTTTTGGGTCGCTGATCAATAATTTCGACTAAATGGCCAACTAATGGCCAACCTTCAGATAACTGCGCCCTCTATTTTTCTACATTAATTATTGTAGACTTTTTACCTGCTGGTAAGGCAGATTTTAATATTAGGTTGGCCATACACATATATGTCTATCCATAGGTACTTCCATATTTGTGCATGTGGCTATTGTAGAAGGCGCCGTAATAACTAGTGTAGGTACCCTACAAGGATTTAAATTGCTGTTTAAATTAACCAGTACAAAAGTAATAAGTAAGAAAGAGACAAACCAATATGTTACTTAGCTCGCATCAAAATTCCATGAATAAATAGCATAAAATGATACGTGAGGTCTACGTGAGGTCTTAAAAATAAAAAAAAAATTTTTTTCTCGATAAACTCTCGACAACTTAAAAATAGATGATTTCCCGAATATGAAGGTTTTCTATAAATTTTATAAAAGGGGTGAAAAAAGCCAAATATAGAGATTTGACCTGTTTTTTCACAGATATTTCCGGACTAAGGGTGTTATACTGTTACATGCAAATAAATAGAAACATTATACAAATAAGAGATAAATATTCACAGCATATGATTGTCCAAATTTGATTCTTTAGGGTTACGCAATAATAGTGCAGCTGGTTTCGTATTTGCTTCGCAATACGAAGGTATCGAGTTCAAAACACCAAAAGAATTTATAAAAAGACTATCAAATTCGAATCAAGTTTTAAAATCAAAAAAATAAATTCAATTATAATTTAATTCTGGTGACATTTAAATTCCAATAGATTTCGATTCAGGATTTTTTATGTTTAATTATTGAATTTGATTTGAACTAAGGATACTTTTTTTGAATTCGATTATTCGAGTATTCAAATTCAAATTGAATTCGACTACTTGACTGGGCGAGATCGAACCTTAAATTTTTTTTAACCTTTCTTTTTAAATATGTTTACATTATCATCTTTTAGACAAAAAATCCCAAAAAAAAGTAAAAAAATAAATATAAATAACATTAATGGGTTACATATTAATAGATTTTTGTATTTTGTAAAATGCAAAAAGTTAAACCATTAAAAAAAAATAACGTTTAATCGAATAATCACATATTTAACTACTTAATAAATCACATAATAAATACATAATTATAACCACTTAAAATTTTCTCCTGGGTAATCAGGGGAATCATGTACATGTGAATCAGGTTAATTTTTCACGTATTTTTTACAGATTTCTTAAACAAACATTAAAACTTTATATTATGACTGGAATCTTTAAATCCTAATATTTATGTAATTATCATTTCAAAATGTAAGAATTTAATTTGTTAAATATTTTTCTCTAATTATTATGTATTTAATTTTATTTTATTAATTGTAAAAAAATTTTTAAATAGATTTTGAAAAGACCCCGAGCTAGTTGTAGAAACGTTAATAAAATAAATAATTTGTACTCGAAAAAGGTCACATCATTAACGTTTTACTCGAGTAAAGTTTAAAAAAGTATTATTTTATTTATTCATAAATTATTTTATTTATTATAGTATTATTTTATTTATTTATCAGTATTCCATAAAGTCACCATTAATTAAAATATGAAATATGGATATGTAAATGGGAAACGTAATAAACGTAGTAAATTACATAAATTTTTGGTGGGAGGGTTTCAGATATAGAAACAAAATGATGTGAACATATTGCGCACTAGTTGCAAAGTGACTTTATTCTTGAAAACTTCTTATCCATGACGAAGATTTCCTTTATTTAAATAAAAATTATTTTTTAAATCATTGTAATGTTTTGAAATATGTTCTAATAATTAAAATAAGTTGTTAAGTGATTAAAAAATAATATTTTTAATATAATAGTGTCTTTATGTATGTCTACACGTGATTGCGCATAGTTGTGTATGTATCTAACAAATCTGTATAAAAAAATGTATGCATTATATATAGCAATATATAGAATATTTTACCTACACACATGCATATATATATATATATACATATATAAATATACTTATATATTAAACATACATAAAGATGTATGAGCATTAACAAATTTATATATCATATATGTAAGAATTGTGTATTAGTTTTTATATGATCTATCGCATATAAAAATACTTTTATTTACGTAAAAAGAAATCTTTTAACATCTATGACCAAATTTATATAGAATTGTTTCCTCTGATTGTTTACAGCTATTAAACGTTTTATAAAAATTTTTCCTGTTATTTAAAAACACTGATGGAAAAATCTACTGTGACCTAATTGTACTAAAGCAATGTAAAAGTGCATAATAAAAGTGTAAAAGTATGGTAAAAGTATTCAAAAATGTGCAAAAAAGTACAAAAACGTGCATCTAAAATGTGCAAAAATGAAACAATTCGCCGGCTCTATAAACAGTTTCGTACTTTTTTGCACGTTTTTGAACATTATACAACATTTGAGTATATTTTAACATACTGTTGTACGTTTTTCTAAAACTAAACAAATCTCCAATTTTTAACTTATATTTTTTTAATAATGAGCAAGTAAAAAAAAGATTTTAATACACTAAAGAAATAATAAATGTAAAAAGAAAATAAAATTAGTAAATAAACTTTTCTTAATCTCTGATTTAGATCCATATTGACACCAGAATCCCTCGCAATTCCTGAAACTAATGAAAAAAACACATCCATATATTTCAAATTTTTTGAAACCGCAGGAACCTAAAAAACGGTTTTTAAAAAAAGTCTGTATGTGTGCGTATGTGTATGTGGGCATATCTCACCAGCTGGTTACATTTCTATTATTATAAAATAAATTTTATTTTTGAGAGCACAATAATGCACATTTGGAAAGAAGGTTAATAAAACAATAAAAATTAAGATTTTTTTTGCGTAACTTAATTTTAAGCTACGGCGTTTGATAAATGAACTTCTTAAATTAAAAAATATATTTAAGGTTATATTACTAATAAATTATAAAATTAGTTCTCAAAAATACTGGAAAATATAGAGGTATATAACAATAAATTTTGTTTCTGTCCCAAAAACCAATAATAAGAACACGCCCAGGCTGCTTTGCTTGAAATTTCAAGCAAAGTAGCCTGCCCGTGAAGATAAATTTTCAATTTTTTTATAAACAAAAAATTAAATGTTCAACAGCTCCCTGAATATTTAACTCATTGCTCACTTTAAAGCCTAAAATATATTTACAAAAAAAAGTAAGAAAAATGAGAGATAATTTTTCTTATTTTTTCTGTTAAAAACTATCATTAATATGAAAATTTTTTTCCTCTTAGGTCCGGCGGATAGGAAATTTCTCTGGCTATCCGATTCCGGGGTCAAAATAATTTTTTGAGAAGTGCATGCGCGAGAAATCGCTAAGATAGGCTGTTTTTTTTCAAAAGTCGATTTCTCGAATACCTATCAGTGAAAAATCATTTCAATGGGACATAGCTTTTTGGGAGCTCTAAATCAAAAAATAGCAGCTTTCAAAAGATCATTTTTTACAAATTTCAATATTCCCGCCAAGTCACGTAACCAATCAAAAATCTGACCAAAAATTTGGATTCCGCAGGAAATTTTAGATAACGATATATCTTTTTGTTTTAAGAGTTTTTATGTTCAAACAGCTAAATAATAAAGAATTTTCTGATTAATTTTGAATAATTTAGTATAGTTTAAAAAATAAAAAAATTAGATGTTTATTTTAATAATAAAAATGAGATATTTGTTTTAATCTTTCAATTTAAAATTTTGCTGCTTTGACCCAGAAATCGGATAGCCAGAGAAATTTCCTATCTGGACCTAAGAGAAAAAAATTTTTCATGTTAATGATAGTTTTTAACAGAAAAAATAAGAAAAATTATCCCTCATTTTTCTTACTTTTTTTGTAAAAGTCCAAAACACAAAAATGGCTGCCAGAAATCGAGATTTTGCTCTGGGAGGCTAAAAATTGGGTTGGTGACTTATTTTTGGTAGTACTTTCAGAAAAAAATACGTTCGGGTAATTTTAAAGACCCGACCATACAGTTCATACACGCTTCATTTAAATCTACCCATGTATACATAAAAAAATATTTAAACTTAATTAAGAGTAAATGAAATATTAATTTTAAATAAATTTTAAAAAAGTTTTTAGTATAATATATATTTATGTCAACAACGAGATTTTGCTCATATTTTTGAGCAAATCTCGTGTGCTATTAAAATCGAGTTTTAGGTATACCTACTCAATGCCGAATACTAAAAATTCTTAAAATTGCGCTGTGATGCTGTAATAACCCACGTAAAAAGATTAACCTTAATTTTGGATTTATGGACTACCCTTTATTTTGGGTAAACTACATAAGCTTACCCAAAATTAAGCTTAATCTTTTTACGTGGGAAATGAAGGGCTAGGGTTATATTCACTTATTTATTGCCAAATTATTTTAAATTGGTATGTCGATAATTTATTTAAAAGATATGAAAATTTAAAGTCAGAGTCCCGATTTAAGATTTTTTAATAAACGCTAATTTTAAACGCCATCTTCACAGAGCCATATCTCGACAGCTGAAACAAAAAGAACGAGTAAAGAATTTTTGAAAACTAGGAAACTTGTCAAACTCGTTTTAGTTAAAAATTAGAATTTTGGCAGAAATTTAAAAATTGGTCATTTTTGGCCGATTATGGCCATTTAGTTGAACAATCACAATCTGTCTTAAAATTTAGAAACAAATTGGCTTCCCCAAAAGTTGACACTCCCCTTGTAAATACTATAATAAATAACAAAAATTTTAAATATTTTTAAAATATACCATTGTCAATACCATCAATCCCAACAGCAGTATTTGAAAAAAATAATTCAGTAGATCTTGACTTTTCTATGCTGTTAATGCGATGTTGATTTATGGAAAATTGTTTATTAAACTTAAAAATTAACATATAAAATTTATTATGGAAATTTTTAACCAAAAATAAAAAGTGAAACTTTAAATTCACAATTTTAACTTCTTTATTCATAAATCTCGGTTTTCGTATTGTTTCTGCACTTATAATGATAAAAAAATAATACGAAAATAGAATAAAAAATTTTTTTTTTTAATTTTATTTAAAAAATTTTTTTAATTTTTACTTTTTTAATTATAAACCTCGTTTTTGTATTTTTTTTGGACTTTAGGAAGAAGGTGTGGCCTTTTTACACTTACCATGGACCTTGGAAGGGTATAAATAATGATTTTGTACAATAAAAACCAAAAAAATTTTTTTTTTAAATTATGGTCAAACGTCAACATTATGGCCATAATATGACCATAATTTATGGCCAGTTTATGGCCCATTATCATAAATTATGGTCATTTTATGGTCAAAATTTTTCAAAGGGAATTATAATACAGAGTAAAAAAATGATCTGTGCATGCATTAAAAGTGAATTAATTTTGTAATAGATTATATAATTAGTGATTTTTTATGTATTATTACTTCATTTGGCTCAAAAGCTGAGGAATGACTAATTAAAAAGGTTACTTAATTTAATTTATCCATAATTTTTAAATGTAAACTAAACCTATATGTAAGATTCTTGGTGCATTTTTTGAAAAATTAATTTTAAAAAGAGTAATTTAAAATTTTTCTCCAGTCAGCAGAGTACATATTTTTTTATTTACAAAAAAAAAGTATAGATTAATAAAAAAAAAATATCATTAGGATTTTATATAGGTATTTATTTTTAAATTTAAGTAAAGACGTTATAGTTTATATAGAAGTTTAAAATAATAAAAAGAAAAAAAGGAATATTTTTTTTAATTTCATTGATAATAATCCATTATATATGCAAATTGAAATTAAAATACATACAATTTTGTTAGTAATGTGAATACGCCTGTAATATTGCTAAGAGATAAGAAGGTACTTTTTTTTAATTTATTGTCAGAATTTGTCATAAAAGCGAATTTCCAGATGGAGCATTGATTGAACAAGCTCGCTAAGCTAAAAACTGTTCGATATACGTAAATAAGAGTTTGTGTATTGAAAAACTTCAAATTTTAGATTCCATTTTAATTTAATTAGTCATTCCTCAGCTTTTAAGCCAAATGAAGTAATAATAGTTAAAAAATCACTAATTATATAATCTATTATAAAATTAATTCACTTTTATAATTACATCATTTTTGTTTTGTATTTTAGCTTTTGGATAAATTTTCAACCATTTTGGTTGAATATTCAACCAAATTGCTGAAAAATCAACCAATTGGTTGAAAATTAATACTTTTGGTTGAAAATTACTATTTTTGGTTGAAATTTCAACCAATTGGTTAAATATTCAACCAATTGGTTGAAAATTCAACCAAAAATAGTAAAATTCAACCAATAGGTTGAATTTTCAAACAAAGCAATTCTAACGTGTAGATATATATCGTTTTTACTCGATATCTCCAATCTGATTCCTAATTTTTCTAAAATTTTTTTTAAAAAACTTTTTTGATAAAAAAATTTAAAAAAAAACAATTATTTTTTTTTTATGGTGTAGTACCATTTTTTTTATGGTGTAGTACTTAATTTCTTTCTATGAAAGAACGAATAAAAACGGTAATTCTAGATATTAATTTCTTTCATAGAATTAAATTTCTTTCATAGAATTAAATTTCTTTAATAGAATTAAATTTCTTTCATAGAATTAAATTTCTTTCATAGAATTAATATCTAGAATTACCGTTTTTATTCGTTACCTTCAATCTGATACTTAATTTTTTGAAAATTTTTGTCTGAAAAATTTTTCTTTTAAAAAATACAAAAATCACTAATTTTTTTTTTCTTTTTGGATGTAGTATAATTTTTTTCTATGAAAGTATTAACTTGATATTTTCAATTAGATAATTAATTAATAACTACGCCAGCTATACCAAAAACTGTCTAACAGACATAATTAGCACAAAAAAAATTATGTACTGGTGTAGAAAAATTTACCTTTTTATTAGGTGAAAAACCTAATTTTTTCCATGAGGTGTTAAACTGACAATAGTAAGGAAAAGATAATTTTTAGTTTTTCTTATGACATTATTTCTTGTTATAGGTAAAATAGACCATTAAGAACATTTTGTTATTGCTAATATCTCAAAATTTTGCACGATTACCGACTAAAAGACCCAAACCATTGGATATCTGAGACTTTCTTCAAAAAAACTGTAAATGTAAAAGAAAAAGAATTAAATATTTTTTAGTATTAATTTAAATTTAAAATATGGATAAGTCTGCAATTAATATTTAAAAAAAACTCTTTATCAGCCCTTAAAAATTAGGTTGAAACTCTTACCAATTTTTTTTTTGGTTCGGATAAGTCAAACTGGAGATACCCTGCACATCGTTTTTTCTTGTTTTTTCTCCTTATTAAAAAAGTTCCTTTTTGATTCAAAGTAACTTTTTCACAGAACCAATATTTTTGACAAATCTTTGAAAAAATGTTTATAAAATTTCAAGGTTATCTATCCAGAATATCTGAGTAAATAGACGCAGCCTACAACAAATTCTCTTATTCCACAAATCTTCCTTGATTGAAACTCTAAAAATACTTCCCAAAAAAATATATAATTTTTAATATTGTACCTATTAAAATTTAACTAAATATATTTTTTTTGTATACATTTAAATATTTTTTTTTGCTGATAAAAATGCAACTAACTTTTTGGTTAAGTTTGTTTATATCCAAGTTCAAGTTCATTAGCATGTTATGAACTATGTTCACAAACAAACTTAACCAAATAGTTAGTTGCATTTTTATCAGCAAAAAAAAATATTTAAATGTATACAAAAAAAATATATTTAGATAAATTTTAATAGGCACAATATTAAAAATTATATATTTTTTTGTGAAGTATTTTCAGAGTTTAAATCAAGGAAGATTTTTTTAGTGGAATAAGAAAATTTGTTGTAGGCTGCGTCTATGTACTCAGATATTCTGGATAGATAACCTTGAAATTTCAGAAATTTTTTTTCAAAGATTTGTCAAAAATATTGGTTCTGTGAAAAAGCTACTTTGAATCAAAAAGGAACTTTTTTAATAAGGAGAAAAAACAAGATAAAACGATGTGCAGGGTATCTCCAGTTTGACTTATCCGAACCAAAAAAAAAATTGGTAAGAGTTTAAGCCTAATTTTTAAGGTCTGATGTAGAGTTTTTTTTAAATATTAATTGCGAACTTATCTACATTTCAAATTTAAATTAATACTAAAAAATATTTAATTATTTTTCTTGTACACTAGAATAGCCGCGCGCTCTGCGCGCACAGAATAAGACCTTTTTTATAATAATTTTGTTATAAAATTAATTAAATCCCTATGAAAATTTTTTACCATATTATGGCCATATTTTATGGTGATGGGACAAAATCTGGCCACCAATTTTAGCCCTATTATGGCCATCTAGTTGACGCTAGAGGATCATTTAAAAAAAATGATTTCTTGTTCTTATTGTATAAAATTATCATTTATGCTCCTCCAAAGCGTATAGCAAACGTCAAAAACCCACAATTTGTTAAAGACCATAAAAAATAAAAAAATCAAGGTTTATATTTTATACTTTATATTTTTTAATTTTTAAATTTATTTAATACAAAAATTTATTATTTTAAATAAAAATAGGTTTTAAATTTGTATTATAAATTTCCAAAACATTTTTACACATTAATTTTTAAAAAAAAGTTATAGGAGCAAACGTTCTTTTCATTTTTTTTTTTGCAATAATTTTTAAAAAATAGCTTAAAAAATATTTCCAGATTACAGAACATTGCTTGAAAGTATATCTTAAAACTTTTTTGTCAGCATTCAAAGCCAATGGAGCTCATCAAAATACTGTCATTCTTTTTAATAAAATGTTAACAAAATATTGCACAATAACTAAAATTCAATTTTTCTTATCAAAAGCCTATCATTTTTAATGTTTAATTATTACATCTGTAAACCACTAATAAGTTTGTAAATTAATTAAAATAAAAAGACATAAAAGTAACCATTGCAATAATATACTGATTTAAAATTTGAAAACTATAATTATTTTACTTATAAACCTTATTTTTATACTTTTTATGAACTTAAAAAAAAGGTATGGCTAATTTTTACTTCCTACGGGCTTGTAAAGGGCATAGATGACGATTTTATGAAGAAAAGCAGAAAAAATTGATAAAAAAATGATGTTCTAACATTAACCAGATGTCCATAAATTATTTCCATATTATGCTAAAAACTTTACTCTCGGATTAAAATAAAATTGATAGTTATGCTGATAAAAAATATTATTATTTTTATTTTTATCAAATATTTTTACTTTAAATCCATGCTGACCCTGCTTAATTAGTCTTCATTTGCGGGATTTATTAGTATCTAATTATATTATTAATCTATTAATATTTGGAGTTGAATTTCTATGAATGTATCAATAGAAATTTAAAATTTTAAAGTTTTCACAAAAAGCGTTATTTTTTCTTCTAATTGTTCATAAAATTTTTATTGTTACCCAGTTTTTGGGGAAAATTTGACTTTTAAGTATTTAAAAATTAAAAAAACGAATGTTCATAACTTTCTATTTTTCAAAATTTTACATTTTCCGGATTTTCTTGTCACCTAACCGAAAATCCGGAATATTTTGGGAAATGGATAGTTATGAAAATTCGTTTTTTGAGTTATTCAGTACTTAAAAGACAAATATCCCCCAAAAACTCCTTACTAACAGAAAGTTTATGGGAAAATAAAATTTTTTTGGACAATTAGTAGAAAAAAAAATAACTCTTTTTGAGAAATTCGCATTTGAAAATTCTCTTTGGCTTTCCTAATTTTCCCGGTTTCTTCGTGGGTTTTCCAAAAAACTGATGTCAGAATCGAATTCAGTTGGAAATTTTACATACTCATTATTCATGAAAATTATTTTTTATAGTTTTATTTATAGCGTAGAAAAATTAAAATCACAAAACTAGCTCAAATTTTTCTAGCAAATACGAAAAAATTTTAAAATTAAAAAACAGCTGCCAGTTTGAAAGCTTTCAATCTAGAAGTAAAAGTTTGCATGGAACCATATTTTTACGTACTAAACCCAATGGAATTAGTTTTTTGAAAATCCCAGAAATTCACCTTGCCTTTAGTAAAGTTTCACTAAAAATTACTTATATGCGAGAATTCCATTTTGGACATTCCATAGGGTAGTTTATGTTTATTATAAATCACAATACTTTAAGTATAAAACCGGTTTGTGAAATCACAAACAAAAAACATGGAACATGTTTAAATTTATACTTTAAATCACCGCTAGTATTTCGTAACCATTAAATAAATAGTATTTTAGAATAATAATTGACACTCATGTAAATTTAAGCTCCTAAAATCCTGATTATTCTAGGTCCCTAAATCAACATTATTCTATCAAGTTCCAAAATCTGAATTATTCTTAGTCCCTAAATCAAAATTATTCTAAATTCATTTGAGCCCCCTCCCTCCTAATGATATTCTTATAGTACCTCCCCCCCCTGTCTATAAACATGTTCTATTTTAAAAGCATTTTTAAATTAGAGTTAAAATAATTTCAGAGTCCAATTAACATGTTTACAGCGGCATAGGCCAAAAATGGTAAAAATACCCATATGGCTGTATGTATTTTTAATTGGGCTCCGAAATATTCAGTAACGAATTTGATAATTTAAATTTCTGTAAGCCACGAAAGTACGATTTCCTAGGCCAAGGAAATCGAAATTTCTCGCTATTGTCACAGAAAAATTTTATACGGCACTTATCCATAAATAAAGAATGACCCAAATCACAGTTTACCATCCCCGGCTTCGCCTCGGAAGGTAATTTACGTGCGATTTGGGCCATTCTTTACTTTTCTGGACACGAGTCGTAAATATACTATTCCTCCCTTAATAATATTTTCTGGTCTGCGTCGAGAAAGCTACGCGTCCGGCAAAGACGTGATTTCTCGCCACAGATACAGAAAAATGTTATACGACCCTTGTCCATAAATAAGAAATGACCCAAATCGCAGTTTACCATCCTCGGCTTCGCCTCGGAAGGTAATTTACGTGCGATTTGGGCCATTCTTTACTTTTCTACTGGACTCAAGTCGTAAATATACTATTCATAATATCTAAACAACCACGTTAATTGCTTCAAGATTTTGAGATATTATTATTTCTTCTTATTCTAAAAGTATTCATTGTTCGGTTCCTTAAAAAATATCTGTATAATTTTTAAATCTTAATTTTATTTTTTTTCTTCGCATATAAACTTATAAGTCTAAGATATAAGTCCTTATTAATTTTATAAATAATACAAGTTTTGCTTTTAACCTCTTTTTTTCCAGATACATTTTTTGTATATTTTTGTTTATAAATAAACTATATAACATAACCATTATCTTTATTTATTTAAATTTTTCATATAAACATAATTTTTTAATAATCATTAGTTTATTAATTAATCTTTAAATGTTTAGAATCAATTTAAATCAAATGTATATTTTTTTATCATTATATTTTTATTTTCCCTTTTATACAATATTGATAATGAATTTCAATTTTTATAATAAATTTGAATATAATCGAATAATCGATTTTAATTCGGCCAATCAGAAGGCGAATAAAAAGGCGGAATAGAAGCAACTTCAGATCTCCATCGATTGTTATAAAAGGGATTATAAATAAACTATATAACATAACCATTATCTTTATTTATTTAAATTTTTCATATAAACATAATTTTTTAATAATCATTAGTTTATTAATTAATCATTAAATGTTTAGAATCAATTTAAATCAAATGTATATTTTCTTATCATTATATTTTTATTTTATACAATATTGATAATGAATTTCAATTTTTATAATAAATTTGAATATAATCGAATAATCGATTTTAATTCGGTCAATCAGAAGGCGAATAAAAAGGCGGAATAGAAGCAACTTCAGATCTCCATCGATTTTTATAAAAGGGATAATAAATTTGAATATAATCGAATAATCAAGTAAAAAATTAAGTACTAGATTGAAGGTAACGAATAAAAAAACCTGGTAAGTGCGTCGCGGGACGCCCTAAAGAAGTGAAAACTGTTATTAAGTCCGAAAATTGTTATTACTATTTTATTATTAAAGTTTTTTTTTGCGCAGCATTTCAATTAAAACGAACCACTTTTTTTTTGTGTCTTTATCTATGTTTATACATAGTAAAAATTGTTTGTATTTTTTTATATTGAAAGTAAAGGACGGAAGGCTATAAAAAAATATTTTAAAAATAATTTTCAAGTTTTATTAGAATGGAAAAAAAAATAAAAAAGTAAGGATAAATATAGTAGTAAAAAAATAGTTTTGTTGAAATATTAAAATACTTATGTAGATTTATAATAATTATAGTAAAATTTAATTATATATTTTTTTATTCAAAATGTTATTTAAAAAAAAATTAGTCTATACATGTATTAGCATATGTATTTTGGTATTAGTAATAGCATGGATAGAACAAAGATATAATAATAGCGCTTTCTCGTTTCTTAACATAACGTATTAATATCATTGATTAATATACATATACTATAGACCTCGGGTAACGAAGATCAAAACGTTACATCTGCGTTACTTTTTTCACAAAAAGACGCCTAGTATCTTAAAAATTTTTTTTTTAATAACGTTGCTATGGAAGTTTTCACTTCAAAAACGGTAATTCTAGATATTAATTTCTTTCTATGAACTACACCATAAAAAAAATGGTACTACACCATTAAAAAAAATGGTACTACACCATAAAAGTACTACATCATAAAAAAAATGGTACTACACCATAAAAAAAAAATATTGTTTTTTTAAAAATTTTTTTATCAAAAAAGTTTTTTAAAAAAAATTTTAGAAAAATTAGGGATCAGATTGGAGATATCGAGTAAAACGATAATTCAACCAATTGGTTGAATTTTACTATTTTTGGTTGAATTTTTTAACCAATTGGTTTAATATTCAACCAATTGCTTGAAATTTCAACCAAAAATAGTAATTTTCAACCAATTGGTTGATTTTTCAACCATTTGGTTGAATATTCAACCAAACTGGTTGAAAATTCATCCAAAAGCTAAAATACAAAATAAAAATGATGTAATTATGATAAATCAAGCAATAATGCATATTTTATGTTCAGAAACAGGCTTTTTTTGAATATCTTTTATGACAATCTGATTGCAGAAAATCTTAAATTGATTTTGAAGAAATGTTTTTTTTCTTTTGGAAAGTTTCCTTCCTGGCAATCAGATTTTTTTATCTAGACTTTAAAATATTATTTACCTAAAAAGTTATTTTGAAAATTTGGGGTAGCTCAGATACGAAAAACGCGGTTTTTTATATATGAGTGGCAAAATCTTTTTGGCATCTATTGCAGTTTCCGTTTTCACGTTTTTTTTGCATTTTATTGGGTAAAAACTACCAGAAAATCTTGGTGGTAGTCGCGGCCTAGTCAATTTTAACATGGAACATGTTCATTGGATGGGGTATTTGAAAAAGTTTGGCTCGGCAGGGGGGGGGGGGGTAAAAAATTGACGCTTTTAGGGGGGGGGGGGTGAAAAATTAACGTATTTAGGGGGGGGGGGTAAAATGGACTTAGAATATTTTCGATTTAGGGACTTAGAATAATTTGAAGCGGGAGATAACAATCCTCAACAAGTAACAACCCTAGAATACTTTAAGTTTATGGACTTAGGATAGTATCTAATTCAGGATTTATCGTAATTTCGGTTTGTGGATATTACTAGTTACACAAACCGGTTATGAATTTTTTTTTTTTTTTTTATTTTTGCAAATGTTTTGCAAATTTTTTTTTAATTTTTTTATTTTTGAAATGCAAATATACCATTATTCGGAAATTCATTGGCCAGTGCGTCCTTGAGAGGATTACAGATTATTTTTGAGTCAGGTAACTTATCGAGAACTTTAAAAAAAAAAAGTCGTAATCAGCCCATCAAAAAACCGGTTTGTGTTAACCCAACTTAAATGTATGGAACATGTTTACTTCCAGCTGAGGACTAAGTATATAATACAAATCTTACAAACATTACAATACAATTTTCTAATTTTATGATTTGTAATTATCACCTCACTAGCAGTTAAGATTCTAAACCCAAACTATTTTGATTCCCTAAACCTGAATTATTCCAAGTCTCTAAATTGATATTATTCTAAGTGCATAAACCTGTATTATCCTAAATCCTTAAGTCTAGAGATTTTTGAAAGTCTCTTAATTACTCAAAGTCTCATTTGACCCCCCCCCCCCTCCTTAAATAGGACAAATTTGACCCCCGCTTTAATTTTCAAGTTCTCAATTACCCCCTCCTTACAAACATTTTCCATGTTAATGTATTTTTTTAACTACTCATCAAACAAAGTAAATCGGTGAATAGTTATCCGCCAAACTTTTAAGAAAAATTTAAGCGCTGCAATCTGCTAGTGTGAAAAACTATATTTTTACTGTTTTTGATCCTCAGAGAGTGGAAATTTACTTCCACAAGAAAAAATCAATATTTTTGAGAGTCTGATTGGAGATCTGGTATAAAACTTTTTTTTCGAAAAGATGGAGTTCCGATCGAAACTCTTAAATTGAAAATTTTACATCTGCAGTTAAAAATAGCTGACTTTCGAGGTTCAGACTACATTTTCAAAAAATTAAAACGGTTATGCAATATAATTGAAAAAACAAGTAGGTAATGCAATTTATTCAGATTTAAACTTTTTTAGAGAATAATAGCTAAAAAATTTATACTTTCTTTTATTTACAGAAATTCCTAATGATGTTACTAAACCAGCTCAGAGTTCCGCGATATCGATACGATACGATATTTTCATAGATATCGATATCGATATCGATATCGAAAATATCGCTTTTTCTAATATCGTATCGATATCGACAGCGTTAATATCGTATCAATATCGAAAATATCGAAATATTGAAAACATAATTATTCAATTAAAAATTTAATTTAAAATTAAAATTATGATATTATTGAGTTTGAAGTTGCTGATATTCTTTTTTTTTTTATTTCCTTTAAAAATTTCCTTAACCTCGATTTATATTAAACATTTGAATCAAAATTTTCTGTTTTAATAAATTATAATGGCTGAAATTTCTAATAAAATCACAATGAAAACACATTTGAACAAAATGAAACAAGGGAACACCTCTGGATTGAAGCAGCACCTAAAAATTTACCATTAAAGATGATTCTCTGAAGGCACTGATGAGCATAAGCGCTTGGTCCAAATCAAAATTGAAAGATGGTGAAATTTAATTTTTGATAAAAATAGTTAAACAAAATAAAAATTTTTATAAGAATTGCATATTATTTTTCATTTTAATTATTCTTATCGATATTGATATTTGTCGATATATCGGACCTTTGATATCGATATCGTATCGAAATGAAAACGTTAATATCGTATCGATATCGAAAATATCGAAATATCGCGGAACTCTAAACCAGCTGTAGTTTATTGATCGAAACAAAGTTTTAATAAATTGTCAATTTTTGTGTGTGTGTGTGTATTTCATTGATCTATTAATAAAATAAAAAAAATGAAAAAAATACTAAATTTTTTTATTTTTTATACACCGAATGTCCGTAAATACGTCAAAAAGCAATTTTAAGGGAATTAAGTCGGAGCCGATGAAACATCCTGAAATATTAATAAAATGTTTGGAAACGTTTTTCTGCGGACATTTGAAACAGTTTAAAGGCTTATTTCAAAAACGTTTCTAAAATTTTGGTTGTTATATTGCATGCTTTTTTTACGTTAAAATTAACGTTAAATTTTAACGTTAAATTTAATATCGGATTTGAACGTTTAATTTAGCATTAAATTTTAACGTTAAATTTAGTGTTGAATTTTAACTTTAAATTTAATGTTGAATTTTAACTTTAAATTTAATGTTAAATTTAATGTTAGAACGAATATTAATTTGATCAAATAATTTAGTTATGAAAAAATAGCAATGACGCTTAATCTTAGAAGCATCAAGAAGCATTAGCAAAATTATGAAGATTTTTTTTCTTCAATTTTGCGCGGTAATTTTAACGTTAAATTTAACGTTAAATTAAACATTAAATTAACGCTAAATCTACCTTAACTCATTAACGCCGACGCGGAGAGTTTTGGAAATGGTGGAAAAGCAATAACTTCGATTGGTATTGTCCGTTTTACCCCTTTTAGCCCAGTTTTTTGAGCACATACAAGAGCTATAGGTCAAAACTAATGATGGGTTTTAATGAAAAATTTTTTAGCCATGTATCTGCAAGGGAAATTGTTATTTTTTACCATTTCCAAAACTCTCCGCGTCGGCGTTAATGAGTAAAATTAACGTTAAAGTCACCTTAAATTAACGTTAACTTATGCACCGGGGAAGGCTTGACGTGTCATTTCTTATTATAGTCTACTTCCTTAGGCTACGCTAGTATAAGGATTGATGTCTCATGATGATTTTTTATTATAGCCTAATTCCTTAGGTTACAATAGTGTAAAAATTGACGTGTCGTTTTTTTATTATAGACCACTTCCTTAGGTTACGTTAGTTTATTGCTTTACGTATCGCTTAATGCTTGATGTGTCATTTTTTATTATAGTCTGCTTCCTTAGGCTACGCTAATGTAAGGCTTGACGAGTCGTTTTTTATTATAGCCTACTTCGTTAGGTTACGCTAGCATAAGGCTTGACGTTTCGTTTGTTATTATAGTCTACTTCCTCAGGTTACCGTAAGATAAGGCTCGACGTGTCGTTTTTTATTATAGTCTACTTCCTCAGGTTACCGTAAGATAAGGCTCGACGTGTCGTTTTTTATTATAGTCTACTTCCTTAGGCTACGCTAGTGTAAGGCTTGACGTGTCGTTTTTTATTATCGTCTACTTCCTTAGGCTACGCTAGTGAAAGGCTTGACCTATCGTTTTATATTATAGCCTAATTCCTTAGGT
The DNA here is from genome assembly GCA_022575985.1 of Anagrus nilaparvatae. Classification (NCBI taxonomy): domain Eukaryota; kingdom Metazoa; phylum Arthropoda; class Insecta; order Hymenoptera; family Mymaridae; genus Anagrus; species Anagrus nilaparvatae. The sequence goes on along the minus strand of JAKSXM010000247.1, from coordinate 9,205,384 downwards.
TACATTAGTGTAAGGCTTGATGTTTCGTTTTTTATTATAGTCTATTTCGTTAGGTTACGCTAGTGTAAGGCTTGACGTGTCGTATTATATTATAGTATACTGCCTTAGGCTGCTCTAGTGTAAGGCTTGACGTATTATTTTTTATTATAGTCTACTGCCTTAGGTTACGCTAGAAACTTCCAAAAAAAAAAATTTGATTGCCAGGGAAAAACCACTCTAGAAGAAAAAAAAACTTTTCTTTCAACGATGCAATTTAGTGAAGTTATCGTCAATTTAAGATTTTACTCAAATTCGTCTTAAATAAGATTGAAGCTCTATATTTAAAAAAGCCCACGACTAGCCTGAAAAATCTAATTATGCAAAAGTCGGGCACTTTTGATTTTATAACGAAAAGTGAGTGTTCAACCTATAAGAAGATCGTACTTTTCTGGATTTAAATCTTTCATCTAGCTTCTTACGAGTTATTTGATAAGACCTGTCTCTTATTTTCAGGAATGGTTGCTTTGTTGGTCCCCGATCAAACCTGTTTTTCAAATTCAGTCATTCTTTTCAAGATATTTATCAATATGTCTCCCATTTAACTGGAACTACATGGAAAAAAACATTTAGTACAGTGGAACTTGTATAATTCGAACTTATGTAATTCGAAAACTTCTATAATTCGAAAAACCTGGTTGGTACGGCCCAGCTCCCATCTAAACAATGTTAAAAAAACTTGCATAATTCGAAAGCAAAACTTGTTTAAATCGAAATTTAAATCTTGAAATTTTTTAATTTATGCAAGTTTTATCAGAGTTTCATTTCGAATTACAAAAGTTTTTTTCAAAATATAAGATTCTCTTGCATAATCTAAACTTTCTGTAACTAGTATATTCTTATTCCTTTGTTTATATTTATTTATTTTTATCTATTATTATTATTACTTATGCCAATGGATCAAGTAAGGTGTAATAAAAAATTTTAAGCATTTTTATGGACAATTAGTAGTCAAAAAGATTTTAGCAGAGCTAGAAAAGAATAAGAAAATTGACTTATTAGAATCTTCCAGAATGTGTATACAAGCTTGGAAGAAATTATTTGCTACAACAATAAGCAATTCCTTACGAAAGGCTGGATTTTTCCACGATATACCTGATCAGATAGAAGAAAATACTGGTGAAAATCAGGATACAAATTTTATTCGCGAAATATACAACAGGCTTGAAACAAACGTTCCATTTGATGATTTTATCGCCGTTGATGACGATTTGGCTATTTGTGGACAAGAAACGAAAGAAGACATTATCAATGATGTTTTAGAATCGCATAAACGAATAACAAAGATAATTCAGAAAATGAAGAAGTAAAAGAGACATTACCTACCTGTTCTGAAACATATCTCAATTTAAAAAAATGTAGATTGTTTTTAGACAACCAAGAAAATATTGATGAAAAACTAATGAAATATGTTGATTTTTTAGAAGAGCAAATTATATAAATAAAAATTAAAAATACAAAGCATAAAAATATAAAATTTTAAATAAAAATGTGTTCTTTTAATTTTGTATTGATTGTTTACAATACATTGATTTTCTTTTATTAAACTAAATATGTACTAGTTATTTACTGTTTAATTTTTAACATTTATATAATTCAAAATTTTTCAAATTATGAAAAACTTGCATAGTTCGAAATTTTCCGAATTATGAAAAACTTGCATAATTCGAAAACTTGCATAATTCGAAATGAGAACCCGGTCCCATCCATTTCGAATTATACAAGTTCCACTGTAGTAATTTTTCTTATTTTGCTTCACAATTTTAGTTTGGCCAAGCAACAAACCAACGAGAAAAATTTTTTAAAATATTCATTCAAATGCCTTCTTTATTATATAAAGAGGATTGGTTATGGCCAACGTGGCAAAACGCCTCCATTGTCTGAAAAATTGCGTTTAAAATTGAAAAAATAACGTTTTTTAAATATTCCGTATATTAAATTATTTATATGTCATAATTTATTTAAATTTAATGTCAAAAAAAAACTTTTCTCTTTGGTTTGTTGCTTGGTCAAACTAAAATTGTGAAGCAAAATAAGAAAAACCGCTTCTAAATGGCGTATTTTATCATATTTCTGGGTACCAAATAAGCAACCTTTCCTGAAAATTTTAGCGCGATACGAGCAGGGCCAATTTTGGCTTATTTTCACCTCTCCTGAAAAAGACGTTTTATCAAATAACTCGAAAGAAGATAGATGAAAGACATAAATCCAAAAAAGTACGATCTTCTACAAGAAGGAAAATATTTTTATTTACAAAATTTTAATTTTTATGTCAGAAAGCTTTGAAAACTGTAAGTAGCAAAATTTATTTAACACAGATTTTCATGAAAAAAATGATTTTTTTTTTTAAAGAAATAAATACTCAGGGAAAAGGTAAGCGATTTAAAAAAAAAAATTTGCATTTTTCCGTAATAATCAAACAAATAATGCATATTTTAAGTTTTTCAATAGATTTTTTAAGACGAATTTGAGTAAAATCTTAAATTAACGATAAATTGCCTAATTTTCATACATAAAAGGAAAATATTTTGTCTTCTGAAGTAGTTTTATCCTGTCAATCGGATTTTTATATCTTTCTTTTGTAATTTTATTTACCTAAAAAGTTATTTTCAAAATTTAGGGTAGCTCAGATACGAAAAGCACGGGTTTTTACATAAAAGAGGCAAAATCTTTTTGACATCAATGGCCGATTTCGTGTTCCCTTTTTTTTTTTGTATTCTATAGGGTCCAAACTACCCAAAAATCAAGATGGTAGTCCCAGCCTCGTCAATTTTTTTTTTTAATTTTTGGTACTCATAAAATTTGTCCTTTTTAATGGGGGTGGGGTTCAAATCTGTCCTATTTAAGGGGGGTGGGTCAAATTATGAGACTTAGAATAATTAGGAGACATTGAAAAATCTGGGCATAAGGACTTAGGATAATACAGATTTATGGACTTAGAATAATATCTATTTAAGGACTTGGAATAATTCAGGTTTAGGGAATCAAAATAGTTTGGGCTTAGAATCTTAACAGCTAGTAAGGTGATAATTACAAATTATAAAATTAGAAAATTGTATTGTAATGTTGAGTAACATTTGTATTATACCTAGTCCTCAGCTGGAAGTAAACATATTCCATGCATTTAGGTTGTGATTACACAAACCGGTTATAAGTTTGTTATTCTTTCTCGATGAGAAGAAAAAATAGCTAATTTTCCAAAAGAATAGATAAATTTTTGATGAAAGTAGTCGATTACAAAATATGGTTAACCACTGATTTTTATTGAAAAATTACAAATTTTTTCATTTTTAATGAAAATTTAATCATTTTTCGTCAATGAACTATTTTTTCCAAAAGTTTTTGTACAGATTAATTTTTCTTTTTATCTAAAGAAGGTTCATTCGTTAAAAAAAAGGATGAGAGAAAGTAATAAAACGTTAATAATATTAAGGTTTTAACATTTAAAGCTAAATTCTAGTTATTTTGCCTTTGTCGCTGACTTTATTAATTTTTAATTAATAAAATAAAACTGATATTTTAACATTTCTTTTATAGAAAAATTGGCTTATGTTTAAAAAAAAGTAGGTTGCTGATGGCAGAGCGATAAAATTTAATTAATCTGATAAATAATTACTTAAAGGTTATGCTATATATCCATTCAATATTTCCTCCCGACTTACTTTTTTTTTAATACTGAATTCCTTGCAACAAAATTGCCGCAAACTTGCTACTCATATGTTTATTCAATTACTTGCAGCAATATTTGAGAAATATATGGACGCATCTTTGCTCAAAGTTTTTACAATTTAAAAAAAAACGAATGCTTCAAAGTTGCTTGCATATTGGTGCAACAATATTATTAAAAAATAATATTTTTCAACCCTAAAATCGGACTAATAATCCCAAGGGGGTCCGCCCAAAATTTTTTGATAGTTTTAAGTGAAAAAAAAATTAGTCATTTTTTTACGTTGGTAATCATGACCCGTATTCTTCTAGTGTATCCATAATATTACCTTTCTTACATGTATGCAATGCCTTTAGATTTTTATTAAATTTTGAACCATTATGATTTGTGGAATTAAGATGTTTTGCATAATTTGTTGTGATTACGTTTTGATTTGGTCCCAGGTATATGTTCTTTAAATCTTTTGGCGAAGTGCCTCCTGTTTGTCCAATATATGCACAATCACATTTACTACATTCAATTTCAATTTTCAATTTTCAATTCAATTTTATATATTCCTTTTTTGGACTCTAATTCAGTTCGTTTTGTTTGACGCAGTATTTTTTGTATCTTGTTTTCTGTCCGGAACGCAATTTTTATATTTAATTTTTTAAATATTTCAGTTAAAATTGGTGCCGTAAAATTACCGTATGTAGATGATATATATTTTGCATTGTTTTTTGGTATATCTGGATGTCTTTTCTTGTGCTGTTGTTTTTTGATGAGTTTGTCTATAATATTGCTATTCTAACCATTGACAATGGCAATTTGTTTAATGAAGTTTAATTCTTTCTGGAAATCATCTGGTTCTAGAGGAATAGTTAATAATGTGTGTATAAATGAATTATATGCAGCCATTTTTTGTGAATATGGATGATGAGATGTTGCATGAATGTTTGTATCAGTAGTTGTTGGTTTTCTGTATATTTTATATTTAAATTCATTATTTGATTTATATATAGTCAAATCTAGAAAATTTATGGAATTATTTTCTTCAATTTCTACACGGAGAAACTTTGGCGGTTGAAAGATGCTCGAGTAGGCACAATGCAACGAGCGCAACCTATGCGGTTGTAAGATCCGCAGAAAGCGAAAGTTGCAAGAGCAAAATGGGCGTGCTGTAATATCATGAGAAGCGATTGATACTTACGTTTAAAAAAAGCTTGTAACCTTATCGACATTCGAGCATTTAAAGCGGGCAAAAATATAAAGGTTTATATGCAGGGTTTATATGATACATTTATATTATAGTTTATTATTGTCTATTAAATAATAGCAAGTAATTTAATTAATACCAATAATTACTATTAATTAATAACCTCTGTGGCTAAACCAGCATCTGAATCTATTGCTTTTTTCTTTCTTTTTTTAATTCTTTTTTTAATTTATTGGTACAATTTATAAATATGTACTTTTGGGTACCATTCTAAAAGTTCTAGAATGGACCGGCTAATTGTTATAAACAATTAACTTCTTAATTAACAAATTGAAATTCAGGTCAGAACCATTAAATTTAAAAAAAAAATTTTTTTAATTAGTTGATACAATGAATATTAACTTTTTGGCGTCATGTAAAAAATTCTAGAATGGACCGGCTAATTGTTATAAACAATTAACTTATTAATTAACAAATTGAAATTCAGGTCAGAACAATTAAATTTAAAAAAAAAATTTTAATTTGTTGATACAATAAAAATTAACTTTTTGGCGTCATGAGAAAATTTTAGAATTGACCGGCTAATTGTTATAAACAATTAGGTTGTTAATTAACAAATAGCATTTAACGACTAGACCACAAAATGCTATTTGTTAATTAACAAGTTAATTGTTTATAACAATTATCCGGTCCATTCTAAAACTTCAAGAATTGTGCCAAAACTTTAATATTTGTTACATCAATCAAAAAAAAAAAGAATTTTTCAAAAATTTAACGGCGGTGACTTGAATTTCAATTTGTTAATTAAGAATTTATTTGTTTATAACAATTACCCAGTCTATTCTAGAACTTTTTGCATGGTGCCAAAAATTTTATATTTGTTATATCAATCAATTAAAAAAAAATTTTTCAAAAAATTAACGTCGGTAACCGGAATTTTAATTTGTTAATTAAGAATTTATTTATTTATAACAATTAGCCGTTCAATTCTAGAAGTTTTTGCATGTCGCCAAATAGTTAATATTTATTGTCCCAATAAATTAAAAAAAGAATTTTTTAAAAATTTAGCGGCAGTGACCCAATTTTCAATTTGTTAATTAAGAATTTATTTGTTTATAACAATTGGTCATTCCATTCTAGAACTGTTAGAATGGTGCCAAAAAGTTAATATTGGTTATATCAATCAATTAAAAAACAAAATTTTCAAAAAATTAACGTCGGTGACCGGAATTTCAATTTGTTAATTAACGAGTTAATTGTTTATAACAATTAGCCGGTCCATTCTAGAACTTCAAGAATGGTGCCAAAACTTTAATATTTGTTACATAAATCAAATAAAAAAAAAATTTGTCAAAAATTTAACGGCTAGACCCCAAAATGCTATTTGTTATTTAACAAGTTAATTGTTTATAACAAGCCAGTCCAAAAATTTTAGCCATTAAAAATGATTTTTATAAAAAATACATAAACATTTTTTTAAATATAGTATTAATCGAGTGTTATTATTGCTTGCAATGTAACACGCGCATTCCGATAATGAGGCATGGGTTTTTATGCTCTTGTAACTCGCTGCAATTCTGCTGATCTTACATCCGCAGAAATGCTACGGTTGCAACCGCAAGGTACCGCGCTTGTCGCACCAAAGCGATTTTGCTCGTTACACACAAGCGGGTGCTCGTGATACATGCGCAGCTGTTTCTCCGTGTAAAGTAAATTAAATGTTTTTGTTTAGGCTGTTTAAATAATTCTTTATGTTTTCTATTTGTGTATTTGAGCAGTGTATTAGAATAATAGTATCATCGACATATCTATTATAAAATTTAATGGTATTGCTATATTTATTTGTGCTTAAAAAATATGGTTTTGCTCAAAATGATTTTAATATATTTCTGCTAAAAGTCCTGATAAGGGAGTCCTGATATTGGCTATTATCATTGATTTGGCTGTTTTATTGACCCGTTCAACTAGTTCAGCTTGCTGACGTCCTAGTGGAACTTTGATGTGTATAATACCTGTATTTTCTGCCAATTCTCGCATCATGTTGTTAATATATTCTGTGCCGTTATCAGTTATCAACTGTTCTAGAAAACCATGTCTATAAGTTACTTTTGAAATTTAAAAATTAGCGTTTTTCGTTCTAATTGGTATTACCTCAATCTATTTAGTAAACAGATCTTTGAATACGTTGAATACGATCTTTGATGCTTTGAATACTAGAATATGGGTAAACCTATCTTTTGACCGTGGGAATGGTCCTATACAGTCGGAAGCGACTTTTTGCCATGGTGATAAAATAGTTCTTTTTTCCATGAAACCTGCTGGTTTTTTATTTGTAGGTTTACATTGCTGACATGTATAAAAGGATCTTCAATATTTTACTATGTCTTTGTGCATATTTGGTCAAAAATATAGGGTATATGTTCTGTAGTATGTTTTTTTCTTTGTAGGTCTCTTGGGACCAATAATTTCCAATTACTTTTTTCTTTACGAATACCTACTGTTCTAGGATCAGGTCGGTAGTAATATAAAAGACCCTCGATTATTTTCCAATCTATAAATTTGTTTGGAAAATCTTAGACATCATTAATACGTTGTATGTACCATTTATCATTTATTTTTTCTATTTTTATTGAAGATACTGCTACTTCATTTTTATAATTATCTTCGATTGCATCTTCTACGTCTTCATAAGCTCTTGCCAGAGTATCTGGTACTACGTTGTATTTGTCTTTTTTATACTGTATCGTGAAGTCATATTCTTGTAGTTCGAAGAATCCATCTAGCTAATCTACCAGCGGGTCTTTTCTTCTCTTGTAGCCATTTCAGAGCTGAATAATCTGTTATTAAAGTAAATTTCGTGCCTTATACGTAGCAAAGATATTTTGCAATTGCGAATAGAATTGTAAGACATTCCTTCTCTGAAATATTAAACTCTTTTTCTGTTGTACTTAAAATTCTGGCGGAATACGAAATGACTCTTTCTTTCCCATCTATGACTTGTAATAATACTGCTTCAAGTCCAGTGTTACTAGGGTCAGTTTCGAGGTTCGTTGAAATCTGGTCTGCCTAAAATTGGCGCTGTTGTCAATTTTACCTTTAAAGTTTCAAAAGAAGTTTGACATTCGCTTGTCCATTTAAATGGGACATTACGCGTTAAAGAGCATTCCGGGATATGTATGTAAAATCGGCCCTGGCCTAAATTTTAGATTTTTCTTGAAAAATTGATTATATACATCAAAACAATAAGCTGACCACACCTAGTTTATTTTTAGCGCCTCTTGGTAGGTCTGGGTGGCTCAAAAATACCGTAAAAATTGAACAAATTATTTTTTATTTTAAAAAATTAATTACTCAGTTTCTGCAAGTGATAAATACGTCTAAATGGTCTCAAATTTTTCGTTTAAGACTAAAATTTATGAAAAAAAAAAATTTTATTTTCAACTATTAGGAGGTCCATTACATTAGAAAAACCGAAAAAATAGGCAGTAGCTAAAAACGAAAAAAATTAATTACTCGCGATTGAGGAATATCATCAGAAAAATTTTTTTATATGTTGTTAAACTTACTAAAACCCATCTTTTACCGTCAAAAAAATACAAAAATACTCGCTTGCAAGCTCAGAAATCGAAAAAAACCAAAATTAAAAAAGTCAAATTTTTCGGCGATTTTATAAATATAAGCTTTTTAGATTTGTATAAATATTGTATGTTCATGAAAATTCTTTCAATTTAACCCTTTTTTTACAACAGATACCCACTCAAAATATTTTTACTGCAACTACGGCATACAGTAGTTAACAAGAGGTTATGTTTTTTGCAAAAAAAAAAAAATAAGCGAAATTCAATAAACACATTATATAATTAGATAATTTTTAACTATTAGATTAACTCATAACTTATGGTACGTACAATAACATTTTTAATCATAAAGTAAAAATTTTAGTTATATTTAAATTTAAATTGTGCGCCAAAAAAAAGAACAACAAGCCAGATTATTTCCGCGTTTCTAACTTAAGCTGAAAAGTGAAACGCAGAAACCTCACACACACGCGCTTAGATTCTTTAAAAGAAAACAAGGTTATATACACTAAGCCTTAATATACACTAGCTTGTATACTTTTTGTTGACGAATTTTTTATGATAATTTAATTATTTTAATTAAAAGTGTACGAAAAAGTAACTATTCGAAATAAGAGAATTTCTTTTTAAAATGGAAGAACCAGCGAGAAAAAAAAGAAGAATAACAGATGATGAATATATATTTTGCATTGATTGCGGTTGCAATATTGGTGACTCCAAAAAACAAAAGCATGTGAGAATAATTAAATCAATAGAAGTCGAGGGTCTAAATAATTTGTTGGGGAAAATAGTTACGGCCGGCGATTATCTATGCCGTACATGTAGTTTAAAGGTCAATGCTCTTAGTAAGTATTATAAAATTACTATTATTAATATAAATGTTAACATGGAACATGTTTATAGGGAGGGGTTACCCTGGAAATCTGGAAATCAAGGGGAGGTCAAATATGTCTAATTTAAGGGGGTGGGGTCAAATGGAACTTAAAAATCTGAATTAAGAAAACATTTTTAAAATCACAATGGTGAAAAATCTTACAAATGTTTGCATTGTCAAGTAAATTTTTTTTTTATAATAAGGTGTATATCAATCCAAATGGTCTGAAACGTGAAAATAACTGCTAATATTTCGTTAAATTTTACTCGCCTGGATTAATCTCCTAAAAATAGAGACTCTAGACATTTTTAAATTCAAAATAGTGAAAGACCTTACAAATGTTTGCATGGTAATTTTTTTTAAACAAGGCTAATATCGTTTATAATGGTCTGTTACGAGAAAATAACTACTAAAATATTTACATTTTACTAATCTAATTTGATTATCTATAGGTAGAGTATAAATATAGGGTCTTGGTAATATAGAAATTCTCGGTAAAAAAATGGGATCGGGTACCTGGAAATCTGAAAATCTAGGGAAGGGGGTCAAATGGGACTTAAAATAATTTTAATTTTGGGATTTAAAATAATCCGGGTTTAGGGACTTAGAATATTTTCAATTTTGGGACCTAGATAATATGAATTCAGGGAATCAAAATAGTTTTGGTTTTGAATCTTAATATCTGGTAAATGTGATAATTACAAATTATAAAAATAGCAAATTGTATTGAAATGTTGCGTAACATTTATGCATTATATCAAACCCTCAGTTGTAAGTAAACATGTTCCATGCATTATGGTTATGTTAATACAAACTGGTTATAAGTTTTTTTTTTATTTTAATATCTAAAGGTAAGGAATTAATAAATGTGTATTTTTTTAAATTATAGAATTAAATACTTTGAATCGTGAAGAGCCTACTGAAAAAGATAGGGTAAGTTTATAGTTATTAGATTTCAGAATTTAAACAATTATTGCAGAAAAAAATCTTTATTTATTTTTAGTCCGTTCCTAGTAGAGATCGCAATGAAGAAAAATGTATTTGTTGCAAAAAAATATTACGATCTTTAAAAAATAATATCAACAGATTTACTACATGTACATTAAGAAAAATTTTATTAGATTATTGCTACATCTGCAGATAAGCTATGTTCTAAATGTTGGCTCAGTTTAGGAAAAATGATACAAGGCCAATCCAATGAAAAAAGTATTGAACAGCAATTGAATGAAAATTCCACGTCTAACTCAAGTGATTGTACACACAATAATATTGAAACTTTGAATGAAAATAAAGTTCATATTACTTCTAGAGGTCGAATTGTCAAGGAAAATTTTAATTGGGCTGAATATGAATTAACATTTCAAAAAGCTCTATCCAATTTATCTCAGCTGACGTCTACACCTCCATCTCCTGGTATCAATGATACATACGCATCTTCAAAAGCCAAAACTTTAACAGACATTGATGAACAGCAAATTGAACTTCCTTTTGAAAGGGTAATAATATCTCACCGAAAGTGCTGCCTTTACTTAAAATCAAATGGTATTATGGTTGTGATTCCAGATGAGGCAAGAATTCAAAGCTTTTAAAAAGATAAGAGTTTACATACCGAAAAATAATAGATGTTGTAAGCATCATCTTATAAGAAAAGTTTTAATTGAAAGCCTTGTTAGAGAAGCCAAAATTTTTTCTAAAACAAGTGTATTAAGTGTGTCTAAGGTTGAATTATTTTTAGATAATATCAGAGGTGGTCTTATAGTATGCACAAACATTATAATTTAGCAAAACCTTTTACTGTATGAGCAACAGATGGTTTTGTACTTGATGTGTCTTTTTATGATGGATCTAAGAATGATGCTGATATCTTAAAAGATATACTAAATAAGGACAGAGATTTTAATAATCTTTTAAAAGAAGGAGATATTTTTGTTATGGACCGTGGTTTTCGAGATGTAATAAATACTGTTAAAGAAAGAGGTTTTAAATACTTAATGCCTGCATTAAAAGGAAATAGGAAACAGTTTCCAACATACGAAGCCAATGATAGCCAATTCGTAACCAAAATAAGATGGCCTGTCGAAGCTACACACGGAGTTATTGGACAAAAGTTCAAGCTTCTACGCAATGTATATTTGAACAAATCTCTAGTTAGGCTTGAATTTTATGTGAGAGTCGCAAATTATCTTTATAATAAGTATTGCAAAAGATTTAGTTCAGATTCAACAATGACGGATCAGATAGTGTCAAGGATGAAAATGAGAAAAAATCTTCCAAATACGTTAGCTGAAGAAGCAGCAGCTGGTCGTTATAATAGACGAAGCAGTTTTTTTGCAAAACTTAAAGCTGAAGATTTAGAAGATTTCCCAAAACTGGAACTAGATGAATTAAAATTTTTTTTTATTGGTACCTATCAGTTATCTCAAGGAATATGCTATTTAGCAGAATTAATTGATGAAGAGGACAATTCTTTTGATATAAAATATTTGAAAGGTAATGATAATGTACTATTATTAGAAGTACAATCACGTTATAAAAGACAAACAGTTTATAAATGCCTAATTCATTATATACCTAGCCAAGACGACGTTGATGGAATTCATCGATATTCCTGTAATTGTACTAACGGTAACCGAACTGTTGGTAGCTGTTGTCACATTGCCGCCGTAGTATTTTATTTATCCCATGCAAGGTATTTGGAAGTGATAATGAGACCAGCAAGTTTTTTAAACAATCTCTTTGTTAATCAGGATGTGGTGCCTGTTATCAATGATGATAGTGATGAAGAAGATTAAGGTATATGTTCACAAATAAATAATTAGTTTTCAAAATTAATTTTTTTTAAATATTTATTTTACCGTTTCAGGAATATTCATATTATTTCAAAAGTTAATTTGAAAGCTGCGTCAAGCTAGGAGACTCATTAAAAAGTAAATAAAATATATAGGCAGGTGTATTTTAAAAGATCTATATTACATGAAAATTACAAAATCATTGATATATTATTTGTAAAAGGTTTAAACTTCATTTGATAAAAATATTCATAATATAAAATTACTATTATTGAATTTTCCTTTATTTTTTTTGCAAAAAACCTATGTCACAACAACCTCTTGTTAACTACATGCCGTAGTTGCAGTGAAAATCTTTTTTGCCCTCCCGGGCGTAAAACTCGTGCGTAAAGAATTTTCTGCACTCGTTCTACGCCTAGATGGGCAAAAAATAGTGTAAGCACCATGGGCGAAATACTTTAGACACTTGCGTGAACACATATCACTCGTGCCTGGCTTCGCCGAGCACTCGTGCTAGTACTCACGCTAGTGCCAAAACTTTTACGCCCTTGATACTTAATATACTATTGAGAGGGTATCTGTTGTAAAAAAAGGGTCAAATTGAAAGAATTTTCATGAACATACAATATTTATACAAATCTAAAAAGCTTATATTTATAAAATCGCCGAAATCATAAGAAATCCGATTTTTTTAATTTTGGTTTTTTTCGATTTCTGAGCTTGCCAGCGAGTATTTTTGTATTTTTTTGGCGGTAAAAGCTGGGTTTTAGTTAGTTTAACAACATATAAAAAAAATTTTCTGATGATATTCCTCAATCGCGAGTAATTAATTTTTTTCGTTTTTAGCTACTACCTATTTATTCTGTTTTTCTAATGTAATTAAATGAAATTGAGTAATTAATTTTTTAAAATAAAAAATAATTTGTTCAATTTTTACGGTATTTTTGAGCCACCCAGACCCACCAAGGGGCGCTAAAAATAAACTAGGTGTGGTCAGCTTATTGTTTTGATGTATATAATCAACTTTTGAGGAAAAATCTAAAATTTAGGCCGGGGCCGATTTTACATACATATCCCGGAATGCTCTTTGATAAAGGTTTAGCTATGGCAGCGAATTCGGAAATAAATTTTCTATACCAAGAGGCCTATAAAAGGCTGTACTTGTCGCTTGGTTTTTGAAACTGGGTACTCAATTACTGGTTTTGTTTTATCTGGGTCTGGCTGAGTACCATTTTCATCAATTAAAAATCCTTAATATTTTACATGGGATTTCCCAAAAAAGCTTTTTGACCGATTTATTGTAAAATTTGACTTGTTTAACCTTTAAAGTTGCTATAACTATATCGTCAATGTAGTCCATTACGTAAGGAGCCATTTCTGGGGTTATAATTATCTTTATATGTTGGTGGCGCCCTCTTTAGGCCAAAAGACATACGAACGTATTCAAAAATGCTTTATTTATTTATTTATTTTATTTAAGAAAAAATTTTGGCGCAGGCAAGGCCGATGCGCAATTGAATACATAAATTTACAAATTTCATTGTACGTATGAGTACTAACAATAAGTAAGATTAAAATAAAAATAATAATAATAATAAAATTCAAAATATTAATTTCCAATTATAATGAAATAATAATAATTAAATTTTGATTATAACATAAAAAGAAAATAAGAAAATAATGCAGAATATATATTCACTTCTATATATATTTTAAAAAATAAACTGAAAGTATTATTTTGAGAATTTAATTCTTAACTTATAACAAATAGTGATTACAAATATGGTTTAGATAATTTTTGTTTTTAACTAGAATACATGTAAACATCAAAAATGAAAGAAATATGAAAAATACCTTTATTAAACAAAGAATGAGTAATTTATAAGTAATTTTGAAGCAATCAAGATAATTATTATAGATTTAATTATTATAGAAAAATTATTCTTGAAATCATCATCACTGAAATATTGATTTTTATTTGAATAATCAAATTTAAAACGAAACAAAATTTAATGTAAACGAGCATATAGACTTATAAAATTTTAAAATTAAATAGTAGTGAATAAATTATCAAGATCAGTACTTGGGATAACCGGAACAGTAGATTTATCCTTAAGTTTCACAAAAATTAAACCTTCATAACAATATACATATAAGACATCTTTATTATTCTTAAAATGTTTTTTGACGCGCTGATATTCAGTATACAGATCATTACTTAAGAGATCGTTCACATATATTTGATTTTTTGCTTGATCATGAGTTACAAATGCTGAATCCAAGATATCTTGAAATGATATTCGTCCATGACGACGCTTAAGATCCATTACAAACTTTCGAACTTGTGGCGATGAAAATTTATTTACTAAATTAATAGAGTTATGATTATCTGATTTCTGATCATTAGTATTAATAACTTTAAATTGTCGAATATTTAAGATGTGTGAAGTTAAATATCCTGCACCAATTTTATTTAAGAAATTAAAGACAATAGTCTGGTTATCTAAGGAGCAATCTACTGGTAAGCCTGTTAAAAGAACTTCAGTGCAATTAGAGGAGAATTCCAAACGAGAGGCAATTTGATCAATATTTGTTTCTGCAGCAATGATTGCTTCGCGTAGAATCGCAAGGTTACTATTTGATGATGAAATTTGTTCTAAATTACTCAACACTTGCAAATTTACATTTTTTAATTCTTGAGCGATTCCTTGAAGAGACACACCAAAACCTTCTAATGCTGCGAAAATCCTCTGTATAACTTGGTTTAAATTATTTGGATTATTGAGAAATTCATTATTAGACAAAATTCCTCGAAGTTCTTGAAGTTCAGTCATTGTGATCTAATAAAAATTAGAATTTGCAATATAAAGTTCACTTGTGCGTGTAAGCAGCCTCAAAAATTTCACATACGTTGTTTAAAATATGATTTAAATAAATATTTGATAAATATTAATGAAATTAAGAAACTAGAGTAAATAGTCAAATATTTATCATATGTTTGTCGATAAGTTAGAAAATATCACTATTCAGTAATAAACGTGAACGTTTTTTGAAGTTGATAACCACTGTCATAATTTATACACGAGGCATTGAAACTTTATAACTATAATTTTTTAAATAACAACACTTTTTATGAACAACTGTCTGATAAAATTACCGTATTATATTAAGAAAACTGTAAGATATGCTCAGAAAAATTATATAATACTTTAAAAATTAATAAAAAAGGAAAATTTGAAGAGCGATTTAACAGACAACTTCGTACTCATACGCACATGCGCTTTTACCTGGTAGGATAAACGCTGTTAAGCATCTACATTGCTCCGTATCTGGAATTTGGTTGAAAGCCTGGGAAAGGTCCAACGTGCTAATGTAACGTGCTTCCTGTAGCTTCTTAATATTAAAGATCCATATTAAGGATCGGAAATGCATCTCCTTTAGACACTTTATTAAGCCTTCTATAATCTATGCACATGCGGTACGTAGTGATTGGCTGATAATTTTCGTCAACACTTTCTCTTTGAACCATCACTACTGGGGAAGCCCATTCATTTGATGGTTTTATAACGCATTTTTTGAGAAGTTTATCGACTTCTTTGTTTATTTCTTTTTCTACTGCTGGTGATACTGGATAGCACCGTTGACGAATAGGCTGCGCATCGCCCTTATCAATGAAATGCTCACATAAATTTGTACAACCTAGTTCGCCATCTTTAAATGGAATTAAATCATCTCTTAGCTTATTCAGCTGATCTATTTGTTCACGAGTTGGTTGTTTTAAACCTGTATTACCAACATCGAGCCCTATTGAGGCTACGTCAACATTAACTTTGCCGTTATAAGCTTCAACTTCTATAGAGTTGTCTCTAGCAGTTAATACGACGTTAAATTATCTAAAAAAATCTGTGCCAAGAATGCAGCTATTATAAAGGTTCGGCATAATTATAACCTCTAATTTTTTCTTGCAACTACCAACTGTAAAATCGATAGTAGCCGCGTTAACTATTGGAATTAGGCTACCGTCAGCTTCTCGGGCGCCTCCTCCTATGTACTTTTTTAGATCAAGGCCAGCTGCCTTGGCAATTTCTAAACCTATTGGTCCTAGTATAGTGCAGAACCGGAATCTAACAAAGATTTTACTTCCTGGCCTTGAATATTGACCTTAAGCCACCAACGGGAAGTTAATTCTTCCGTAGTTGCGAAACATTCCGTTAATATTTCTTTTATGGTTTAGTTCATGAATTCTTCGCTAGGTCTAGTTGAGTTCTGCTGATTGAAGGGAGGAGTAGAGAACACTAATCTCCCCGGCGCTTGTTTTTTTCAACACAGGCTCGCGTCGGGCACTTATTCTTGGTATATCCAGGCTTTTGACATCAGTAACATTTTAAAATTAGTTCTTCAGTACATTCAGCCCGTTTGTGAGTTTCTTTGTTGCAATTAGGGCATATTATTGGTCTATCAGATTTTTTCTTATTACGTGACTCATTTGAGTCATTAGCTGGGCTATCACTTTTATTATCTTGACCACTTGCCTGCTTGTTATTATTATTATTATATGAGCTGTTATTATTGCTGTTATAAGAACTTCTATTATTATATGCAGTTTGCCCATTATTGTTACGGTTGTAGTTATTCTGGTTTTGATAATTTGATTAGAATTCCAGTTTTGTTTTCTACGTTGTGGATATGTTCTTACTGCATATCTAGGTTTTCCAGATTCTTCAGAATATTCAGACTTTTTTCTAATTCTTGCATCACTACCTGTTCAAATTCTCTTACGCAAAAAGCAGATTCGAACTTCTTTGTCTTCACCCTGTGTTCTATTTAGAAGCTCTGACTTTAATTTTTGCTGAAAGTCAACTCCAGCCCCAAAATGGCTTATTGCATCGTTGTAAAAATCTGGCCAACAACTCCATTCGTCGTGCATTGCTGAATACCCCAATTTTGCGACATAGACAAATAATTCTGGTAAAGCTAACAAAAGCTCATCTTCTGATAAATTTACCAGTGCTGCTTTTCTTAAAATTTCATCTAAGAAGTCTTCTATGCTTCTTGAGCCGTCTCCACTGAATTTAATATTCCATCTTCTTTCGATGGCGCTAATATCTTTGACCCTAGTAAGATATGTTGTACCAAATTCGTTGTAGCTCTTTGGTATTTGACTTCTTCTGGGTGAGCTAAAAACTGGATTTCCTGCTACCCCTCCCCTTCTAGGTGGAACGTAAGGAGAACTGGAAAAGTCCTGATTTTCTGCTTGGTTTTGATAAATATTTGACCTTCTAATATCTTGGTCCCTAGTAGTCACAAAACCAATTGACCTTCTGTTCTGCAATTGATCCGTATTTTGGATGACTTCTTGAGGATGATTTTCCAGGTTTTCAGTCCCTTTACTTTGTATCTGTTCGTCATTTTCTGTTGTTTTTGATGATGAGGTAGTGTTTAGGTCTGCTAGCGAATCAGCTGCTATTCTTGTTGCTACCTCTTTAAGTTGAGATTGTCGTAAATCATCAATCTCTTCTGGGGGTATGTCTATATTCTCTAAAAAAACGTTAGGGTTATATGAATCTAATAAATTATTTTGTAGGGCCGACATATTATCATATATAAATTGTAGATTTAACATTTTTTTTATAAACAATTAGCTGTAACTCATTACTGAAGAGGTTAAGCGAAAAATTTCCCACGATACCTCGACCTAGAATTGAATGATCTTCAATATGAGCCAAGCAGAATTATGATTCAAGTACCCCAGATCTGAGAACTCAGGCTTTTACGACCCGAAAATTTCAAAAATTTAACAGGTCGTATTTGTTTCAACAAATAAACATTTTTAATTTTTTTTTTATATTCTTATACTAACTACTGAAAAGAATTGATTCTTTCATTAAAAAATTATTATAAATAAATATATGGTTAAAATATTTTAGTTACAAATATACTGCGCAAAAAATACCCAGTGATGGACAGAGCGCCCTTAAATAATAAAGAAGTATTATTTATTAAATCATGGGGTGACCCATGAAGGAGTAAAGATGTATAAAAAATAATTACATAAAGTTCGTGGGCTGCAGCGCGCATGATGAAATAAATATGGCTGATGGCCTTGAAATTATTTTTGAGCTCTTGAATATAGCACGTTACGCGCTTATCCTTGATTATCACAAGAGGTTAAATTAGATTAATGTGCAAACAAGTGCATAAAAAATATTTGATATAATTATATAAAAAATTACCTTGTGATGATCGATACTAATCGCGCACCCACTATGAAAATTATGTATATAAATTATACGCACGAATCACACACGCACATTCGTAATTTTAACTATTCGCGATTAATATAGCCTCGCTATGGCTTTTACAAAATAATAATTAAAATTAATAATTAAAAATAATTATAATAATTTACAAAAAAAAACCTGTGATCACTTTATTATATAATATATAAATATTACCTTAAGGATTTTTTGGAGTTTGGAACTTCTAATTTAAATTTAAATTAAACTAAAATTGTCTTATCAAATGACTTTAACTGATTTGTTCCTTTTAGTCAACACAAAATTTACTGATTATAAAAAACTAGTTATTCAGAAAAATATTAGAAAGTTACAAAATTAAAAAATTAATAAGATAACTTTCGGAGCTCCAATATATAAAAAAAACGTGCTCTTTTTTCAGTGTCTAGAATGACAGTGTGTATCTTTGCATGGGTTGGAGAGATGCTTCGCTCGAGCGCTGCAAGCCGCAGTCGCTTCGCTAATGTTATAATGCGGGAATATTTAAATATATTCCTGCATTACATCCTCCCCCGCAAGCCACCCCCTTACTTGAAAGTAAAAACATAATTTTAATATTTACATGTGTGAAAATTATGACTATAAAAATTAAAATTCTATATCTATATCACATATTGAAAATAAGAATTGTTATGTTCTATTTAAATCTATATATATATTAATCCTTGAATATTATATTTTTGCGTGCCTGCGATTCCCCATGTATCTAAAGCTTTGTATATGAAAATTTTTATTTAGTACATCTTATTTTTTTGTGACACTGATATATCTTTACTATGATACCTTTTTTTTAACTTAGGTACTTCCTATTTTAAAGCTAAATTTTGATGATTTTTGATAAATTTTGAAAATTTTTAATTAAATTCAATACTTAGTTTTTATTTAGATTTTTGGTGTTTCATGCCATAATTAATTTCTAAGTGAGTCATAAAATCAATATTTATTAGGTACTTTATGTTTGTTGAAAAATTACAGAACTTAATAGAAAATTCAGATTCTAAAAAAATAAAACGATAAATGGTATTAATTTGTGATATATTTATTTTAATATATAAAATTTATTCTTTATCAATATTTTTCACATATAAATTCATACTTTTACGATTTGATTTATTTAATTCACAATGGGCTTTTCTTAAATCAATTGTAAGTAAAAGTACCGTTTTTCCTGCAAAATTTCCTGTTATAGTTTCAAATTGAAGTACACATTGTTTCAGATTTTTTATCATAAAACGTGTAAGAAATTTAAATTTCTTAATACCATGACGATTGCTTCTATTTTTAATTTAAGTTTCTGAGGTAGAAGTAAAATTAAAAATTTATATTAATTTTCTAAAAATAAAATTTATTTTTAAAATAATCGATAATAGGGTCAAGAATGGGGTTTTGAACACTTTAAGGAAATTCGTGACTTTAGTAACGAATAAAAATAAAGAATATAGTATTTTTTAACGTAATAACTTTTTAAATAGCAATAACGAACATAATTCTTGAGGAATAAACGGTTATTTGCCAGATACGATCAATATTTTTATTTTAAATAGAGTTCAAATAGCGAAAACCTAGAATACCAGGGTTTTGAACACTAAGTAGAGGGTTTTGGATATGAAATTTATGGGGTTTTGGACACCATTCTTAAAACTAACTACATAATACATTTTTTTAAAATAATAATCAGAAAAATTATAAACAATTTGGTATATAATGGCATTTAATTAACTTTTAATTAATTTTTAAATAATTTTTATATAAAAATAGAACTATTTATATAAAAATTTTTAATTATTAATTATTACCAATTTTTAATCAATTATAAAAGTTCATGCTACTAACGACTTGTCGAGTATAGGTGAAGATAAGAAAATATTTTAATTAAAATTTTTTATTTATTCTAATTAATTGTAAATATACAAAAAAAGGGAACAAGAGAAAAAGAAACCTAGTCGGAGTAGTGAGAGTTCTTCTCGCTAACCGACATCATTGCATTACCAATTGGGATACAGCGGCAATAAATTTTTAATTTCAATCGCAAATAAATTTTATGTAATAATTTTTAATGGATAATTTTAATGCTCCTGGATTGGACAACGTTTAACAATTAGATACTGTTAAGAATAGAGATATTACCTTTATCTTTAACAAAATAATCAAATGTCCAAAACTAAAATCCGCGTATGCTGTTTTGGACATTCAAATAAAATACATGTCCAAAACCACATTTTTAAGTATATTTAAGATGGGTTCTTAGACATCTTAATTAGACGCATAAAAAAGGAAGAAAATGATTTTTTTTGTTATAAATTTAATATATATCTATTATTTTCAATCTATTGATAAAAATAACAACACTACTGATAATATAAATTTAATGTTTGCTGATTACTTGATCAAATAAATGCAAAAAAGTTGTTATTGTTAAAAAAATATAAACAAAATA
The DNA here is from genome assembly GCA_022575985.1 of Anagrus nilaparvatae. Taxonomy (NCBI): domain Eukaryota; kingdom Metazoa; phylum Arthropoda; class Insecta; order Hymenoptera; family Mymaridae; genus Anagrus; species Anagrus nilaparvatae. The sequence continues at coordinate 9,184,512 of JAKSXM010000247.1, read as the reverse complement.
TCAATTTTACGTATCTCGTATTCTTAGTATTTTTGTTAAAAAACGATACCATATCAAGTAGTCTATTTTGATTCAGGGTTTTATTATTATAAATAATTAATAATTTTCAAACAAACTAGATGGAAAAGAAAGTAGCCGTTTAAAAAATATTTTTTTTTAAATTATATATCTTTTAACTTATTTCTATCTTAGTTATTTGGTAAAATAACGCTTGGTGTTCAAAACCGCATCGATGTCCACCACCCCATCCTTGACCCTATTGACTTTTGATCAAAATTTTAAAAAATAATTTAACTAATGGTGTGGCAACCTGTAATATCGACATAGCAACATACTTTATACTTAACACTGTATTATATATAACACAATATCATATTATATCATTTAGTATATAAGTTGTACTCCTACAATAATGATGTATATTAAGACCTAATAAAGATATATATATAAAGATAACACATGGCGCATTCGGTAGAAAAATCCAAATGGATGGTGCAACCGTATTAAAAATTTTAAAAGAAGAAGATTTAAGTGACAGTGAAAAAGAAAATTCAGAGAGTGAAAATAAAGAAATAAAAATTTTAAAAGAAGAAAATTTAAGTGACAGTGAGAGAGAAAATTCAGAAAGTGAAAATAAAGAAAATTTAAATGAGAAAATAAAAGAAAGTGAGGAAAATAAAAATCTAAGTGATAAAAATAAGAAACAAAAGTTAAAAATGGAAAATTTAAACAAGCCTATCCCATTCTCATTAGAGGGAAATGTAGAAGAAAATTGGAGGAAATTCAAAAGGCAATATAAAAATTTCATGCTAGCATCAGGAAAAACAGAAGAAAGTAAGAAAGTCCAAGCAGCAATATTACAAAATCTAGTTGGTCCAGAAGCCATAGAATTACTGGACACATTCAATTTAACAGATGAGAACCTAGAGGATCCGGAGAAAATATTGGAGGCTTTTGAAAATAATTGCAAGAAATAAATAAATGAAACATTTGAAAGGTTCGTTTTTGCTAATAGAATAAGAAAAGATGATGAAACTATTGAAAGTTACGTTAAGGAATTGAAAAAACTAGTTAAAACATGTGGCTATGAATCATTGGAAGACAGCATGATACGTGACAACATAATTCGAACGATGAAGGATACCAGACTCCAACAAAGTATTCTAAAAATAAATAAACTAACTCTTGAGGATTTGATAAAAAATATAAAAACGAATGAAGCAAGCAAAGAACAGTCAAGAAAAATACTAGAGCAGACCAAAACAACTTCATCGGTTGATGCAATACAAATGGTTTAAATATTTATATAGATGATTACGTAATATCAGGCAGAACTGAAGAAGAACATGACAGAAACTTAAAAGCATTTATGGAAAGAGCAAAACAAGTGAATGTAAAATTTAAAAAAGCAAAAGTACAATACAAACAGAAAAGTGTAAAACTTTTAGGCTACATATTTTCCAAAGAAGGAAGGAAAATAGATGAAGACAGAATCAAATCAGTAATAGCACTACAACCACCAAGAACGAAACAAGAATTGCAACGATTTTTAGGTATGGTTAACTACATGCAAGATTATATACCTAATTTACCCAACAAAACTTTAAATATGAGACAGTTACTAAAAAAAGATTTTGAATGGGAATGGAATGAAAATCATACCAAAGAGTTTGATCAATTGAAGAAATCATTAACAACGGCACCAACGCTACAAGGGTATAATGGAAAGAAAGAAATAACCATTCAGGCAGATGCCTCAAAAGATGGCATTGGATGTTGTTTACTACAAGAGAAAAGGCCAGTATTTTTTGCGTCAAGATGTCTAACAGATACAGAACAAAGATATGCCCAGATAGAGAAAGAGATGCTGGCAATAGCATATTCAACAAAGAAATTTCACAAGTTTATATATGGAAGGGATGTAAATGTACAAACTGACCACGAACCACTTGTCAAAATATTCAAAAAACCAATCTCAAGAATACCATCAGTTAGATTACAAGCACTACGAATAAAAACTGCAAAATACAGGCTAGAGGTCAAGTATATCAGAGGCAAATATATGTACATAGCAGATACATTGTCAAGAGACTCAAAAATAGATACTGGAGAAAAAGAATTTAAATTGGACAAGTACATCCATAGCATAGTAAACCAGATGGCAATATCAGAAGAAAAGAAAGAAGAATTAAAAAGAGAAACAGAGAAAGACAGCACGCTAAAAAGAGTAATAGAATACTGTAGGACTGAGTGGCCAATACATATCAAAAAACTAACAGAAGATGTAAAACCTTACTGGAAAATGAAAGACGACTTACATGTAAGTGAAGATCTATTGTTCAACATGGATAACGTAGTAATACCACTAACGTTAAGAAAACTAATGTTGGAAAAACTACACGAGGGACATGTAGGTGTCACAAAAATGAAAGCTAGAGCCAGACAGCTGATGTACTGGCCAGGTATAACGACAGAGATAGAAGAAAAAGTAAAAGGATGTAATAAATGTATGGAACATTCTAATATCAACAAAAAATTACCACTAATACCACATGAAGTACCAAAGGAAAGGTTCCAGAACATATTTGCTGACGTACTAGAATATAATTCAGAAAATTACTTAGTGATAATGGATGCGTTTTCAAAATGGCTTGAAATTATTAAAATGAAAAGTAAAACAGCAGGTGAAATCATAAATAAATTAACAGCGGTATTTGCGGTACATGGAATACCAGAAAAGTTAACAGCTGACAATATGCCTTTTGCATCAAGAGAATTCCAGGAGTTTTCAAAGAAATGGGAATTTAAGATAACAACGACCAGTCCAAAACACTCTCAATCGAATGGACTAGCAGAGAAAGCAGTTGGAATAGCAAAGAGTATCCTAAAGAAGTCTGGGACAACAACTGAAGAAATACAAAAAGCATTGTTACATTATAGAAATACTCCAGTAGCAGGCTTAAAGATATCTCCATCCCAAATACTATTTAGCAGGCAAACAAGGACTCTATTACCAATATCAAGAGAAAAATTAAAACCAGAAATACAAACGGACATCAGGGATTTGTTAAAACAAAACCAAATAAAGAAAAAGAGAGACTATGATAAAACAGCAACCAAAGACAAAGAAATATCATATAACACCTCAGATGACATATATATTTATAGAGATGGAAAATGGCAGCCAGGAACAATCATAGCTAGTCACGAAACACCAAGATCCTATATGGTCCAACCAGAAGGTGGGCAGGTTATAAGAAGAAACACAAAGTACATTAAAGAGAGACAAAGTCTCCCAGAAGATAAAACAACACCAGATAGCTCAAAGCATTCAAAAGAAACAACAGCTACTGATAACAACCAGCAAGAAGAAAACCAAAAATTAAGCCAAAACAAAGAGAAAGAGAAGGAGGACAACCAAAAAAGAGGACTAAGAGATAGAACCAAAATAATCAAACCAAGAAGATATATATAAAAAATTAATATCATACTTATAACTTAAAGAAGGGAGATGTGGCAACCTGTAATATCGACATAGCAACATACTTTATACTTAACACTGTATTATATATAACACAATATCATATTATATCATTTAGTATATAAGTTGTACTCCTACAATAATGATGTATATTAAGACCTAATAAAGATATATATATAAAGATAACACAAATGGTAAAGTTATTTTTCCGAGCGTGCGTGAGCGAGCGAGGATTTCGCTAGTAAAACATTAATTGATGATGATAAAAAACATTAGCCATTAGATCATGTAAATATTTAAATTATATTTTTACTTTCAGCTATTGAAAACAGGCAAAACATTTAATAAAATAAACACCATATCTTTTCAAAATTAAAATTTTTTTAACATTTTTTTCTACTTAAGCCCAGTAAAGTTCAATTCATTAAAACCAATAGATATATTATATTTTTTCAACAAGTAGAAAAATGTTTGTTGCACACAGGGACAGGTTTTTTGCTCATTAATTATTTATATAACCGTGGTTTTTCGATCTGCTTTAGAGAATCTTTATAATATTTGTAACATATTTATTGTTAGATTTTATAAGTTATGGTTACTGATATCTTAAAATATTTTTTTCTCAAAAAGATCTGACTTAAGAATACTTCACTTGCGAAACATTAATAGTAAGAGAAATAATCGAATTACTTTTATTATTAGGAAGTTTAACCAATTTTTCTGTTTTTAGCTCAAGATAAAATGCATTCTCAAAACCAGAGAAGTATATTAAATACATCCTTACAATTCAGTATACATACCAATGAAAATAATTCTAATGCTATTAGATTACCAATAAATACTTCTCATAGTTTATCAAGATCCAACTTTGAAACTTTTAATTGCAGACAATCATATTCAAGATACTTACAGCATGATCAAATATCAAACAACAGTTTTGTTTTAGGTACAATCTGTTAATAATGCTACAAAAATTTTTAATTTTATTTTCAAAATAAACTAATTTTAGGAACAAGTTCGCTTTATTTTCGAGAAAATGAAGATAATTCTCAAGTAACAAATGTTTTAAATACAAGGCAGATAAACCAATATACGAATGGAGCTTCAAGCTTTTCTCAAGAAAGATACAGGGAAAATGATATCAGACGAACAAGGGAAAATGATAATAATTTATCTTTGTATAATAATGGTTCTGGGCGTTCAACACTAAAAGAATGGCATAAATTTATTACTTTTAATATAAGAAATCGACTTATACGAAAAATGTACTTACGTTAAATAATCTTTTAAAACGTTTGTTAAGTAATTCCTTATGAAATGTACATACGCGGAAAAAATATGTTGTATTAATTAAATTTACTTTGTTGAAATAGGTTTAACATTTCACGCATGGATAAAAAAGTTAAACGTGGAATTCTCAAACAAATCATTAGATTGGAAAAATATTTTTTTGATTCAAGCAAAATTAAAATCATTAAGTTAACTAGTTATATCTACTAGTTATATTAGTTGAATCAGCAAAGTGTTAGATAAACCAACAACCTACAGCATTAATTTAATTAAATTTAATCGCTAGTTCAACGTTTTGCTTTTATATTAAAATATTTATTCGTTCGTTCTCTTTCTATCCTTCTGCGTATTTACAGCAGTGGCACGGTATAAGTAGCACCAGTATACAACGTGCCCACGAAAAGATGTAGGGTCAACTTTTGAAGGAGATGGAACTTATAAAAAAAAAAAGTAAATTGGTAAATCACCATATTTTTATTTGCCCTTTCGATTGGTTATATCCAAAATTGAATAAATTTTCTGTATTTTTACTGCTTTCCGTAGAAAACTGCATTGGATGAGTAACTCAACTCGTACTGACTATTTCGCCTTTCTTATAATGTATAGGATAGTTCGTTTAAAAGAACCTCCTATTTTGCTATCACTATTCAAGCCTTATAAGCCTGATAGGCCAGTTCGTGGTCCCCGTAAAGACTTAGATCCTACCACAGTTACAACTGATTGGGGCCTAAATTCATTTCAGGTAAAGTACTCAAACTTTTGGAACAAAATTCCTCCCTGCATTCGTGACCTGCACTCATTTAATTTATTTAAAAAAGCAATAAGGCAGTATCTTTATAAATTATATGCCTAACACTGTTTAACAACAGTTTGACTAAATTAATATTAATTAATTTTGTTATTTAATTATTTATTTACAAATTTTAACCTATTAACATGGAACATGTTTATAGGGAGGGGGTACTTCAGAACTTGAAAATTAAGGGGGGGGGTCAAATTTGTCCTTTTAAGGGGGGGGGTCAAATTTGTCCTATTTAAGGGGGGGGGGGGGTCAAATTTGTCCTTTTTAAGGGGGGGGGGGGTCAAATTTGTCCTATTTAAGGGGGGGGGGGTCAAATAAGACTTAGAATAATTAGGTAAGTATATATAAATAAATAAAATACTATTAAAAGACTTTGAAAAATCTGGGCTTAAGGACTTAGGATAATACAGGTTTATGGACTTAGAATAATATCGATTTAGGGACTTGGAATAATTCAGGTTCAGGGACTTATAATAATTCAGGTTTAGGAAATCAAAATAGTTTGGGTTTAGAATCTTAACAACTAGTAAGGTGATAATTACAAATTACAACAATAGAAAATTGTATTGTAATGTTGAGTAACATTTGTATTATATCTAGTCCTCATTTGGAAGTAAACATGTTCCATGCATTTAGGTTGTGTTTACACAAACCGGTTATAAGTTTTTATTTATTTGTTGACTGATTAATAAAATTCTATTGACAAATTTTAATACATACTGATTGACTATTGACTGATTGACTTTTGACTGATTGTTGCTATGGTTAACTTATTTATTTTATTTAGTTTTTGAAACAGTATTAATATCAAATTATATCATATTATTTATATTTTTATTAGCTAATTTTACCTCAATTTTATTTATATATAAATTATTTATTTAAATCAAACAATATATGTTAATTAGAGCTATAATAATGATAACTATGTAAAACTGTAACTAGTTTTGTTCAATACAAATAAAGGAAATAATAATAATAATAATAATAATTTTTCAAAAAAAAAAATCGATTTTTGGGAAAATTATATGAAACTCTGATTTTTTTTTATTGAAATCATGAAGAAACCTATTATATATAAACCAACTAGCTCCCGCTTGGATTATCAATGAGACCCCCGATTGCATTATTCAAGAGGCCCCCCGCTTGCATTATCCAAGAGGTTATCCCACTTGGATTATTCAACAGGCCCCATGCTTGGGTCGTCCAAGAGTTCATCGCTTGAATTATCCAAGAGGTTATATTGCTTGCTTAGATCTCTTCGATAACCCAAGCAGGAAGCCTCTTAAATAATGTAAGCAATGATCTCTTCTATAAACCATTTGGGGAAACAGTTAGATAATGCGGGATCACAAAATATGCTCAGGTGAAAAAATGAAAGTTTTAAACTTTTAAAACATTTTTCTCAACCTTTACAACTCCCAGGCAATTTAAAAAGCTTAATCTGACATATTTATGGTCCAAAATTAAAAATTATGTCTCCATGTGGAAGTCTTACGTCTTATGTATCCAAGCGGAATAAGATTTTGGATAATGCAAGCGGAATAAGATCTTGTATTATGCAAGCGGGAGACCTCTTGTATAATGCAAGCGGGGGGCCTCTTGGATAATGCAAGGAGGAGACCTCTTAGATAATGCAATCGGGGGTCACTTTGATAATCCAAGCGGGGGGCCTCTTAGATAATGCAAGCGGGGGTCTTTTTGATAATCCAAGTGGGAGCCGGTTGGATAATGCAAGCTGGGGGCCTCTTGGATAATGCAAGTGGAGGGCCTCTTAGATAATGCAAATTTTTGAGATGAGATGAAGTACAAAAAGCTTTTTCGCAATCTTTACACTTATAAGGCTTTTTTCCTAGATGTGTTCTAGAAAAAAAATTATATATACGTTGTGACCAGGCCTGGTTGTGACTCGATACTTGTACATTAAAATATTATTCTTAAAATAAAATTTTAAATAAAACTATAAAATATGAATTTCAGATTGCTGTCACAAATCACAAATTCTATTTAAAAAATAAAAATTTGTTGAATAAAATATATAATTCTTTTTAAGCAAGGTTATATTTTTGAAAAAATAAACACGTGCCTTACCTTACCTTTCATTTTGGTTATTATGTGTCATTTTGGATCACGTAGTCTTAAAAATTACCATTTTTAAAAATTTTACTAAAATTTGGATTTTCAAATTAAGATTTTTCAATAAATACTTCGTTTTTAATGATAAAAATTGGGGGAATATGTTTTTAATAGGTTTCTTCATGATTTCAATAAAAAAAATCGGACTTTCTTATAATTTTCGCAAAAATCGATTTTTTTTTGAAAAATACAGAAAATTTATTCAATTTTGGATATCACCAATCGAAAGGGTACATAAAAATATGGCGAATTACCAATTTAATTTTTTTTTTTATAAGTTCCACCTCCTTCAAAAGTTGACCCTACATCTTTTGGTGGGCACGTTGTACAGCTCAATTTTTTTTACATAAATTTCTCTTGTCCTTACGACGGAGACAGACTTATCAGGATGAGCTGAACTATTTTAAGATGCGCGGTGATATTTTAAATCCGATTACATTTGAAGATTAAGTTGGAGGGAGAAGAGAAGGTTTAAGATTAGTGTAACTCATAATGAGATGTTATACGTGAAGTTAATTTTCGGACACATGAGACTCTGAACTGGAGTACTTTTCCTATTTATACTGTGACAGCGGCAAGTCAAAACATGTCTTTCAGCGGCGCACTTTTGTTTACATTTTTATTAATTATTATTATAAAAATGAAATGAAATTTCCAAAAAATTATTTATGATATTGTTAATTATTTTTTCTAAAAATAAATTTTGCTAGATATTCATAATTTACTCTGCATATTAAAAAAAGCATTCAGAAAATTATTATCTATATAATTTAGTATTCAAAATTCTTTTATTAAATCAAAGTGTCCTGTTGATGTAATGAATAACGTCACTGCCTGATATGCAAGGGATCCACGGTTTAAATCTTAGAAGAGTCAATATTTTTTATTAGTTTTTTTATTTGATATTAAAGACTATTCCCGGTGGATAGTAGTTTGGACCCCGAGACCATACCTTACTTAAGTAGTAGTATCTGAAAAGTTATCAAAAAACTCACATATTCGCGTTGGAATTGGACCTATACCCAGGAGAAAATTTAATGTGGTTAAATATGTAGTTATAACATTGTAGTTAATTATGTAGTTAATGACAGAGTATTACATATCTATGGGTCAGAGTAATTAAATAAAATCTAAAAAACCTATAAAAATCTAAAATATTTTTTAGATTTTTAGGGGTGCTTCCTGGCCTAGAGGTCTAATTCCAGCGGGAATCAGTGACTTTTTAAATAACTTAATGGATGCTACTATTATGTTAAGTATGATTTCGGGGGCCAATTCATTATACTTACCAGGAATGGCCTTTAAAAAAAATAAACTAATTGCAAAAATTCAAATAAATTTTAATTAAAAATAAAAAAATATAAAATAGAAAATAGTTTTAGAAAAAATAAAAAAGGTAGGTAAATAAAAAAAAAATCGGAAAATAATTTTTGTTGCAAAAAATATTCACTTTGTTTGAATCAACTAAGTCAACTATGGTATTACAAAAAATTCTTTGTTAGCATATTTCTAAAAAGTTTTATTTGATAATACAACAAATAATTTTTTTACGTGTAGGCTTTTAGATCGGGTTTTTCAATCGTGCTCTGGGTTTGCACAGTGGTTTATACTTTAATAATGCCCTCTCTTCTACAAACTCAGGTGTTAATACGCTTTCTGGCCGTCGCTGTAAATTTTTGAAATTGTTGCCTTTTTTGGACCCCGGATTTATATCTAAAGGGTGTTTAAGTCAACGTTAAATTTAACGATTAAACTTAATGTTAAAACTTAACGTTGAATTCGGGGAAATTTATTTTAATTTGGGGCAAATTTAACGTCTCTAACAAAAATAATCACGCAGTACTACTCCCTAACTCAGAAAGTTATAACTCCCTAAATTCCGATTTTCTAATGTGGTGGATTAAAAACATAAAAAAAGGAACTTTTTACGTGATCTCGGGTTTTCAATTTTGAGAAAAATGTTTTCAATTATGAAAATTTTCATATTTTCACCTAAGCATATTTTCCGATTTTAAAAAATAGCGGATTAAAAAATCATATCAGAATAAGTTTTTTACATTGCCTAAGGGTTTTCGAGGTTGAAAAGAACGTTCTTATGAATGAAAATTTTCATTTTTTGGACCCAGCATATTTTTTAATTTTCCAATATGGGGGAGAATAAAACATGTTAGAATATGCTTTTTTTATTGCCTGTAAGGGAGAGGTTTCGAAGTTATGTAAAACGTTTTAAATGTTTTTTTATTTTTTCACATCGGAATTTTTTTTGCTAACAGCAATTCAACGGCGAAATTTGTCACTTATTGGCTAAACTGTCCATACCAGAAAAAAATGGATAATAAGGATTGGGACGTATTTTGAATAAAAATGGGTTGCAGGGGGCCATACTTCCAATAATTAGATAGTCCCACGTGAAAGTGGGAACTAGGAATGAGGAGTCATACAGCATGGTGGCGCTCGAAAAAATTGGTTAAAACTGGCGCAATTTTTTTAAATCTTAAAATAAAAAATTATATTATTTATGTTTTAAACAGAGACTAAACATAAAAAATAATAATTTGTAAAAAAAAAATTTATTTATTTGTGTACTCAACAAAGTTATAAAAAAAATTATTAAACAGTATATTTTTTGTTTAGGCTCGAGGGCTTGAACGAAGACCCCGACATCTTCTATGTTTAAGCATAGGAGATGTCTGAGATTTCAATTTTTACTTTTTATTTAAATACTAAGGGTAAATAAAAAAAAAATAATTGTATATTTGAATTGCTTAGAAATTTTTAGCCTATTTTTTAGTGCTTAAAAGTGTTTTTTTTAATAATAGAACTCAAGTTACAGTGAAAATAAGAAAATCAAATACTTTCTCTATAATGATAAAATTTTATAAAACTGTTTAACTATTTTTTTTGTAACTTTGATTGAGGCATAATTACATAGATTTTTTTGAGAAAAAAAATTAATTTATACGCTTATTTTGTTTTTTTAAACAACTTTAATTCAAAAAAACCGCGTATATACTAACCAATTGGTAAACTACGCCCTCTGTTTTAGCTTTGCCTATGACTCCTCATTGTATACAATTTGTGCACATCCAAATTGTGCACAAAAATGATTGTATAAAAATTGTATGAATTCGTACAATTTTAATACAGTAAAAAATGTAACGAAAAATTAATACGAATTGTGCACAATCTAACCAGTTTCGCCAAAAAAGAAATAGAGAATTTATAAGGAAAAAAATAAAAGAATTCTTCAAAGCTCCGCTGCAAATTTATTTATCTCACGCACTAGATCTGGTGCCAGATTTAAATAGTTCCTGAAATCCTAAAAATAAAAGGACACATCCATATTCTTCATTTTTCTATCCAAATTCTTGACGATATTCCTCAAATTGGTTTTTTCTAGAGAAAATTAATTTTTTCACAAAAACATAGAAATTTTATATTTTAAACTTTTATTTTAGGCATCACTTTTGTTAATACTTCTTTTATCAATATTTGATTTTATACAGACTTGTGAAACATTCTTCTTAGTTCGCGAATTTCACTTTATAATACTGATAAAAAAATAAAACTTATGCAAAAATTAGGTTATAAAAAAAATATTAATTTACAACGAGCGGTAAGTTTGGCTCTTCGTGATCAACTGATTATTTTTTTTTTATTAATTGAATCGCTGCTTAGTTACATTTTATAATTTTATTTCGTTGCTTAGTAAATTTTAGATGAACAATTGTCAAATTAAAAAAAAAAATGATCAGTTGATCATGACGAGCCAAAAACAGACTGCTCGTTGTAAGTTAATATTTTTTTAATAAACTAATTTTTGCATAAGTTTTATTTTTTTATCAGATTATTATTTTAAAGTGCAATTCATGAACTAAGAAGTTTTCACAAGTCTGATTGAAATTAGTTATTGAAAAAAAAAGTTTTCATAATAGTGATGCCTAAAAGAAAAAATAAACAATTTAAGGAATATTACCAGGAATTTTGATAGAAATATGCAGAATATGGATGCGTTCTTTTATTTTTAGGATTTTAGGAGATCACAATTAAATTTGCAGCGGAGCTTCAGGAATAATTCTCATTTTTCTTTCCTTTTTTTCCTTATAATTCCTCTATTTCTTTTTTTGTAATCTGGTTAGATATTGTGTACAATTCTTATTAATTTTATTTTTTATTACGTTTACTGTATTAAAATTGTAGGAATTCATACAATTTTTATACAATCATTTTTGTGCACAATTTGGATGTGCACAAATTGCTTACAATTCGTAGTTCCCACTTTCGCGTGGGGTATATGTTTTCATATACAGGATATACTATATAAACATTTATCATAAAAGTTCCTAATTGGTATTAAGTTTCAATTCGCACAAAATGCTTTGAAAAAAAAGTAATTAAACAAAGCAATTGATATATGCATGCGTATATACCTACTCACGACTTCACGAAACATTCAATTTAATTGTTTATCATAAATAAAAAACGTAATTATTTTATAAGTAGTATTCGATGTAACACCCATATTTAGTTTATAATTAGAACGATTTTACTTTGTTAGTACTCTTTGTTCTTATTTATTTAGTAAATTAATTTACCAAAGCAGGAAAGTTATTATGTTTTATGATTTTTTTTGTATCATCTTGAAAAATCGGAAAATATGCTAGGGCATAAAAATTAAAAATTATCATTAATGAAAACGTTTTTCGTAACCTTGAAAACCACCAGGCAGTATAAAAAGCTTATTCTAACATGTTTTAGGTATATTGAAAAATTGGAAAATATGCTGGTACCAAAAAATGAAAAATGTTATTCTTTAAAACATTTTTTTAAATTTCAAAAACCCCCAGACAATGTAAAAAGCTTATTCTGATATGTTTTTTTGATCCACCATCTTGGAAAATCGGAAAATATTCTAAGGTAAAAATATGAAAATTTTCATAACTGAAAACGTTTTTCTTAACCCTGAATATTCCTGGTCAATGTAAAAAACTTGTACTGCCTTTTCTTTAACCGCCATCTTGGAAAATTGGAAAATATGTAACTGAAAAAAAAATAAAAATTTTCACAATGAAAACGTTTTACTCAACATTAAAAACTTCCAGGTAATGTAGAAAGTTCCTCTTTCGATGTATTTTGATCCAACAGCTGATTATGCGATATAAAAAGTCTTTGTGGTTTTTCCCAAAAAAAATGATTACTTTATTCCAAATACTAAAAACATTTAATTTTCTGATGCTGCTGATAATGTTATCTAATAGTCAATATCTCATAGTGTTATCAGTGGATGCAAAAATAAAATATGTGCTAATTAAATTAGCCTTATATCAGGAATTGATTATTAATGAAGGACAAAAGAGACGCCACAAGATTTCGAATCGTTGGGAACCCCTATTTCATGAAGAGTCAAGATCAACACACCAACTATCCGGGAGTATAAAGAAGAGTACTTTTGATCAACTTGCTCTCTCTTGATAGTTCATCTTTGTAATAGTATTGTTAATACACGCATTTAATCCAATTTTTGTGAAAATTGTCATAATTTTTCTAGGACATCAAATTTGGTATCTAGAGGTTTTCTTGCAATCAAATTTAAAAAAAAATATTATCCAGTTGATTACTTAGGTGAAAATTTTGAAAATTTGTTCTAAACAAATTTTTCAGCGGGAAAAATGGATAAACCGTGAAAATTAACAAAAATTTGAGACTGCTGATTGGACCTTTCGAATAAGAAGAAAATTTTACGTAGTCTCTAATCACAAATAGTTTGATATTTTTTCCGAAAAACTGGTAATTCACCCTTAAATTAGACAAATCATCCTTTAAAACAATTTTTAGAAATATTTCACTGTAATTTTCTAGTATCTCAAGAAAGAATTTTCGAAACTAATTTACATTAGTTTTTAAAAGTTAAATAAATAATTTCATAATATTTATTTGTTTATTTAACTAGCTGAACCTAAGTTTACACATATTTGTTAAATAAACATATATAAATATATACTACGTTATTCAATATGTCCACATGGACTCGTAGGACTCGTAGTAAGGATATTTTGTTCTGTAAAGTTTTTTATTAATTTAATGTTTGGTAACTATTTAATAGCCTCTTCTATTTAATATATTTAGCCTCTTTATATTACTTAATTTACTTGATTTTATATAATTCTAATAATTTTTGCTTAACCATAATTTAATGTTTTGGATATTACTTTTTTTAAAATAGTATTTACTTTTATTTTGTCATCTATATCAATAGGCAACCTATTGAATATTGATATTGTATTGTAAAGGCTACTTTTTTGTCCCATTTTCCTTTTTTTACCTATATATATTTTTCTAGTTCTATTTTGCTTGTACTATTCTATCAAATACTCTATTTTAATTTTAATGATTGTAATATAATATAAATTTTTTACTGATAGCAATTTTTTGTATTCTTCTTCGAATTCTGGTGAATTTTTGTACATTTTATATATGATTTTGTGTATTTTTTGTAGTACTAAATTTAAAAGGTCTATATTGTTTATATATGCACTGCCCCATGCCACCATTCAATAATCTTTTAATCGTGTTCATTTTAATTTTAATCTTAAACTCTTTGGTTTGGGTGGATTTATATATGGAAAAAGTGGCGCATTCTGTCTTTTCTATATTTAGTATTAGTTTGTTCGTATTAAGCCAATTATATATTTTCCCTATTTTGTAATTTACGTCCCGTTAAACCTCTATCTAATTCTTTCCTCTACATATCACTGTTGTATCATCTACAGACGACATGATATCATTTTCAAATAGGTATAACAATTCATTTATGTATATAAGGAATATTATTGGATCTAGGAATGACCCTTGTGGTACTCCTATCTCGACTATACATTCACTACTGTAACAGTCATCTATTTTCACAACTTGCTTTCGATTTCCCAAATAACTTTTAATTATATTTTTTGTCTTTTCACGTATACCAATATTTTTTAACTTACTATATAGTATGTTATATTTAACCATATCGAATGCTTTTTGTAGATCAGAGATTATTACCGCCGTAGGCGCAAGGGTGGAGGTGTCTAGAATTTCTTATATATTTTCAGTTAAGTTATAAATGGCCATACTTGTTTTGCAGCGTTCTCTAAATCCGTATTGTCTTTTTGCTAAAATGTTGTATTTTTCTAGGTAACTAACTATCCTAACCTTTACTAGTTTTTCAAATATTTTTAACAGGTTTGATAAAAGAGCTATGGGTCTATAGTTTTTGCATAGGTGATTATCACCTGATTTGAATATTAGTGAAATTATTGTAATTTTAAGGCTGTCAGGAAATAACTCCGTTTCTACAATCAAATTAAAAATGTAAGAAATTGTTTTACTCAGGGTCTTTATAGTTGCAACATTGATATTATCATTACCTTTCGCTTTTTTACGTCTAGTGAATTTATGACTTTTTCAATTTCCTCAGTGCTAGTTTCAGAAAAAAAATAATGTATTTTCACTTATTTTAGGGTTGTAACATGTTTGTGAATTTTATTTTATCAGTCGATTTTTTTGCTATGTTTGTATAGTATTTGTTGAAAGTATTTGCTATGTCCGCTTTATTTATCAAAATTTGTTGATTTTCTGTAATTAGGTCTATTTTGTCATTTTTCTTTTTTGTTATTTTTATTGTAAACGATTTAAGTGATAAATTCCTATAATATTTTTGTGTTATTTATGTTTTCTACTTGTCTTTATAAATTAATATCTTTCACTTTTTTTATTTTAAATACATATTAATATTTTACATATCTTTTTTTCTTTTGTTCATATTTTTGATCTTTTTTCCAAACACCATATAGTTTTTGTTTTACTCTACTAGATTTTTATATACCTTTGGTTACCCATTCATTTTTTGGTTCATTTTTACTTTTTTTTTATATTTTGACCCTTAAATCGTTTTGAATTGCCACTATTTTTTTGATAAGTAAATTCGCTGCTTCATTTACGTTCCTTATTTGGTAAATTTTCCCCCAATTTGTGTTTAAGCTGTTGCTAACGTTTTTTTTGTAATTAAATTTGTATAATTATTTCTTATTCTCATTTGATATTGTATAAGACTGTATATGCTAATAGCGGCCATGCAGTGATCTGTAATTTGGTTTTAGATATTATAAGTTACTGCATATTTTAGGCTTGTTTACGGTAATTATGTCGCTTACATACTGATTTTGTAGCTTGTATGTCAAATATTCCACCGATTCTTTATCTATTTTTAATATATTTATATTTATGTCACCTATAATTATGGGATTTTTTTGACTTTTTTTATCTTTTAGGTATTTTTTAAATAATTTATTAAATTCATCTTTATTGACTTTATTATTTTTAATTGTAAAACTAATTTTTTTATCGTTCGTTATATTTTGATAATTAAATAATTAAATGAAATTGTTCTTTTTACGAACAAATGATGTTAATAATTTTTACTAATAAACGTGGTATACATTTAAATACTCAACGTAGTAAATATCAAACATTTTGTAGAAAATTATTGAAAAATTTTTTATCAATTTTCCAATAATTTTTTGCATCTAAATATTGTTTAATGATATTATAAACAAAAATTAATTGAAAAAAAGTGGTATTAATAAATATTTTTCAAATCGAAAAAAATTCCAGAGCCGGAGGGAATCGAACCCACGATTCTTTCATATCTAGTGAAATCGCTTTAGCCAACTAAGCTACGGCGTACGGGCCAACACACCGACTTTATTTTGACATCTTCTTCGATTCGAGAGGGCAACTCTTTGACCTAGTGCCAATTTTAATTATAAATCTAATATTTTTATCGTTCGTTATATTTTTATAATTAATTAATTAAATGAAATTGGTCTTTTTACGAAAAAATGTTTCTTCGTAAAACAAACATTTGTCCTTAAAAAGACCAATTGCCTTAATTTTACCTATATTTGAACTTATAATTTCCTTTAGGTCCCTAGTTATGGGGGTCAAAAATGAATTTAAATAAAAAGAAATGACGTCCTATAATTTTTTTGCACCAACGTGTTCGTTTATGCATATAAAGTTCTAAAATAAGGCGTTTTAAATACTAAAGCCGGCACTTTCTGCGCATGCGCAGTTTTTGGATTTTTAAAAATATTATTTTACTTAAATTTACTTAAATTTAAGCTGTTTTTTAACATAGAAACATCCACCGAAAGAAAATTTTTTGATTTAGAAATGAATTTTTGAAAATAGATATTTAAGTATATGTATGTCTATTCATCCAATATTTACCCTTAAATTGACTGGGAAACGGGTATTTTACGCAAAAAACGACTGTTTAAGCTACTTATCTTTATATAATTATACACTTACACGCACACATACAGACACACAAATGAGTTAGTGTGTGTGAGTGTGTGAGTGTGTGTGTTTGTGTGTGTAGGCATTATGCAAAAATCAATTTGTATAGGAATATTAATTTAAAAAAAAAGATTGGTTAGACTAATGATTTTTTTTATTGAATAATTTATAGAACTAGATTCAACTGCGCTTCGCGCACGGATTGATGAATTGAGTTAGGATACGTTTGTAATTTATGAAAAAAAAAAGATTTCTGGTTATATTCAGTTGGGATTTAGTGTAAACTACTTAGATGAGTAAAAAATATTTGTTTTTAGAATAGGAAGACAGGTCTATACTATGAGAAAAGTTAAAATTAAAAAAAATATTTAAAAATTATCTATGGAAAGGGAAACCGTGTTCTTTAAAATTTATTTGTTTGCGTATTAATAATTAATTATAATTTATAATTTATTAATTATTCACGTATTTATTAGTTAATTAAGCAATTTATGATAAATATTTCATTTATTATCTTAATTTTATTTGATTATTTAAGAATTAACAGTTTTTCCTACCATGAACTTCTTGAATTTTTTTTTTTTTTTTTATAGATTCAACTTCACTTTACACAGAAACCAAATTATGTTGTTTTTATTTAATTTTTATAATGAAAAAAATGTTTTAAAATGAAAATAGAAATTATCTGATTTTTAAGCTATTAGCGATATATCTATCTTAGTAGTTTATACTCCCTACTAAAACAAACAGCGACACGCGGCCCACCGGCAGTCCTAAGGTGGGCCTCCATCGGGCCGCGTGACTTATGGTAACAATCTGCCCATTTGCTTTAGTAGGGATGTACAGTTAGAAATTTTTATAGATTTTTTCTGAGAGGTTGCTATGCTTAAATTTTGCATGAAAATTTAAATCAATGCTTGAAAATTCAAGGAAATGAAAAACAGAACACCTAGGAGTATGAAGAGAAATCATTTGTAGAAATTCTTACAGACGCATTTTTGGCTACGTTAAATATTATGTTCTTTTGTACTTTTTGTTGATAAAAAGATTTTGAGGGATGTCGGTCTTTAAAAAAAACGAACTTTAATAATCTTCCATTTTTCGAAAGTTTCCATTTTTCGGGTTTCCCTCTCATCGCATGAAAATTCTGACTCAATTTTTGGATTCCTCGGAAAATTTCACTATAGACCCTCCTTTTTTGAGACATTTTGAACCTTACAGTAATGCTGTATAAATAAAAAATAATAATAATTCGTAAAATTGACAATAAATAAAAAATTCAAAAAATGAGCAAAATTTTATTTTTTTTTATTTTTATGCAAACTGTTTCTTCTTTAATTTATTCAGTATTACAAAAATGCTAAAAATTTCTCAAAAAAGTGGGCCTATGGTAAAATTTCCCGAGGGATCTAAAAATTGAGTCAGAATTTTTATTCGATTACAGGAAAATCCGGAAAATTTCGGATAATGGAAGGTTATGAAAATTCGTGTTTTGAATTTTTAATTATTTTAAAGGTCGATATCCTGAAAAACTATTTACCAACAAAAAGTACATGTGAAAAGACAAATTTTAAGGCCAATTATATGAAAAAAAACACGGTTTTTGAGAAATTCATATTTGAAGATTCCTTTTAGTTTTTCCGACTTTCCGATTTTTCTTGAGATTTTTCCGAAAAACTAATGGTAGTTTCGGTAATGGTAGAGTGGTGAAAAATTAAAATCGAAAAATTTTTTCAGATTTTTGCAGCAAATTTGAACAAAAAAAAAACAGCTGCCATTTCTAAACTATTGAATCTAGCACCTTAAGAATTAGCATGGTATCATATTTTAACATAGTCAATCCAGTCCAATGGGTTTTTTTAGGATTCCAGATTTTGACCTGCCTTTTATGTTAGTTACACTAAGAATAACTCATATATATTATGCGGAATACCAACATGGGCGAGTTCTATGTATCATCAGTGCCTCGATCAGTGCCGAAACACCTTTACATAACCTAGTTAAAAAGTAATATTTTCTGACTTGTACGACCCAACTTTTTGCCTTTTTTGCCCTTTTGTTGTAAAATGTTGTTCTAAACTTGTTATAAAAACGTAAGATCGGTTTATTACTATACAACCTAAACGAATGGCACATGTTTGCTTTTGCTAAGTGCTGAGTATAATACAAAAATATTACGTAATAACACTATTATTATGAATCCCTAAATCAAAATAGGTAATTTTCCAATGCCTAAAGTACCTCTCTCTATAGACATGTTCCATATTCAAAGTGCATTATGTCGAATGTAATTAATTATACTAACCCTCAGAACTATACGCTCCGATAAGCCTTCGCATTTAACAAAAATAAACTTTTTTACAATTCTTTAGGAATTTTAATCCCCTCCTTTATATACTTGTTTAATTGAATTTTCAATATATTGTTAATAAATATTCAGGAATAAAACTTTTTGGGTCCACTGACGCACACTGAACCCAAAAAGTATAGAGAATTACGCCCATGGCTACATTTGTCCAAATCCAAAATTTTTAGAATTTTACAGATTTGATTTTCTCTTTTTTACAGCACTTAAAAATTTGTTTCATCTTTGGTTTTTTAAAATATAGTCTTTAGACTTTTAAAGAAGTCAAAAGGCGTAATTTCTTATCGTAAATTTTCGTAGGATTCGATTCCGGAAATCAAATGTTTTGATATAAATGCACGAGAAAATAAAAATTTAGAATTTTTTTCAAGTTTCAAAAAACTGTGTTGCCACAGAAAGTTCATCACGAAAGTTACTACCAAAGATTTTTGGCCCATGAAAACTGTGTACAAAATAAAATATAAACATATTTTTTGAATAAGCATCTATATGATCATCAGTGATTTTCACACGTATATTTTTAAGGACTTACGAGGGTAAATAGAAATTTTGAGTCAATATCCACATTACCGACGCTATTTTTTTTTTATAATTGCAGTTTAAAACAAAATTAGTCGTAAAATATTTTGCAAAAAAAATTATTTTAATTATTTATGAAAAAATTGTTTATGAAAAAACTTTATTATTTTAGGTTATGGTACTTGCTAAAACTTGGTTTTTACCGAATAATTAATGATTGAATGTGGTAACCTAGATAAAATAAATTGGAAATATAATCTTTGACAATTTATTTATGTTATTTAATTAGTTTCATCTCCCTGTGTCATCACTATCATACTTTTTGTAAGCTCCAAATATGAATTTCCATTAGAGCAATGTTAAACTGCCTATTTTTAATTTGCAATAAAATGAAAATTAATGTGGTAACAAAGGTAAAACCAAGTTCTATTCAACTTTAAAAATGTTTAATTTTAATAATTTTCCAGTTTCATTCAGTTCTGCCATCATTTTTATTCACCCTCGTAACTCCTTAAAATCAATTCGACACGAAAAATTTAACGAATAACACGAAAAATTTAACCACCCTATAAAATTTGACACAAAAAAATTGACCCAAAAAAAAAGAAGAAATTATCCTTATGTGGTCCATTTTTTTCCTTGTTAGTTTTTAAAACTCTTGAATGGTTAAATTAAACATAGAGATTGATTTTTACAAAAAATTTTGCAGCAAAGATTAGAATGTTCTTTTCGTCAACTTTTTGGTGTAAATCTTGTAGGTGTTTAGATTTTTTATATCAAAAATCAAAATTATAAATATCCGTGTAAAAATCACTGGTGGTAAAATAGAATCGTATCTAAAAAAATGTTTTTATATCTTACTCTGTATGCAATTTTTATGCATCAACATTTTTTGGCAGATAACTTTTGTGGCGAACTGTCTGTGGCAAAATCTCCGGTGACGTAGTTTTTCGGTGGCTTAAGTCATACATATCTTCCATTTTTTTTCTTGTCAGCGGCCAGAAAGCACATATTTCCCGGCCGCGGCACGATTCAAAAATACGTGTTTTTTTGCCACTGACAAAGAAAAATTATGTTTTGCCCTCGGCCGCAAAAAAAAGTATGTCCCAGATCGCAGTTTGTCAACCTCGGCTTCGCCTCGGATTGCAATTTGCGTCTGATCTGGGCCATTCTTTATTTTTGCGGCCTAGAATAAAAGTATACTGTCCATCGTATAAATTTAAAAATTATTTTTTTAGCATAGAAATCGAAAGTTGATTATTTTATCTCTTGGAATTTTTTTTAACAGAACTCTTCATCGAAAATAATGGCTTTTATTTTATTCAATTATTTTATTCAATTTTGTAATTATCTGCCCAGCCACTCGATACCTGAACAAAAAAATTCTGACTTTATTTACTTGCATTTTATGTGAAATTTTGCGTATGCTTGTAAATTTTAGTATAACTTGAGAAAAAAGAGACAATAATTGAAAATACGCAATCATACAAATTTTCAAAAAAAATAGGGTATTTTTTATTTTTTATTAATTTAATCACAAAGGAGCTATTCAATAATTAAAGAAAGTTTATCAATTTTATCTTTAACAAATATATTTTTCTGTCGCAGAAAAATTTTATACGACCCTTGGCCATTAACAAAGAATTACCCAAATCGCACTAAACTGCGATTTGGGTCATCCTTTATTTTTCTGGCCTAGGATCGTAATATACTATTTACGTTTTATTAAAGAAAATCATCTTTTTCCCTTCTTTTTTACATTTTATAATTAAAAAAATTTTTTTTTGGTAAAGAATTACCAATAATTAACTGCAATGTTTTTGTTTCTATAAAAATAAATCAATTTGGCAAAATAACATTCACAGTCATAATAACTTTCAAAGAACGCACTTATAAACCTGCAAAATAAATAATTTAAATAATTCACTTTACTTTACCCATTATAAAAACATAAACAATAAGCAATTAAGCATATTCAATATTGAGGTTAAAAAATTTTTATTACTTATTCCAAACATTATTAAATTAATTTATTATATACAAATAGATATAATAATCATTAAATTAACAAAGTCTATTAAATTCATTAAATTCACCCATAACCTCTCGATTTAAATTAATAATGTTTATGTCATTTTGAATTTAAAATTTTGTATATGTTTGTTTGTGTACATTATTGTGAGAACCAATCAGAATGACTTTATTCCGATTACACCTAGCAACCGTTGCGATGAGCCATCTATTTTTTAGGATAGGATAATTTATTACAAAAAAAATATAAAAAAAAGTTTATAAATAATTGAAATATGTTTTCACAAAAATAAATATTTTTAATGTTTTCACAAAAATAAAAAACGGTTTTTTACCATAAAATGTCCTAAGAAAATAAAAAATATGTTTTTTATTTTATTTAGACTACATAGGAAACAAAAAAGAACATATATGAGCATATAATAAAAAAATATAGAAATCATAAAAAGACAGAAATAAAAATTAAATGAATTTAGATTTTTTTTGAAACGTCTACTAATTATCATTATTGTTTTTTTTTTTTTATTTGTCAAGGGAATCTTGTGAATCTTGCATCAGCCATGGAGTGTTTGCGGGCCTTAAAGACCACACAAAGTGTACAACTGGAAGACCACCGGCGAGCGCGGTCGCCGGCTACGCCCCAGATTATTACTGGATAACACACTATAATCCCCCATGCGCTTGTTTGCCCCAAACCGGAACTCCCTTTTCAGGTATAATTTCAGTTTGGGACGCGCAGCCTAGGCAACTTGCCGCTGCCTTCCCCCAGCCTAGTGACAGGAGAGCTATCTACGATAGAAAGCCCTCCTCCTTTTTCTTCAACAAGGTGGCCCTTACGTACTCTGCTATTTTGTTCTAATTTTCAGAACTCCGTAGCATTTCCGGGAGCACCGTCTCTGGCCTCCAAATCGGGAAGGGCTGGCGCTCTTCCACGTAGCGCACACATCCGAAGAAAGTGTGCTCCACTGTATCCTTTAAGCCTGGAAGTGCAAGCACTTCTCTGTTGCCACCTTATGCCAATGTTTTAACATGACACGGAAGTACCCGTGTCCAGTTAAAAAATTATTATTATTATTATTTAGATTTATTTTGAAGCGTCTCTGCTATTGTATTCAGATAATGCTTTACGCAACTGTTTATTATATTTTGGATGTGACATATTTACCGTATATCTATCCCAAGTTGAAAGAAAATTGTAGTAAACGGATTCTACGGCCTGCTCACTGAAAAAACCTAGTGTAGATTTCCTTTTTTCGCAAAATTCTGGAACATGAAAGATTATTGCGTGCACTTTTGGAGTATAAGGTATTTCTAACGCTTCATAACTTTTTTTAAAATTTGCATTGATGACTTTGTAAGATGGTATTAAGAATTGGCCAAAACATTCGTGAACCACATTCCTAAGATCTCCAAAAACTTGCGCATATTTAATGAGTCTAATATTTGAACGTAACTGATCACACTTAGTCAAAAGTATTTTACACGAATTTCCATTGAAACTAGCACCAGACCATGTTATCTGTCTTACAACATGGCAACTTTTTACCCACTTCATTGTTTCATGATTCTCTTTCTTAAGCATTTCATTTATAATTGTATTGACTGCACCTAACATCATATACATTTCGGGTGGAGGCACAAGATCAATAAATTCTGTACTTTTTTCAGCTCTCAAAATTGGTTCATGGATACAATTCATGAAATCCATAGCCTCGCCCTTATTAGCTCCAGCTTTGCACTAATTATTATAGTTATTTATTATACTTTCAAAAGTTCGATGTATAGCACTTTTGTCTTTGATGTTTACAAGAATGAGCCATTTGGCCGAATAATGTATTTATTAATTTAAGATCACTTGCAATGAAACTTGAAGATAATTCTAAATGGTCATTTATTTTAAGAATTTCCCATAACTTTGTAATATTTTTATAATTTTAATATTTTTATAATAACTTCAGGAGAAATAGCTAGTACAAAAATTATTTTAACTCCAGAATCTTTTGTTTGTTTTTCATCGCATTTGAAGTCATTTTTAAAAAGAGAAGAAGCAATTTGTCTGGTGTTTTTATGACAATTTTTGACAGCTTGAATAGAAAGAGTAATCTTCAAAAATCCTTTGCCACCATCGATACCAAATTTCAAAAACATATTTTGCGTTTTTCTATTAGTTTTAACAGAGTTAATTAATCCAAGTACATCGTTACAGAATATTGCATCTTTTGGTAAACAAGTTTCAATATCATTTTTAATTTTTACGAAGTCAAAATTTTTTATTTTAAAATAATTTTCAAAGTAATTTAAATAATCAAAGTAATTTATTCTTTTTTAAAACTTTATTTTCAGTGTTACTTTCAAGTACTTTTTTATTTTTTGTTACCTTCCGTAAATATTTTGTAACTCTTTTGATTTTTTTATACCCAATATTCAATTCATTTTGCATTTGTATAACATTAGATGATGATATTATTCAACTTTCATTATTTTTCTTTTTTGCTTCAATTATATTAATTTTTATAGGACTACCTCTTAGTTGACGAAAACTTAAATCAAGAGGATTTGCAGTAGTATTTTCTGATTTGGCTTCTTTATTTTTTTTTCTTAAAATAGACGTAACAATTCGATCTTTCACACTAGGACTATAATTATCAATCATTTATATTACGTTATCAATTAAAGATTCTTTTGTACAATTATGTAAGAAACCTTTTTTTTTTATTGTCAAACATTTACTGCATCTATTTTCAGTTTCTGGAGTCTTTTTTTTAGTAGTAACTGCTACCCATATTCTTACCAGATCACATAAATAGCAATCACATTTGTCTTTAGCATTTTGAGCTTTTAAGCAAATTTTTGTACTTGGACCTTTAAATAATGAGTAATTTGGTAATTTAATTTCTTTACCATCAATATCTTTAAATAAATATTTTATATTGCATGTAGAACAGGGATAGCAAATATTGTAATTTTCCATTACCCATTACAATTAACGAATTTGTAATGAGTAATGGAAAAGAATAATGATACATTAATAATATTACTAACGATTACTTTTTGTAATGCTTAATGGCCGAAAATTATTAACCATCACAAAAAGTAATGGTTAATGGCTAAAAGTCCATTACCATTACAAAAAATGTAATGGGCTGTAATTACATGTAATATTACACAAAATTTGACTATTTCAATAAGAAAACAATTTTTCCTGCATAATAGAATGAAACTGCTTATTATGATTCTACTATTTGGTTATTTTTTAAGCTGAAACTGATTTGTGAAATTATGAGATTTATTTAATATAGAGAAATAAGCTTAAACGTATCAATTCTATAAAAATGGTACATAATGACGATGTGTTACCTTATGATAAAGCAAATCAAAATTAATATATATTTTATATACAAAAAATGCAGCATCTGATATAATAGTGGTTTTTGAAACAAAAATAAAAGTAGACTCTTTGAAACTATTAGAAAATCTAAACAGATAAAAATAAAATTTTTCTTTATTTAGTTAACTAAATCTTGAACTAGTTCTTCTGAAGTTTTCAATAAGATTCTTGCTTAGACTCGAGTTTCAAAACACATTTTTTATGTCGTTGAAGGCGTAAAGAAACGCATGTGTGGAAGACGTAGTTTCTTACGCAATTTATAGAGTTTTCACATACTCAATAAAACAACGCTGCTAAACAATTGGCACTATGGTTCCTCATTAGCAATAACCAGAAGTTCTTAATGGTCTATTTTACTTACCAAAGTATAATGTAACAAGAAAAACTAAAAATAATCTTCTCCTTGATATTGTCAGTTTAACATGGAAAAAATTAGGTTTGTTACATAAAAAAAAGATTTTTCTACACGAGTACATGATCTTCTTTTATGATAATTATGTTTATTAGACAGATTCTTTTTAGCTGGCGTAGTTATATTGAATTTCTAAAATTAATACTTCCATATAAAAAAATTAGGTACTACGTCCATAAAGAGTAAAAAATTTATTATTTCTTGTATTTTTTGGTGGCAGAAGTTTGAGAGAAAAAGTTTTCAAAAAATTAATTATCTAATTGAAAATATCAAGTGAAAACGACGTTTTCTAAATAAATACTTTCATAGAAAAAAATTATGTACTACATTCGAAAAGAAAAAAAAAAATTAGTGTTTTTTGTATTTTGTGTGACAAATTATGCGAAAAAATTTTTTTTAAATTAATTATTAGATTCGATATATGGAGTAAAACTATACTTTCAGATATTAGTACTTCCCTAGAAAAAAATTAGATACTACGTTCAAAAATAAAAAAAAATAATAGTGTTTTTTTATTTTGTTTATGACATGCAAAAAATTTAAGAAAAAAATTTTCAAAAAATTGACTATAAAGGATATTTCTAAAACTAGTACTCCCACAGAAAAAATGAATTAATACTTTCAAAAAGAAAAAAAATATTGCAGTTTCAATATTATCCAAAAAGGAATATAAACTACTTTGTCTAAAAAAATAAAAAAAACAGGAATATTTTTTTTCTTTTTGAAAATAGTACTTCATTTTTTTCTGTGGGAGTACTAGTTTTAGAAATATCTTTTATAGTCAATTTTTTGGATCTGAAACTTAATTTAAAAAAAATTTTTTTTTTTTTTAATTTTTTACATAAAAAAATAAAAATAATAGCAATATTTTTTTCTTTTTGAACGTAGTACCTAATTTATTTCTATAAAAAAAAATATTAATATCTGAAAATATGGTTGAATGATAAAACTTAATAATTTATCCAAAAAATTAAATATAAAACATAAACTATACCTAAATAAACTAAGATAAATTTTGACTTTGCTTAAAATAAATTAGAAAACTAGTATTTTCAATAAAATAGGCAAATAATAGATAATGCAACGTATCATTACTTTTTGTAATGGTTAATGGTATTTTGGCAATTAACCATTACTTTTTGTAATGGTTAATCATTTTTTGGCCATTAACCATTACAAAAAGTAATGGAGTAATTGGACAAAGAATAATTACTATTAATGAAAAATGTAGTTAATTGGAGTAATATTACGAATGTAATGGAGATATGCTATCCCTGATGTAGAACACAGAACAATCGGCAAATTTTCAGATATTTGTGTTTTTATCAACTTTTCTATTTTAATTTTCAGAGAATTATTAATTTTAACAAATGCTTTATTCTTATTTAAACAAATAATGCATAGTCGTTCCCGGTTTTTCACTATGAGTGGCTGGCCGATTTAATTTTTGGGTTTTTTAAAAATCATTTCTTCAAAATTAAAAATAAATAAAATTAGAGTTTTTAGCTTGATTCAGATAGAAAAGTAATAAAAAATTTAACTTGTTTTTAGAATGCACAAAGTTAGAAATATTCACTCAGAGAGCTTTACAATAACTAACTAATAATTATATTGTCAATATTTTTTGTTTATATTATGAGTTTTCCTCATTAGTGTTACTGTGTATGTACGCAAAAGTGGCTTAATAGTTTTTAAAAAATAAAGAAAACATAAAAACACAGAAGGTATATGCATATATTACTCTTAAACAAAGAGTTAAAATTTAAATTTTTATTTACAAACACTAAAAGTTTTTGTAAAATACTATGAACTCGCGAAATTCAAAGAATTAGATAAACTTATAAAACAGAAAATGAAAATAGCTTAAATTAATAATTTCAGAATACACTCGCTTGCGCACACACACACACACACACACACACATATACATATACATTAGGGTGAAATGAAAAAAAAAACGTATTTCCGAGACGCTGGTATCTTAAAGTTATTTTTTTGGGTAGAAGATGAACATGTGTGATTTTTATTAAATTTGGTTAATATTTTTCGGTTTAAACCCCGAAATTTACGGTAAAAATCGCGCAATTCAGTTAGTTTATAAAATTTTTTTTTCTGAAAATAAATATTTTTTAAAAATATTAAGTTTCGCTAAGCCAGAATTTCAAAATAATGATTTACGAAGCGCACAGAACCTCAAAACTGACGATTTTAGTATATAAAATGGCGCGATTCGGGTATTTTACTAAATTTTTTTTTCTAAAAGTGAATATTTTTCAAAAATATTAAAATGTCTAAAGCCAGAATTATAAAATAATGATTCACGAAGCCTACATAATCTCCAAACTGACGTTTTTGGTATACGGCAATATATGCGCAAGTGGACGAAGAGGAGGTTCGTCGTATAGTTGACGGACTTTTAACTACCCACTATGCGAGGGAGGAAGAAAATTACTTTTTTAGAAGATCAAGAAGAGGATATACCCGATTATACCGTGGATGAGTAGCAGCAGTGTAACAGGAGTAGTCTCGCTCAAAAATCGAAAGGCAGCAGAACCTGATGGAATACCAACTGAGATTCTGAAAATAGCCG
This sequence comes from Anagrus nilaparvatae, assembly GCA_022575985.1. Classification (NCBI taxonomy): domain Eukaryota; kingdom Metazoa; phylum Arthropoda; class Insecta; order Hymenoptera; family Mymaridae; genus Anagrus; species Anagrus nilaparvatae. The sequence goes on along the minus strand of JAKSXM010000247.1, from coordinate 9,156,159 downwards.
CGCACGAGTGTCCACAACGAATGTACAATAATTGTTTACAAATGGGTGTTTTCAACAAACTCTGAAAAGGAGCCAGACTGGTCCTTATCAATAAGAGTAAAGAGGACACTAGGCTGCAAAACTATTTGCATCCTCTAAGAATACTGGACACAGCCCGGAAAATATATAAAAAGATGCTGCAACCACGGATACTGAGGGCTGCTGAAACTTCAGGAGACCTTCCTCCCCAAGAATTTGGGTTCTGCCGAGAGAAGTCAACTATCGATGTCATAAGCAATATCACCCGTGTTCGTCGAAAATGCACAAACAGGCAATCTCTATATTAGAAAGATCATCCTACTAGTGACTCTCGATGTGAAAAATGCATTTAACTCAGCAAGATGGAGCAATTTCATGGAAAGGCTAAGGAACATCCAGGTGCCAAAATATCAGCGAAGAATCATCAGCAGTTACCTAAGCGATCGAGAAATATGATTCGAGACTGCGCAAGGAACAAGATTGAGAAGAGTAGGATGCTTCAAAAAGCTCTTCAAGCTATTTCATTCTTCGGAAAACGGTGTGAGATACTTTGGAAAACGGTCTTACCTACTCTAAAAATAGAAAGTTGAGATACAATGCTTCAAAAAGCTCGTCTAGTTACTTCAATCTTTGGAAAATGGTTTTGGATACTTTGGAAAACGGTGTTAGCTACTCTTTAAATAGAAAATTGAGGTAGAATGCTTCAAAAACCTCTTGTAGCTATTTCATGTTTCGGAAAACGGTGTGAAATACTTCGGAAAACGGTAGGAATACTTTGTAAAACGGTATTAGCTTCTAGCAATTTCATACTTCGGAGGAAAGAAAAATCAGCCTACTAGTGACTTTCGATGTGAAGAATGCCTTTAACTCAGCAAGATAGAGCAATTTCATGGAAGGGCTAAGGAACTTTCAGGTGCCAAAATATCTGCGAAGAATCATCAACAGTTACCTGAGCGATCAAGAAATATGATTTGAGACTGCGCAAGGAACAAGATTGAGGAGAGTAGTTGCAGTAGCAGTTCAAGGAACGGTCCTTGAGCCGGATGTCTCATGTACGATACTTTTACTGCCGGATATGCGTAGTAATGTGAAAACTGTCCCGGGATAGGCATGGATAAGTTAGGAAGGGAGTGGAGTTTTAATGTGTAAAAGCTAGTTAACCCGAGTCCCACATAACTATCAGTACGGAATCTGAACACTATGCATAACGCATTTCAAAAAAAAAAAGCTATTTTCTGCTTTATACAAAGAAAAATGGTGTTAGACACTTTGAACATAGATTTTAGATACTTCAAACTTAGTAGAACGACTTATGGTATTTCGGAAATCTCTCTTATTTAATTACATAATAGAAAAACGGTACGAGGTATTTTGTAAACTTTTGTTAGCTTGCTTTTCAAATATAAAATACATTTATGATAATTCCAGAAATTCTTCTAGCAAGTTCAAACTTCTGAAAACGGCGTTAGATATTTCTGAACAGGATTAGTTAACCACTTTATATGTAATAAAACGGTGTTTGATACCATGAAATTAGATTTTAATCAAGCTTAGTAGAAAAATGAAAAGTTTTTCGAAAATTTCTTTTATTCACTTATGCAGTCGGAAAACGGTGTCATATGTTCTGAAAAACAGTGTTAGATAATTTTTATATCGGGAATTGAGCTAAGATCAATTACATTAATACCTTTTCTACGAACTTCAGACTCTGAAAAACGTCGTGAGTTTTTTCTGAAAAGGATATAAAAGAGATAATATATATAAGATATATAAGCTACTTTTTACGTAGAAAAACGGTGTTATATAGTTTGAACATAGATTATAGATAGTAGATAGTAGTTCCGGCTTATTAGATTGATGTAAGGCGTTCCGAGAGTGTCTTTTATTTACTTATGAAATCGAAAAACGGCCTTAGATATTTCCAAAAAGGATATTAGCAACATTTTACGGAGGAAAACGGTGTCAGCTACTCTTTAAATAGAAAAGCTTCAAAAAGCTCTTTTAGCTGCTTCATACTTCGGAAAACAGTGTGAGATACTTTGGAAAACGGTGTTAGATACTTTGAAAAATGGTGTTAGTGACTTTTTAAATCGAATATTGAGGCAGGATGCTTCAACAAGTTCTTCTAGTAACTTCATACTTCAGAAAACGGTGTTAGCTACTTTTGAAATCGAAATTTAAAGAAGGATGCTTCAAAAAGTTCTTCTAGCAACTTCATACTTCAGAAAACGGTGTTATATACTTTGGAAAACGGTGTTATCTACTTTTAAAGTCGGAATTTGAGGTAAGATGCTTCAAAAAGTTCTTATAGCAACACCGTTTTCCGAAGTATGAAGTTGCTAGAAGAACTTTTCGAAGCATCCTACCTCAAATTTCGATTTCAAAAGTAGCTAGCACCGTTTTCCAAAGTATCACACACCGTTTTCCGAAGTATGAAGTAGCAAGAAAAGCTCCTTGAAGCAAGCTACCTCAAATTCCGAATTCAAAAGTAGCTAACACCGTTTTCCAAAGTATCTCACACCGTTTTCCGAACTATGAAGTAGCTATAAGAGCTTTTTTAAGCATCCTACCTCAATTTTCTATTTATAGAGTAGCTAATACCGTTTTCCGAAGTATCAAGGTGCTAGAAGAACTTTTTGAAGCATCCTACTTCAAATTCCGAATTTAAAAGTAGCTAACACCGTTTCCCAAAGTATCTAACACTGTTTTCCAAAGTATCTCACACCGTTTTCCGAAGTATGAAGTAGCTAGAAGAGCTTTCTGAAGCATTCTACCTCAATTTTCTATTTTTAGAGTAGCTAACACCGTTTTCCAAAGTATCCAAAACCATTTTCCGAAGTTTGAAGTAACTAGACGAGCTTTTTGAAGCATTCTACCTGAATTTTCTGTTTTTAGAGTAGCTAAGACCGTTTTCCAAAGTATCTAAGACTGTTTTCCAAAGTATCTCATACCGTTTTGCGAAGAATGAAGTAGCTTGAAAAGCTTTTTGAAGCATCCTACTCTCCTCAATCTTTTTCCTTGCGCAGTCTCAAATCATATTTCTCGATCGCTTAGGTAACTGCTGATGATTCTTCGCTGATATTTTGGCACCTGGATGTTCCTTAGCCCTTCCATGAAATTGCTCCATCTTGCTGAGTTAAATACATTCTTCACATCGAGAGTCATTAGTAGGATGATCTTTCTAAAGTAGAGATTGCCTATCTGTGCATTTTCCACGAACACGGGTGATATTGCTTATGACATCGATAGTTGACTTCTCTCGGCGGAACCCGAATTCTTGGGTATAAAGGTCTCTTGAAGTTTCAGCAGCCCTCAGTATCCGTGGTTGCAGCATCTTTTTATATATTTTCCGGGCTGTGTCCAGTATTCCTAGAGGATGCAAATAGTTTTGCAGCCTAGTGTCCTCTTTACTCTTATTGATAAAGACTAGTCTGGCTCCTTTTCAGAGTTTGTTGAAAACACCCATTTGTAAACAATTATTGTACATTCGTTGTGGACACTCGTGCGCGGCTATTTTTAGAATCTCAGTAGGTATTCCATCAGGTTCTGCTGCCTTTCGATTTTTGAGCGAGACTACTCCTGTTACATTGCTGTTACTCATCCACGGTAAATTTGGGTATACGGCCAACCTCCTCTTCGTTTATAACGCCACTTGCGGATATATTGCCGTATAGCAAAAACGTCAGTTTGAAGATTATGTAGGCTTCGTAAATCATTATTTTAAAATTCTGGCTTTAGGAATTTTAATATTTTTGAAAAATATTAACTTTTAGAAAAAAAAATTTAGTAAAGTACCCGAATAGCGTCATTTTTTATACCAAAAACGTTAGTTTATAGATTATGTAGGCCTCGTAAATCATTATTTAGAAATTCTGGCTTAACGAATCTTAATATTTTTTAAAAATATTAATTTTCAGAAAAAAAAATTTATTAAAGTACCCGAACTGCGACATTTTAGATACCAAAAACGTTAGTTTTGAGGTAGGATTATTTTGAAAGTCTGGCTTAGCGAATCTTAATATTTTTAAAAAATATTTAATAATATAAGATTTTTACGTCTGTGTTATGAATTTAATTCTAAATAATTATATTGAAACGATCTAAAATGTATATAATTAAAAATATTAAAAATAATTTTACTATATGTTGTTACAAAGTTAAATTAAAAAATTCTTGCAATTACAATCTATTACTGTTATCATCATTGTAAATAATTTCTATATTAAAATTATGGTATGTGAATAATGAATAAATTATACATAAACATTGTAAATATTAATTTATTATAATAAATTATAGCTCCTGAATGAGCGTTGAAGGTTTCAACCGAAACGTCGAGCAAAAATCAAATAGTTGATTAAATTTATTTACACCTTGTCTGTTAAGATCGTTTGAATATAATTATTTAGTAAAAAAAATTTATTTTCAGAAAAAAAATTTTTTGAACTAATTGAATTGCGCGAATTTTACCGTAAATTTCGGGGTTTCAACCGAAAAATATTAACCGAATTTCATGAAAATCACACATGTTCATCTTCTACCCAAAAAAATAACTTTAAGATATCAGCGTCTCGGAAATACGTTTTTTTTTTCACTACACCCTAATATATACCTGGAATTTAAATATACACTCCTATTTTACATTTCCTGATGCATACTTTTGAGATGTGGTTGCTCCAAAGTTGGATTTTTCCATTTTTTTTTAACTCTGCTTTCCAGTTCAACCTAAAATAATTCATATAACTATAATAAAACTTTTGTTATACACATATGATTGGGAGAAAATTGTATTTTTACGTGAACTACACGAAAATATTTATTTTTTTTTATTTTGATTAACTTCCAAATTTTTCCTCTTCATCAGTAGCTTTCAAAGATCCAAAAAATTTGTTTCACCATTATTATTTTCACTTTTTTGTCTCTAAATTTCCTCCAAAGGGTCCCATTGGTCCTTAAAATCCTGAGATGTGATATGCTATTGGTCCACAATTCTAAATTTTGGCTCTTCCGTTTACTTAAAAATTAAAAAAAATTGTTAAATATTAAAGCGTAAAATTTTGAAAACACTAAATTTAACCTTACCAACATGTTTCTTCTTGGTAAATCCTCACTATTAGGACTACATGAACATATACCGGCATATAACTAGGCTCATTTAACATTCCTGATACTGAATCACCCAAGATCAACCTTGCGTTAATATCCAAAAATGAAAAAAATCTGTAAAAAATGCTAATAGTTATAAATTACTACTAAAATAATTATAAGATATTAAAAAATACTCAATAATACTTAAATTAACTTACGAATTATGATTCAAGCAAATGAGAAAAGTCCATACTGCCAGACTCTGGAACCTGAAAAAAAAAGAAAAACACAAAGTTCAATTCTTAAATTAAAAAAAAGTTTTGTACAAAACTTTATATTTATCTGATCTTTTTTCTCCTGATGCAGATTCTTCTTCTTTACATAAATTAGAATCTAAAAAAAAAAAAATAATTTTCAGTTAATAATTAACAACAATGTTTATCTTATTAATTTTATAAGTGTGTAATACAGAATTAAATGTTTATATTTTACAAATGTAACATTATGGCAGAAGAAAAAATAATACAATAAAAAATTCGTGCTCGCATGGAAATATATATTTCACAAAAAATAATAATAAATCAACAAATGGTAAAGTAGTTTCAGAGGTATATAAATTTTTTTCTTCTGCTATTTGAATAATTCTGTAAGCTTATAAAATTGGTAAGATCAAAATTGTTGTTAATTATTAACTAGATCATTGCTAACAATGTTAGACCGTGCGAAGCATACCAACACACGAAGTTTATTTCTGAATTAAAATATTTTTAATTGGGTATGTTAGTTGAAATAAATAATCAAATTCATTTATTTATAAACAATAATATATAATGTATAAAACATTTTATATGTATATTTACATTATAAGCATGTATATTTACATAATAATAATAAATTAGATGTATATTAAAAATAATAAATTTAATTAACTAATTTTTTGATTAAATAAAATATATTTTTGATATGTGTTTTAAATAATATTTTATTCTTTAACTGCGGTATTGATGTTGTTTAAAGATTTTATGAAATTTTGTTTTACTTTAAAAGATGTTGAAAGTCGTATTGAGTCAAAACGATATTTGTTGTAACCTTTTATTAAAATTACATCATTAATTGATTTAACTCGACTCAAACCGACGTATGTAATTCCCAATTGTTTTTCCGTGTCTCCTATATGTAAAAAAATTTTATCTAACGTCTGCCCTTGAGACTTGTGGATGGTTAGAGCATATGACAACATTATTGGAAATTGCGTGCGACTGCATAAAATATTATTATGTTTCCAAGTTCTTTCCACGGTAATAATTGGGAAATAATTTTTATACAAAAATGGTCCTTTGTAATTGTCAAATTCAACCATTAATACTTGAGGTAATTGTGGTGGTGATTCATTGTCGGCGTATATAATTTCCCTTATGTAGCCTAAGGCAGGTTCTACAATAGCCACATACACCAATATATGTATATGTATGGATAGACATATTTGTGTATGGCCAACCTAATTTATAAATCTGTTTTACCAGCAGGTAAAAAGTCTACAAAAATTAATGTAGAAAAATAGAGGGCGGCTTTATCTGAAGGTTGGCCATACACAAATATGTCTATCCATACATATACATATATTGGTGTATGTGGCTATTGTAGAACCTGCCTAAGCTTCCATTTGTTAATGCACCTGCTACCCATAAATTTTTACGTAACATTATTCTACAGTCTTTTGACAAGTATAATATACTCTGTAATCCTGTTGCTTTTTCGTACGAGCAACGCATGGCAATATTGGGTGTGTTTATTGAAACTATGCGTGCAACTGGATGTCCCGTATTTTTCAAAAATGTTTCATTATGTGTTTTAACTTGTGCACACGTTGGATATAAATAAATTGCGTTTTTAAAATTGTTTAATTCTTCTTTGGGGATAACGGTTTCTCTTCGGTTATATAATAAGTTATAATTTTGTTGAGACAGTTCTGCATTTGCTATTTCATCTAGCAATTGTGAGTAAGGGGTATGATTACCCTTTTGCTTGTGTGCATTTTGTAGACAATAGTACTTTTGGAATTGTTTAAAAATTATTTTTCCTTGTGTTTGTAAATTATCTGTTAGTTTTTTATCACTAAATACTGCTGTGTCACCAACTGGTGTTAATTGATTGTAGTCTCCAAATAAGTAAATTATAATTCCGCCGAAAGGTTCATCAATTTCATTAGCATGTATTTCTCGAAATCGTGATTCTATTTGAAATAAAGTTCTTAATCCGATTAAAGACATTTCATCGATAATTAAAAATTTTAAATCTTTTAAGTCCGTTTGAAATTTTTTTGCATTTTCATTTTCTAATTTAGAAAATAATTTGTAGTTTAAGGGTAATCTTAGTAAATAATGTAAAGTTAATCCGTTTATGTTAACTGCTGCCATACCTGTTGATGCTGCTACTTTAACCGAATCTTCTCCGAAAACTGCTGAAATTCTCTTTACCATTTCTTTAATTATTGTGCTTTTGCCAGAACCAGCTTTGCCTTGTATTATAACTCTTTTTATAGAATTTGATGTAACTGTATTGTTTTGTATACTTTTTATTTGAGTATCTAGTAAGTCTAATACTTGTTGTTGGTCATGGGTAAAAGATATCTTAGATTTTGCATTTTGTTTATAAATTTTCTTTTCTTGTTGAAATTTGTAGTTATCTAAAAAAGAATGTATTTCTAATTTAGTTGGTTTGTTTTCTATAGGCTTATTCCAATCGTAACATAAATCTATCGGTCTTTTTCCCAAGTCTGCTTGTAAATTGTCATCATGAAATCCTGATAAAAATTCAAATGCATTCTTTATGTTGTCATCATTTATTTCTTCTGAACTTTCATCATTATCAATGAATTTTTTAGGTTAAAAAACTGGATATTTTCTGTCGAATATTCGTTTTTTTTGCCCTAAAAAATCCCCTTGTAAAGTTAAAAAAGTTTATTTTTCAAGTTTTTTGGTCCGCCATCTTGGAAAATCGGGAAATATTTAGGGTTGAAAAATTGGATATTTTCTACCGAATATTTGTTTTTCTTGACCTAAAAAATCCCCTTGTAAAGTTAAACGTTCATTTTTTCAAATTTATCGGGCCGCCAACTTGGAAAATCGGAAAATATACTTGTGTGGAAAATGAAAAATTTTACCCCCAGGGTATCTGCTTCTACCAGGATTGATTATTTTCATCTTAAAAGACCTTATTCTATCATGTTTTATGTTTTATATTCGACATTTTGTGTTTTTAACGCCCTTGTAATGTTAAAAATTCATTTTTTTGAGTTTTTCGGTTTGTTATATTGAAAAATCGGAAAATTTTTTAGGCTAAGAAATTGGATATTTTCAACCGAATATTTGTTTTTTTTGCCCTAAAAAACCCCTCTGTAAAGTTAAAAGTTCATTTTTTCAAGTTTTTTGGTTCGTTATCTTGGAAAATCGGAAAATTTTTTAGGTTAAAAAACTGAATATTTTCCACCGAATATTCGTTTTTTTTGTTCTAAAAACCCCCTTTGTAAAGTTAAAAGTTCATTTTTTCAATTTTCTTGGTCCGCTATCTTGGAAAATCGGAAAATTTTTTAGGTTAAAAAGTGGATATTTTCTGTCGAATATTCGTTTTTTTTGCCCTAAAAAATCCCCTTGTAAAGTTAAAAAAGTTTATTTTTCAAGTTTTTTGGTCCGCCATCTTGGAAAATCGGGAAATATTTAGGGTTGAAAAATTGGATATTTTCTACCGAATATTTGGTTTTCTTGACCTAAAAAATCCCCTTGTAAAGTTAAAAGTTCATTTTTTCAAATTTATCGGGCCGCCAACTTGGAAAATCGGAAAATATACTTGTGTGGAAAATGAAAAATTTTACCCCCAGGGTATCTGCTTCTACCAGGATTGATTATTTTCATCTTAAAAGACCTTATTCTATCATGTTTTATGTTTTATATTCGACATTTTGTGTTTTTAACGCCCTTGTAATGTTAAAAATTCATTTTTTTGAGTTTTTCGGTTTGTTATATTGAAAAATCGGAAAATTTTTTAGGCTAAGAAATTGGATATTTTCAACCGAATATTTGTTTTTTTTGCCCTAAAAAACCCCTCTGTAAAGTTAAAAGTTCATTTTTTCAAGTTTTTTGGTTCGTTATCTTGGAAAATCGGAAAATTTTTTAGGTTAAAAAACTGAATATTTTCCACCGAATATTCGTTTTTTTTGTTCTAAAAACCCCCTTTGTAAAGTTAAAAGTTCATTTTTTCAATTTTCTTGGTCCGCTATCTTGGAAAATCGGAAAATTTTTTAGGTTAAAAAGTGGATATTTTCTGTCGAATATTCGTTTTTTTTGCCCTAAAAAATCCCCTTGTAAAGTTAAAAAAGTTTATTTTTCAAGTTTTTTGGTCCGCCATCTTGGAAAATCGGGAAATATTTAGGGTTGAAAAATTGGATATTTTCTACCGAATATTTGGTTTTCTTGACCTAAAAAATCCCCTTGTAAAGTTAAAAGTTCATTTTTTCAAATTTATCGGGCCGCCAACTTGGAAAATCGGAAAATATACTTGTGTGGAAAATGAAAAATTTTACCCCCAGGGTATCTGCTTCTACCAGGATTGATTATTTTCATCTTAAAAGACCTTATTCTATCATGTTTTATGTTTTATATTCGACATTTTGTGTTTTTAACGCCCTTGTAATGTTAAAAATTCATTTTTTTGAGTTTTTCGGTTTGTTATATTGAAAAATCGGAAAATTTTTTAGGCCAAGAAATTGGATATTTTCAACCGAATATTTGTTTTTTTTGCCCTAAAAAACCCCTCTGTAAAGTTGAAAGTTCATTTTTTCAAGTTTTTTGGTTCGTTATCTTGGAAAATCGGAAAGTTTTTTAGGTTAAAAAACTGAATATTTTCCACCGAATATTCGTTTTTTTTGTTCTAAAAACCCCCTTTGTAAAGTTAAAAGTTCATTTTTTCAATTTTCTTGGTCCGCTATCTTGGAAAATCGGAAAATTTTTTAGGTTAAAAAGTGGATATTTTCTGTCGAATATTCGTTTTTTTTGCCCTAAAAAATCCCCTTGTAAAGTTAAAAAAGTTTATTTTTCAAGTTTTTTGGTCCGCCATCTTGGAAAATCGGGAAATATTTAGGGTTGAAAAATTGGATATTTTCTACCGAATATTTGGTTTTCTTGACCTAAAAATTCCCCTTGTAAAGTTAAAAGTTCATTTTTTCAAATTCATCGGGCCGCCATCTTGGAAAATCGGAAAATATACTTAAGTGGAAAATGAAAAATTTTACCCCCAGGGTATCTGCTTCTACCTGGATTGATTATTTTCATCTTAAAAGTCCTTATTCTATCATGTTTTATGTTTTATGTTCGATATTTTGTGTTTTTAACGCCCTTGTAATGTCAAAAATTTATGTTTTTGAGTTTTTCGGTTCGTTAGATTGACAAAACGGAAAAATTTTTAGGCCAAAAAATTTGATATTTTCCACCGGATATTTGTTTTTCTTGCCCTAAAAAACCCCTATGTAAAGTTAAAAGTTCATTTTTTCAAGTTTTTTGGTTCGTTATCTTGGAAAATCGGAAAATTTTTTAGGTTAAAAAACTGAATATTTTCCACCGAATATTCGTTTTTTTTGTTCTAAAAACCCTCTTTGTAAAGTTAAAAGTTCATTTTTTCAAGTTTTTTGGTCCGCCATCTTGGAAAATCGGAAAATATTTAGGGTTGAAAAATTGGATATTTTCTACCAAATATTTGTTTTTCTTGACCTAAAAATCTCCTTGTAATGTTAAAAGTTCATTTTTTCAAATTTATCGGGCCGCCATCTTGGAAAATCGGAAAATATATTCGTGCGGAAAATGAAAAATTATACCTCCAGGGTATCCGCTTCAACCTGGAATTATTATTTTCATCCTGAAAGTGCTTATTTTATCATGTTTTATGTCTTAGAATCGACATTTTGTGTTTTTAACGCTGTTATTCCCGTAAATTGATAATAATTTCGGTACTATATTTTCGATTTGGCTCAAAATCAATACAGTTCATGTTGGTCTTATATCTAACTTATATATAAATTTTGAACCTAATCGGAGATCACTGTGACCTTAACGAGTGCGAACAATAGCGACATTTTGTCGCGGGTATAGACTGTGCTTCGCACAGTCTAACTAGTAATTATTTTTACTATTTTTGGGAAAGATTAAATTTTTTGAAAATTTGGTTAATAAGTGAAAAAGATGATTAAATTTTTATGGTATTACTTGATTTAGCCAATTCTAGAACCATCTAAATATACATATCTTAAAACTATATAATATATATATTTGAAAATTTTCTGTCTGCACTCAGTTAAATTTTTTTATTTTCTCTATTATAATTATAGAATCAATCACAACCTATAATTTTTCATTAATGTTTCACCTATGCTGTTCTAAATAGTTTCAATGTATTTGCATAATTATAAATTTATAGTACAACATGATTTTTTTAAGCCACACAAACAGAAGTAAAGGCGACACTGTCACCTATGCTATTAATTATATTATAATGTTATAAACGCTGCCGCTGACGTCGCCTAAGACCTTTGGGCCAAAGTAAACCTATTAAGTTAAAATAGACCTTTTGGGCCAATATGGTCCTTTTGGGCCAAAGTGAACCTATTGGGTTAAAATAGACCTTTTGGGCCAAAGTGAACCTTTTGGGCCTAAATGGTTTTTTTGGGCCAATGTGGTCCTTTTGGGCCAAAGTGAACCTTTTGGGCCTAAATGGTTCTTTTGGGCCAATGTCGTGCTTTTGGGCCAAAGTGAACTTATTGAATTAAAATGGACCTTTTGGGGCAAAATGGTCCTTTTGGGCCAAAGTGAACCTATTGACTTAAAATAGACCTTTTGGGCCAATGTGGTCCTTTTGGGCCAAAGTGAACCTATTGGGTTAAAATGGACCTTTTGGGTCAATGTGATCCTTTTGGGTCAATGTGGTAACACTTCAACCATTGTCGCGTGAAACATTTGGGTCAAAACGAACAAAATACACCTTTCAGGCCAACATGGAACCATTTTCACAATACCTCAATCACTGTACGGGGGTTGGCGCGCGAACCGCGCAGCCCCCTAGTATATATATATATATGTATATATTATTAATTATTATTAATAAATAAATTGAAAAAAAAACTTTTTTTTATTTTACGTTCTATAGAACGTGTCATGAAACATTCTACGGAACATTCCAAATTATAACATTCAAATATAACCTTCCATGGAATGTTGCATGAAATGTTCCCTGGCACGTAAAGTACAAGGTTATGGTGAAGGAGGCTTTTTCTACTAGGGCGTAGACAAGAACTCCATCGTTTTTATTAACATTACCCTCGCTTTTTTGGTTGACGTAGTTTTCTATTTTCTATTCAGTTATACTGTGAATTTCTCTAGTTTCAGAGCATATTATTATGATTGTGGGTATTTGTATCAGATTCGTATATACAGGTAATCTGCATGAGGTACTTTTGAGTTGCACTATTGATTGACGATCAGAGTGTGTATTAAATGTGTACGTCAACCTCCAGGCACGCGAAAGCTATTCTCACAAATTTTATTTTTAATTGAAAAAATTTTAATAAAGAATTCTAACCAAATAATTTATTTACATTTTAAAGTAAAATAAATTAACAGAAATTAAGTATACATTAAAAGTAAAATATTCTTGATCTTCATTCTTCTGATATACAAATATTCAGAAACTTAAAAAAAAGTTTAATTTTATAAAAAAATATAATAAATAATACAAAATCAATTCTTTGGATCAAGTTTTTTTAATTAATACAAGGCGATTTGATTCATGTACTATCAGCATAAACTTTACCGCTACCTTATGTCACGCATATCAAAGAATATATTGTAGTAAATATATTGATTTTGTTTAAACTTTAATTACTCTTACCAAAAAAAGTAATTGCACATGAAAATAAGAATACTATTAAAAAAATTCTTTGTAAGTATTAAAAATAATTTTTTTCAAACGTCTTTAAAATTTTTTCGGGACTTGTAATTTTTTTTATTTTTTAACATTTTTAATTTTTTTTTCTTTAAGTTATCAAACTTTTTTTAATTACTAAAAAAATGTAAAATTTCATGCAGAAGTGCGCAAATAGTTTATCAATTTCATTATTTATATATTCTAGATTACTATTTGCGAGTGATGCCTAGAATATTTTATGAATTTTTTCTCCAAAACTAAAAACTCATCTTTTCTTTCGTAGCTGCGAGTCAATGATGTTTTCTTGCATTTGAATGGTTTTCTCATATCGTTTTTTTAATAGTTTAATTGCATGTTTTTTTATTGTAGCTGTAATTCTGTTCAATATTCAGTAAATTACAAATTCTTTTTAGTTCTTCTAATTTTTTGCCTATTATTTTGCTTTCTTTGATCAGATCTTGTAATCCAATAAAGTAAATGACCGTTTAGGTCTTTCTATACAAAAACACATCGTATATTTTCTCTCTTATAAATGACTTATTGTTTGTTACGAATACAAATGGTTGAATCTCTTCTGTTTGTAAAGGTGCAGTGCAGCTGAAATCGTTAATAATATAATTTTAAGCGGTCTGAAGGAGTTCTGTAAGGTATATTATTTACTAGAATAGAATAGTTGTTACTTTCATGTTTAGCTTGTATATAAAATGGTCCTAACCAGTCACTTTCCAATTTTTGTTTTTAATTGGTATAAAATAAACATACTAGGTCCCCTTCATTGATGATTGTCTGTAATTTAGCTATTTTTGAGTCGTGATGTTTTTTATGTTTTCTTAATTTTTTCTAATCGTTACCATGGCTTTATGCAAATACCTTTTATGTAGTTCTTTCCATAAATGCAAGAGTTCATTGATTGAAAGTGTTGATACAGTGGCCAGTGCAGATGGTAGATTAGCTGAAGGACCAAAAGTTAATTCTAATGGTGAGTATCTTGTCCCTTCATGCTTTGCAGTGTTGTACACTAAGTTGAGTATTTTTAGTCTTATTCCATTCAAGTTTTCCAATAACTGAGTGTGCTTTCCAAAGCATCATTTGATTCTGCATGAAAAGCTGTTGTTTTACTTACGGCTAATTTTAAATACAGCCTTGGAGTTTTGAACTAATTCAGAAATAAAATTAGCACCTTGATCTGTTAGTATATGTTTTAGAGATGAAAATATGTATATATAGTGATTTAATAAGCTATCAACTATAGTTCCTGAACTTTGTTTAGACATAGGAATTAATATTAAATATTTTGTTAGCGTGTCTTGGAGGCTGAGAATATATTTGTTACTACTGGAAATTTCATTTGAGGGACCATAAATGTCAAGAGCAATTTTTTCGTTTGGTTCAGTCGCAGTGCTATAATTGCTTCATTCTAGTTTTCTTATAAATCTGGCGTGTTAGGCATATTATTATATATTCTATTATATCTTTCTCCATATTTATCCAAGTTCCTTTCTTGCTCGAAATATAATTTTGACTCTCGAATTATTTGTCCTTTTTCTTGCTCAGATAATTTACCAATAGGACTTAAACGGATAAAGAATTTATTTTGATTAAACTCCTTTTTAAAAAATACTATTGTTTTATTTAATTTGATTTTTTCTATTGGTGTTATGCATGTGTCAGCCAGATGTAATCTAACAATAGTATGTTTTCTTTCATTAAATACGCAGTCTATAATTTGTCAAAATTTTTCTACCCAAATCTTTTCTTCAAAGGATGGAAGTATTACGCAATTTTAATCCAAAGTTTTTCATTTGCATTAAGTTTATATTGTTATTGATATTTTTCGTGCCAATACACACCGTGCTTGAACGTACCGGAAAGTTGACCTAAAATGACGACAAAATCGGCTTGGGCAGAATTTTAATATATATTTTTTTACGTCGATTCCTTCCTACTAGAAAATACGAGCTGCTCGTCTGCCCGACTTTCATGGGACCTATAATTGCATATTTTAAGTTTTTTTAAATTAATGACTTAAATTGCCGCCAAAATTTTATTTCTTCATAAAAATAACTTCTATAGGTCTCAAAAATTTTTTACAAGCCTCACGCTTCCAACAATTCCTTACTCGTCTCTTTTCATTGATCTGTTTTCAAAATATGATAATTTAAAGTCAGAGTCTCAATTTAAGAATTTTTAAAAAAAGTCATTTTTATCATTATCTTTGAAAAACTATATCTCGGAAACAATTCAATAATTCAATGAAAAGAGACGAGTAAAAATTTTTTAAAAAATTTAAGCTTATAGAAAATTTTTGAGACCTATAAAACAAATTTTTATGAATAATTATAATTTTAGCAATAATTTAAAAATTGGTCATTTTAGGCTAAAAATGGGCCTTTAGTTTATTTACTATAACGATGAAAGAATTAGTGTTATAAAATTGCGGTTTACGGGGCTTGAAAAGTTACACTTACACCAAAAAAATAAAACTAACCAGAAGTTTTTTTTGCCGTTGAACCAATTAAAGCCCCAGTGTAATAATGGTCTACTTGCAATGACTTCAAATATTAGAAGAGGTTTTCCTTAAATAAAATATTAATTTATTATAATATATAATTTCATTTAGAAAAATTTATTATTATTAATACAATAAAAATTTTATTTGCGTTTTTGATTATATATAAAATAAATTTGTCTTTATAAAAAATAGTAATCATTTAAAGTATTTTAGTACCCTTTAAAAAATATTATGTAAAATAATTGAAGCCTAATACTTTTTGTCTAATACTTTTTCTATATTAAATATATATTTAAAAAAATAAAAAAACTTTTAAAAAACATATGTATAGTTATAAACCATTATAAACTGCACAAAAATCTTACAAGTTTAGTGAATAATAAAATTAATAAAAGATAAAATAAAATGTAATATTTTTTTGTTAATAAAATTAAAAATTACCATTATTTGTAAAGACGAAATTATTTTATATATAATCAAAGGCAAATAAAATTTTTACTATATTAATAATAATAAATTTTTCTAAATGAAATTATATATTATAATAAATTAATATTTTATTTAAGGAAAACCTATTCTAATATTTGAAGTCATTGCAAGTAGACCATTATTACACTGGGGCTTTAATTGGTTCAACGGCAAAAAAAACTTCTGGTTAGTTTTATTTTTTTGGTGTAAGTGTAACTTTTCAAGCCCCGTAAACTGCAATTTTATAACACTAATTCTTTCATCGTTATAGTAAATAAACTAAAGGCCCATTTTTAGCCTAAAATGACCAATTTTTAAATTATTGCTAAAATTATAATTATTCATAAAAATTTGTTTTATAGGTCTCAAAAATTTTCTATAAGCTTAAATTTTTTAAAAAATTTTTACTCGTCTCTTTTCATTGAATTATTGAATTGTTTCCGAGATATAGTTTTTCAAAGATAATGATAAAATTGACTTTTTTTAAAAATTCTTAAATTGGGACTCTGACTTTAAATTATCATATTTTGAAAACAGATCAATGAAAAGAGACGAGTATGGAATTGTTGGAAGCGTGAGGCTTGTAAAAAATTTTTGAGACCTATAGAAGTTATTTTTATGAAGAAATAAAATTTTGGCGGCAATTTAAGTCATTAATTTAAAAAAACTTAAAATATGCAATTATAGGTCCCATGAAAGTCGGGCAGACGAGCAGCTCGGATTTTCTAGTAGGAAGGAATCGACGTAAAAAAATATATATTAAAATTCTGCCCAAGCCGATTTTGTCGTCATTTTAGGTCAACTTTCCGGTACGTTCAAGCACGGTGTGAATAATTGTCTCTTCATTCTCAGCTTCACTAAGTATTGAATCCTGTGTTAAAATTCTTGTGTTAAGTTCATTGCCTACTTCGGGCAGAGGAGATGGGGTTTGCAAATCTCTTGTTTCGCTCTTGAATTATATTCTATGGGTATTTCAGGTTATGCATCTTCCAATTACAGTGCTACTTGTAGGGCTTCATTTTTCTCATTATTTTCAATGTTAAAAATTCAGGATAGTGCATCAGCTGCTTTATTTTCGCATCCTTTTTTGTATTCAAACTCATAATCGTATTCTTCTAAACGCAATCTACTTAAGCAGACGTGATGAAGGGTCTTTTACATTTATTATCCATGCTAATGCTTCGTGGTCAGTTTATACGTTAAATTTTCTTCCTAACAAATATTGTCTTAATTGCTGAGATTAGGGACCTTGTCCCTAAAAGAGTTATCCAAATACTCGACTCAGACTGCCTCACCCACCCAATAGACATTCTAGATACCATCAAAGGCAAAGACGAAGACGCGGAGATAGCTAGGGTGACTATCTCTAACAGCAACACAAGAGAAAAGAGAGCTGCTTACGTTTACCTTGATGCCTTTAAGATCTGCCTTTAAACTGGTCCACATGAAGCTTATCAAAATCAGGTGGATGAACTGCAGGGTGAGGTTAAGAACCCTATTAACCCGCTGTTTTAAATGCCTGTGTTATGATCATATAGCTACAAAATGTAATTGACCGGACCGGATAGCGAAATGCTATAAGTGCGGGGCAGATGGACACAAAGAAACTGACTGCGCAGCAAATGCAAGATGCAGGCTCACATTGGAGCAAAAAAAAACAAAAAAGTGGACCAAAAAAATATTAGCTCCAGGTTTTTTGATTAAAAAAAAGTAAATTTCGGAATGTTTGCAGAAAGAGGTTTCATTTTATTAAAATGGAGAAAAAAAATATCTTAAAGTAGTTTCCTTACGTAATAGGGCTGCTTTCGATAAAAAAAATTAATTAAAAAAAAAAAAGTTAGTTAGGGTTATATGGTTAAAAAAAAAATGAAAACATCAAATTAAATTATTAACATGTATACTAGCACGCACACACGCATAAATTTCAATTTTGTTTCTATATGAGCTATTTTAAGTAACTGCCCTCAAATATAAAATTTGTTCATATTTTTATGAAAAGTACTTAATTTATAGTATTACATCATATAAAATGACATTCTTTTTTATTTTCGCCCACAATACATGTATTTGTAAGTTTGTGTATATCCAATAATTCCTATTTTGTAAAATTAGGGT
The DNA here is from genome assembly GCA_022575985.1 of Anagrus nilaparvatae. Lineage (NCBI taxonomy): Eukaryota > Metazoa > Arthropoda > Insecta > Hymenoptera > Mymaridae > Anagrus > Anagrus nilaparvatae. The sequence goes on along the minus strand of JAKSXM010000247.1, from coordinate 9,137,990 downwards.
GAGATCTTGCGGTTAAATTAATGGGTTGGTTTAACTTTATGTTTGGGTCACTATCGTTGATTTTTAACGAGGCGTTATTAGTTGATTGTGGATAGAAGTTGGGTCTTCTATTAAATGAATAGCTGTTTGTTATATTAAAAGAGTTTCTTAGGTTATTTTGATTGCTTAATTTTTTACTATTATTGGTCCCTAAAGTTTAAGGGTTAACTCGTGTAAGCCGTTTTGTTCGAATAATTCTATCTTCGTTTTTTTCAGCTAGCTATTCTGTGTAGCTCATTATTTTTGGGTTTCTGGCAGCTACAGGGTAGTTAAGTTTATATAGTAAATTATCTACATAGGTGTCTAACGCATTTTTTTCTGCTTTTTAAGCATAACTTTTCATTCTACTGTACTTTTGTGTTCAGATTGAATAGCATATTTCAGTTCGTTAAACGCTTTTTTAAATCTGCTTGTGTAACTTTGAACCGTCTCGTTATTTGTTTGCCTAACTTTGAAAAGTGTTTCATAAGGGTCTACTTCTATTTAACGTATTGACTCTTTAGAATTTTCTTTAATTTTGTCTACAATTATTAGGTCTAGCAATAGGCCTGGATGATTATAACGAGTTTTGTCCTTTTTAACTGCTTTGATAAAGTCCTCTATAGCAATATAGTTGTTACCTTTTAAAACCTCTATGGTTCCAATAACTTTATCGGGGTTTAAAAGTATTGGGTAAATAGAATGACTTACATAATGGTCTATACTTCTATCGGGTGAGGGACTGCTTGTTCTTCAAAAGTAAGGTTCAATGGAGGCAATTTTTCCTCTATTATGAATGTCGAAATGCTGTATTTTAGCGTTATTTTTATAAGTAGTTGTATCGTTGAATTGTTTATTCATTTCAAATAAATATTTTACTTTAGAATTTATTTCGGATAATACGTCATCTATATCTGTCTCTTTTTTTATTTGAGGAGAATGATTAGCTTTTTCATAAGGATAATTTTCTGAATTATCAAATTTATCGTATTTAGAATCTTTATTTTCTTGCTCTTTCTTAAAGTAATTGTTGGAAGAGTATATTAATTTTAAAGAATTTGCGTCTTCACTAGCTGTAATTAACAAGCGCCTTTTACTTGTTTATTTAAAAGTTTAATTTTGTTAGCGCGCGCAAGATTTTTGTTAACTAATGTGACTACATTAGCATTTATTTGACTTATGTCTGCTCGAATCCCTTGAATTTCTGTTTTCAATGTCTATATGTATTAAAATAATGATTTCATAGTAAGATTTTCTTCGTCGATATTTGTCTCCTCTAAGTCTATCACAAATTTAGTCAGTAAAAACTAAGAAAAGGTTTTGTGTTTAAAAATAAGCTATTAAAAGTATATTATAGACTTAAATTTGAATTTGTGAAAATAGAAATGCTCTTAATTTACTAGGTCGCTTTGTTTAAAATATTTGTTTTAGTATCTAATTATATTATAATTTAAATAGTACCATAATTTTAATTTGAAAATTTACTTTTGTACAAGAAAATGATCATTTGAATTATCTTGCAGGATGTTTTAATATAATGTTAAAAATAAGTTTTTTGATAATAATTATATTTGCAAAAATTTAAAGTTGAAAGAGTTTAATTATGACAAGAAATTGTATTAGTTTTATTTTTTCTTATGGGTAACTTAGAAATCGCTTTTATTTAAGAGATTAATGTACTTTTTCTGTATTGAAATTTTAATTCGCTCGTATAAAAATAAATTTCTATTCTATTTATAATTAAAAATATTCCTTAAATATGCATACGTATTTAAAAATTTTTTTATTTTTGTATTTAACGAAAACGCTTGTTAGGGATTTACTGAATACCCTAATATAGCCAGCACCCTAATATATAAAATAAATTCCACCCTCCACCACTTTAGAATAGCCTATAAAAATTTATTGCAAAGGGCTACAGGAATATCTTGACTATTGAATAATAATATTTGAAGTTTATAGTCTTTCTAGTTTACTTTTTTATAGTTTACAACCACCCTTTTTCGCCTTACTGAAGGGGAAGCTCCAGCCTTTCACTATAATGAAAAAGGAAACCTAAGTAGGGTTAATCGTTCAGATAAGTTTAGAGGATAAACTAAAATCAATACAGATCCCTACCTCGATGGTCTACAGGACTAATGTAAAATGGCCTACGTCTGTCGAGTCTAGGGACTCGAGGGGTAAACAAAGAGAGCTACTTCTTCCCATAACGACTTCGGGGTCACCTTCCATAACGACTACATAAGTCGTTGCAAACGCTAAGAGAAGGCAGTCAGGAACTCGGACGTCTATACGTACACATCATTTAGTAGTCCTTACTCAGTCAACATCAATAGTCCAGTAGATATATATATTTTTGGTTATAAAGTTCAGAGAACAGTAAACTTTTAATAAACAAGAAATATTATAAACATCTACGTGTTCAGTCATTTACTTAGATAACCTTTTCCGATAAACATATCCTTAGGGATCTAGTAGAACCAAAAGCATCAATTAAAACAAATAGGCCATTAGATTCAACTAGTACTAGCAAAAGTTGGAGGGGGAGGGGGCTCCGCCCCCCCCCTGTGTCGCATTTACTTCTGTTTGTGTTGCTTCGAAAAATCTTTTTTCACTGCAAATTTATAATCATGCAAACACGTTCAGATTTTTCAGATGAGGCTCAGTCCCTCCTGTTCACATTTATTTCAATATTTTTCTGTTGCTTCAAAAAATTTTGTTTCACTACAAATTTATAGTTATGCAAACACATTCAAACTATTCAGAGCAGCGTAGGTGAAACATTAATGAAAAATTATAGGTTTTGGTTTGGCGGTACTTGAGTCATCAGGGTACAGACAGACAGACAGACGAATAAATTTTTAAATATAATATATAGTATATCCCAGTTGGCACAAACAATTCGTCACGAATTGGGAACGAATTCAGAGGTATTCGAAACGAATTCGACACGAATTCGGCACGAATTAAAAATCGGAGTAAATTCGAATTCGTTCGTTATTCGTGTCGAATTCGTTAAAAAAAAAAAAAAAAAATAATAACAAATTTGGTAACTTTAAGTTTATTATAGTTGAATAGAATTTATATTACTTGTAATAATGCTCTTATTTGGCTTATGGAAGTATTAAATTTAGAAATTAATTGAACTTATCAATAACATTTGACCCATTAAAAATTTTACTTTAAAATAAAATTAGACTTAGAAGGTAAAAATAAATTTTCAAGTTAAAAAAACAATTTAAAAGATAAATGTATACTCCATAAATTCTTAAATATAGATAAAAAATATTTTTAAGCTTGACAATTATTAGTTTTAGTCAAAAAGGTAAATTTATAATGTATATAATTTGAAATAATTAAATTAAAGATAGTTTTACCCTTCAAAAATTGATTTTGCTTATAAGTCCCAATAATAATTGTAATCAATTTATAAATTACTTGAAAATTTAATTTTTACTTAAGGCCCATTTTTCGGAACCCGGATTTTTTTTCAAACAAAATTTTCTTTTTTAATGAGTCCGAATTAATGAGTCTCAATTCTTAAGAATACAAAATAAATTTTTTTTTTCAATATCCCCATTTTAACTTGACTGAAAACGCTGACAGTTTTTTAATTTTACATTAGGTTAAAGCTCGTCCCGAAACTTTGAATGCTATTTTTGAAATTGGTGGGCGTGATTACTCAAAGAAATTAGCTACAATTTTTTTGCACATTCATTAAAATATTTTCAAACCATTTCGGAGGGGTTTTTGGGAAATAATTTTAAAAAAAAAAGTTAGCCCTATCTGAAAAGGTCTATAAATTAGCACTTTTTGTTAACTTTTTTTCTACCAATGACCATTTTTGCAAAAATAATTATTTTTGCAAAAACTCTCCGTGAATGCTCAATTGCGTTTATGTAGAGTATACATTTATATACATTTATATACATTTATATACATTTTTTTAAAATTTTGGATGATATATCATGCCCACCAAAATGCTCTTCGATTTTTCAGCATCTGACAAAGCCGCATGATGCACGGAAAGGACGCGATGAAAAAAATATTTTTATTTGCCTTATTAGGAGTTTATAAAAATATTAAGACAAAATATAAATAATTTTTTTTAAACATACTTCAAAATATCTAAAAATAGCACTTATACCGGAGAAATAGGACTTAACCGTTACCGATTAGCTGCGTTATTTCTAATACCTTAAGAATTAAGACTAATTAATTTTTATAAACTTTGTTTTGACATTTTTTTCAAAATAATATAAATATATATTTTTTTGCTTTTAAACTTTTTATTAATTTGAAAGAACCTTAACCAAATTTTAACATAATATAGTTTGTAGGCGTTTCTAACACTTTACTCAAACTATATAAACGATAAAAAACATATTCTAGGGTTAACAAGGAAACAGGATTTAAAGTTTGGATTTTATTAAATTAGAAATTAAAAAATTATATGGGTAGATCCAGTTGAAATGTACAATTCTTGCAGGATGACCTTCACCGATAAGCTCCAAAATTTTTATATGTATGCACTTTTCTATTGCAAACATAGCACTAGTGTCCACTAGTTTCAGATATTTCTGCATCACCCTGAATACACACAATCATTCTGAAAAGTGAAAAAAATTCATTTAAAATGAAATAATTTAAATTTAAAATTTAATTTTTACTTTTGTAAACTCAAAAAATGCTACCAAATTATTGGCACTATGGTTCCTCAAGTAGGTGCTCAATGTAGTTAAATATTTTTTTTTTGCGTTTTATTAAGTTTAATATACGATACATAAGGGAAATAGTATATTTACGGCTCGTGTCAAGAAAACTAAAGAATGGCCCAAATCGCACGTAAATTAACTTCCGAGGCGAAGCCGAGGATGGTAAACTGCGATTTGGAGCATTTTAGATAAAATTTTTTTTAGATAATTCTTTTCTCCATTGCTTAAATATCAATTAATACACGTGTGCTTTGACTGTAGCATTTAATATAGTCAAAGCACACGTGTATTAATTTTTTTTAAGTAAGTGGAGAAAGGGCTATAGTTTCTTAAAAATTTTGAAAACAAAGTAAACATTAAAATTTTTTAATTTTGCGATATCTTGTCAAAGTTTCATCTAAAAAAGAGTTATCATTTTTTAAGCCCGGTTATTTATAATATATTTGAAGTTATATTTTACCTCAAAAAACCTAAATTATCAATGAGCTATTGTTTTTTATTTTTACGTCAACAGTTTTTATTGACTAAAAAGAAAACTTTCAAAAAATCAGTAATTCTCTTCTTCGGTTATTGCTAAGATATGTTTGGCAAAAAATTTAGACTGGTTCTTCGAACTTCATAAAGTGCCCGCTCGGGGAACGTTACTCGCAAATCGTTAGTTATGATTAAGGTTACGATTGATCCAAGAGTCTTGGGTTAGTCGTGTCAAGATTGAAATAAGATTAATGTCGCTCGTCCCAAGCGCTTTCTACGATTGTAGGAAAAAATTATTTTTGTTTATGAGAGCCATATTGCTTTTGATGGTTATAACCATCAAAACATATAAAAACTCATTTTTGCAAGTTTAATTAATAATTAAAAACAATAATCTAATTTGATAATAAAATATAAAATAAATATACATATATAAATTTGAAGTTTTTTTAATTTAAATATATAATAATTAAATTCTTTTATTTATTTAATCGCATCGGGAATCCCATATAAATTTTCATATTATTCATAGTATATATTTTAAATGTTTTTAAGTTTATGTGCTATATAACATAAGTTAGAACTGCGAAATTAATTTAATTTTAACAAAAAAGTATAAACATGCAATAAATTAATGATATTGAAATATTGCATTTAATGTTGTTTCTAAATATTTTTTTTTCATTAGAAATAATTTTGTACACTAACATGGTCTTTATAAAATACTTAGAAGTATTTTTTAATATTCTCATTGCAATTTTTATCTAAGTAAAATTAAAATTTATAAAATAGTGATTGATTATATTTGGATTGTATAACCATACAAATTTGATGCAACATAATGTTTTGTTTTAAACAAATAATTTTTAAAGGGATGAATCGTTTATTTATCTTCCGACGATTCTTCTAAGAGCCATAACGATCGTACCACGAGTAAAACGCGATCATCCAACGATAATCGGGAAGCGAGAGAAATACGATAGTCCAGCGACGAATCTCAATCATTTCAAGAGTAACATCCCCGAGCGGGTGATCCGCAACTCCAAATCCTGCCGCAACGCAATTCGCAAAACACGATTTTTCGTTTCTGAGCATTGACTTGCAGCTGCACTTGTAGTTGCTACTCATTATAGAGAACCAGTCTTACAATTTTAAAATTTTCATTTTTTCACTCTGACATATTTTTTGATTTTCCAAGATGGCGGACCAAAAACATCAAGACAGGAACTTTATATTATCTGGAACTTAACGAGATTGAGGAAAACGTTTTTATTGAGAAAAATTTTCATTATTTTACCAACTAACTTTCTGATTTTCCAAGATGATGGACCAAAAAACATCAAGAAAAGAACTTTCTAAATTACCTGGGGTTTCTCGAGGTTTAGAGAACGTTTTTATTGATGAAAAGGACCCCGCACCATTAGCATTGTAAAATTGCAAATGGTGCGATTTTCTTCAAACTTTGGCAATCGATAGTTCAAGAGATTTTGAAACGAAAATGTCTTATGGAAAAATCGGAAATTATGAGTTGTACTTAGAAACCCTTAAAGGGCCATTTTTGCCCTTTAAGGGCTAACACAAACGTTTGGGTTTTTAGAAACATCATTATTAGAATCAGTGACCCATAAAAAATATTAAAATCCAATCTTGATTCAGACGGTAATCCCTACAAGCAAAATCTTTTACTTACCTCTTCTGTATCAGCAAAATAATTTTTTAACTTTTTTACACTTCTAGCCTCCGTATCTCAAAAGGGAATGAATATTTCCGATTTTTCCATAAGACATTTTCGTTTCAAAATCTCTTGAACTATCGATTCCCAAAGTTTGAAGAAAATCGCACCATTTGCAATTTTCCAATGCTAATGGTGCGGGGTCCTTTTCATTTTTTCATCCCAAAACATTTTCTAATTTTCCAAGGCGGCGCACAGTGATCTAGAAAAAAATAGCAGACATAAGTGTGCTTTGATCGAGATTTCATCCAATTTTAATGCGGGTTGGCTTGTTTTACTCCTAAAGACCTGTATTTTACGAAAATAACGACAAGAAAATTTTTTTCCACATGATTTTAACCTCTTTTTCAGAAAAACCCACCCCTAAAAAGAAACTTTATAGCAAAATTATAATTTATCGAAAAAAATTTTCTAGGCCTTATGTATTATGTATGTCAAAAATTCCCCAATTATAAATATTTTTAAAAAACCAATTTTATAAGCCTTTTAACTTTAAAGGTAGTTTTTAGGGAATAAGGGGTAGAATAGGGGTAATTTTTTTTTAAACATAATTTCATTGTTTTCCAATCAAATTTAAGCATATACATAAATTTACAAGGCCTATAAAATTATCGATAAATTATAATTTTGTTAGAAAATTTTTTTTTTTTGGAAGGTTTTTCTGAATAAGTATGGGGTGAAATTTATGTGGAAAAAAATTTTCTTGTCGTTATTTTCATAAAATACAGGTCTTCAGAAGTAAAACAAGCCAACCGACATTAAAATTGGATGGAAACTCTATCAAAGCAAACTTATTTCCGCTTTTTTTTCTAGATCACTGTGCGGCGTGTCAAATTGTTTTCCTGAACCTCGAAAACCCCCAGGTAATGAAGAAAGTTCGTTTCTAGATGTTTTAACATGGAACATGTTTATAGGGAGGGGGTACTTCAGAACTTGAAAATTAAGGAGTGTGGTCAAATTTGTCCAGTTTAAGGGGGGAGGGTTCAAATTTGCCCGGTTTAAGAGGGGTGTTCAAATAGCACTTAGAATAATTTCAATTTAGGGAATTTGTAAAAATCTGGGCTTAGGGACTTAAAATAATGCAGGTTTATGGATTTCGAATAATTTTGATTTAGGGACTTGGAATAATTCGGGCTTAGGGACTTGGAATAATATTGATTTAGGGGCCTAGAATAATACTAATAGTGTATCAGAATAGTTTGGGTTTAGAACCTTATAACATCTAGTAAGGTAACAATTACAAATTATAAAATTAGAAAATTGTATTGTAACGTTATCGTAATCAATAAAACCGTTTTCCTTAACCTCGAAACCTTCAGGTAATTTAGAAACTTGTTTCTTTATGCTTTTAGGTCCGTTATCTTGAAAAATTGGAAAATATGGAAAATATGATACAATTAAGATCAAAATTTTTGAGCGAGTTTTAATTCCCAATGAGAATCATTCAAAGCTAACTCTATCAGTTTAAGTATTTTAGTCCCTCGTTTGATTCTGTAAGATTTAATGCTAAAGTTAAAGGATGAAGGTTACGTTAAAGTATTTGAGTAAAACCATAGTAAAACAAAGAACTTTAAATGGAGTTATACAATATATATTTCTTTTGGTTTTAATGAATAATAAGAGGCAGGCAACAAAAACTTAAAGACTCCAACATTTTAAATTCCTGTTTTGACTTCAAAAACTTTAGCATTAAAAATGTCTCTTTATTTCAAAAATAATTTTAATATTGAAATTTAATATATTGGAGTCATGAATTTAGTAGTAATTTAAAGCTCAATCAGTCATTACTTGTCCAAAAAAATCTTGGTCTCAACCTGGTTTTGAAAATATTATGCTTAAACATAAATTTTAATAAAGCATATTTATGAGTATGCAAAAAGATATATTCTTGATGTCAAAAATTTTGGGGCTAAAACAAAAGCCTGATTTGCTGGAGTCTTAGAGTTTGTTTTGCTTAAATGAATTCTTAATGAATTAAGAACCAAAATAAATACAATCTGACGTTAAGACTATTTATGCCTATTTTCATCCAGAAACTTTGAAGTTTCAATAAACCCTGCACTCGTACATAGGTATCGATCAGCTTTAATAACAAAGAATTCAGATCTAATCATCAAAATGAGGAACCGTAGTACTTGGAATAATTGAGATAGTCTTTTCTTTTTATCAATTCATACTTCTTAAGAAAATTTTAAGTTTTTTTTGTTTGGAAATTAATGAATCAATTACTGATAATACTTATAAAGGTAGTCAAAAAGAGTATATTTTTTATTTAAAATATAAGGGCATATCCATTACTTTTCATACAAAAGTGTGCTGCGCACCCATGACTCCGATCGGGCTCAACTCAGGGCAGAGAAGCGTCGTGTGGTCTTGTCTAAGGCATAAAAAACAATAATTATTATTTGGAGTGGTATGTGTACTTACAATGTTTATTTGCTCAGTTTTCGATGTTTTTGTTTCTTCGTATGAGCACGATTCCCTCTCTACCACTATTGCTTCGTTGAGAGTATCTGCAAAGGTAGCATAGGGGATTAACCTTGTTCTTATCTCCGTTCTCATGCCTTTCAAAAAGAACCTAAGCATGTCTCTGTCTAACATGGCGTCTTCCAATGGCCTCCCCTCCAATACCGCCGCCTTTTTTATTTTTCTTCCCAGCTCTTTTATTTTGTTGGCAAATAATACGACTTTCTCTTTCTCCCCTTGTCGTACCTTCGCTAAATCCCCTCCTAGCTCGTGCGACGTTTTGGGATTTCCAAAGGAGAATTCTACAAAGTCAATGACCTCTTGTATGGAGCGGAAATTGTGTCCAATAGCTGCCTTCGCTGCTTCTCCTTTTAGCCTTAACAGCATTAACGGTGCTACCTCGCTTTCGTTTTCTGGGGGTATCATACCTTTCGCCCTGCCACATCCGATTACGAAATTTTCCACCTCTTCTTGCGAACCGGTGAATTCTGGAATCGTGTTGACTGTGTCTTTTATCGAGAATGGCCTTATCTTTGATAATGATGAATTTTGTGAATAAGATGCCCCCGTAAATTCATTTGCCTGATACGTATTTCTCCTAAAACAATTACCCTCGTGATTAACACCACACCTTCTGCATACTTCCGGTCTAATTTGATCAGCCGTGTGATACATTGTAGAATACGGTGTGTAATGGTTAGCTGCTATTGGTGCTGCCCTATAATTGGTACTGCTGGCCAAACCTGTAAAATTATTGTTTATTGTTTGCTGACCCAATTCCTGGATGTGCGCTGTGACTCCCATAGTTGTTGGAGGTATTTCAGTTGCGTCTGGCTGTAAAATAAATTTTTTTGTACTTTTTATACTTGGATTTATTGGAGTTACTAAACTCTCTCTACTGTCTAATAAACATAATGTATATTCTGCAGCTAATTCTTCTAGGACTAACTCTGGGCCTAAACTACAGTTAAATAATTCAATTCGTACTCTTAAGGACTCAGCATCCCTTAATGCTTTGTCCAGTACATCTTTGTTGTTTTGTGGTAAATACGCTTGTAACTGGGTAGCAGATGGTGTTAATACCGCATCCCCATCTGTTTCCAACAACCTGTAAGCTAAATACCTTAAAAAATCTTTGACAGATGGGCTTGGCTTGGATTCCGGGTAACTGCAATGACGCCTTAACACGTCATAAATCCTGCTGTCAAAATAAACTTTTAGTGAGGAATCTTGGCTACTTGTACCTGTTATTATATCAATAATTTCTGCAGGATGTATGTTACTTGCTCTTAATTCCTGAATCATACTTGCCAATGTGGCGTCTTTTATTACCTCATCTAATACCTCTTTATCGAATCGGTTTTCTAATGCTTCAATTAATTCTTGCCTTTGCTCAACTGTCGATGTAGGTTCCTTGTTTTTAGTTTCATTAAAGTGCTTTTTGTACCATTCTAAAACTTCCTCTATTGTTGTGTCTACACTTATTTCAATAAAGTCTTTCGCATATTTACATAGTATATTATATGCTTTCTTTGCATTAACGTCTTTTTCTACCAATTTCTCGGCTAATACTCTTAAAAGACTCATTTTGTTGATATAGAGAAGAAAATAAGAAAGATAGAAAGAAATAGAAAATTTAAATTGTAGAATAATTTGCTTTTTTAATAAAAAATTCCCTAAGACGAGCCCCCACTTTTGTTACGAAATTTTTGATTATAGTTTTTATTAATTTAATAATTATGATGAGTTATTGACTTTACTCCGAAATTCTGTATTAATTTTAACTTTGATATTAAATTTCAAGTATTCGTAACTTTAAATCAATTTAATTATTTTGCCTACTTTAGTGCTCGTAACTAATGCAGTTACTCGCACACGGGAAGGCTTATTTTTTATTAAATTAGAAAATCTAACTAGAATATATGTAATTGTATATATATGTATATAAATATATATATATATATATATACGTGATAGGAAAATATATAGGATAGATTAGTGGTATAGAATAGAGGATAGAAAATAAAGAATACTATTTTGAATTTACTAAAATAACTCTTTGAAACAAAGTTATTTATTGATAGATACAAATGTAGAAACTTAATAAACTTAATATAAAAATAACTAATATAATAATATAAATATACTTATTATTATAACTAACCGTTTAAACTAATTAGTTTCTGAATTCCAATATAAAATGCAGTGATTTTTAATTAATAACTTTTTTGAGACTTAGTAAAAATACAGGTATATTTTAACGAAACGTGATAATGACCTACGGCTAAAATTCCAAAGACAATTGAGAGTGTTTTGACATTTTTGGCTACTATTTATATGATTGACAGATCGACGTGTTAATCTTAATTCGTCATGAAAGAGGGGTGCCCCTTGATTAGCAATCTTGTGGCGTCTCTTTTTGTCCTTTCTTAATAATCAATTCTTGGACTTGTAATAAGGCCAAATTAATTAGCACCTATATTAATTTTATATCCGTTGATAAAACCATGAGACATAAAATTTGTTAATCATCTAATGCGTTAAACAGAGAGTCTAACGCTTTTGCGTTAATTCTATATTGAGCGCCTTTTTCTTTAGTAGTTAAATCTAAAAGGCGTTCAGGCCAGCTTTATCGCATTTGCGTTAACAGTGTCTGTTAACGCCTTTTCATATTTCGCTGCTGTTACTTTATCTCGCTCTAACATACACTTCACAAATATTGACCCACGTAGTTTTTTGAAAATTTTTTCTCAAATTTTTGCCACCAAAAAATACAAAAAATTCTGATACGTAATTTTTACCAAAATTTTTTTTTTTTATTCTGGACCAAGAACTTAGTTTTTTTCTATAAAAGTTCTAATATCTAGAATTATCGTTTTTTCTCGATATCTCCAATCTGATACCTAATTTTTCGAAAATTTTTTTTAAAAAACTTTTTTGATAAGAAAAATTTAAAAAAAAGCAATCTTTTTTTTTTGGTGTAGTACCATTTTTTTTATGGTGTAGAACTTAATTTCTTTCAAAATAACTAATTTTTTTTTCTTTTTGGATGTAGCATAATTTTTTTCTATGAAAGTATTAACTTGATATTTTCAATTCGATAATTGACGCGGCAAATTTTGTACACGAAAAAAAATGAACATTGGTTTTTTGAGCACAGCAAAATAAACATAAGAAAATTAAACACCCAAAAAAAATATTAATTTCTGAAACTAGTTTTTTAGACACGGTTTTTTAAACACGAAAAATAACATTTTTTTAAATTTTAATTGTAAAATTAAAAAAAAAATTTATTTTAATATTAAAAATTAAAAAATTTTTTTTTTTCGTGTTTAAAAAACCGTGTCTAAAAAACTAGTTTCAGAAATTAATATTTTTTTTGGGTGTTTAATTTTCTTATGTTTATTTTGCTGTGCTCAACAAACCAATGTTCATTTTTTTTCGTGTACAAAATTTGCCGCGTCCGATAATTAATTAATAACTACGCCAGCTAGACCAAAAACTGTCTAACAGACATAATTAGCATAAAAGAAGATTATGTACTGGTGTAGAAAAATTTACCTTTTTATTAGGTGAAGAACCTAATTTTTTCATGAGGTGTTAAACTGATAATAGTAAGGAAAAGATAATTTTTAGTTTTTCTTATGACATTATTTCTTGTTATAGATAAAATAGACCATTCAGAACATTTTTTTACTGCTAATATCTCAAAATTTTGCCCGATTACCGACTAAAAGACCCAAACCATTGGATATCTGAGACTTTCTTCTAAAAAAACTGTAAATGTAAAAGAAAAAGAATTAAATATTTTTTAGTATTAATTTAAATTTAAAATATAGATAAGTTTGCAATTAATATTAAAAAAAAACTCTTTATTAGCCCTTAAAAATTAGGCTTAAACTCTTACCAATTTTTTTTTTGGTTCGGATAAGTCAAACTGGAGATACCCTGCACACCATTTTTTCTTGTTTTTTCTCCTTATTAAAAAAATTCCTTTTATATTCAAAGTGAATTGAAATTTCAAGGTTATCTATTCAGATTTCTGAGTAAATAGACGTAGCCTACACGGATAAAAATTCAGTTGACTAGCGCGCCCATTATTTTGTCTTGAATCACAACCAGTATTTTGAGCGACATTCTCACCCAAATTAGATTGTGCACTTGACAAAAGTAGATTCGCGCGCAACCTATATTATGTGGTCTATGCGTGGAACTACTCGATTTAGGTTAGATTCTCGCCTAATTTTATTTTATGTGTATACTCCATATTTTACTGGTCGCACCGCATGCTATCCTTTTGGCGCGGTAGTCAACTGAATTCTTATCCGTGTACAACAAATTTTCTTATTCCACTAAAAAAATCTTCCTTGATTTAAACTCTGAAATTACTTCACAAAAAAATATATAAATTTTTATTATTGTGTCTATTAAAATTTTATATTTTTTTTGTATACATTTAAATATTTATTTTTGCTAATAAAAATGCAACTAACGAACTTGAACTTGGATATAAACAAACTTAACCAAAAAGATAGTTGTATTTTTATCAGCAAAAAAAAATATTTAAATGTATACAAAAAAAAATATATTTAGTTAAATTTTAATATAGGTACAATATAAATAATTATATATTTTCTTGTGAAGTATTTTCAGAGTTTCAATCAATGAAGATTTTTTTAGTGGAATAAGAGAATTTGTTGTAGGCTGCGTCTATTTACTCAGAAATTCTGGATAGATAACCTTGAAATTTCATAATCATTTTTTCAAAGATTTGTTAAAAATATTGGTTCTGTGAAAAAGCTACTTTGAATAAAAAAGGAATTTTTTTAATATGGAGAAAAAACAAGAAAAAACGATGTGCAGGGTATCTCCAGTTTGACGTATCCGAACCAAAAAAAAAAATTGGTAAGAGTTTAAGTCTAATTTTTAAGGGCTGATAAAGAGTTTTTTTTAAATATTAATTGCAAACTTATCTATATATTAAATTTAAATTAATACTAAAAAATATTTAATTCTTTTTCTTTTACATTTACAGTTTTTTTAGAAGAAAGTCTCAGATATCCAATGGTTTGGGTCTTTTAGTCGGTAATCGGGCAAAATTTTGAGATATTAGCAATAAAAAATGTTCTGAATGGTCTATTTTATCTATAACAAGAAATAATGTCATAAGAAAAACTAAAAATTATCTTTTCCTTACTATTGTCAGTTTAACACCTCGTGGAAAAAATTAGGTTTTTCACCTAATAAAAAGGTAAATTTTTCTACACTAGTACATGATCTTCTTTTATGCTAATTATGTCTGTTAGATAGTTTTGGGTATAGCTGGCGTAGTTATTAATTAATTATTTAATTGAAAATATCAAGTTAATACTTTCGTAGAAAAAAATTATGCTGCATCCAAAAAGAAAAAAAAATTAGTGATTTAGAAAGAAATTAAGTACTACACCATAAAAAAAATGGTACTACACAAAAAAAAAAGGATTATTTTTTTTAAAATTATTTTATCAAAAAAGTTTTTTAAAAAAAATTTTAGAAAAATTAGGTATCAGATTGGAGGTATCGAGAAAAAACGATAATTCTAGATATTAGAACTTTCATAGAAAAAAACTAAGTTCTTGGTCCAGAATAAAAAAAAAAAATTTTGGTAAAAATTACGTATCAGAATTTTTTGTATTTTTTGGTGGCAAAAATTTGAGAAAAAATTTTCAAAAAATTACGTATCAGATCCAAAAGTTGACTATAAACAATATTTCTATATTGAAAAATGCCTGTTTCTGAACTTTAAACGTGCATTACTCGCTTTATTTTCATCGTAAAATAATAATTTTTTTTTTAAATCGTTTAATTTTTCCCTGGCAATTCATTTCTTTAAGAAAAAAAACATTTTTATTGGCATAACGTATAACGTAGTATATATTTTATATATGTATATGTAACAAATATGTGTAAACTTATGTACAGCTAGTTAAATAAATAAACAAAAAAAAAATTTCAATTTTTAGGTTACTAGCCTTTATAAAGTGCAAGTAGCCAAATTTACTTTAACACAGTTTTTCAATTTTTAGATCACAAGCCTTTGAAAACTGCAAGTAGAAAAATTTACTTAACATACTTTTTGACCTAAAAATTGAAATTTTGTGAATAAAAATAATTTTCTCTTAAAGAAATGAATACTCAGGGAAAAATAAATTGATTTAAAAAAAAAAAATTTATTATTTTACGATGAAAATCAAGCGAATAATGCATATTATTGCTGAAATTTGTCTTAAATATGATTGAAATCCTATTGAATTAAGCCTGTTTCTGAACTTAAAATATGCATAACTAATATAATAACTTTTTATTTACAAAATTTTAATTTCAGCCTTTCAAAACTGTAAGTAGCAAAATTTATTTAACACAGATTTTCATTGGTTTTTGACCTAAAAGTTGAAATGTGATATAAAAAAAATTATTTTTTTCTTGAAGAAAATGAATACTCTGAGAAAAAGTAAACGATTATAAAAAAAATTAGTCTTTTACCATAATAAATCAAGCAATAATGCATATTTTATGTTCAGAAACAGGCTTTTTTCAATATCTTTTTTATGACAATCTGATTGTAGAAAATCTTCAATTTCGTAAAAAAAAATGTTTTTTTTCTTCTGGAAAGGTTCCTTCCTGGCAATCAGATTTTTTTATCTAGATTTTAAAATTTTATTTACCTAAAAAGTTATTTTGAAAATTTGGGGTAGCTAAGATTCGAAAAACACGGTTTTTGATATATGAGTGGCAAAATCTTTTTGGCATCTATTGCTGATTCCGTTTTCACGTTTTTTTGCATTTTATTGGGTAAAAACTACCAGAAAATCATGGTGGTAGTCGCGGCCTAGTCAATTTTAACTTAGAACATGTTCATTGGATGGGGTATTTGAAAAAGTTTGGTTCGGCAGGGGGGGGGTGTGAAAATTTGACGATTTTAGAGGGGGTGAAAAATTAACGTTTTTACGGGGGGTGAAAAATTGACGCTTTTAGAGAGGGGGGTGAAAAAGTGACATTTTTAGGGGGGGGATGAAATGGACTTAGAATATTTTCGATTTAGGGACTTAGAATAATTTGAAGTGCGAGATAACAATCCTCAACAGGTAACAACCCTGATAACAACAACTCAGAATACTTTAAGTTTATGGACTTCAAAAAATTAAAACGGTTATGCAATATAATTGAAAAAACAAGTAGGTAATGCAATTTATTCAGATTTAAACTTTTTTAGAGAATAATAACTAAAAAATTTATATTTTCTTTTATTTACAGAAATTTCTAATGATGTTACTAAACCAGCTGTAGTTTATTGATCAAAACAAAGTTTTAATAAATTGTCAATTTGTGTGTGTGTGTGTGTATTTCATTGATCTATTAATAAAATAAAAAAATGAAGAAAATACTAAATTTTTTTATTTTTTATACACCAAATGTCCGTAAATACGCCAAAAAGCAATTTTAAGGGAAAAAAGTCGGAGCCGATATGAAACTAAACTAACGTCCTAAAATATTAATATAACGTTTGGAAACGTTTTTCTGCGGAAATTTGAAACAGTTTAAAGGCTTATTTCAAAAACGTTGCTAAAATTTGAGATGAACGTTTAATTTAGCATTAAATTTTAACGTTAAATTTAGTTTTGAATTTTAACGTTAAATTTAATGTTAGAATGAACGTTAATTTGATCAAAAAATTTAATTGTGAAAAATAGTAATGATGCTTAATTTTAGAAGCATTAGGGTAATTTCCATAATAACTACAATTGGATTAGCAAAATTATGAAGATTTTTTTTCTTAGTAGGCAGTGTTGTATAGTTTAACTTTTTGGCTTGATGGTGCTAACTTTGACTCTAATATTTTTGTACACGTGTACAAGCTTATAAAATGACCAAAACTTTTTTTATGTTTTATTGTTATATTTACATTTTTAACTAAATCATCTTTGACGACATTTATGTTACACATGTTTTCTCAAAAAATTTATAAAAAAGTTTTTAATAATTAATAATTAATATCTGAGGATGGTATTTAAAATATCGAAACGCGTCATATTATTTATATAAATTATATTTATTTATTAAGTCCACATTTCACGGTCAATTGTATATGGGTCAATATTTGTGAAGTGTATACAGTTTGGATTTTCGAGTCTCATAATGTACTCCAAAGTATGTTTGGTCGAAAGCATATATAAAAAAAATAATTTTCCCTTATTTTTAGCTTTTAGATCCAATCCTCTATTTTTACAGCGATTTTTGTTTTTTTCAATTTTTTGAAATTTTTAATTTTTGAGAAATTT
Organism: Anagrus nilaparvatae; assembly: GCA_022575985.1. NCBI lineage: Eukaryota > Metazoa > Arthropoda > Insecta > Hymenoptera > Mymaridae > Anagrus > Anagrus nilaparvatae. Next base: position 9,120,267 of record JAKSXM010000247.1, on the reverse strand, counting down.
ATGTTCATTAATTTTTCTCGCAAACGCGCACTTTACTATAAAATTTTTTTTTCTTATAGTACCCCATAGAAAATTTTCCGTAGAATTCGATTCTGGGGTCCAAATTGTTTTTTGAACTGCGCATGCGCGAGAAAATCAACTTTTTTGCTTTGCCTTTTCTAGCTTATATGCCTCAGCTGCAGACAGCTCAATTTTCATCCTTTTGGTCTCAAATTGTATGTTTTTTCATATACTTTCAGAATATGAAATCATTTTTTTGGGTAAATTTATTTTAAAAGCACTAAAATTGAAAAATAGCGATTTTTAAAAAATCATTTTTCACAAATTTTGAATTTATCGCCAAGTCACGTGACCAAATGAAAATCTGACTAAAAATTCGTTTTCAGCGGAAAATTTTACATAAGGATACCAATTTTCGTCTTATTTCATTAAATAGTTTCTAAGATATCCCATTTTAAAAATAAAGATTAAAATTGACTTTTTTTAAAAAACCCTAAAAATGGGACTCTGACTTTAATTATCATATATGCTAACCAAATAAATATAAAAAGACGAGTAAAAATTTTTTGGAAACTAAGGGCTTGTAAAAAAATTTTGAGGCCTATAGAACTCGTTTCTTTTAAAAATTAGAATTTTGGCAGCAATTTCAAAATTGGCCATTTCGGGGTAAGAATAGGCATTTGGTTTATTGACTATCGGCATGAGAGATTTAGCGACAAATAATTGAAGTGTACGGTAACTGAATGGTGACACTTATACCAAAAAAATGAGACCAATTGGAAGTATTTTGGTTAACTGGCAAGTTTGCAGCTTTGTATTAATGATTACAAAAAAATCCTATTTGATAACATTGTGGTATTTTGTAGTTATTTAGTATTTTGCTATTTCTTTTATTTCTATAGCGTTACGGAAACATCCAAAACTTTTCCAAAAAGGGGTACTTTTGTAAAATTTCTCGAGGAATCCGAAAATTTCGTCAAAATTTTCATTAGGTAACTAGAAAATTCGGAAAATTGAAAATAAGATAGAATAGCTACAAAATACGACAATGTTATAAAATAGGATTTTTTTCATAATCTTTAATATAAAGCTGCAACCTCGCCAGCTAACAATTGGTGCTAATACTTCCAATTGGTCTCATTTTTTCTGTATACGTATCAACATTTATTCACCGTACACCACATTTATTTGTTGTTAATTCTCTCATGGTGATAGTCAATAAACCAAATCCCTAATCTTACCCAAAAATGACCAATTTTGAAATTGCTGCCAAAATTCTAATTTTTAAAAGAAACGAGTTCTATAGGCCTCAAAAATTTTTTACAAGCCCTTAGTTTTCAAAAAATTTTTACTCGTCTTCTTATATTTATTTGGTTAGCATATATGATAATTAAAGTCAGAGTCCCATTTTTAGGGTTTTTTAAAAAAAGTCAATTTTAATCTTTATTTTTAAAATGGGATATCTTAGATACTATTTAATGAAATAAGACGAAAATTGGTATCCTAATGTAAAATTTTCCGCTGAAAACGAATTTTCAGACAGATTTTCATTTGGTCACGTGATTTGGCGGAAAATTCAAAATTTGTGAAAAATGATTTTTTAAAAATCGCTATTTTTCAATTTTAGTATTTTTAAAATAAGTTTACCCAAAAAAATGATTTCATATGCTGAAAGTATATGAAAAAACTTACAATTTGAGACCAACAGGATGAAAATTGAGCTGTCTGCAGCTGAGGCATATAAGCTAGAATAGGCAAAGCAAAAAAGTTGATTTTCTCGCGCATGCGCAGTTCAAAAAAAAAATTTGGACCCCAGAATCGAATTTTACGGAAAATTTCCTATGGGGTACTATAAGGAAAAAAAATTTTATTGTAAAGTGCGCGTTTGCGAGAAAAATTAATGAACATAAATTTCTCAAAAATTAAAAATTTCAAAAAATTGAAAAAAACAAAAATCGCTGTAAAAAATAGAGGATTGGATCTAAAAAGCTAAAAATTGGGGAAAATTATTTTTTTTATATATACTTTCGACCAAACATACTTTGGAGTACATTTCGAGACCCGCCCATGCAAAGTCATATACAGTTCACAAATATTGACCCATATATTAGGATGATTAAAAAAAAAAACAAAATTGAAATTAGTTCTTCATGGAGTATGTTATTGTACACATGATGACAAGACTGCATGTCAATATCTACAATAAATTTGATATTTTATATAATTTATTAATTAATTTTATTATAAATTTTCATTATTTTCTTTATTTTAATAATTATTAAAGCAATTTTTTTTTCAAGTAAGCATTACTGAAAGTAAGTAAGAATAATAATAATCATAATGCAATTATTAATAAATTATATAGTACGTAAATTACATAATAGTATTTATTAAATCGTTACAATATTTCCATTAAATAATTATAAATATTTTAAGTTATAATAAGTAAATGTAAAATTTTAATTTTTTTTAAATATATCGTTAAAAAAAAAAGTTTTCCCTCGAGTTTCCACAAAAAAAAACGTAGATGTGCCAAAGTTTAAGTATGGAGTCTTAAAATACTCGATGCATTACTTACGAAAAACAGCATATGTACATATGCCATTCCTCAGGTATTGACGAGACAGCGCGCGATGGCATTACAGGAGAAAAACCTCAATATCTACAAAAACGCGTAGATATGCCATTTTCTCCTGTATTCTTTTTTTTATCCATATAAATTTTTTTTCAATACCTGGAACCCTGTAGATGTGCCATCGAATTACGCAAATGATAAGTGATAAGAGAATAATTTTTGCACCATCTAATAGAGAATTTTATTACGATTACGCCGATATAAAAAACTCATTTTTCATAAAAATGTAGATATTGAGGTATTTAATCTGTACGGCAGAAGATACCATGGCAAATTTGAGCTCATTTGGTGATGTTTTAGAAGTCGTACAAGTCTCTAGAAGCTTTTTCAAAATTGAAAAACGAGGGAAGCTCACAGTGAATTCATAAAAATTTTTTTAAAGGCTTTAAATATCCCTAGTGATACGTTTTTTTGGTTGCTGGTTTCAAAAATCATGGTCCCAGAACATAAAAATGTGTTAAAAACCCCTAAATTGGCGAAAAATACAAACACTTCTCTTAGGGTAATTTTTCCAATTTTTCGCTAAAAATCCATAAAAAACCAATGAAAAACTGTCATCTTAGTTATTTCTCTAAAAATGTGATTTACTGATTGAATATTATATGCTAATAAAGTATTTTCTTCCAATTTGACCCTTTATATTAAAGTTTCAATTATCTCAAAATAAGGGTTGAACTACCCCAAATATCACAAAAAAATAGTATAATTTGTTAAATTTGATGTTTAACAAAGTTATTGCTTATATTTGATGTAAGATGTGATTATTTTACAAAAAAAAGCAAAATATTTAACCTCTAGGAATGAAAACCACCCCTTTATTTTAGTTCAACCCTTAAAATTAATATTAATCTATTAAAGAAATAAAAACCATGATTTTTGAAACCAGCAACCAAAAAAACGTATAACCAGGGATATTTAAAGCCTTTTAAAAAATTTTTATGAATCCACTGTGAGCTTCCCTCGTTTTTCAATTTTAAAAAAGCTTCTAGAGACTTGCGCGACCTTTAAAACGTCACCAAATGGGCTTAAATTTGCCATGGTATCTTGTTATCAAGTGTACAATAACATACTCCATGAAGAGCTAACTTCAAGCACTTTTGTTTTTTTTTTAATCACCCTAGTATATATATATATATCAAGAATGAAATAGATCATAATTTTTTATAAAAAAAGTGTTTATGATTTATTTTTAATAATATCGTTTGAAGTTTATGTTTTTGAAGGAATTAGTGGAAAATAAAGTTAAGCTTAAATAAATAAAACACTGCATAGTTTTGAGAAAATATAATCTTGATTTACTATAATATATTAAGGCGACTGTTCCGGGTCAAGAAAATTTTTTTGTCAATTTTTATTTTTTACATAAATGTGTTTACTAACTCTTTCAGAATGCCCAAAAAAATTTGTAAGTCTGAATCCCCCCCAAAAAAAAAGTTATTCATATTTTCTTATCGCTTCGAGGGGGTCACTCTACACAAACCACAAACTTTAAACGCGTTTATCTCAAAACGGGTTTTTTGAAAACTGCGGGCGAAATTTTGGAAAAACTGCTCGATGAATTTAAATTTTTTTTTTTTTTTGGAAAGCTTAATACATTTCCTCTGCGCCATCGGCTCCCGATTTTTCATTTTTTATTGAAAATGATAAATTTTCTTCAGTTTTCATCAAAAAAAAAGGCCATTTTTTCGAACAAAAATTTTAAAATCCGATAAAAAATTTTTAAATCAAAATTTCAAAAAAAGGGCGACGATAGCGCAGAGAGCAAGTTTTTTGGTGACCCAGAATGGAGTTACATCGCCCGCAGCTAGTGTACTTTTTTTTTAGACGTCTTTTTCAAACGCCATCTGTGGACAGAGCTTGATTTAAAATTTAAAAAAAAAATTTTTGTTGTTGAATGAAATACTTAATTAAAATAATAAAAAAAAAATTTTGTCAATATCTTTTATACTTATTTCAAAATCCACTTTACAAAATTACTCCAAAAAACGCCTCTGACCCGGAACAGTCGCCTTAAAATAATTGAAGTTTGATTCTCAAAAAGTGATAATATTACCGGCACGTCCGTTCGGTATAAGAGCTCGATGGAGAAGACTAAAAAAACGAAGACGGTGTTGCCACGCGCGCATCGTTTACATATATATATACATTATACATACACGCATTCTGACACTGTAAATATTTCTACAGCGGGGGCTATTGTGGGAAGAATCAGATAATTTAAAAATAAATAATAATCTACATAAATAAATAAAATGTTAGGTTTTAACACTAACATACCACCTGCCTCGCTATAGCGACATTTACAATGTAAGAATGGTGTTAATTAATTACATAAGCTTTATAAAAATTAAAATCACTTTAAAAAATCATGCTAACTATACAAATTTTTAAAAGTTTTTATAAAGAATAATTAACATTTAGTAATTTTATCAAATAATTAATATATAATAAATTTAAAAAATCAAAACTAGTTAATTTAAATAAAGTTAAATATTATATTACATAATCATTTATAAAATTCGGTAAAGACGCGGTTTAAAACAACATAACTATATACAATTTACAAATACAATATGAGTAATTCTTAGTGAAACTTTACTAATGGAAAGGTAAAACTCGGGGATTTGAAAAAAACTAATTGGGTTGGGTTTGGTATACGTTCAAATGATACCATACCAAATTTTAAGGTTTTAGGTTCAAAGGGTACAAAATGGCGGCTATTTTTCGTTCTTATATGGTTTTTAAAAAAAATAATTTTAAAAAATGACAATTTTCGATTTCATTTTTTCTACGCTCTGAATAAAGCTGAAAAATGGTTTTCTTGACTATGTATTATGTAAAATTTCCCGCTGAATCCGAATCTGCCACCAGTTTTTCAAACAAACCTCAAGGAAAACCGGAAAATTGGAAAAATTAAGAAAACTCATTTTTTTTTAAACGCAGATTTTTCATACAGTCGTAACTTTTTTTTTTCTTAACCGGTCTTAAAATTTTTGTTTTTGTATGAACTTATTACTTAAAAAAAAAATTTCAGAGTATTTGCCTTTTAAGTACTTAAAAATCCATTTCAATATTTCCCATTTTCACGAAATTTTTCATTTTCAATTTTCCGGATTTCCTTGTCACCTAATGAAAATTTTGACCAAATTTTAAGACCGGTTAAAAAAAAAAAAGTTACGACTGTATGAAAAATCTGCGTTTGAAAAAAAATGAGTTTTCTTAATTTTTCCAATTTTTCGGTTTTCCTTGAAGTTTTTTTGAAAAACTGGTGGCAGATTCGGATTCAGCGAGAAATTTTACATAAGACATAGTCAAGAAAACCATTTTTCAGCTTTATTCTGAGCGTAGAAAAAATGAAATCGAAAATTGTCATTTTTTAAAATTATTTTTTTTTAAAACCATATAATACCGAAAAATAGCCGCCATTATGTACCCTTTGAACTTAAAACCTTAAAATTTGGTATGGTATCATATGAACGTATACCAAACCCAACTCAATTAGTTTTTTTCAAATCCCCGACTTTTACCTTTCCATTAGTAAAGTTTCACTAAGAATTACTCATATACAAATATAAAATTTTTTATTTTTTATTTTTTGTGTTACCACCTGCCATGAGAAATAGTTTTAGATTAATTTATTTAAAATTTTTAACAAGTATTATTATCAGTGTCAATTGGCAGTGGAACTAATTTAACTACAGGTCTTTTGTAGACCTCAGTTGCAGTTTTTACATTAACGACTCGAACTAGGTTGTCAGGACCCTTGAAAACTTCAGTTACTCGAGCCATTGGCTATTTAGTTGCTGGCAGTAAATCATCTTTCAGGACCAGATTTCCAACTTCAATATTTTTCACAGGAGTATGCCAACGATAGCTTTCATGTAGATGTTGAGTATATTCTTTGGACCACCTATTCCAAAAATGATCACGCATATTTGACCACCTATCAAGAAATGTACGGGAGTTAGAGGTAATAAATCGAAAGGATCATTAATTGCTGGGTAAAGCGGTCTTGAATTAAGACAGGCTTCTACTTGACATAAAAATCTAGACATATCTTCATAAGTTAGTTTTTGCTCACCTATGATCTTTTTCAAATGTGACTTTACCGATTTTAGTCCTGCTTCCCATATTCCTCCAAAATGTGGCGAAAATGGTGGTATAAAACTCCAAGTTGTACCTTCTGACACGAGAGCATGATACACCTCTTTATAATAGCATATTTACTAATTCAGCTGTGGCACCTTTGAAGTTAGTGGCGTTATCGCTGTACATCTCTGAACAAGGACCTCTTCTGGAGATGAATCTTTTGAAAGCTGCAATAAGACTTTGAGTAGACAAAGATGTAACAACCTGCAGGTGTACTGCCTTGGTCACTAAACAAACAAATACACATATGTAACCTTTAATAGATTTTATATCTCTACCAGAAGATGCTCTTAACCAGAATGGCCCAGCGTAATCCACACTGGTTTTAAGAAATGGTTTCTCAGGTTTAAGACGTACTGAGAGGATGACCCATTAGTTGCTCAGTAGTTCTCGCATGATACTCAGTACAAATCAAGAATTTTCTCAGAATTGAACGAATGTAACTATGACCTCGTAAAATCCAAAAACGTTGTAACAAAACGTTAGCTCTTATCCATCATGTAAATATCTCAGATGAGATTGTTGTACTAAAGATTTCGCAAATACTGTATTTTTAGCAATAATAAAAGGATGTTTTTCGTTATAAGACAGAAACAAATGACGAACTCGTCCACTTACTCTAATACAACCAGAATCAAGAAATGGTTTTAATGATAGTAACGAAGTTTTTGGAATTTTTTTATTATTTTTTAATGCTTCATATTCTCTAGGGAAAGAAGACTGTTGAGATATTTTAGTTATTATACAAAGAGCAATATCTAATTCTATATTTGACAAATTTATAGTTTTAGGTAGGTCTATAGTTTTTAATACTCTTAAGATATATGCTACAACCTTGATTAGTGTATTTAGATTAGAAAATCTCTCGAGAATATCAAAGACTTTAGCAGTAACAAGAGTGTTTATATTTGATATGGATTTTATTTCAACATTTATTTTAGAGTCATTAGATTGAAATTCTCTTGCAGGCCAAGTTTCATTGGATTGTACTAATCATGTTCGATCTTGCCACCACAAAGAAAAGGCTTCGAATTCAGGGGCAGCGATACCTCTTGTTGCAACATCAGCTGGATTGTATTTTGTAGGAACGTATCGCCAATCAATCTGGATAAAAGAATTTTGAATGGAAGCTACCCCATGAACCACAAAGGGTTTCCATTTAGATGGATGCGACTTGATCCATGTCAAGACCACAGATGAATCAGACCACCCAAAAACATTTACTTTTTCATTTTTTGAGCTTAAGCTGGGCTAATATAAATAATAATAATAAAAAATAATAAAATAATAAAGCTAATATTTTTATTTATTAGCTAATAATACTAAAAGTACAGCAGCACATAGTTCTAGACGAGGTATAGATAATAATCTTTTGATAGGTGCTACTCTTGTTTTCGCTACTAGTAATGAAGAAGTTCTATTCTCGCCATTTTTTGCTACAACGTAGATTACAGCAGCGTATACTCTCTCAGAAGCATCTGAGAAGCAATGGAAATCTATTTCAGAGGATTCAAAAGTTGACACCCATCGACCAATAGTAATTTCATTTAGGCAAGGTAGAGAAGATCTAAACTCAACCCATTTTTCAGCAACAGAAGTGGGTACTTCAGAATCCGATTCTAAATTAAGTAATCAAAGATCCTGTATTTTTTTTAGCATCAATTATAATGGCAGCGAACCATCCAAGTGGATCGAACAACTTTGAAAATTCAGAAAGTAAAATTCGTTTATTTAAATGATCAATTTTTCTTGGTTCTGGACTACCCCTTATATTGAATGAATCTAAATGTGGTGTCCAGACTACACCTAACCTTGTTACAGAATCAGATTCTTTTATAAATACGTCATTAGATTTTTCAGCTAGAGCAGGGCAATTAGATGCCCATTCAGCAAGAGGAAATCCCCCTAAATTTAAAATATTTATAAGTTCATTTTTAATTTTTTGATCTGTTTTTTCGTCATCTGCACTTTCAAAAACGTCATCTACATAAGTGCGTTCATTTAAAGAAACCAATGTAAGAGGAAAATTACGTCCTTCATCCTCAACTAATTGTTTTTTACATCTTAATGCGAGATAAGGAGCACATGTCTGACCAAACATTACAACTGTTATCCAATAATCAGTAATTTCTTTACTAGGTGAATTTCTCCATACTACTCTTTGCCAATTCCAGTCATCAGGATAAACTTCAATTTGACGAAACATTTTGACTATGTCTGCGGTGAAAACTATTTTAAAAAATCGCCATCGGGTTAAAATGACCCATAAATCTAATTGAAGTTTAGGACCAGTTAGTAATTTTGCGTTAATGTCCTGTCGAGGTATTGTGAGAAGCATTGAAGACCCACCTGAACTTTCCCGAAGGATTATTAACTTTAAATACACCATGATGAGGAATATAATTAGCTTTCATATTTAATTTATAACGAGGTATTTTTACCATATGACCTAAAGATGAAAAGTCATGTACACTTTCTATACATTTTTTATGATAATCTGCATTTTTTGAAATTTTTCTTTCAGAAGATTCAAGAACTTTTACTGCGAAATGACGAGTAGGACCTAAAGTAATAGATTAATCAGTAGAAAATAGCAGTTTAACTACATATTTACTCGAGGGTTTTCTTAAATGTGTTTCTTTGAAGTATTTTTCACATTCAATTTCCTCTGGAGACAAAAAAGGAACATTACCTACATCCTCTAATTCCCAAAATTTTTTCAAATCAAACATAATATTTTGAGTATTGAGTTTTGTAGAAGAGACTGCGCAAGAAGATTTTAAAATATGTTTGTGTTTAACCGAAGTTGGGCCTAATAAGACATATCCAAATGGTGAACCAAAAACAGTTGGTGTACCAGGAGGTCCAGAGATAAAATGACCCTTAAAGAAGATGTCACAAACATCACTTCCCAAAATTAAATCAATTGGAGAAGATAAATAAAATTTAGGATCTACTCAATCCAAGTTTTCTATGTGGGGCCACTGTCTTAACGACGAAGTTTGAGAAGGTATTGGATTAGTGACTTTCTTTAATATTAAGGCCGAAACATGTAAACAAAAGGAATTGTTATTCCTAGGTGTTACTGTAAAACTCACTTTCTGGTTAGCCGAAACTAATTTACATAACACACCAGTGATTAAAGTATTTGTAGAATGACAACGTAAACATAATGATTGGGCAGCCCATTCAGATATAATGGACGTATCAGAGTCACTATCAATTAGAGCACGTAAAGTTAATGAATTGCCAGCAGCTGAGCAAACCGATACTTTAGCAGTCGCCAGTAGCACAACTGTGTTTGAACCTGAAGTCGCAGTGACATTAGAAGTTCTAAGTTCTGTAGGAATAGAAGTATTATTATTATGTAATGTACATTGACAAGTAGGAACCAAATTAGAAGAAGTAGCAGCATTGCACTGCATTTGATTTACTGACGAAACTGATGAAGGTGCGATAGATTCTTTAACAGGAAAGCAACCATGTAAGATGGTCTTAAGCTTTTCCGAACAAACTTTACAAGTGAATTTACTTGGACAATGTGTAGGATAATGATTTTTCAAGCAATTATAGCATAATCTAAGTTTCTTAGCTTGAATATAACAATCATTACCTTGAATTTAGTACAAAACGTTAAAGCTTGGTCTTTATTATTACAAAGAGGGCAAAAATAAGATTTTACTTTACCTTTTTTACTCGATTGAGAAGTGGCTGCATTTATTTGCTTTTTCTCTTGATATTTTTCAGTTTTTGATTTATCAGCATTGTTTGACTTTAAACAGCTTTGAATGACCCCTTCATTGATGGACTCTAAAGCTCTTGCATAATTTTCCAAAAATGTGTTGAGTGCATCAAAGTTTGGAAAGTCTGTTGTGTCAGTCAGAGATGTTTCCCACTTCACTCTTATCTCAGCATTTAACTTTTGTGAGAGCAGCAAAATCAACAAGTGATTCCAGTTAACCTTGACGATGCCTAGTGCCTAGAATCAGATAATTTTAAAATAAATAATAATCTACATAAAGAAATGAAATGTTAGGTTTTAACACTAACAGTTTATAATAAATTATATGCAGCAGATAAATATATCTATTATTATTCTCTATCCACTCCCACAATTCTAATGTCTCCCCACTATTGCACTTAGAAATTATACCTAAAATTTTAGCGTTTTCATTTGGTGTTATATTTGGTGTTTATTTTAGTGATTTTTTTTTGGATTCCAAAGTTACGTTAAAGTTTTACGGTGTTACTTTGGAATTTTTTATGTGTTTTCTTGATTTTTATTTGACGAGGGAAAAACCATTATTTTTATTTTTTAATCGAGTATTTTTGTTCGTTTATTAATAAAGTTACTTTTTACTCATTTTACAAGGGAAACGTTAAAAAATTATTCAAATAATTAGAGTATTATTTTATGATCATTAGATAAAACCAATTTCAGACTCGATTATTTTAATCACAAAAATCCGGACTAATAATGGATTTTTTAACTAAAAAAAATAATTTATTTTTCTTAAGTCGATTAAATCTTTTTTTAAAGATTTTTTTTGGATTTACAGTACTATTTTTAATAAGAAAAATGTTTGAAAACTACTAGTAAAGTGCTGTACAAAAATTATTTTGAGTTATCACTTTATTGCAAAATTTGATAATTGCAGTTTTTTAGATAATTGTTCATATTTGAGCAAGAAAATACTACAGAGAGTTTTCAATTTTCAATTTTTTAAAAGATTTATAGATATTGATTTATTAAATATTCACAAAAATAGCGTTTTTCGCACCTATATGGAAAAAAATTTCAAGATTGTCCTTACAACTTCTTCCTATTTGAAAATAACCAAAGATGATAGAACTAGGAAGTAAGTATTTAAAAAGTATATATTAACTTCATGCCCGTTTTGAAGTCATTTGGAGTAGAGCTACCGAATCTATATGGATTGAGTCAGGGTTACTTATTCCATTTTTTCGAGTTTTTACGTGAAAATTTTGATAAACGTTTTAATTAAACGACCGTGTTACCAGAGAAATTTTTGACCGATTATGTGTTTTGGATTTTATTTTAAACGTTTTTACATCGATTTTATGAATAAAACAAAGTTGGGTATATATTAGGGTCCAAAAATAGATAAAATTTCAAAAATTTGCAGCGACGCTAGAAAGCATATTAATACCTAAGTTTGTAGAAAATAAGATATTTCATAAGTATAAAGCACTGTGCAAACCTAGAGCATGATTCGACAAACAGACCCTAAAGCCTGTGTGCATTTCATATGGAATTACTTTATTACTAATTTTAATCCTTTTAGGGCTCAAATTATTTCTTCGAACTCATATACAAGAAATGGATCATTTGAAAATAGAATTCATACTGGTATTTCAATAGCAACAAATATTGAAAATGAAACATACAAGAATGCTGATTCAATAAGTCAGTACTATGATATCATGGCTAGAAAAAGTTACTCTGTCACTCTAGGTCAAGGTAATTATTATATCAATAATTATTATATAACCGAAAATTAATTAAATGAATGAAAAAAAATTATTTTCGAAATTTATGGGAGAAAAAAACTTTAAATTTAGGTATCATATAAATAATAGATAGATAGATATTCCTTAATTGCAAATAAATACAAAAAGTGTACATTTGAGTAACAAGTATATAAAATATATAAAAATGCATTGTATATTAATTCAGGTATAAATATTATATATATAGATAAATACAAAATTTGGTATATTATTTTTGTTTTTAATAATAATAATAATAATACTGAAAAAAAAGAAAAAATTTACATATAATATAGATAATATAATAGGGTAATAAATTAATAAAATTATCAAAATAATATAGATAAAAATAAAATAAAAATAAGTAAAATGTGTACATCTGGTGGTCCATATTAGACCAGTGTATAAACACATATTGCACGTTAAGTCAATATTGTATAGACATCAATGTATAAAACAAGTATAAATAGTATAAAATATATATAAATAGTATAAACACAAAAGTATAGAAGTATAATAAACTATGAATCTACCGCTGTTTTGCGTCACCTATAAGAAGATGTTTAATAGTGCTTTTTTGAAGCAACTCAGAGAAGGTAAATTGCGGATTGTGATGGGTAGCGAGTTCCAGTAATTTACTCCCAAAACCTAAAAGGAATTGGCTCTTCTACCTCTTACAATAGTGGGTGGGGACAGTTCTTTGTTTTTATATGCCCCTCTTACTGTTTCTTTTGGGCAATGTCTAATGAATAAGTGCGTCAGGCAGTTTGGTTGATGCAAATGTAGTGTTTTATAAATAATTATGTTGGAAAAGTATAGTCTACGTGTGTCTGTCATGAGCCAGTCCATTTTGCGCCTAAAAGGTAAGATATGGTCAAGCTTTCGTATACCAAAAATATATCTAATGCCCTTGTTGTTCAATCTCTGAATTCTATCATTTAAGGATGCTTTAGCATCTAGTAGAACAGTGCTACAATAATCTAAATGAGGAGTAATCAATGCCTGGACAAGCCTTTTTCGTAGTGTTTCCGAAGTACAATGTCTTATAAATCTTAAGGTGTAAAAATAAAAATTATATGATAATAATTGAATTTTTTCGCTCAATCGTATATTTAAATCTGAATAGTTTATTCGATAAATTGAGCTAACAATTGTTTGGATATTACGCATTTGGCTAAATAGTGTGAGGCTCGTTAGTACGTACACTATTTAGCCTTTTCGTAGATGCCCATGAAAAATAATTTTTGTATAAAACAAAAAACAAAAAAAAAATTTTTTTAAATAATAAATTATGTAAAAAATGTGAGAACTTACATTATATGATATTTATATATGCTTAACGTTTCATCATTAATGGTAACTACTTCAGAAATCTAAAATTTTATATACTTATTTAAATATTTACAATTGCTATAAAAATTTGCAAACATATAAATATGGCTGCATAAATAATACAGGATATCATAATAATCCATGCTCAATAAACAATAGTTGTTTTGTATAAAAATTATTAAAGTAGTTAAAAATTTGTTACAAATTTTATAGGCTTACCATATCAGTCAAAAATAATAAAAATAAAATTTTATTAAAATATAATGAAAATAATATACTCTGGCAGTAATATGGAAAAAATTTACACTGATTTAACTTGCATGATAATAAAGAAAGAAAATTGAGGTATTATGGTAAGTTTCTACTTGGTGCGCTCGGTTTTTAAGCAAAATCGGAAAATTAGTTAGAAAAGAGATAATGAGAAAATTTTTTGGGGTTAAATAAAGGAACTAATAAAGTATATGACAAAATTATTATTTTGCCGGAAAACCTGATAGTACCGGTGATAAAAAAATTTTGGCAGAATATAAAAAAAAAAAAAGCGAATGAGCATAGCGAATGAGTACAGACAGCATGGAAAGTAAAAAAATCTATTTTTTATCCCGCGATTTAATACATGGTTTTTCATTTAAAGCTTAAGAAAGATCGCTTGCCGTGCAGAAAAACGATTCTTTATAATGCGTGGTGTTGTGTATGTGGATAGAGGTAAAAATGTATAATTATATTAATGAACACAATTAGTTAAATCATTACTTCTTTATTAATTATAAGATTGGTTAACCTTTTTTATACAATTTATTATACACGTGTGTTCTATATAAAGTTAAGCTGCTTACTGACCCCCTCTTTCAGTGGTCCTCTTTCTAACGCTTCACACTAATACAACTTTACACAAGAAGACAACTCCGGAATATTACACACACATATCACTGCCTTCGCTAGAAAAAATGCCTGCATACTTTCTATATAATAATAAAATCTATTTAAACAAATTGTTATCAAATTAAATAATTTATTTTTTTTTAGGTATATTAATAATATAATTTTCTTTTAAGTATGTTGGCATTTGACCACTTTTAGAACTATGAGATCTTAACACTCTAGTGTTTTGTGTTGAAGGCATTACGTTTTTATTTTGTACCTTTTGATTATTTGTAATACAATCTTTTTCCTTTGAGTTATTCACTGAGTTATCTGGAAATTCATAATAATCAAACTCATCATTATTTTTATTTATAACATTTTCACCTATTTTACATATTTGATTAATATGACGTTTCCATACTCTTTTATCATCCAGCTCAATTAAATAATGCAATTTTCTTGTTCTTTTTTTTATTATTCCAAATTTCCATTTATCTTTACCTATATAGTTTCTGCAAATAACTCTCTCCCCCTCTTTAAAAAAATTACATTTTAAATTATCATCATATGAAAATCTACGTTTTAATTCAGCTGTTCTGATTAGATCTAATTTACATCGAGGTTTATTCTTAAACATTAACTCTGATGGTGCTACATTAGTGCCCATTTGCGGCATTATTCTATACATTGCTAACATTTGTTGTAAAGAAATTTCAATGTCTTTTTGATTTTTCGTACACATTTTTTTTATGGATTTTTTTAAAATTTGTACATATCTTTCTGCCTGTCCATTTGTAGATGGATTATATGGGGCAGTCAATTTAAGTTTGATACCATTAGTTTTTAAAAATGTTCTAAATTCATTGGAAACGAAAGATGAACCATTATCACTAACCATTAAACAAGGCAATCCAAAAATTGCAAATATTTCCGCACATTTTTTAATAATCGTATTAGACTTAATATTTTTAACAATATGGATTTCTGGCCATTTTGTGTACGAATCAACTAATATGAAAAACCATTTTCCAAAAAATGGACCAGCAAAATCAACATGAATTCTTTCAAAAGGTGATGTGGATGGTTCCCAAATATGTTTTTCAACTTTTACTGGATTATTTTTACACATGTTACATTCGTAACAATTTTTAACTAAAGACTCGATATCACTATTTATATTTGGCCACCATACATATCCCCTAGCTAAATTTTTCATCTTAACTATGCCAAAATGCCCTATATGTAATTCTTTTAAAACGATAGCTTTTAAACTTTGTGGTATCACTACTTGGTGTCTACGCATTAAAATATCTTGTTCTAAACAAAATTCTATCGGATTACAATTCCAAGTATCTCTAGCAGTTAATTTTGTATTATTTTGTAATGCTTCTATTACATTCATTATTTTAGGGCCTTTTTTATTTTCAATTGAAATTTCTTTAACCGTTAATGGCAAAGTATTTAAAGTTTCTATATAATAAACATCAACAACATCTAAAACATTTACATCAACTTTACTATGTACAGGTAATCTAGATAAACAATTGGCATTCGCATTTTCAGCCAATTTTCTATATATAATATTGTATTCATAAGCTTGTAAAAATATAGCGTAATGTTGCATTCTTAAAGCGGAAAATACAGGAAGGCTTTTATTTTTAGAAAATATTTGTGTAAGAGCTTTTGCATCAGTAATAAGTGTAAATTTATTTCCATATAAATATTGATGAAATTGCTTAATAGCATAAACTATTGCAAAAGCTTCTTTATCTATCATTGCATACTTTTTTTGTATGTCATTAAATAAATGAGAAATAAATTTAATTGGTTTTTCTAAACCATCTAGAAATTTATGAGACAAAACAGCTCCACATCCATACTTTGATGCATCTGTTGCTAAAATTAAAGGCAATCTCGGATCATAAAAAGCTAAAACCGTATCTTCCTGAAAAATTTTCTTAACTTTAACGAATGCATCTTCACAGTCTTTATTCCACTCAAAATCTTTATCATTTTGTAACACATTATATAAAGGTCTTAATAATAAACTAGCGTTTTTAGAGAAGGTGGTTCCGGAAATGCCACGGAGTTCTGAAAATTGGAACAAAGTAGCAGAGTACGTAAGGGCCACCTTGTTGAAGAAAAAGGAGGAGGGCTTTCTATCGTAGATTGCTCTCCTGTCACTAGGCTGGGGGAAGGCAGCGGCCAGTTGCCTAGGCTGCGCGTCCCAAACTGAAGTTATACCTGAAAAGGGAGTTCCGATTTGGGGCAAACAAGCGCAGGGGGGTTTATAGTGTGTTTATCCAGTAAGAATCTGGGGCGTAGCCGGCGACCGCGTTCACTTTGTGCAACTGGGCCCGCCTTGCCTTGAAGGCCCGCAAACACTCCATGGCTGATGTAAGATTCACAAGATTCCCTTGACAAAAAAAAAAAAAAAAAAAAAAAAAATAAACTAGCGTTTTTAATGAATCTATTATAATAATTTACAAAACCTGCAAAGGCTCTAATTTCACTTTTACTTGTAGGCCTTGGCATATTTTCAATTGCTTCTAATTTTTCTTTTATTTTATGTAATCCATGTTTATCTACAGCAAATCCACAATAAACAATTGATTCTCGTAAAAATTCAGATTTTTTTATATTTATTTTAATATTATGTTTATGTAATTTTTCTAAAACTTTTTCTATTCTTGTAATTAATTCATTTTTATTCTTAGCCCCAATACAAATATCATCAATAAAAACTTTTACACCCTCAATACCTGCTATGATACTTTCCATATTGCGTTGCTAAATTGCAACTGCTGAACTAACACCATACCATAATCTATTACATCTGTAAAGTCCCATATGAGTATTGAGGGTTAAAATTTTTGCACTTTTTTCATCTAACTCTAATTGTATAAAGGCTTGTTTTAAATCAATTTTTGCAAAAATTGTAAAATTTGATAAATTTGAAAAAAGTTCATCAATTGTAGGTAAATGATAGTTACCAACTATTAATTGTGGATTAACTGTTATACTAAAATCGCCACATATACGTACAGAACTGTCATTCTTTAAAATAGGTACAATTGGGGTTGTGTATTCTGAAAAATTAACTTTTTCTAAAACTTTTTGTTGTACTAAATATTCTAACTGTTTTTCGATAAGAGGTTTTAAAGTAAATGGTACTTGTCTAGCTTTAATAAAAACGGGTTTTGCGTCATCTTTTAAACATAAACTAGCCGTAATGCCTTCTATTTTACTTAAATCATCTTTTATTACGCTATTATATTTATGTAGTAGACCGGCTCGGTAGCGCAGAGGTAACGTGCTCGCTTTGTAATATAGCAAAATATTATGAAGTGGGTTCGCATACAGAGCAGTGACAACTTTTTTTTCTGGAAATAAATATTTAATAAAATTAAATATTTATTTTAAGAAGGGAGAGTAGAGCTAGCTACCGAGTCGCAGGGGGCAAGACGAAATGGAAAGTGCCATTTGCTGCTTGCCTCCGTATGTCATGCATAGAGAGCGTTTTTCCAAGGTTTTTCGCGCCTCTTTTAAAGCGATTGTTGTGAATAACAACTCTGCGCTTTAAAGACGGAATTGTCAGCATGGCTCCTATTAAAAAGTCGGACCTTGGACCGCATTTGGCCATCCCAAACCCTAGTAAAAGGCTATGAATAGATAAAGTTTGAAATGATTGTTAAAGTTCCACCTATCCTAAACATCCCTTCTAATCCCACAGTTTCACCAACAATTTGTCCATACGTCTGCAAACCTATCTAATTATTTCCATTAAAGGAAAAAGCGGTATATATCTCAATATATATATCGACTTCCGAGGGAATAAAAGCAAAAAATGCGGTTTGGACCGCTTGTGCAAATAACTGTTGGTGACCTCCGTTGCTCCCTTTGAGTCAGTATCAGGCATACCCCAGTCAAAAGCTTTGGCATTAAACAATTAAATTCTTCTCTCGCGAAGTCCTCTATGTCCGCGAACTTCGTATAATAGTTCTGTATAGATCCTGTTGGAGTTAGGTAACAACTCACGTACGTTATGGCTTTGCTTCTGATACAACCAGGTGGTTGGGTTTGGATTAGCTGCTGGGTACTGCTCGCTGATGATCCACAGGTCAGCCTTGATCTCCCTCTGAATTTGGTACATAAGCTGGTTTGCGATCCAGCTTCTATGCATGTTTCCTTGGACTACCTTGATTATTTTGTGGTCGCGTTTTTGAACTCAGCGCACTTCCTAGATCCCGGGAAGTGCTTGAGTTCTTTTCCCTCCATTTTGGCAGCTTTGCAGAGGAAGCATTGCAGCTTTCCTGTACATTCATCTGCCTTGTGGTTTCCTATACCACATTTAAAGCAAAGTTTGCTTCGGTCAGGTCCCTTGCAATTTTTAGCTATGTGTTCATAAGCTAAACACCTGAAGCATCTCAGTGGAGTTGACTGCAGTCTTACTCTGCAGTTACACAGACCTAGGTTAATGCTTCCTGTCTTGACCAGCTTAAAAGCAGCCTTTTCATCTATCTCTACTATGGCCAATCTTTGCTCTCGCATATTAGGTTGAGATAGCTTTACCTGGATCGGTCCAGTTTCCTTCAGTACACTTTTCAGGGCTGCCTCTACTTCCTTGTCTCTAGCTCTAGGAAGCTTCGCTTTCCCCTTGGCGTTCCCTTTCTTCTTTTCTTTTTTTTTTCCCTCGTCTTTTTCTTTCTCTGCCTTTTTTCTTTTCTTTCTCCTGTTCCTTCGGCCAGTGTACTCTTGGAAGTCCTCATTGTCCCCAAGAGGAGTCTCAGTAGATTCCGGAGTCTTGTCTCCATTTCCTTCCGTTTCCATCACTGTTTCATTTGTCATTCTTACCAATGAAACAGTAAGTCTAGGACACGTTAGCGGCTTGATTGCCCTGGCAGCTGCGAGTTGTTTTGCCGCGGATGCAGCAGAATTGGCTTTCAGTGCCAAATTTTTTGGGCTACTCCCGCTTGCAGGCTTCTTTGAGGGAGTCTGTTTTCCTGTCTCATTTCCCTCTTCCGAATTTTCTCGAAACCTTTTCTTTGTATTTTGAGCAGCTGTAGATTGCTCACTAATATACTGCTTAAGTTCGGTTTGGATAGACAGTACTTCTCGCACATGCATGCCTTTAATTGTCTTCAGCTTGTTTAGAATATTCTTTATCAGCCTAACACTGTCTTGGATTACCATCAAAATGTTAGTCTGCTTTTTAATTTTTTCCTTCATTTGTGCAACGTGAGATAGCATCTCTTGTCGATTATTGTCATATATCTTGTCGATTGTCACATGACATCGATTCAAGTTCGTGACGTTTTTGCCAATTGAAGTACTGGCATAAGTCGCCTGAACAATATCGCTTTCTCGGTCTCCATCTACGATTTCACAGTCCATGTCCTGTGTAGAAGGATGTTGGATATTCTTATCATTTTTATTCGCGCTTTTGTTTGTATTTTTTTCAGACATTTTCATTTCATTAAGGATTCATCACTCCATGTGCAAGGGCCTCCTTCAACCCCTCACATTCTGGGCAGCTGACATGCAGACTGGTTGCATCGCAGAGGATATAGCTGACGGCATGTATTTGTACTACCTTGCTCCTCCCATTCCTCCACGAATGAAAGCATAATTCGCTTCAGAAATGTAGAGTCCTCTAGCAGCTTGGTACTCCAGTCAAATCGCGGTTTAGGGTGTATTTTCACTGGCCAACATGAGATTTGCTCTACTATATGTTTTTTGGGTCGCTGATCACGAAAATCGGGGTTATTTTCGGGAGATATTTTCGGAACACCCTTAAATTTGCAAAAACTACCCCAAAAAAGGTTTTTTTTGATATATTAGCAAACTGGGTTTCTAGATTTAGCCAAGAATTGGTCTTAGCGGGTTTTTTGGGTCGCTGAACAAGAATCTGAAGTAGTTTTTTGTGAATAATTAATATTTCACCCTTAAATTAGCAAAAATCACTCCTAAAAGGGGGTGTTTTTGCTATTTTCGCACTTTTAGCGACCAGATTAAGTCCATATGGGTTTTTTGGGTCGGTAATCAAGAATTTTAGGTTGTTTTTTAAAAATAATTAATATTTTACCCTTCAATTAGCAAAGACAACCCCTAAAAGGGGTGTTTTTGCTATTTCCGCACTTTGA
This sequence comes from Anagrus nilaparvatae, assembly GCA_022575985.1. Classification (NCBI taxonomy): domain Eukaryota; kingdom Metazoa; phylum Arthropoda; class Insecta; order Hymenoptera; family Mymaridae; genus Anagrus; species Anagrus nilaparvatae. The sequence goes on along the minus strand of JAKSXM010000247.1, from coordinate 9,099,633 downwards.
GCGACCAACTTAAGTCCTAACCGGTTTTTTGGGTCACTGATCAAGAATTTGGGGGAATTTAAGGGTGAAATATTAATTATTTATAAAAAACCCCCAATAAGGGGTTCAGCGACTCAAAAAACCCGTTAGGACTTTATTTGGTCGCTCGAAGTCCGGAAATAGCAAAAACACCCCTTTTAGGGGTTGTTTCTGCTAATTTCAGGGTAAAATATTAACTATATATATAAAATTCCCCCAGATTCTTGATTAGCGACCCAAAAAACCTATGTGGACTTAATCATAGCAAAAACACCCCCTTTTAAGGGTAATTTTTGCTAATTTAAGGGTGAAATATTAATTATTCACAAAAAACTACCTCAGATTCTTGTTCAGCGACCCAAAAAAACCCCTTACACTAATTCTTGGCTAAATCTAGAAACCCAGTTTGCTAATATATCAAAAAAACCCCTTATTGGGGGTATTTTTTGCAAATTTAATGGTGTTCCGAAAATAGCTCCCGGAAATAACCCCAATTTTCGTGATCAGCGACCCAAAAAACATATAGTAGAGCAAATCTCATGTTGGCCAGTGAAAATACACCCCCCCCCCCCGCGATTTGACTGGAGTATGGGTACATACCGGCAACATCGTCAAGCCGTTAATGATGGCCTCCGGCTGCAGAGAACCCCACCTCCCTTCTTGCGTCAGCAGAGGCCAAAGATGGTTCAGGTTGCTCGGCACGCAACCAGGCAGCTCGCTTGCCCATCCAGGATCCTCTTTTGGCACTCATGGGTCGCGCCGCACGGCATACTGTCCATACCGTGCATGTGGACCATAACACATTTAGCTGTGTTTGTAAACACACATGTCCCGCATGGGCAGACACTCGGCAGAGGATTTTAGAGTTTCCTCAAACACAGCTAGAGTTCCTTAGGTTTCCCTCGCCCATCCAGAAAGGCCGAAGTCTTCCTGGCCCCGAGGTTTACCTTCACACATTACTAAACCGGAAAATAATAACCTCCAGTCATAGTTTAGCAGAGCACGCAACTAACCTTTAATCGGCTGCGTCGCTGTGCTCAAGGTGGAAATCTCCCATTCTAAGAGCTATATACATAAGGCCTAAGGCGACCTCGCATATTGCTTAAATCGCACTTAAATTTGGAGAAGAACTAGGAGCCCCTTTTAGTGTGCCGATTCCTCAGAGATACTTAAGGATAGCGAGCTGCAGCACGTTCATTAAGGATGCACAAAGGAAAAGCAAGACATAGACCCGGTTTATAGGGCAGCCTCGGTTATTCCAGAGAGCTATGAGCTATCTGCGGTATAATCAATGAAAGGGCATTGGGTCAGCAATTTGCGTGTCCCATAGAGAAAAGCAAGGCATAGGAACCGTTCATAGGGCAGCCTCAGTTGTTCCAGAAAGCTGTATCCAGTGTCTCTGATTCTAGTTCAACCTGGATAAGGCGGCCTAAACTACCTTCCCCCTTCCTCAGCCTTATGAGGCTCCGGGCTTAGGACCGTTATAGCGGAGTTAATAATAATAATAATAATAATAATAATAATAATAATAATAATAATAATAATAATAATAATAAAGCTTGAGCCCGTGCTCGCCCTTTCAGAGGTTGTGTCTGTCTCATGACTATATTCAACCTCTCCTGGGTTACCTGCATGACCCTGCCGGTGATTGTCAGGGCCACATCATTTTTTTTTTTTCGAGGAAATCTTGGGAATATTGCATCAGCCATGGAGTGTTTGCGGGACTTAAAGACCCCCAAATTTCCATGACCTCCCAGTTGCGCAAAGTGTACAACTGGGAGAACACCGGCGACGGCGGTCGCCGGCTACGCACCAGATTCTTACTGGATAAACATACTATAAACCCCCCTGCATTTGTTTGCCCCAAACAGGAACTCCCTTTTCAGGTATAATTTTAGTTTGGGACGCGCAGCCTAGGCTACTGGCCGCCAGCATAGTGGCAGGAGAGCTATCTACGATAGAAAACCCTCCTCCTTTTTCTTCAACAAGGTCGCCCTTACGTACTCTGCTACTTTGTTCCAATTTTCGGAACTCTGTAGCATTTCCGGGACCACCGTCTCTGGCCTCCAGATCGACCCTCAGGGCTGCTTGCCGCTACACAGACGATATTTTATGTACTTGGCAATTTTGGTGATACCCGCCCAGATCTCGGATCCGTAAAGCAGGACAGAGTTGACAACGGACATCAACAATCTTCGCTTCCCTGGTTTAGGCCCTTCTATGTTGGTCATGAGCCTCACTCGATCTCTGAAATTGTTTCCAGAAGATCAACTTATTATAAAGCAAAACTTCAAGGTACATAACCGATGTCTTGGCTTGGATCGTGTGAGGGTTTCCACCATCGTCGACATTTACCTGGAAATTGTTGTTCCACGTGTCAGCAGTATGATCTCCGCTTTAGGGATCGGGAGCTGGAGCCCGTGCTCGCCCATCAAGAGGTTGATTTGTCTCATGACTAGATTCATCCTCTCCTGGGTTACCTGCATGTCCCTGCCGGAGATGGTCAGGGCCACGTCGTCCGCGTACCCGATCAGGAAAGCTCCTTCCAGAAGGCGAACGCGCAACAGGCCATCTTAAAAGGCAATCCTCAGGTCCGGCCCGAAAACCGAACCTTGGGCGATGCCCGCACTCAGAACCCTCTGTTCTCTGCCATCGAGCGTGTCGAATGGGATCACGAACGAACGGGAGATCAGGGAAGCCGTTGCCGAAGAAATAGGAATTGAACGTGGAGATCTACTACCCCTAGTCTTCATTTTCCCCAGTCTCCACCTGGCAGAATTGAAAGCGTTTTTGACGTCCATAAACCTCCCTGCGCATGATTGCCCCAAACCGGAACTCCCTTTTCAGGTATATCTTTAGTTTGGGACGCGCAGCCTAGGCAACTGGCCGCTGGCTTTCTCCAGCCTAGTGACAGGAGAGCTATCTACGATAGAAAGCCCTCCTCCTTTATCTCCAACAAGGTGGCCCTTACGTACTCTGCTACTTTGTTCCAATTTTCAGAACTCCGTAGCATTTCCGGGACCACCGTCTCTGGCCTCCAAATTGGGAAGGGCGGGCGCCCTTCCATGTAGCGCACGCATCCGAAGAAAGTGTGTTCCACTGTATCCTTCTCGCCTGGGCAGTGCAAGCACTCCTCTGTTGCCACCTTATGCCAATGTTTTAACATGGCACGGAGATACCCGTGTCCAGTTAAAAATTGGGTGAGATAAAAATCCACCTCCCCATATTGTCCTCCAGTCCATGCCTGCAGATCTGAAATCAGTGTGCGCGTCCATCGGGCATTTTTCATTATTATTATTATTATTAGTATTATTATTATTATAAATAATAATATTATTTATAAAAGGATATTATATTATATTATATTATAATATAATATATTATATTATATTATTATTATTATTATTTAAAAAAAAAATTTTTTTTTTTTGCAAAGAAAATTAAGCCTTAAAGGCCCGCAAATTTCCATTACTGCCATGTCTTACAAAGTATAGATCGCGGTCGCCGGCTACGCCCCAGATTCTTACTAGATAAACACACTTTAAACCCCCCGCGCTTGTTTGTCCCGAACTTCCTTTTGAGGTATAACTTCAGTTCACTCCTCTGTTGCCATCTTATGCGAATGTTTCAACATGACACGGAAATACCCTAAATATTAAAAATTGGGTAAGGAAGTAATACCTCTACCCATGCTGTCGTCCCATCCATGCCTGCATATCTGAAATCAGTGTGCGCGTCCATCGGGCATTTTCCTCTTCGTCTTTTTCCCATCGTTTCTGCCATTCTTCCATAGAGCTGGAGTGGGTGCGAGTGGATGCCACTTCACGCTTATCTACGCTTTCGTAGATGAATTTACGCTCCAATGCTAACAGGTCGATCGTTATCAACGAAGCAACAACCTGGGTCGCCTCTAGTGATACCATTTGGTATGCGCAGGCGATCCTCAGTGTCATCGGAGTGCCAAAATTTGTGGTTCATGTTGTAAGATTGCACGCTTAGTAAGAGGATATTTGAATCCGCTTCGCGAGCAATTTGTTCTAACAACGCGCCAGCTCCCCTGGCTTGATTCATGTTCCCTTGTAGAACCTGGATCATTTCCGATGACACCTGTTTCTCGCCACAGCCAGAACCTCCCAGTAACTGGGGCAGTTTCCCTCTCCAGGATAGTGCTATGTGGAGCACTTATCTTTCCTGGTCTTGCAGAGGAGGCACTTAGGCTTCGCCTTGCTACATTCTGCCGTTTTATGGCCATCTTTGCGACATTTAAGGTATACTTTACTTTTGTCTAGGCCTTTACAGACATACTGGTTATGCCCATAGCCCAAACATTTGAAGTATTGCCTTGCGTCCGCACGGAGGCGCACTCTGCTCGGTGCTCAGCCTATCTGGATTTGTCCCTTCTTGGCCAGGCACAGAGCTTTAGCTACAAGTAGGTCTACCACAGCCATCTGGCTCGTCGTGCCTTTGGTTTTGAAAATGGTGACCTTGAGTAGGTCTCCATTTTATAAACCTATGACCTTGGCGACAGCTGCCTGAATTTTCTGTTCTTTCGTGACCCCATCCAGATCTTGAATTTCGAGTTTAAGAGTGGGGATCAAGTCACGGATATTTGACTCAGTGCCTGTGACCGACTTCACCGCTTCTTCCAGTTTTTGTCGGTCCTCGAATGTCTCCAGTTAAATATGGACGCTACCATTTTGAGTTTTCCTTATTCGGTGAACCTTCGTTCCAGATTCCTCGAGATTCACGCTCCTCTTTATTTCGAAGAGCGTTTTCTAGTAGCTTTTTCCCGACGCCGGAGTAATTTGGAAGGCTTCCTTCTTTCTTCGAAACCTGCGCTGCCGCCTTGATTTCCTTTTTTCCTCCAGCTAACCTTTCATTTTGCGCCTCTTCTTTTCGGGCTGGCTTGCATGCCTTTTGCTCCCAGTATTGGAGTCTATCAGCTGCTTGTCATTATTACCTTCCTGTGTCTGAGTCTTTAGGTTAGGCTGCTCCTTGTCCTTATGCGCTATTATTTGCTGCAGCAGCTGCTGCCTCTTTTCCTTCTCCTGCTGCAGCTTCTGCCTTAACATCAGCTTACTTTCTGCCTCTTTCGATATCTCTAAGTGGATCTCTAATTTTTTAAGAGGTACAATCGTTTTTCCATTCTTGTGTAAACCTACTTTCTTTTTGTTGTTCTCGGCAAGTTTTTTAGCAGCCTGTCTTGAATCCGGAGAAATCTCCCCAAAATAAGGCAGTCTAACTCTCTTTGCTGGCTTTTTGCTTGCTGCTTCTTTAAGAGCAGACTCCTTTTTCTTGGTTTCTAAGTCTGAATAATGCTTGTCCATGGCCTGCATACCTTCTTTCAAAATAGTTAAGTGAATAAGGAAGGCAGTACGTTTGTCTAATGCAGTTTGGTCTAACCCTTAATAGTTTTTAAAAAAAGCCCCTTTTCTAATAGAATAATCCTCGGGTTCGAAACGAGTATAACAATTTTAATAAATTTTAAATGGGTTGCAGGGGGCCAAGCTTCCAATTAATAGATTGTATATGTGTTTGTATAAAAAATACTAGTTATAAATTTATCATAAAAGTTCCTAATTTGTATTATAATTTTTTTTTTAATTGTACAGTTACTATTTGCAGAAAATGATTTTCATAAAAAAAAAAAAAAACTATTCTTATAATGTATACATGTTTGGATGTACTTATTCACAACTTAAAGAAACATTAAACTCTAATTTTTATCACAAATAAAAAAGTATTAATTTGATTTGATAGCACTCTTTGTTTATTTATTTAGTAAGTTAATTTACAAATTCAAGAGAGTTATGTTTTTATGATTTATTTCACCATCTTGAAAACTTGGACTATATGCTGAGTGAAAAAATGAAAATTTTCAGGATAAAAAAAGTTTTTCTCAACCTTGAAAACCCCCGAGCAATATAGATTTTTCCTTTTTTCATATTTTTTGTTCCACCATCGTAGAGAATTGGAAAATATCCCAGGGCCATAAAATGAAAAACTTTCATAAAGACGTATTTTACAGCCTCAAACTCCAAGGCAATGTAAAAAGCTTATTCTGACATTTTTCTAGGTCCACCATCTTAGAAAATTGGAAAATAAGCTAGGGAAAAAAAATAAAAATTTTCACTAATGAAAACTTTTTATAATCCTTTAAAATCCCCAGGCAATGTAGTAAGTACTTTTTTTTCACGATTTTTGGTCCATCGTATTGGAAAATTGGAAAATATTTTTAGATGAAAAATTGATAATTATGCCTCCACGTTAGCTTTTCTTCCGATGTTTCATTTTCATCACGAAGGTATTCCAGAAGATGACAGAAATTTAAGGACTAAGGAAAAAACAAGTATTTTCTTTTTTGCATTCTGTTAAAATCAAATCCAAAACATATTTTTTCCTTTCATTATATTTTGAAAATGTTAATTTGAAGTTGTTTTAATAAGTTTATTTTTTTTTAGCCTCAACTTTACTGACAGAATCTTGTAACTATAATGTACGGGACATAAAAAGCGCTTATGAAGCCTTAGGACTTGTGTATCCAGTTAATTCCAATTTAAATTTAGTTAATAATAGAGATAATCATATTCAAAATATTAATAATATAGCTAATCTAAATAATATTCCACAAGTTTTTAATACCAGAAGACACAATAACCTACAGAACCTAACTCAACATAACCCTATAGGTAAGAAACTTATGATATTTATTAAAGTGACTAAAGAAATAAAAATTCTTTAAATTTAGACATTTTTAGTGAAGTTTTATTTATCTATTTAAGATTCCATAAATCCAGAGAAAAAATTTCAAACCTTTATCATGAGCTACTGCAATACAGTGAAGAGATTTGTTTTAAATTTTTCTTCAAGTTTCTAAAGTGTAAGAATAAATACAAATTTCCCCTTTTTGCAATTAACATTACGTTCTTTGTTTATAATGAAATTAAATGTGCCAGGTTTCAAAATTATTGTTACATATTATTATAATATTATTTATAAACTTTTAATAATTTAGACTTAGCTGGAATTTAAGTTGAAATTTGCTTATATTCTAATATCCGTCTGTTCTGATAAGTTGGAAATTGGCAAAAATCTTAAGCACCTCCAAAATAGGCTCAAAATGTATTATTCTATTAATATTTGGACAAAATTAGTTTTTTGTTTTGAAATACTGAATGTATTTGACCGAAAATCTTTTTAGTAGGTGATTTGTGTCGATCTTTTTATTTATGAAGCTTAACAGGTAAAATTTTGAATCAAAATATTAAGTTATTACTATTGTTGTTATTATCGCCCATAATTTTTATAATATATATCTAATGGTTGTTTATAATTGACCTGTACTGGGCAAAAAATAAAAAAATTAGGTATTTTTTATTTTTTTAAAGTTGTTCTTTATTTCACAATAATGTTAGACGTTTCGCTTATCTCCATTTTATAAGCCTTTTCAATAACTAAAAATTTAAAAAATTTGAAAAAAATTAACATATAAAATATATTTTGCACATACATTTTTTGATATCTATATATATACCTGTTTAATATTAGGTTTTTGTACATATCTATAAATAAATTATACTAAGTTAAAAAATTGCACATATGTCACATAAATTTGTAAAAAAATAAATAAATAAAAAGTCTGTTAGATTGTGTAATTTAGTGGAAAATGATAACTGTGTATTTATAAAAAGACTTGTGTGTTGATATTATGATTATCAGCTGTTTAATGTTTCTTTATGTACACTGCGTGTAGTGTTGCGCGTTAAACTATATTATTTAAGCATGTTGATAGTATGTGTATAAGAACAATTCAAAATGTTTGTATCTTCTTTTAAATTAACTGTAGGGTCATTTAATTGAATTAAATTTAAATGTAATGATTGTCCAAATAATTATGTTGGAGAGACAAAAAGGCCATTATTTATGAGAATTGAAGAACACATGAGAAATAAACAGTCAGTTATAGCGACCCATTCCACCACACATCATCACACCTTCAATTTTAACAAACCAAAAATAATGGACCAAGAAAAAACTTGGGGAAAAAGAAAAATATCAGAGAGCATGCAAATTCAATTAAATGACCCTACAGTTAATTTAAAAGAAGATACAAACATTTTGAATTGTTCTTATACACATACTATCAACATGCTTAAATAATATAGTTTAACGCGCAACACTACACGCAGCGTACATAGAGAAACATTAAACAGCTGATAATCATAATATCAACACACAAGTCTTTTTATAAATACACAGTTATCATTTTCCACTAAATTACAAAATCTAACAGACTTTTTATTTATTTATTTTTTTACAAATTTATGTGACATATGTGCAATTTTTTAACTTAGTATAATTTATTTATAGATATGTACAAAAACCTAATATTATACAGGTATATATATAGATATCAAAAAATGTATGTGCAAAATATATTTTATATGTTAATTTTTTTCAAATTTTTTAAATTTTTAGTTATTGAAAAGGCTTATAAAATGGAGATAAGCGAAACGTCTAACATTATTGTGAAATAAAGAACAACTTTAAAAAAATAAAAAATACCTAATTTTTTTATTTTTTGCCCAGTACAGGTCAATTATAAACAACCATTAGATATACAAAGTATTAAGCATTTCATAATTAAAATTCCTCATAAACTTGAATAGACGTTATAGGATTAATGCTGTGAGGATTGTGGGTTGAAAAAAAAAACTTCAATAAAAAATATTTAATTTAAAAAAAATCTCTTGTATTTATTTGTTAACACAATAAAAATGTCATTACTCATTATTCGTGCAGTATGTTTTCAATTTACTTTTCAATTTACAATTTTTAAATAATGTTGATCACAAATTTTTATCACTTAGTTTCATAACATTTTATAATATAATACAATTTCAATACATATACACGATTCGTGACGATATTTAACTTAAAGCAAAAACACATTTTATTTACATTTTAACTTTTTTCTAATTTAAGTCTATGGACTGTATAATTAATAATTATTATATAACACAATTGTTTAATGATTTGTTTCCAATAAATTATCGAATTTAATAACAGTATGTTATAAAGATTTTCATAAAGATTTTCACTATAAAGCACATGACAAATTTAACGATAAAATATTACAATAAATTTTCGATGTCGATGCTAAAGAGACCACAATGGCGTGTGAGACCACAATGAAGACGTAGGAGAAGACGGCGGTGCAGTGTGTGCGTGCAGAAACTAAGAAACGGTTAAACTTGTTAAATAAAGTGGTAGAAATATAATAATTAACTGCCCTCTTTACAATTTTGATTCATCTTATATACGAAATCATTATTTATAAATAAATATATAAATATTATTATTTCCGCTTTTACATAACTTTATGTTATAATTTTCATGATTCTATTTTATAATTTCATAATTTAATGTTATAGTTTCTTAATTCTATATTATAATTTCTTAAAAATTTAAAACATTTATTATTTGATTAATTAGCTGAATATTATTTATAGATTTAACTTAAAATATTTATAATTATTATCTTACGTAATTATTATTTAGTTTTAATTATTATTTATTTTTGAATAAATAAAATGTTTTATTTCGATCTAGTTCGGAAACCAGTTTAAGTACATTAAAATTTGCTTATTTAACAGTTTTACAAATAATGAAAGCGTAAGCTATTGAAGATTTTTATAAAAGTATGTAAAGTACATTGACTTTGTGAGTTTATTTTCAATTGCAAAAATGTTATTATGAAATTTTTTTTACATTTATTATTTTTATGAATTTTCCATGATTTTTCAAGTTGAAATCCCTTTTTCAACATGTGCAAATTTAATTCATCTACTTGCAAATTAATATGGTGTTCTGTAAAAATAAATTTTTAATTTACGTATGTAAAAAGATCCAAGTCTTGTACGCCCATATTTCAGACAGGGATATTTTGCAAAAGTTGATTCAATCCAAAACATTCATCTTATAGGAGAAGTATTTGAGAGTGAAGTATTCTAAAAACTATAATTTGACAAATGGCAGTTTCTTCTGTTATTTTAACATGGAACATGTTTATAGGGAGGAGGTACTTAAGAACTTGAAAATTAAGAGGGGGGGGGGTCAAATTTGTCCTATTTAAGTGGTGGGTAAAATTTGTCATATTTAAGAGAGGGGGGGGGGGTCAAATGAGACTTAGAATAATTAAGAGACTTTGAAAAATCTAGATTAAGGACTTAGGATAATACAGGTTTATGGACTTAGAATAATATCGATTTAGGGACTTTGAATAATTCAGGTTTAGGGAATCAAAATAGTTTGGGTTTAGAATTTTAATAGCTAGTCAGGGGATAATTACAAATTATAAAATTATAAAATTACAAATAATAGAAAACTTTATTTTAATGTTCGCAACATTTGTATTAAAACTAGTCCTCAGCTAGAAGTAAACATGTTCCATGCATTTAGGTTGTGTTTACACAAACCGGTTATAAGTTTTTAATGCAAAAGTCGTATTTCGAGAGTTCACTATATAAGTTGTGATGTTATTCTTAATATTTTGATAATCGGTTACTTTTCCAGCATATCCGTAATATAATATAGTGTAATGATACGAAATACAGCCTTTAGCTCCCAAATTATTCTAGAAGGTATTGCCGTATTGTATGTCCAGACAATGATATTTATTGAACTCGCATGATACACCTGCATTTAAAAGTTTTAAATTATAATGTAATTTTTTTGATGTTTGTTGAGACAATGTTATTTTGATTTGGCCTTGCACAAAAGCATGCAAAACCGTTCCATGTGAATCAGAATAAAGTCCACCAATATATTCACTATTTTCAGCCAAACCGCAAAATACGATTGGGACTTTTTTTGATTCATTTATATTTAAATTTGACTGATGTCATATAAGTTCTCTTTTCGTGGATATTTTTGCATATTTCTGAGCTGATTTCTAGAATGAAGGTTTCTTTAGCTCTTTCTATTGGTTTCACAAAGTTAAAATACTCGTTGCGTGACTACACGATGGAATTCTATTAGACATAAATAAACTCTAAGTTTTTCTTATTCTTTGAGCTGTAGCAGGGTCATACATGCTTTGGCCGTCTCAATTTTCGGTTTCTCTTCGTTTCAATCTAGTACGTTTGTTAAAGTACTGTTTTGTCAAAATTTTAAATATTGTCTTGGTTTATCATTTTATATGGTCAACAGCCAAAGAATGTGTGCTCTACCTTGTCATCCTCGCCTGGGAAATGGAGACACTGCTTTGTTGCCAACTTTTGCCACTTTTTCAGCAAGTAACAGCAGTAACTCTGGACCGTTAAAAATTGGGTAACGTATAAATCTACATTCCCATGCTGTCGCCCCATCGCACAGTGTGCCGAATCAATCGAAAATAAGCTGTCTTCTTAGGACTTAATCTATTTCTATGTTTATGTTCTGAAATTACTCGTACAATATCCTTATTTAATGAGTACCTGCTACTTTTTTGAAATTTCCAGTTCTATGTTATATACGGGCACGTCCAGGGAAGCTCGACCGGATGAAAAAAATAAAAATTTTTTTTTTGGGTCATTTGTTACCTGGGGTTTGTGAAATCACTCATACTTTACACTTGCATAATTTTGCATAATTTTGAGATACGGCTGCTCCAAAGTTGAATTTTACAATCTTTTTGATTTCAACTGTCCAGTTCAACCTGAAATAACTCAAAACCATTAAACTTTTTTTATATACATATGTTTGGGAAAAATTTTTGTTTTTATCTGAACTACTCAAAAAAAAAATTTTTTTCCATTTTGACTCACTTTCAAATTTTTCCTCCTCGTCAGCAGCTTTCAAACCTCCAGAAAATTTGTTTCGATATGATTTTTTTTTAACTTTTTGCTTCAAAGTATCCCATTTATGCCCTGAAAATTCTGAGATGTGATATGTCATAATCGGTCTACAATCTTAAAACTTGGTTCTTCCGTTTCCCTAAAAATCCATAAAAATGTTATATATCTAAACGTAAAAAGTTAAAAATAATAAATTTTGTTTTACCAACATATTTCTTCTGGTAATTCTTCACTATAAGGACCACATAAACATGTTTTAACATATAAATAGGATCATCTAACATTTCTGATGCTAAATTACCCAAGATCAGCCTCGCGTCAGCATCCAAAAATAGAAAAAAACTGGAAAAAAATGATTTAGGTTAAAAATAACTACAATAATAATTATAAATTATTAAAAAAGACTGAAAAATACTTATAATAACTTACCAAATTATTTTGAAGTATTATACTCCGGGTATAATATTTTTATAGAAAATTAGTAAGGTAAAATTTTAATGTTAAATAAATAACTCCAAAAGTTAAATGCCTTCTGCTTGAGTAAGTAGTTTTTATATAGAATCCCATATACGATATACTGTATACAAATATAACATATACTATGTATTGTCGGCGCGGTCAGCTCTCTGCGAGGTCCGCGCTCTCTTTATCTCCTAAATGCTCGCATATAATTTCGGCATTATACTGGCGGAGTTCCCCAGAGTAAACATCTCTTTTTATATGGTGGTTATCCCCAGCTGATGAGTAAATACATAGTGTAAATACTCCGGTAGTAAACCCCGGCTAATATATTAGTGTCGCAGGCTTGTTGGTTATCCTCAGGCTAAACTTCCACGGAGGTTATCCTTCGTGTGCACGGAACCTGTTGGTCATCCACAGGTCCAAGTCATGTAATATTAGATCAGGTTAGGTTTCCTGTCGTGTGTTTATTTCCTCTATTCCTTTATATAGTTTGTTATAAAATGGAACATTTAAAGTCTTGTATGTATAAAATCAAATATAAAAAACATTTTGAATAATTAAATTACAAATCAATTACAACAATAAATAGATATTTTAATTAATAAAATAATAAGTTAAATAAATTTATTTGCCATAAATTAAATCAAAATACAATAGGTTCGTTCTATTAAATGTTATAATATTAAAGCTTTTTATCACTATCACAGTAAAGAAAAATAAGAAATTGTTTATTTTCATTATTAAACTTATAGATTATTCGATTAAACAAATATAGTTTGCGAATTAAAAGATATCTAGGTAATAATAAAATCAAATAAAAAATATGTAATTAACAAAATTATTGTTAAAATTCAATAAACAATATAAACTATATTAATTTTGAATCATAAAATTCTGTGTAACAATTTATTTCTTATTAACCTCCCACAACAAGCCATTCCTTACTATATACTAATTTTCAGGTATTTTAAATAAAAAAATACATGGGTTACCAGACCCCTTGGGTAAGTGCTTCAGTTTTATAAACTGAATTTGCTTATAGCAAATTAGAACTTTAAAACTCCATACTGACAAAATCTGGAATCTGGAAAAAAAGGAAAACAAAAAGATTAATTCTTAAATTATTAAAGAAGTTGCATAAAAAAATTTTAGACTTATCTGATCTCTATTTTCCTGGTGCAACTTCATCTTCTTCATATAAATTAGTACCTAAAAAAAATTATTAATAATCATTAACAACATGTGTGCCTTATACCAGTTATTTACAAAAGTGAGATTATAGCACTAGCAGAAAAAAAAATATTGCATTAAAAGTGTCCTCCTCATGCGGGAATGCATCAAAAAAATATGAAACCAACAAATGATAAAGTAGTTTCTTTCTGGTTTCTTTCAACCGTTTTTTTGCAAAGTCAAAATTAAAAAAAAAAATTTTTTTTATTTTTCAACTTTTATTCATTTTAACATCAAAATAATAAAATTTTCATACCTAAACATTTTTTTCAATTATTCTCTTTGAGAATGAGAGGCTTAATTCTCATAAGCACAGATAACAATAATGAAAAAAATCCTACTTAGTTCCAATGGATCGTGCTTATCACTTATATTAATCTCTTTCAAATTAATTTATTGAATTGGAATGTATAATAGCATTTATACTATTTTCTTATTAATATACAATTAATATACGTATTAGATATTTACTCCACAATTAATTAAAAAAAAGATAGTTCTAAGAAAAATATATATATATTAAACGTAAGATATTTTTTTCAGCAAGTAATAGATAAAAAAAATTTCATTTGTAAGTTAAGGTAGTGGATCGAATTGAAAAATTTCTCAGCCCCTTTTTTAGTTATCAGTCTAAAATTTGTTTACTCTATTTATTAGGCATTTATATACATAAAATTTTTTTATTTTTAATTTTTATAATTAGTTATATTTATAGAGGGCGCTAAAGTACAGGTGCAGAAAATCCATTCAGTCCATTGCGGACAGTTAATCTTAGGATTGGCATGTTTGAAATAAAAAAATCAAAATGATTCTTAATAAGTGATGAGTCTCACAGGGAAATTTACTTTATTAATTTAAAATAGAATAAAAAACAAAAAATAAAAATGGACATTTTTTTACTCTATCACGCTTGGTAAAGGCATATTTAAATTAATTTTTTTATATTTGTTAATATAGCAGAATTTAATCATACCTAAAAGAACATATACATTAGGGTGACTCAAAAAAAAAAGTGCTTAAAATTTACTCTTCATGGAGTATGTTATTGTATACATAATACCAAGATATCATGGCAAATTTCAGTACATTTGGTGACGTTTTAGAGGTCACTCCAATCGCTAGTAGCTTTTTCAAAATTGAAAAATGAGGGCGACTCACAACAGTTATACAAAATTTTTTTAAAAGGCTTAAATTATGCCCAAGGTTGCGTTTTTTTGGTTGCTGGTTTCAAAAATCATGGTCCCAGAACAAAAAAATGTGTTAAATACCCCTAAATCTACGAAAAACACCCTTTTTAGAGGGTAATTTTCCAAATTTTTCACTAAAAATTCATGAATAACGAATGAAAAACTGTTATCTTTAATAGTTCTCTGAAAATATAATTTACTTTTATGTTTATTACAATAATTACTTATTTTTTATGTAAAATATGATTAATTTTCAGAAAAAATATCATACACAACCCCCTTAAAAAAATTTTGTTTAATTGTTGTGAGTCGCCCTCGTATTTCAATTTTGAAAAAGCTACTAGCGACTTGAGCGACCTCTAAAACGTCACCAAATGGGTTGAAATTTGCCATGGCATTTTGGTATCATGTATCATGTGCCCTATGTTAATAAATTAATTAGACGACGATTATTAATTGTGAATTTCATGAAGTTGACGTAGTGAAGCCGCTATATCATCGCCAATTAGTAGAAATCATCTTCAAGGTATATTTCAGAATATGTTCATAATAAATAGCGCTATCTCACTTCCTTTTATAATTCCTTTTATGTAGCTACTCAAAAATAATCAATGTTAAATTTTTAATGGTCAGATTTGACAATTAATTACCTCTCGTGTCTCTCTCTCTCTCTCAATTAGTAAATTTATAATATTATAATAATTTGTATCGCGTTATTATTTTGTAATAAAATTCGTGAATTAAAATTGGTATTAAATCAAAAGAATGTATGCTAGACCGCTCACAGTCCTAAGCTAATTTTAGTTAAAATTTGTTAAATAAAAATTAAATACTGGTGAGTTACGCTATAAATATATATATTGCATTTTATTAATTAATTAAAAGTATTTCATAATTTTGTCATAAATTATATTGTTTTTGGTAAGTTGGATTTTTATAATTTTTAATTATATTATCTATCAAATACCTCCTGGTATTCCGGAATAGTTCATTTATTTCTAGTAATTTTAATCTCTGTGTTATTATAACGTATATTCTGGAATTAAGTGTTCGGACCTTCTCTGATCAGTGAGTCTCCGCTCAAACAAATAAATATTAAATAATTATTGTTAATTATTTATTTATAAGGTGTAGAGGCAAATTTTCACCTTATAATATCTTTTGGGATTTTATTAATCAATAATGGAATTAAAATTTTTTAATTTTTAAAAAAAAAAAATAAAATTGTTAATACGATAAAATTATTTTTTATTAAAAATTCAAAAAATTTTGATTTTTTTATAATTTTATGGTCAATTGCCCTGTAATATACTTTAATAAAGATAACGCACTTAAGTTTATAAAAATCGGCCCAGGCAATCCGGAGATTAACTGCGCGCAAGTTGAAAAAAGGTAGTTTCGAGATAATCGCGTTTGAAATTTTTTTTTTTTTTGTATTATTTCTTCAGTATTTCTGTCGTTTAGAGTCGTGTAACTTTGTTATAAAGTAGAATTTTTCCTTAATATTTTAGGAGGGAATTTTTGAGTTTAAAAAAAATTTTTTTTAATTTTGAGTTTTTGAAAAATGCAATTCGATCCCCTACGTTAATAGAGAACTAAAAATCAATAAATATTTTCTACTTTTTTGTAATTTTCATTGTTACGAACGACAGGTAAAAAATGATTTACAGCCACACTAACAATATTTTTCTTAGAGGCTTCTTTTTCTAGGTTATTACATCGCATAGAAAGTATCCACATTCTCCTAAGAGCGCTTTGTCCAATTATACAGGCTACATTTCTTCTTATAAAATGCAAAATGATAACAAGAATAAATTCGGTATATCTTAGATTGATAAGAGTGCTGAGCAAGATATAAATTCAACTACTGATTCTGATTGAATGGAAGCCTTTGTGGTCAGTGACAGTTCCTTAGGTTCTGCAGAGTGCCAAATATTTTGTATTGAGCAGCAATTAACATCATACTTGCTCATAATATTGCAGATGGTGATTTTAACAAATGTTGGAAATGGCGCATAGTGTGGCAAAAAGGTCAAAAATAGTTTCACAATTTTATTATTTAATTTAACCTCAAAAATGGCAGCAACTTAAAAAGATTTTGGTTTCCTCAAATTGTCTGGAAAAGGGTCTAGTTTTTTATTCTCATTGGCCTTTTCAACTCTGTAAATCTATTGTGCCCATTTTAGGCACTGAGCGGCGGCAGGTCGACATTTTAAAAATAGAAAAATTATAGAAATAAAAGTAAAGTAATAAAAGTAAAATCCAAATAGGTTGGGCTTCTAATAGAGTGCACCTCCGAACAGACGCAAGGTGCTGTTTTAATTTTCTTGGCTATGGACATAATCAGTATGTCTGAAAGGGCCCATAATGGCAAAAAAAAGGTTCCTTAAATGCGGTGAAGATGGCCACAAAAGAAAAGACTGCACAAAGGAAACACTCGAGTATTCTACGGAGCATTATCCTGGTGAAGAAAGCTGCCCCAGCTATCGGGAGGCCCTGGTAAAGTTAAATTTCAAATTTAAGATAGTGTAAAAAAATTTTTTATTAAATTGTAAAATATTCTAATTTTTAGCCTTGATAATGATGACTCAAGGTCTTCGAAACGTGTGCAATTTATTGAAAAAATAAAGCAAATAATTGTTAGCTCAGAAATCAAATATTTTTATTTAATAAGAAAGAATTGAGTGTTTGAGTCATTGTTGAGTTGTTACAAAATATTCTACCTGTGGGACCAGAGGCTACTCTACGAAACGCTTGATGTTAGGGAAGAGCGTCGCGTAAGGTTCGGTTCTCAAGTCAGATCTGTGGAAAGCCTTTTATGGCGGCCTTCTGCGCGTCGACCTCCCGGAAGAGCTCTTGCTGATAAGGTACACCAATGACATGGCCCTAACTATAAAGTTTAGGTATATGGACGTAACCCAAGGGAGTTAAAACAAGTCATGAGATAGATCAAGCTCTTGATGGGCAAACACGGGTTCCAGCTTGCGATCCCGAAAACGGAGATCGTATTGCTGACCGTATAGAGTCTTACGAAACTATGCAGCAACCTGGATATTATCGATAAAAATGATCACTGATAAGGATTTAACCATTTGTTTGGCAAAGTTCGCTGGTTTTCAAAAAAATAGAATTTACTATATAAAAACAGCACTGTATCACCGAACTTTGAATAGTGCTGCAAAAAAACCTGGTTAAAACTTTTAGAAATAAGTTTAAAAATTAAGAGAAGACGGTTTTTTAGTAAAAGATGTTTTTAAAAATATCTATTCCACTACCCTTCTTTGCCTCATTGCACAACGAGTGTGTCACTAGTAGAGTTACAATATAAAAAAAAAATTCAGAACTTCCTGAGATTTATTAAAATTAGATGTAAAGAATAGGGCTACTAATGAACGAAGTGATCAAATGAAGAATTTTAGTGATAATAGAGAAATTAATTTTAATTTAAATGATATAGTAATGGCTAAAGGTTATAAAAATAATAAGTGGAAATAGAGTATAATTACAGCACAATATATTCCTATTACCTATAATGTAAAAATTGTAGACAATATGTCTTGGAACAGACACATTAATTAGTTAAATCGTTGTAATTTAGAGTTTGAAAACTACAATAATAATGTTAACATAAGCAATAATAAAAATTTAGTTTCAAGTCCAGTAAAAACTCTAGAAAATAGTCATAGTAAGGATTCTAATAATAAATGTAAATGTAAATGTAAATAATCTTTTATTTGTTCAAATACAAAATTTGATACATAAAATGGCATATAATATGACAGATATAACTGTTTTGATTAACAATAAGGTCATTATTAATAACTCTAAACATACAAGGAGTGCAGGAAGTAATTATGAGCTTGTAATAAGCTAGGTTAGATTTAGGTAATTTAGAAAATCTACAAGTTTTTTGTATGGTTAGAATGTATGTATTTAAAACGATTAAAAAGATACTAATGTATCTTTTATTTATCTCAATGTATTTTTCAATTATTTATGATTTAGAGCCTACCTTCAGTTTATTCAATCATAACTAATAGTTTAAAAATTATTCTAAAAATAAGTAAATACAAATTATGGTTTAAAATCTAGGATTGTTTCAAATCAAATTGACCGTAATTTACAGATTTACGTAAACATAGTAATATATTTACATAGTAATATTATTACGAATGAAAATAAAAATTGTTAAAATCTTAACGGACGTATGTTGCACTAGTAACGTTTTTCGCATTACTAATTTTTATTGACAAAACAATAATTATAAATTTTGACAATAATATAAGTATAAAACTATTGCAATCATTAAAGTAGTATTTCCTGTTACTGAAAAATCATATGATTTAGAATCTACAAAAAACTTATGATACAGAAAATTTATGTCATTGAAGTCTGGAACGTTCATAGAAAAATCCCTAACCTAAAAATAAAAAAATAAATTATTTTAAAAACAGAAAAATTTCTAAGTGGATTTTTGCTTAAAATTTTAGCTGTAAATAATGCCTTGTTGCGAAAGCTAAAAAAAAATACCATTTTTTAATCCCGGCAAATAGTAATAAATGTAAAAATAAAATTTTCAAGAATTCTTTTTATTTTGTTTTCTCTTACATTAGGAACAAGATTGCGTTGAGAACGCCTTATTGCTTCATCAGGAGGTCTAAATTGTGATGCTAGATATGGAGGTCTACCAGTAGATACTAAGCTATGCACTAATACCAGTTTATAGTATTTTCTACGTGAATTGGCTGTTAACCAGTTTAATTCATTCCTCAGTGAGGTTATTGAGACACGTTCATATCTTTCAACACCAAAGATAAATCTTATAGCAAGGTTAAAAATTCTTTCAAACTTATCCATAAGTGTGACATTTAAAGCATCATAGACTAGACAGCAGTAATCAAAAAATGGGACAATTAAAGACAAAACTAATAATGTACGAAGTTTATAGGATATGAGTCTCGATTTTAGACGTAACCTATCATAGGTTACCTATGTAACTCATAATATACATTTTTTGATAATTTCATTATATGTAGTGACAAATTTAATGTAGGTGTTAATATCATACCTAAATTTAATACTGATGATGAATACGGTATAATCACATTCGAAACAGTTATTGAAGGAATACCCATTTCATATAAATTATTTAAATGACTCAGTTGGAAAACAGTTCCAAAATTAATAGCCTTTATTTAATTGGGATTTAGTTTAAGATGATTTTGTGCTGTCCAGTCTACAATTGAGTTTACATCATTTTGCATATTGTTTATGGCAGTATTGTATGAAGAAGCCTTACATTGGTTGAATATTCGCAAATCAACAAACAGCTCGTAGTGACAATAATTTATTCCTTTTAGAATAGGATCCATGTAGATACATTAAGAACAAAAATTTATAACCAGTTTATGTAACTACACAACCAACGAGCATAAAAAATGTTCAATTATAATAGTAATAAATCCAAAAACCGAAATTACAATCAATTCCGTAATATAAATTATTCTAAGTTCATAAACCTAAAGAATTACAAACTTTTTCAAATACCTTATCCAATGAACATGTTCCATATTAAAATAGGACCAATTACTGAGCCCTGAGGCACTCCAGAACTGGTAGTAATAAATTTAGTGGGATCTCCATTTTCATCTACTACTGCCTGCTGACGAAAAAGCAAATGATTATGGAACTACTAAATAGTAGTTTGAGATAAACCTAGATCATATAACTTCTCCAGCAATATGCTATCATCTATTGTATCAAAAGCCTTAGAGAAATCATATTAATAGTACTCAAATATAGTACTCATAGTACTCATCATATTAACAGTAATCACATTAATATTACTGTTACAAAACCCAACTCAACTCCACGACGAATGGTGTCAGTAAGCTTTAATAAGACTGTCTGAGTACTAAAGTTTTTCCTATATCCAGCTTGATGAACATTTATTAAATACTGGTTTCAAGATAATCAGTAACCTGATCAACAATCAATCTCTCTAAGTCTTTTGCAAGATGTAACCTATTTGCTACTGGGCAAGTATCTGATGGTCCCCATACAGATACACTGTCCCAGGAGCCTGATTCTCTATTTATATCAAGTTGATAAAATAGCGTATCGTAATAAATTTTAAAAATGCGCATGCGCCAGCTTAATGTTTTTTGAAAAGAGAGTACAATTTTTGATAAATTTGGTTTATATCACTGTGAAATCAATTGAAATAAGAATAATTTTTTGATGTAACTCAAATTTTTGTCGTATCGCACAAAAAGTTAGTAGTCAATTTGTATGCCATACTAAATTATTATGCGATATAACTTTTAAAAGTTATTGTTATGGTAATCCAAGTAAAAGGAATAAAAATGATAAAAAACGTGATAATTATTTATTATAAAATACATGCGCTTTTATTTTAAGGGTACCGTCTCCCAGTTTTGAAATTGAAAATCGATTTTTTTTTTTAATTGATTTGTATTGAAAAAGTATTCAAAAATATGGAAAAAAAATTTTAAATGAATGCTGCAAATAATAAAGAAACGATAGCGCCTGAAAGTGAAATTATCCGTATGTAATTAATAAAAATGTTTTTTTCAACCTCGAATACCCCTAGGTAATGTGAAAAGTTCTTTTTTATTCGTAAGTATCGAAACTCTCAATATTAAAATTTTAAAAAGTGTAATTTTTTGATGAGGAGTTAGATTTTTCGCTATTACTCTTAAATGTGCGTACCAAATAGGCTACAAATTTAATCAGTTCGTCTTTGTCTCATTTGAGACCATCTGTCAAATTTTGAAGCCAATCGGCAATATCATTAAAGAGTTATCGTGCACACAAACTCGACATTCTGTCGCCGGAATAGACTGAATGGTCTAATTAAATTGCATGAGGTTAAAAGGGTTTCAGCAACAATAGATGGATCTAGTAATTCAGAGCTATCAAGATTTGTAACGTTTCGCATCAAATCTTGATTTAAGAGATCAAAGTTACAATTCTTAAAAGATCTAGTTGTTTTATATCGTGGGGGTACAGTAGTTTTGAGAAATTTATATGTAAAGTTTATAGGATGATGACCTGCAAAAAGTGGTGTTGGAGCCAGCTTGAAATTTACGATATTTGATAGGGCTTTTGTTAGAACTATATGTAATTTAGTATGGCTATTATTCTCTGAATGCGTGAGTTCCATAGGACAAGCCAATAAACCCATATCTTTGGAAAATCCCATCAATGGTAGTCCTTTTATATCGTCGGAAATATTGTAATTGAAATCACCAATGATGAGGATGTGAGAGTACTCTTTGACTAATAAGAAGCCATCAAACACTCCCCCAAAATCATCAAGGGTAGCACCACCTGGTCTGCAATAAACTATTGAAAAAAGTAAGACAGAGATATTGATCAAGATTTCCAAAATAAGAAAATCTGGTTTATCAATATCATCTGTAACAGAAGTATATAATATTTTGTAATTTAATAAATTATGAAGGTAGGCAGCTACTCCACCAACACCTATAAGTTCACCATCTTTTTCATCAGTAACTACTCGATCTGCTCTGATTAAATTATAATTTTCTATTGTAAAAAGATCAAAATTATGATAGGGTTTAATCCATGTTTCTATAACAGCTATTAATAATGGAGAAGTTTCAGCTGCTTCCGTAATGAATGTGGAAAAATTATTATTTTTTAAAGAATTTGTATTAGTGAAAAAAATATTTAAATTAAAGTCATTTACCATCTTATTATTGCTGAATGGGGATATTGATTTTTTTTGCTAAATTACTTTTAGATAGCTATAATGTATGTAGTAAATTTAGATCAAAAACATTAGGAATGAATACCTGGGGTTCCCAATTTCTACGGAAAAATACCTGACCTTCATTACAGAAAACTGATATATCTTTATTTTGTTTAGCGATCAGCTACTTCTCTATCAGCCATTTGACAATACACTGGTATGATACTGATTACTATTTCCCTTGCAAAAAATTGTGTATCAGATGTTGATAGGGTGGCATGTATATTTTGTACGTCAATTTCTGTAACTTTGACAGCATTAAATGCTACTGTTGTCACTTTATCAATTGAAGATAAATCATCATTTACTGCAGATATATATTCTCTGTTTAAACGTACCTCAGATTCAAGTTGTGTACATTCATTTACCAAATAATTGTAGCCCAAATGAAAAGTTTTGCATGTAGTTTGAACATTTGAAATACCATGCATTATTTGCAGCAATTTCTCATCCATTGTTAGAGGAGCCCATGATGCTGATTGTGGTAGATTTTGAGTCTTTAGATCATCAACTGTATCCAATGATTAGATTTCATCAGTCATTGGAAACATTATTGGTAAACCTAATAGTTTTATTACTCTTGGATTAGCATTTAAGAATTCTTGACTTTTATTAATATTATTTACTCATCTGTTTGCATTGCATCCTCTAGATTCAAAAAATTAGAAGTAGTTATAGGCTGTTTAGTGCCTTGATTTAAGTTAGCAGAAGATGCTGAAGTTACTATAGGAGTATTAGCAGATGAAGTTGTAGTTGTAGTTGAAGATGTAATATAGGATGTTGTTGTGTTTATTATAGCTGATGTTGATTTTATTGGAATTTGCAGAGAAAAAGGCATTAAATTTGATGTAGAAACAATATTGAGTATTTTTAATAAATATTTTCTTGTACCAAGTTATACAGATGCACAAGTCTGGTATGCGTTTTTGTTACAAATTAATTGATGTGCTGAAATTGAACAGTGATACCAATTATATAACCGAAAGTCAAATTTGTAATGAAGAAAAATAAAATTTGACAAAACAAGCAAATTATTTTTTATAACAATAAATCTTAGCCTTGATTATGTCGTTTTAAGTACAATCCATAACAAAAAAATTTATGAATTCTAATGCATTAAGGATAATAAAAAGCCTGTGCGTAGGGTTTTTAAGGAAGTTGTCACTTACAAGCAGATTTAAATTTTTTTAAATATTTCACAGTAATACTATTTAAGAAAAAGTATTATATGCCTTTGTTTTGAATAGTTTTGTTTAAAATTCTTTCAAATCAGCGATGGTCTATTATATAAACATGTATAGGTTATGCAGATATTTTTTTTAAATAAACAAAAAGATGTGATAATAAGACACCAATATAAATTTTTATAATTTTATTCATTCTCTCTTATAAATAATTAATGTTTCTGCATAAAAATAAATTTTTTAGTTTACATTTTTATTACGTTAAAAAAAAATTTACAAATATTTATCTATTAAATTTTACTATTTTATGACTTATTCCCATAACGTGCTGTGACAGACGCGAAGAAAGGAAGTAAAGAATTGTTGTTGATGGAACATTAAGTGGCTAAAGCGCAAAATATTGGTGAACATTCAAGAGAAGAGACTGCTATCCTGAGAAAAGCAATAAGGCCAGGAAATATTAACGACGCAGAGATATTAGTTACGGAAATCGTGACTCAGCTGGAAAAAGCATGGAACAAAGCCATGCCAAAAAAGGAACCCGTGAAGGAAGACCACAAGTCTACTAAAGAGTGCAAGCTTAACGAAAATAAGGAGAGCCACAGGTGCAAGGACCAGAACGGATGCTGCTGAGCTTATGGCAGAGCATAAGCAGGTAAAGAAAAGCCTCAGACTTGCTGTTAGGAGAAGCAACAGAGCATGCGTGATGGCTTTATGTAATAAGCTGGACAATGTTTCATGAGGTCTTGGTTACAAAATAGTCACCAAGATAATTGGCGATTTTCCCGTAAGTATCATTATGAACGAAGAAGAGGTTAGACGTATAGTTGACGGACTTTTTCCTATCCACCCAGAGAGGGAGGGAAAAAATGACTTAGAACAAGATGACAAGGTGGCTATCCCCGAATTCGCCGTGGAAGAGCTTCTAACAGCAGTAGACTCGCTCAAAAATGGAAAGGCATCAGCATCTGATGGAATAACCACTGAGCAAACTCTGAAGGAGAGCCAGATTGATCCTTATCAGTAAGGGCAAAGGGGACCCTAAACTGTCAAATTTTTGGCAGCCTCTTAGGTTACTGGACACAGCCGAAAAAAAAGTACAAGAAGATACTGTAACCAAGGATATTGAGGGCTGTAGAAACTGCAGGAGATGTCTCTCCCCGAAAATACAAGTTTTGCCGAAGAAAGTCAACTTTTGATGCCATAAGCAGTATCGTCCAAGCCATCAAGAATGCAAAGACAGGCTATCATTACTCAAGGAAAATCACTTCACTAGTGACCCTTGATGTGTCACAAAAACACCTAACAACACCTTCAACTCAGCATGATGGTGTGATTTCATGGAGGGGCTAAGAAACTTCCAGGTGCCAAAATATCTGCGAAAAATCATCAGCAGTTACCTGAGCGATCGAGAAATAATTTACGAGACTGCGTAAGGAATAAGATTGACGAGAGTAACTGCTGGAGTAGTTTAAGCATCGATTTTTGGACTGGATCTACGGAACATCATGTACGACCAGGTACTTAGACTCCCAATGGCGGAAGATAATTTTACTGTCGGATACGCAGAGAATCTGGTCCTAATCATCACGGAAAAAGATGTAAAAATTAACAAGGATAAACTGAACCAGGCAATGCATGGAGTCAATTATTGGATGGATGACCATGGCCTAAAATTTGCGATGGCAAAGACTGAGATTGTCCTATTTACCTGTAAATATATTGAGACCATCATCCCAATATGTATAGGGGAGCATAGGATAGAAACAAAGGGTAGCTTAAAGTACTTGGGAGATATATGTACACGAAGTTGACCTTCATGGCACAGATACTGAGAAGCACAGAGAAGTCTGACAGGATCACTAATGCGTTAAGCAGGCTGATGCGTAATACGTGTGGACCAAAAACTGGAAAGCGAAGGCCTCTTATGTCGGTTACTCACTCTATACTACTGTATGGTGCAACAATATGGTTTGACTGCATGGAGAAGGTCTCTTATGCATCTAATCTGACGAGCGTTCAGAGACAAGAAGCCTTGCGAATCTACTGTGCCTATCGCACAGTGTTTTTAGAGGCAGCTCTAATAATCGCCGGGGTAATCCAGATAGATCTGCTGGCTTTTGAGAGACAGTATATCTATCTGAACCAGATCAGCCTGAGCAAGTGGTATGATCGTTAGAACGGTTTATAGGATAGATACCACTTTGAAACTAGAGGGCACGGGGAAATCAATTATTCTTTGATCCAATACTCTACCGAACATAGGCTTTTTTGCTACTACCTCTTTCTGATCCAGAATATCAATAGCGCTAAATGTATATACTGTCCTGGGAAAGAAGAATGCGATAGATGAGCCGTCCAACAGTTTCGACTAGAAACTAAAATCGGAAAAATAAAAAATTTATAACCGGTTTGTGTAACTACACAACCAACGAGCATGGGAATTGTTCACTCATAACAGTAATAAATCCAAAAACCGAAATTACAATGAATCCTGAAATATATACTATCTTAAGTCCATAAACATAAAGTATTCTAAGCTGTTGTTGTTATCAGGGCCTGATCAGGTCCTGACTCCCACTTCAAATTATTCTAAGTCCCTAATTCGAAAATATTCTAAGTCCATTATATCCTAAGCCCCCCTAAAAACGTCACTTTTTCACCCCACCCCCCTGAAAACATAATTTTTGCACCACCCCCCTAAAAGTGTAAATTTTTCACACCCCCCCCCTGCTGAGCCAAACTTTTTCAAATACCCCATCCAACGAACATGTTCCATGCTAATCCCTGCAAACGTAGTTAGCCTGAGGCTCCAAATAGAAGAAGTATGGACCAAAATGAGCCAGTACGTGGAGTAGATACTCCGCACTAAAAACCTGATACTCAAGGTTAATATTGAGATGTATCGTGGTTATTCGGATTACTGCAGTTGTGGTTGCACTAACATACAATCATTCCTGCACTTACTCTCAATACCGCAATCAACTGTAGATGGTAGGGTAATATTTATTTATTTTTATTTATCTATTTATTTATTCAATTAATTATATGGAACTGTAATCAGAAGGAATGGTGGAGTCCTCAACAAGACTGGTGATCACTGTATGCGAGTCAAAAGATTGAGTTTACGAGTAGAACTAAATAGCCTTGAACCTGTCCTGAAGTAATGTGAAATCGATAACGGGATAGGATCACATAAAGTAAAAAGAGAGTGAAGTTTTAGTGGGTAAAGGCAAGATAAGCCGGGTCCCACTTTTCTCCACTCCTTACGCAAAAAAACACTCACTCCACTTCAGGCTTAACAAAATAATTTTGAATCTTAATTTTTTCTTTTTATATTATTATAGAAGTAAAGAACATGGTGTATATACTTTAAAGTTATTTAGTTTCTAATAAAATATAAAATAATTTGACCTTTTTTCGAGTAAAAAATGATTTTATTTATTTTATAATGACGTTTCGGCCTCTATTTGAGGCCCTTATCAAATCTACAAAAAATTAACAAAAGTTTAAATATACATGAATTGAACATGATGTATTATTAATTAAATGGATCTTACTTGTGATATAATTATTAATAGCATTAAAAATAGGTGTATAGAGCCTAAAGTCATAAAAATCTTAGAATCTTAATATTCATGATTAAAAAATCTGTAAAAAAAAAATTTTGAAAAATAATTTAACCTAATGTGTTTGCAAATATTAAATTCTAATTATTACATACCATAAGTCATTATCATATTAACAAGTCATATAAAAAATATAAGAATAAATTAAATGTACATTATTAAACTATTATCACAGAATGCTTAAAATTAATAATTAAACAATAGTAAATAAATAAATAAATATATCTGATTGTAAAATATATAACAGTAATTATGTCTAAAATAAACATTACAGTTAAAATAATAATAATTTAAATATGTTTGTAAAAGGGTAGTGGTAGTGACATCTATTGATATTTAGTTAAATTATATGTGATGATTTTTAATCGATAAAAGAAATATGAAATAGTGACTAGGTATGTTGTCATGGTAACGTAAAGTTGTTTTATGTAAACAATGAATGCATGTACTTTTTCATTCTATGAATCACAGATAAATATGGTTTAAAAAGACTTTGTGAATCTTCTTTTAGGTTGATAGGGTTTAACTGTGTATTGATGTGAAGTACCTCAGAAGTATTACGTTTATGATAATTGGGTTCTCTGTCTAAAATGGAAAAATTATCCCATTTAAAATTATGTTTGTTATCAATGTAATGTTGTGTGACAACTTTTTCTTCATCTTTTTTATTGGTGCTATCTATGTTGTTGTTGTCATCAGGAACTTCTATTGTAGGATTGTTCTTATTCTTATTCATACTTCTAAGAATTCTTGTACTTACAGGTGGTACTGATTTCTCTTTTTCTTTTTCTTTAGCCAATTTAATTTCCTTTTTGATGATTCTATCAATACCAGCTTTATGTTCACCTATACGTACAGATGCTTCTCTTTTGGTTTGTCCAACATAAGTTGCATCGCATTGCTCACAATCAATTTTGTATATCACATTAGTTATTTCACCCTTAGGGGTCCTATCTTTGGCTTTAATGACTAGATTGCTGTTATTGTTGGTGATATTAGGTATGGGTACAATGCCATATTTTTTGAGCATACCACTCATGCTATTGTAAAATCCTTCTACATGTGGAATGTTAACTTTGGGTTTTTTGGCTAAGATTTGCTTGTTTATGTCATATTGAGTGTTGTTTTCAATAGAATTAGTAATCCTATACTCTAATGTATTAACCCTTTTTTTCATATAAAAGTCAATGAATTTTGTTGGATAACTGTTGTTAATTAGAAGCTGTTTTACTATATTTAGATTTTCAGTATGGTAACATGTTTCAGACAATAGGATGGCCTTATCAACTAAAGTGTAGATCATGCCAATTTTTTGATGTTTTGTGTGGCCAGAGTTAAAATTGAGATATCTACCTGATGAGGAGGGTTTTCTGTACCAGTTGTAAGATAATTTGTTATTGTGTCTTATTAATTTAACGTCCAAAAAATTTATGCTGCTGTCTGTTTCCAATTCATGGGTAAATTGTAATCTGCTATGGTATGAGTTAAATGTATCAAGGATGTGTTCTATCTTGTCAATGGGTATGCAGGTAAGTATGTCATCAACATATCGAACAAAAAATGTAGGTTTGAAATCCAACTGATTCAAGCAATGTTCCTCAAGGTCTGCTAATACTAAATCAGCAAATATTGAGGAAACTACTGAACCCATAGGAGACCCATGAATTTGTTGATAATATTGACCATTAAATTGTAAATAAGTATAGTTATGGAAAAAATCTATGGCATTATGAAATTCATTGAGGGGAATGTTTGTGTGTTTTATCATTGAAGAATATCTTTTTTCAATACTGGTTTTTACTAAATCTAGAGGGACATTAGTGAAAAGACTAGAGGCGTCTAGACTTATTAGTATATGGTTGTCAGGAATATGTGTCTGGGAAATTTTTTCTATGAAATGTTTGCTATTTCTTATATGTGAGTTAGGTCTACTAGTACTATTGGTTATTAGTGAACTGAAATATTTTGCAAATTTGTGTGTGGGAGAGTTAACAGTAGAAAGTACAGGTCTAAGTTTGTAACGTCTTATACCCGCCTCATCAATGTATATCTTGTGAATTTTGGGCAGACCATATAACTTGGGTAAAACAGTATCAGTTTGTGTAAGACTATTTTTATGATATTGTTTTTGTAGAAACCCATTAACATTCCATATGGTAAGAAACTCTTTGGTGGCTTTACGTAAATCTATTAATGGATTGTGGTCTAATTTTGTATAAGTAGATGTATCATTAAGTAAAATTTGCATTTCTTTGAAATAATCAATGTTTTGTAATGCCACAGTCATGTTACCTTTATCTGAGTTGGTGAAGAAAATGTCGTTGTGGTCTTTTAAAAATGACTTAGCTTCTTTAGAATTTTTTAAAAACATTCTGTCAATGACATTCATATGTTTCATATGTTCTTATTAAGATGATGATTGATGTTGGCTATGGTACCATGACGAATGTCATCTATAGTTTCTTTGGGGAAGTCATGGGTAACTAAAAGATTTTCAATGTTCTTGATGGTATCAATTGCGTTCTTGTTGTTTATGATATATATGATAATTTTTGTTTGAAAAACAGAAAAAATGTATTCAATTTAATATTTTATATTTTTTATTGTGATAGATATTTAAAAATACTATCTTCAAATAATTTTTTATTGTATTGCATGTGTGCTACATTGCCATCACCCCATTGTAACACTTGGTCTTTTTTGGCATTTTAATTCTATTAAAATGGGTGGGTGGTAATGTTGTGTTACATGTGATACATGTTTGTATATATGTAAATAGTGTAAATGTGTGTGTGCGTGCGCCTCACTTCATTTTTATAGTCGGATCGTCATTGCCGCCCCAGTGCGGCTTGGACTCCCGCTTGATTAAGACATAATAAATATTATATATGATAATTAGTGTCTTATCATTTTACACCTTTTATCACCCCCTTATGTGGTCCACTTCATTTGGCATCCCTGGTAAATTGTGTATTGGTGTTTGAAAGAAAGTATATTTTTTTATTATCAAGAAAAAACAAGTTTAAAAAAAAATCAACAGGACGCAAAGGGAGGAAAAAGGTGCTAGAACTTTGAATCACGTACAGTGACATTTTTATAATTTAGATAAAAATAATAAGGCCAGTGTGGTGATTAATTTAAAAAATTAGAAAAATCTTTAAAAAAAAAAAAAAGTTTATTATGTGCTGAACCTTTTAAATGTGCTACATGTGATTTTTTTAAAAAAAAGAGCAAGAACAAACATGGCGTCTTCTCATAAAAACCGGCACAACATATACCGGCGTAGAAAAGAGAAAGGGACGACGAAAAGTTTTTAAGAAAATGAGATTAAATAAAATTATCAACATTTTTCAAGAAGAAAATTTAAAAAAAATTTTTTTCAAGAAAATTATACCTATGTTTGTGGGAGTCAACGCACATTGGTGGAATTTCAATATATTATAAAAAAAAAAAAAAGTTTGGTAAAATGTAATGTAGATGAAAAAATAAAATTCT
Source organism: Anagrus nilaparvatae (assembly GCA_022575985.1). Taxonomy (NCBI): domain Eukaryota; kingdom Metazoa; phylum Arthropoda; class Insecta; order Hymenoptera; family Mymaridae; genus Anagrus; species Anagrus nilaparvatae. The sequence continues at coordinate 9,068,793 of JAKSXM010000247.1, read as the reverse complement.
GAATATTGGTTTGACGCGCATCTTATTATATGGTCAACTGCAAATCGGCAAAGATATCGGAACCGGAAGACATAAGAAGGAAAATTTATTTATTTTTTTTTGGACACGTGGCAATCAACTTGGTAGCAGTTCGAAGGCGTCGATATCGCTGTCTTTGTCGCCGTCCATATTGGAATTTTATACTGTAGTATCTAGCAGAAGAGAATTCATCTCACACTTAGCTAAGTACATTTTGTTGGTTTTTCTCTTCTATACATTTTTTGTATATATAAATTCTTTTTGTGTAGAAAAAAGAGAATAAGGTTATGAGTAATTATCTCTCTCTATCTAATCATTAAATTATTAGTATTTTATGTAATGTATTTTGAAGTTGAATTTATTATTTATTTTTAAATTATATTAAAATTTGAATTTATAATATTATGAATACTTTTTATATGTTGTAAATAAATAAATAAAAAAAAAAAAGTAATTAAATCATAAAATCTTATAGCTGAATTATTTTTAAATTGATGGTAAAATTAGAATAATAAATAGTAAAAAATAATATTTTAAAATAGTAATTGAATAAAATTTTTTGTAATTTATCAATATTAAGTGGTGGGGCGCATAATGTGATTATGGTATATGTACATTGTGTGTTATTTTTTTAAAAACGTTATAATAATTTGAAATCTTGGGGTAATATTAATATTATATTAAAATTTTTTTTGGTCAATTAAATTTAAAATTATTATTACTTTTTGAAAATTTTGGTTTAATTAAGATCAAAATTAAATTTTTTTTTATAAAACTTGAACTAATGTATGTGGATGTTCCTTTAGATATTTGGACTTGTTAATTGCTGTCTTGGCTTTTGGATGGAGCTACACTACTGGACTGCCTTGGACTGCATAAACCCTGATGGATCTTTTCTTGGGTGATGTGGATGATTATATAACTGCAGGCCAGAAGGTGCTCATATATCATTGGATCTTTTATCATTTTTTTTTTAATAAGTCTAAATATTTATTTATTTATTTTTTTTTTTTTTAAAGGACATAAATTATATCAGTTATTTTTTTAAAAGATAATTTTATTTTATTAATATCTAGTCTTGTTATCTACATTTGTAGAATCTTGTAGATTTTGGGTTGATTTTATAATTTAATTATATATTTAAATTTTTTAGTAAAATTTTATTTTAGAGCGATCAAGGTGGGTAGTGACACATTGATTTGGAAATTTTGTGATTTATTTTTAGGTAATAATACCTTATTAATGTGGTACTCTGACCTTGGTATCAAATTTTGTAACTTGACAAAATTTATATTTATTACTTTTTATTTTTTGGTTGGTAGCATAATGTGATAATTTTAGAAATTTATTTATCCTTCTATGAAATATAGAATTTTTGGTTGTTTCAATATCTGACTAAAATATGCTTTAGTCATTAATTCTATATTTTAATTTTTTGGACTTTGAACTCATTTGAGTAAAGTATTGGCTTATTAAAATATAAAATTTTGGGTATGATCTAAATAATTAGATAAAAATATACATTTTTTTATTTTATATTTTAATTAAAATGCAAAATTTTGGCTTCCTTCACTTTTAGCTCATTCAAAGGTTGGAGTGCCTAAATTTTCTTGGTGTATTTTAATTATTGAGAATTGGCTCAAATAAAAGGGTTAAATCCTTAAATGAGAGTTTTCGGTAGTTAATTTAGTAGAAATATTTTTCTTTTTTTGGTTGGAGAGGGATAAATAGATATTATAATTAGGTCATATTGTGCTGATTAATTTATTGAATTTAGAGTGATGTCTTGATTGGTTAATTAATTCTTAATTGATAGAAGCTCCAATGATATTATGTCATCTTTATGGTGGTTTAATTATGGACATTGGGGTTTATAGTAGTCTTGGTGGTCTGGTATGTTGTGGTTAAATTCAGGACCAGGTCATCAATTCAAGATTCAAATTAAATTAATTTATATTATTTGTAAAAATTTGTATAATTGTATTTGTTAATTTTTATATTTCAAATTAATGTTAATTGCTTTTTAAATATAAAAAAAAAAACTAATGTATTAAAATATGATGAACTAGATTGTATTATTATATGCTATATCTTTGTTTAAAAAATGTATTCAATTTAGAGTTTCATATGTTTATTGTGATAAAAACTTATTTAAAGATATTATTTTATAATAATTTTCTGTTGTGTTACATGTGCACTGCATTGCCAACCCTCCATGTAACACTTGGTCTTTTTTGGCATTTTAATTCTATTAAAATGGGTGGGTAGTAATGTTGTGTTACATGTGATACATGTTTGTATATATGTAAATAGTGTAAATGTGTGTGTGCGTGCGCCTCACTTCATTTTTATAGTCGGATCGTCATTGCCGCCCCAGTGCGGCTTCGACTCCCGCTTGATTAAGACATAATAAATATTATATATGATAATTAGTGTCTTATCATTTTACACCTTTTATCACCCCCTTATGTGGTCCACTTCACTGGTTCTAGTGAAAAATTTTTGGCCTAACGAAACGGTGTCAACCACATTTTTGGGGATGTCGGTATTTGTCAAATTAATTACACAAACCTTCCAAAAAAAGTTGTTAAACTTAGAAATCGATGACATAAGTATACACATTAGTTATTTACAAAAAAACCTTACATCCATTGAAAATGAATTAACTTTTCAAATAGATGTGGAATTAATTTCACACATTAAGAAAATGTACAATGTACATCTAAATAATTATAATGAGAAATTAAATCAGAAACATCTTAATAAATTAAAATCAATAATAAATATTGATTATGATTGAAATAATATTCTTAACTCTGAAAATAGCTGTAATAGTATCATCGATGTAAACAATGATAACAACAATACTTGGTTCATTAATTTGACAAATACCGACATCCCCAAAAATGTGGTTGACACCGTTTCGTTAGGCCAAAAATTTTCCACTAGAATCAGTTTAAACAACAAGAACGCAATTGATACTATCAAGAACATTGAAAATCTTTTAGTTACCCATGACTTCCCCAAAGAAACTATAGATGACATTCGTCATGGTACCATAGCCAACATCAATCATCATCTTAATAAGAACATATGAAACATATGAATGTCATTGACAGAATGTTTTTAAAAAATTCTAAAGAAGCTAAGTCATTTTTAAAAGACCACAACGACATTTTCTTCACCAACTCAGATAAAGGTAACATGACTGTGGCATTACAAAACATTGATTATTTCAAAGAAATGCAAATTTTACTTAATGATACATCTACTTATACAAAATTAGACCACAATCCATTAATAGATTTACGTAAAGCCACCAAAGAGTTTCTTACCATATGGAATGTTAATGGGTTTCTACAAAAACAATATCATAAAAATAGTCTTACACAAACTGATACTGTTTTACCCAAGTTATATGGTCTGCCCAAAATTCACAAGATATACATTGATGAGGCGGGTATAAGACGTTACAAACTTAGACCTGTACTTTCTACTGTTAACTCTCCCACACACAAATTTGCAAAATATTTCAGTTCACTAATAACCAATAGTACTAGTAGACCTAACTCACATATAAGAAATAGCAAACATTTCATAGAAAAAATTTCCCAGACACATATTCCTGACAACCATATACTAATAAGTCTAGACGCCTCTAGTCTTTTCACTAATGTCCCTCTAGATTTAGTAAAAACCAGTATTGAAAAAAGATATTCTTCAATGATAAAACACACAAACATTCCCCTCAATGAATTTCATAATGCCATAGATTTTTTCCATAACTATACTTATTTACAATTTAATGGTCAATATTATCAACAAATTCATGGGTCTCCTATGGGTTCAGTAGTTTCCTCAATATTTGCTGATTTAGTATTAGCAGACCTTGAGGAACATTGCTTGAATCAGTTGGATTTCAAACCTACATTTTTTGTTCGATATGTTGATGACATACTTACCTGCATACCCATTGACAAGATAGAACACATCCTTGATACATTTAACTCATACCATAGCAGATTACAATTTACCCATGAATTGGAAACAGACAGCAGCATAAATTTTTTGGACGTTAAATTAATAAGACACAATAACAAATTATCTTACAACTGGTACAGAAAACCCTCCTCATCAGGTAGATATCTCAATTTTAACTCTGGCCACACAAAACATCAAAAAATTGGCATGATCTACACTTTAGTTGATAAGGCCATCCTATTGTCTGAAACATGTTACCATACTGAAAATCTAAATATAGTAAAACAGCTTCTAATTAACAACAGTTATCCAACAAAATTCATTGACTTTTATATGAAAAAAAGGGTTAATACATTAGAGTATAGGATTACTAATTCTATTGAAAACAACACTCAATATGACATAAACAAGCAAATCTTAGCCAAAAAACCCAAAGTTAACATTCCACATGTAGAAGGATTTTACAATAGCATGAGTGGTATGCTCAAAAAATATGGCATTGTACCCATACCTAATATCACCAACAATAACAGCAATCTAGTCATTAAAGCCAAAGATAGGACCCCTAAGGGTGAAATAACTAATGTGATATACAAAATTGATTGTGAGCAATGCGATGCAACTTATGTTGGACAAACCAAAAGAGAAGCATCTGTACGTATAGGTGAACATAAAGCTGGTATTGATAGAATCATCAAAAAGGAAATTAAATTGGCTAAAGAAAAAGAAAAAGAGAAATCAGTACCACCTGTAAGTACAAGAATTCTTAGAAGTATGAATAAGAATAAGAACAATCCTACAATAGAAGTTCCTGATGACAACAACAACATAGATAGCACCAATAAAAAAGATGAAGAAAAAGTTGTCACACAACATTACATTGATAACAAACATAATTTTAAATGGGATAATTTTTCCATTTTAGACAGAGAACCCAATTATCATAAACGTAATACTTCTGAGGTACTTCACATCAATACACAGTTAAACCCTATCAACCTAAAAGAAGATTCACAAAGTCTTTTTAAACCATATTTATCTGTGATTCATAGAATGAAAAAGTACATGCATTCATTGTTTACATAAAACAACTTTACGTTACCATGACAACATACCTAGTCACTATTTCATATTTCTTTTATCGATTAAAAATCATCACATATAATTTAACTAAATATCAATAGATGTCACTACCACTACCCTTTTACAAACATATTTAAATTATTATTATTTTAACTGTAATGTTTATTTTAGACATAATTACTGTTATATATTTTACAATCAGATATATTTATTTATTTATTTACTATTGTTTAATTATTAATTTTAAGCATTCTGTGATAATAGTTTAATAATGTACATTTAATTTATTCTTATATTTTTTATATGACTTGTTAATATGATAATGACTTATGGTATGTAATAATTAGAATTTAATATTTGCAAACACATTAGGTTAAATTATTTTTCAAAATTTTTTTTTTACAGATTTTTTAATCATGAATATTAAGATTCTAAGATTTTTATGACTTTAGGCTCTATACACCTATTTTTAATGCTATTAATAATTATATCACAAGTAAGATCCATTTAATTAATAATACATCATGTTCAATTCATGTATATTTAAACTTTTGTTAATTTTTTGTAGATTTGATAAGGGCCTCAAATAGAGGCCGAAACGTCATTATAAAATAAATAAAATCATTTTTTACTCGAAAAAAGGTCAAATTATTTCATATTTTATTTTTCTTACACTCGAGTAAGAACTCTAATTAAAATTATTATTTAGTTCCTTTTTAATTGATATTGCAATATTTTTTATATTTTCTCCATCTCAAATTTGACTTTCGATTACAAAGTTGGTACCACTGGGAACTTCTTGAATATCAATTAAGTTGTAATAAAAATGCATTCCAGGCTTTTGCAATTGTATATTTTTCCATGAATGTTCCAGACTTCAATAACATAAAAATTAAAAGTAAATAAGGAAAAATTGAAAAATATCCCATCCCTAAAGGGTTAACTATTTTAAAAATTATTTTAGTTATTTAAATTTATGTTTAGCCCTGTACTGCGGGGTAGGGTTCCTAAAAGCTGCAAAGAAATTTTAGTTTTGAATATTAAAACTTTTTTACTTTTTTTTCTTCATAAATTTAATTTAAATAAACATTACCTTGGTCAATATGGAACATGAAAATATAATGAAGATTAACTGTAATTTCTCTCGAATATAAAATGATATACTAAAGGTATATAAATGTGTTTTAGCTAATGTATAAAATCTATTGGTTTATATAAAGAATTATAGTAGTACTCTTTACTGATGACGGCTCGTATTTAGAGCCAAAATAAAACATTTTAAATATTATAAAATATTTTATGTCAGTAATAAGACTAACGGAAAAAATTCAACCAAATTTTAATTACAAGCAATAATTATTAATATAATTATTATTATTAATAATTTTATTTTTATGTTCCATATTGACCGAGGTAATATCTATTTTATTTAAATTTTCGTTTTGCTTAACCTTTCAGAAACGGGAATTTTTTAGTTATTCTTTATTTATATGTAGAATCCTATGTCATATTATAAATTATGGTAGATTTTTATTTATATAATTTTTTAGATTACTAGATACACTAATTTAATTGTATTCAAGATTTTATAGTTTGATTATTTTAATCTCTAACAAAAAAAACCACGTAGTTATACTCCCTGGCTCAGGGAAAGAGAAAAACGTTTTCGTTAACAAAAATTTTAGCTTTTTCCCAGCATATTTTCGGATATTATAGCGGAACAAAAAACATTAAAAGTAGAAATATCTATATTACCTGGGGGATTTTCAGGTCGAGAAAAACGTTTTTATTAAGGTTACATTCTCCCAGTTTTGAGTAAAAATAACGTAATTTTTCTAATGAATTTTCTCAAAAACTAACATAAAAACGGAGTCTACAGACCAAAATAATCTTCCGATCAGGTTTATCCTAGAGGAACGCCTTTAGAATTTCATAATAAATCGGTTAAAAAAAAAAAATTGAAATCGAACTAATAGTTTTTTTGTAATCGTGTGGGCCATTTTCAAAGAGTTCATTTTGAAAAAATCGCGTTTAAAGTTTCGGATCTTGTATTTCTTGCATACTAATAATTTCACTTTTAGGCGCTGTCATTTCTTTATTATTTGCGGGATTCATATAAAATTTTTTTTCCATATTTTTGAATACTTTTTGAACACAAATCAGTTAAAAAAAAAAATCGATTTTCAATTTCAAAACTGGGAGAATGTACTGAAGCACTTACCCATGTGGTCTGGTAACCCATATATATTTTACCTGAAAATTAAACAGGGTAAGGTATGGCTTGTTGAGGGAGGTTGATAAGAAATAAATTGTCACACTGAGTTTTATGATTCAAAATTAATGTTTTTTATAATGTTTATTAAATTCTTTACATTGATTTTATTTAGTTTTATTATTACATAGATATTTTTAATTTTTAATCTTTATATGATTAAACGTATATCTTGTATTTAAAATTTATGAAAATAAACGATTTATTATTTTTCTTTATAATAATTGTGATAATAAATTTTAATGAACAAGTAATATGACTTTTTATTAAACGAACGTATTTACAAACTTAAATGATAATAATAACCTAATATCAAGAATCTAAATAATAATGGATGCTTATTTTTGATTTATTTATAACAAGTAATTTTACTTAATTTATTATTTTATTAATTAAAAAACTTTATTTATTATTTTAATTATTATTTTTTTTTTTATTTGATTCTTTAACGTTTTTCTTTATTAAATTTTATTCACAAAAGACTTTAAATGTTCCATTTTATAATAAACGATATGAAGGAATAGAGGAAATAAACACATGATAGGAAACCTAACCTGATCTAATATTTCATGTCGTGGACCTGTGGATGACCAACAGGTTCCGCGCACACGGAGGATAACCTCCGTGGAAGTTTAGCCTGAGGGTACCCAACAAGCCTGCGACACTAATATATTAAACCGGGGATTACCTCCGGAGTATTCACACTATGTATTTACTCACCAGCTGGGGATAACCACCATATAAAAGAGATGTTTACTCTGGGGAACTCCGCCAGTATAATGACGAAATTATATGCGAGCATCTAGGTAATAAAGAGAGCGCGGACCTCGCAGAGAACTGACCGCGCGCGCCGACGATACATATTATACAGAGCGCTCTAGTGGAACGCGCGATAAATAAAATATTCAAATAATAAATAATAAATATTGAAATTGAAAAAAATAAAAATATATTTGTGTTAATTATAAACTTGTTATTTTAAACTTTAAACTAGGCTTTCTTTACTAATATTATTTTTAAAAAAGTTGAATTGAAAAAGTAAATTGAAAATTTTTTTTTAATTTTTAGATTACTACTATTAAAAACTATTATTATTTATTACATAAATAATTTATTTATCTAAATACTTAACAAAAACATTTTTAGTAAAAAGGGTCTTGTTTAAAGTTTAAAATAACAAGTTTATAATTAACAAAAATATATTTTTATTTTTTTCAAAAGTAATAATAAAATAATAAATATAATACAATAAAAAACTACATAAATATATATAGTATATGCTTAAAATATGTATAGGAAGAGTTGCGCGAGGCAACTGCGCGCGCTTTATCTCGAGAGCAAATATTTTTGGCGTCTGAGAAGCCGAAAATTTTGCTCGCGAGATAGATAAATATTAGTTGGGCGAGACGCCTGAGATTTGTCTTCTCGCGCAACCAATTCATTCCCAGTATATTTCTCGATCACTCAGGAAACTGCTAATGATTTTTCGCAGATATTTTGGCACCTGAAAGTTTCTTATCCCCCCCTTGAAATTATATCATCTTGATGAGTTACAGGCATTTTTCACATCGAGGATCGCTATTAGCGTGATTTTTCTCGAGTAGTGATTGCCTGTCTCAGCGTTCTCGATGACCTGAACGATACTGCATATGACATCGTTTGTTGACTTCCCTCGACGAAATTCGTATTGTTATGGAAAGAGATCTCCCGCAGTTTCTATGGCTATCAGTATCCTTTACTAGCATCTTATCCTGCTGTGTCAAGTGATCATAGAGTACACCAAAAGTTTGGCAATCTAGGGTCCCCTGTCCTTTAATCTTACCCATAAGTACCAGTCAGGTACTTTTCCAGAGTTTACTGAAGACGTCCGCACGTGCACAAGTATTGTACATCCATAAGATGAGTTTTAGGCACTCATGCACAGCTATTTTCAGTATCTTAGTAGGTATCCCATCAAGTCCTGGTGCGTTACCATTCTAGCCTTTCCAGTCCATTTAAGCTTCCCCTCCCCCAAACATAAAACATTTGACTCCTTCTCCCAAAATGAAATGATTAAAATACCCCCTTCCTATAAACATGTCATGTTAAAAGAATTATTATGAATATATATAATTCTAAATTATATTGAATTTCAATTACAATTCTTGAATTTAAAACAGCTTTTCAAGCTCAATGCTTTAACACATTATTATGATGATCTTAAAAACTTATATATAAATTCTACTTTCAGTACTAGAAAAGATCATATTAAGTTATCTACTATAAACAAATCTGTTTACAAAAAAAGCCCTTCCATTATATCCTTAAAACTTTATAATTTACTCACAAAAAACTTTAAACTTCTTAATGTATCTAATTCTAAAGTTTTAAAATAGAGACTCTTAGAACCTTTGAGCATTTTAAATCAGTTTAATAATTAAGTAAGATATGCATAATGATTTTTTATTGAAATAATACTTGCATTGTATTAAATTGCATTTAGTAAATATATTTTATTTTAGTTTTGAGTATTTGAAATTTATATTAATAATTATTTATGCAAAGACTACTAGTCATTTTAACTATTGTTTTTTATAATACTAAATGTTTAATTTTATTTTTGTTTTTAAATTTTATTTTTTTTTCTATTTTCTATTTACTTTAAGGTAGACTTCCACTTCGGGGAAAATCGTTTGGTCAAAATTTTTTTATTTTTTTTTTGATAGTAAAACTATAAAAGAATATACAAAAAAATTTTATAAAGATCCAAACATCCTTTAGACTAATTAAATCCTTTTTTCTAAAGCGACCCGTATTGCATCCTACATAAAAAAAATGTTTAAACGCGTTTTTCTCGAAACTACATTTTTGTACCTGGTGCGACTCCTTACAAAAAATTACTTGGTCCGATTATCTCCAAATTTTAGCCACATACTTAACATATGTGTAGTTTTCGCGTGAAGTAAAATTTCGCAAAAATTTTAATTTGTTCATACTTTTTTTGCACTAAATCGAGAAAAAAAAATTCTTTTTTTTACTTTTTTTTTTTTTGGCCAAACTTAAAAATTTTAGTTCACGCGATAACTAGACTCATATTAATTATAATTTTTTTTTTTTTTTTTGTACGTGCTGCCAAACTTTAGTTATCAATCGAACCATCAGCTCTTTCCGATGAAAACACGTCAACTTCAAACTAAAGTTTTATACATAAAAAAAAAAATTAATAAAAAAAAAATTATTTTTAAATACTCTTTTTGTGTGTATTTATTCACCCCAAAAAAAATTTTTCCATTATCTCTTACCGTTTTCCTATAAAATAATTTTTAATTTTCACCCAAATACCGAGCGCGCGAAGTGGAAGTCTACCTTAATGAATTTATTTAATTGATTTACCTTTCCTCGCACAGTCAAACTTTGATTTGACTCTGAGGATACGGAAATGTTTTGTATATTACTCATATTTGTTTATGTACAATTTTCTGTATTTTATATTGGTTAATAAATAATAATAATAATAATAATAATAATTTACTTCAATATTGTTTTTTTAATTTTTCATAGAAGAACTGAATGAAGGATTTTAATGATCAACATTTAGATATTATATAAACGATTTAAAATTTTAGCATTTCATGTATCGTTAGTACTTGCATTTTCAGTGCTCGGTATACTTTGTGTTATACCGGAAGGGTACTCCACAATAATTAAATATATTTTCCTATTTTCGACACTACTAGATCCTTATCAAACCAAGGGGATCAGCCCTTGGAAATCAAAGGGGTGACAAATATAAACAAGGCTGTGCCTCTGCTTAGGATTCGACAAACCTCTGCGTCTATGAAGCTGATGCTGTCTTTAGGATCTTTTGAATAAATAAAAATATTAAGTATTAATTCAATGAAAATTTTTATTGAGTGTGATTTAAATAGAGGTCGTTCAAAGAACTTGCTCTACCACAGATCCCAACACAAGTGTGTGTGATGTGCGAAATCTCTTTCTTATTTACTTTTCGCAACTCACGCACAAATGCTTGGAATATTTATACATAAAATTTGTTCTGGAAGCTTATAGAAAGAACATCGAATTTCGCGCGAATTCGTTATTTTATAATATTTAAGTTTTTATATTATTTAAATATTTTAATTATTTTTATTACATATTTTTATGATTTTAAATATATTTTACATTAATTTTTTTTTACTTAATTATTATTTATTATTATAAAAATATCTTATAAACTAATTATCTCAAAAACTAATTTACATATTTATATACTTATAAATTAAGTAACATACTTATGAACTAATTATATAATTTAATTTAATCTAATTAATTAATATTAATATTAAATTAATATTTAAGAGGCTGCCGGCATAATTAAATACATGCGGGAAAGTGCTGCCAACTGAGTAATACAGGGTTATTCATTGGGAAGGAACACTTTTTTTATTTTTGGTATAAATTGGATAAAAATGAAAGAAAGTTGGTAAAACCAATTGAGATGGATAAATTGGTGAAAAATGAACAAATTGAGTGGAAATTTATGGATAAAAAATAATTTTGGGATAAAGAAAAGTGGAGTTGAAAGTAAAAAAAAAATAGAAAATGTGATAAAATTGTTTGTAAATAATTTTAACAAAAAGATAATAAAATTTTACTTGAAAAAACAGTAGTTGTTGAAAGAAAAAAGTTGATTGGTTGTTGAGAAATCTTAATTTCTTTTTTGCATTTAAAAAAAAAAAATTAAATTTACTTATGCAGCGTTGTTAAATTATTGTTTTAATATTTTCTATAGTTTCTGCTATTTTCGGCGCGCAAAACAGCTGATTTCACGCAACTAGTCAAAATAAAAGCAGACAAAATTAAAAACATCAAAGTTGGTTATGTTATAATATTTTTTGTTGTTCAAATTAATTTGTTCAGTTTATTTTTAATTTAAACTTTATTTATAAATCATTTTAAGATAAAAATTAAAAGTAGCATCATTTTAAAATTTTTTTAAAAAGGTTAGAATTAAAAAGTAAATATTATCAGTATCATTACAACAACAAACAAAATTCAGCTTCAAAGGCAAATTCTTAGGAACATGTTTTTAATTTTAGAGCACAAGTATCAAGTAACAAGCAGGCTTGGTCACATATTATATTTTGTGGAACCCACACAAGAGAAAAGCCTTATAAGTGTGAAGAAGATTTTATTTAAAATTTTATTTTAATTTTAGTGCACAAGTATCGAGTCACAACCAGGCCTGGTCACATATTATTTTTTGTGGAACCCACACAGGAGAAACGCCTTATCAGTGAGAAGATGATATTAATTAAAATTTTAATGCACACGTATCGAATCATAACCAGGCCTGATCACATATTATTTTTTGTGGAACCCACACAGGAGAAAAGCCTTATAAGTATGAAGAAGATTTTATTAAACATTTTATTTTAATTTTAGAGCACAAGTATCGAGTCACGACTAAGCCTGGTCACATATTATATTTCATTTATATTTTTATATCTACTAAATTATTAAAGATTGAACAAAATATTAAATTTGTTTTTCAAATTGATTAATTTTTCCCTAATTATTCATTTCTTAAAGAAAGTATTATTTGACAAAGCACCAATGGGTGAAGTTCCTTTCCCAAAAGGGCCAGCAGTTCCTGATATAAGTTAGGTATTTTAACTTTTTTTTTTATAAATTTAAATCTTCATTAAAAACATTTTTTCAGATATATTTATAAATAGTGCTAGAAGTTGGTTGTATTCCTAGTTTTTTGCATACAAATTTAACAAGATTAATAATAAAGTCTTGTATTTTTTCTTCATCAATATGTACTTATTCACTGCAAAATTACTACCTGATAGTAATTACCTTTACAAGAATTTTTACAGTATATGTGCACAAGCTTGCAGGTGAAGCTTATGCTTCCTTTAGAAAATAGCCCAAAAGTAATAAAGGTTGCTGATCAAGTTTGTTGATCAAGTTTTTTGATCAAGTTTGGTGATCAAGGTTGCTGATCAAGGTTGCTGATCAAGTTTTTTGATCAAGTTTGGTAATCAAGGTTGCTGATCAAGTTTGATAATCAAGCTTGCTGATCAAGTTTGTTGATCAAGTTTGATTATCAAGTTTGGTGTTCAAGGTTGCTGATCAAGTTTGATGATCAAGCTTGTTGATCAAAATGGATGATCAAGTTTGATGATCAATCTTGCTGATCAAGTTTGATTATCAAGTTTGGTGTTCAAGGTTACTGATCAAGTTTGATGATCAAGCTTGCTGATCAAGGTTGCTGATCAAGTTTTTTGATCAAGTTTGGTAATCAAGGTTGCTTATCAAGTTTGATAATCAAGCTTGCTGATCAAGTTTGATGATCAAGTTTGTTGATCAAGTTTGGTGTTCAAGATTACTGATCATCCGAGGCGAAGCCGAGGATGGCAAACTGCGATCTGGGACATTCATTTTTTACGGTCGAGGCCAAAACATAATTTTTCTTCGTCAGTGGCTAGAAAACACGTATTTAAGCATAACGCTGCGGCTGGGAAATACGTGTTTCCTGGCTACTGACAAGAAAAACATTATTAACAATATTGGTCTTGAAGTCTCTACAGCAATCAAAGAGTACGACAAAACACTAATTATAAAATTGCTAATTTCCCTTAGAATACCACCTAATGCAAAATAAAATAAGAAAATAATAAAATGATTTTTTGCTAATTTTATTTTTTTTTTATATTTTATAATTGGATAAATTTAAATGAACTGATTTATAAGGTTTAAGGAAAATTTTGAGCCTGGTTAGAAGACTTTTCACTAATAGGTATTTGAGAAATCAACTTTTGAAAAAAAAAACAGCCTATCTTAGCGATTCCTCGCGCATGCGCTACCTAAATAGAAATTATTTTAAGTCTCTAACCCTGTATTATTCAAAGCGCGTTAATTGAAATTTGTCCAAGTACCAAAAAAGTCAAAGTACTGTAATGTTGATTAAATTTTATTCGTTTTAGGAAAGTACATAGCAGTACTTTTAAATATTACGGTCTCTTCGAAAATTGTCTACTTATTCTTATCAAAATAAGTCGTTATTTTTTTATTATTTTATCAGCAGCATAATATCTAACAATTTTTGACTATTAATAACAGATTAAAAATCTATTGAGGGAAATTCATAAGAAAGTTTAATAATTTTATTAAGAAACCAAAAAAAGTCCAAGTACTCTCATGTTTATAAACTTTTATTCGATTTAGGAAAGTTCATAGCAGTACTTATAAATATCACGGTCTCTTCAAAAATTGTCGACTTATTCTTATCAGAATAAGTCGTTATTTTTTTATTATGAAGTTGGGATATTAAACTTTAAGTATGCTTAATCAGTAGCATAATATCAAATAATTTTCGGCTATTAATAACAGAATAAAAATCTATTGAGGGAAATTCATAAGAAATTTTAATTGGTTTATCAAGAAACTGAATAAAGTCAAAAAACTGTCATGTTGATTTACTTTTATTCGTTTTAGGAAAGTTCATAGCAGTACTTTTAAATATCACGGTTTCCTCGAAAATAGTCAACTTATTCTTATCAGAATAAGTCGTAATTTTTTTATTATGCAGTTAGCATATTAAACTTTAAGTATGCTTCATCAAAATTATAATATCAAATAATTTTCGGCTATTAACAACAGAATAAAAATCTATTTAGGTAGATTTATAAAGAAACCGAAAAAAAGTACTGTAATGTTGATTAAATTTTATTCGTTTTAGGAAAGTATAATAACTGCTTAATAAAAATATAACGACTTATTTTGATAAGAATAAGTCGACAATTTTCGAGGAGACCGTGATATTTAAAAGTACTGCTATGAGCTTTCCTAAAACGAATAAAAGTTAATCAACATGACAGTACTTGGACTTTTTGCGGTTTCTTAATACAATTATTAAAATTTCTGATGAATTTCCCTCAATAGATTTTTATTCTGATATTAATAGTCAAAAATTGTTAGATATTATGCTGATGATAAAGGATACTTAAAGTTTAATATGCCAACTGCATAGTAAAAAAAATAACGACTTATTCTGATAAGAATAAAATAGATATTAATAGTCGAAAATTGTTAGATATTATGCTGCTGATGAAGCATACTTAAAGTTTAATATGCCAACTGCATAATAAAAAAATAACGACTTATTCTGATAAGAATAATTATTCTGATAAGAATAAGTCGACAATTTTCGAAGAAACCGTAATATTTAAAAGTACTGCTATGAACTTTCCTAAAACGAATAAAAGTTAATCTACATGACAGTACTTTGACTTTATTCAGTTTCTTGATAAACCTATTAAACTTTCTGATGAATTTCCCTCAATAGATTTTTAGTCTATTGTTAATAGTCAAAAATTGTTAGATATTATGCTGCTGATAAAGCATACTTAAAGTTTAATATGACAACTGCATAATAAAAAAATAACGACTTATTCTGATAAGAATCAGTAGACAATTTTCGAAGATACCGTAATATTTAAAAGTACTGCTATGTACTTTCCTAAAACGAATAAAATTTAGTCTACATTACAGTACTTTGACTTTTTTTCGGTTTCTTGATAAATCTACCTAAATAGATTTTTATTCTGTTGTTAATAGCCGAAAATTATTTGATATTATGATTTTGATGAAGCATACTTAAAGTTTAATATGCCAACTGGATAATAAAAAAATAACGACTTATTCTGATAAGAATAAGTCGACAATTTTCGAGGTGACCGTGATATTCAAAAGTACTACTATGAACTTTCCTAAAACGAATAAAAGTTAATCAACATGACAGTACTTGAACTTTTTTCGGTTTCTTAATAAAATTATTAAACTTTCAGATGAATTTCCCTAAATAGATTTTTATTCTGTTGTTAATAACCGAAAATTATTTGATATTATGATTTTGATGAAGCATCCCTCACGGTACAAAACGATTAAAAATCATTAAAACGCCAATCGAATTCAATGCTCAAATTTCCCTAACATTGAAAACGATTGAAATTCAATCGTTTTTAATGATATTTAATGATTTCAATAGATTTTAATCGTTTGAATGTCTTTTAACCGAATTTAAGACTCTTTTAGCGCGAAACTCTTTTATTGGATACTGAAAATTATTTGTCAACAAAAAATTTCATTTTTTTACCGAATTACAATTTTTCGGGAATTCAAAATGGCAGAGTCAAAAATTTTTTTAACGTTCAAAATAATATTTTTACTGGACTAACAGGTGAGTAAAAATATTAATTTAGTAAACATTTTTATTCATTGATGCGGAATTAAATTTTCGCAAATCCAATATGGCGGACCGAAAAAAAAATGTAAAACTAGTATGTGTAATGACACAACCAACGAGCATGGAATATTTTCACTTATTGCTATACTTTTACAAAAAAAATAAAATTAAATAAAATGAGAAAATTTTCATTTTTTTACACTAGCATATTTTCTGATTTTCCAAGATGGCGGAACAAAAGACATTAAAAGTAGAACAAAGTAGAATTATCTACATTACCTGGGGGTTTTTGAGGTGGAGAAAAACGTTTACGAAAATTTTCATATTTTCACCCAAACATATTTTCCGATTTTCCAAGATGGCGGATAAAAAAACATGTCAGAATAATCTTCTTATATTGCCTAAGGGTTTTCGAGGTTGTAAAGAACAAAAGAACATTTTAATTAATAAAATTTTTCATTTTTCGGCCCCAGCATATTTTCCGATTTTCCAGCATGGCGGAACAAAAAACATATGAAAAAAAGAACTTTCTACATTATCTAGGGGTTTTCAAGGTTGAGAAAAACGTTTTCAATCATGAAAATATTTATTTTTTTGCCCCAGCTTATTATCCGAATTTTCAAGATGGTGGACAAAAAAACATGTCATAATAAGCTTTTTACATTGCCTGGTGGTTTTTGAGGTTGAAAATAACGCTTTTATGAATGAAAATTTTCATTTTTTGGTCACAGAACATTTTCCAATTTTCCAAAATTGCGGCTTAAAAAACATGTTAGAATAAGCTTTTTATTTTGCCGGGGGGGTTTTCTAGGATGAGTAAAACGTTTTTAATAATTTTTTCTTTTCACTCCGTAATATTTTTGCTAATGACAATTCCATTCCAAAAATTGTTACTCATCGGCAAAACAGCTCATAACATAAAAAATTGATATTATCAAAATGGGTTGCAAGGGGCCAATAGCTTCCAATTAATAGATGGTATATGTTTTTTCGTAAGTGATACTAATTATACATTTATCATAAAAGTTCCTATTTAGTATTATTATTAGTTTTTAATATTATAGTTACAATTTTGCATAAAATGCTTTTTCATAAAAAAAACCCCGAGCACTTGAAGTTTCCCATTTAAATAACATGGGAATTTTGAGTTTTTGCCCAAAAATGATCAATTTTTAAATTGCTGCTAAAATTGTAATTTTTAATGATAATTTTAGACTCAAAAATTTTTTGCAAGTTCCGAAAATTCTTTACTTATATTTTACTCTCTACAAGGATAGTAATAAAAAAATGAAAAAAATTAAGATTCTGTAAATTATCCTATATGCTAAATGAACAATCGTAATGAAAGAATAAAGAGTTCTTGGAAATTTAGAGCTCATACAAAATTTTTTAGAACTATAAGACCTATTTTTATTGAAAATTACAATTTTAGCAGCAATTTAAAAATTGGTCATTTTGGGCAAAAATTGGGCATTTGGTTTTTTTACTATAACGATGAAAGAACCGGTGATAAAAATTATGGTTTATGGGGAATGAAAGGTGGCACTTATAAAAAAATAATGAGGCCAGCGGAAGTATTTTCGTTGAATTGTAGGATGACAGCCATATATTATGATAACTCTATTTGGAAATTTGCTTAAAAATCCTGTTTTTTAACATTATCGTAACATTGAGCCCTGTGTTTCTAGGCCCAGAAGGTATGTCGGAATACACAGAGGGTGTATTGGGTATTTTTTCAATAATCATCAGTAACTATAGATTGCAATTTGGCGACCCATATGTTGAAAAAAAAACCCGATAGCCTCTATTTATTAAAATAGGCCTTCTGGGCTTAAAAACGTAGGACTCAATATTAATTATAGAGCGAAGCTCTACCTTAATGGATGCAAAAATCGACACCTTGTGGGCACGATATCTCAATAACGATCCATCGGATCACTTTCAGTTCTTAAAACTGGGTTTGTTTTATCGAGTTGATAGAACCTATAGTTTTTAAGCCCATTCCGGTATTTTTAAAAGCATGTTAATTCTTGTATTTTCGCTTCACAGAGATGAAAAACCTTATAAATGTCAACTTCGTAATAAATTTCATAGCTTTTGTATAAACTTTGCATCCGGTGAAATATCATAGAAATGCAAAATAACACAAGATACTTATATTTTTACGCACGATCACCCTATGTATGCAATAAAGAGATGAAATAGTGCCTTATAAGTTTGTCAGGTCAAAAAAACGGAAAAGATTCTAAATTGTCCAATTCGTAGAGAAATTTGGTCCCCAGGTCATTCCGATGCTCTACATGCTTATATTGCCTTGGTGTGTGATAATAAATAATAGTTTTCAATTGACGAGGGTTTGGATCCCATCAACGTTATTAAAGAGAAAATACTCAATAAATATGTGATCGTGCCTGAAATAAAAAAACCTTGGCTTTTTTATAATTCTTTGCGGTTTTTATTATTTATTAATTAATCCGAATTTTATTGAATTAAACATTTAATGCCCAAGAGCCTATCTACGAGTTCTAACAAAAATTTATTTTTCAAAAAATGTATCCATATGATAAAAAGTCTCGCTATTATCAGAATTTGATTTCAAACTTACTATAAAATCAACACTTGAAAAATTGATTAGAAACTAATAACTAAAAAGTTTTTAATTCTTGTGTCGGTTACATTGAAAAAAAAACCAGTTGTTTAAAAACCGATTTTTTTAAATAGTTAAAACTATTTTATAAAATTATATTAAAGCGTAATTTTAGTAAATAAAAAAGAGTTTAGGAACCTGGTGATGATAATGGTATGGTAATAAGTTCGTGTGAGTATTACAGCTGAATTTTGGCTCAGAGATATTCAAGATCTAAATACATGCACTTTCGTATCCTAATTTTTTCGGCCGCGTGTTCCGGAAAAAATTTTAGGTCCACACAAATGGCCAATTTTTGAAAAAAAAACTAAAAGTATGAAACCCCGGAATAGCCTAGGTTTTTAATTAACACCAAAACATACTTAATTTATATTTTAAATTTTTTGGTATTTTAATTCTGGAGAGGCATGTCTGGACATTGAAGACATTTATCAGAGTTCAAAATCATGTATACTATAAACAATAAGAGCGCAGGTAAATGGCAGGTATCAATGGCCCGACATGCCCCTCCAAAGCCAAAATACCGAAAAATTTAAAATATAAATTAAGTATGTTTTGGCCTAATCTAAAAATCTAGTCTCTTTCGTGGTGTCATAATTTCAGTTTTATTTTTCAAAAATTGGTTAACTTTTTCCAGAACATGCGATCAAAAAAATTAGAATAGAAAAGTAGTTATGCTTTGATTCTGAATTACGCGATCTGGGGTATAAAGTGGCTGAGAAGTAGAGGAAATGAAATCAGCAAAAACTACCCAATTTTAAGGTTTTCTTGCAATATTTTGGAAGCAGAGCTAAAATTATCTAATTAACTGCCTTTTTTGAAGAAAGGATAAGAAAATATTGGGATTTAATAATTACAATAGCTCTAATTGGACTATAAGACTAATTATAGGACGTGAAAACTAAACCTCTAAAAAGGACTAATTATAATACATAAATTATAAGCAATATTACAATAAAATCGCTATTCTTATAATTTGTAATTATCACCTTTGCTAGGTGTTAAGATTCTAAACCCAAATTATTTCGATTCTGTAAACCTGTATTATTCTAAGTCCTTAAATCGAAAATATTCTAAGTCCTTCAACTCGAATTATTATAAGTCTCTAAACCCGGATTATTGTAAGTCCCTAAACTTGAATTTTTCAAAGCTTTTAAAAGTAAATTATTCTCAGTCCCTAAATAGAAATTATTTTAAGTCCCTAACCCCGGATTATTCTAAGTGCCGAAATTGAAATTTGGACCTCCCCCCTTAAATCAGACACACTTGACCCTACTTGATTTTCAGGTTCACAGGCTACTCCTCCTTATAAATATGTTCAATGTTAAAACTACGATTTAACAAATTGAAAATTGATCATTTTGGGCCAAAAATGGGCATTCAATTTACTGACTGTAAAGAAGAGAATTTAAAATAAAAAATTAAAATGTTAAAATATTTTGCAAACAAACAATTCTGAAAGACAAATAAAGAATTTTTAGAAAAAAGCTTTTAGAAAATTTTTCAGACCTATAAAACCCATTTTTGTCTAAAATTGCAATTTTTGAGAGAATTTAAAAGTTAATCATTTTGGGCCAATAAAGACCATTTGGTTAATTTGCTATGACATTGAGAAAATCAGCGATAAAAAATTGCGGTATCCGAGACTTGACAAATGACTTTAATACCAAAAAATTGTGACCAACAAAAAGTTTATTTGTTAACTAACTAACTAAAAAGCAATATTACCAAAAAGTTCTATTTAAAAGCCTTGATGTGCACAGTATTTGAAGGTCCGTTGGAATAAAGGTTATAGGGTTTTTTTTTTCAATATATTAATGAAAGTTATTTATAATTTGGTTTCCTAAAGGTAGTGGTCTCTTGTTAGCGAAAGCAATGTAAAGACACCGAAAAATCTTCCCTCTTTTTGCAGCTTTGTTAACTTTTTGCATAAGAGAACTTAAGCAAATTTTTTTCTTGCAAAATCTTTATTATTACATGGTCTTCCGGTGCTGGGCATGATATTTTTAAAGTCATATGATAAAATTAAATTCATAGGTTGGTATCAATGGAACATCTCCGTATGTCGCGTTCACTTATACTACGATATAATAGTTAATACCAACCCTTTAATTTTTTTTGTCATTTGACTTTAAAAATAACACGTCCAGCGCCCAAAGACCGTGTATATGCCTTTTTCAGGATTAAAAAAAAAATTTTCCCCACTATTTCCTATATTATTCCTCTGTTTTTTTACTTAATAAATAAATATGTTAAAAAAAGCCATTTTTCATATCACAGAAGTTATGAAAAGTCTGAAAAATAAAATGTAATTTTAAACATTGACGTTTTAGGGGTATGGGGGGGGGGGGTTAAAATACAGGGTGATCCAGAGCGGATGCATTTTTTTTTTTATTAGTTAACCAATTGCAGCTAAGATTACAAATATTTGCTTATTAGTTAACCAATTGCAGCTAAGATTACAAAAAATAGTGATTCACGTAATAAAATAAATTTCACTTCCCGTTCGGGACCACGATTGACGTTTTAAGGGGGGGGGGGGGGTTGAAATATTTATGACATTTTTAGGGGGGGGGGGGGTGGTGTGAAATGGACTCAGGGAGCATTCAGACGAGAAAAAATTTATAACCCCCACCTTCGATATTTACCCCCTCTCGTTCCATTCTTGCATGTTAAATAATAAAAAATGGGAGTAAATTTTGGAGGTGGTGGTTAATATTTTTTTTCTCGTCGGAATGCTCACTTAGAATATTTCCGATTAAGGGTCTTAGAATAATTTGAAGTGGGAGTCAGGGCCTGATCAGGCCCTGATAAGAACAATAACTTAGAATACTTTATATAGGTTTAATATGGATTTAGGATAATTTATATTTCAGGATTTATTGTAATTTCGGTCTTAGGACTTATAATAATTAGGGAATATACGTCAATAGTGTTATAAGTGAACATTTTCCACGATCGCTGGTTGTGTGAAAGCACAAACCAGTTATAATTTTTTTTCATTTTTTGTTAAATTCAGGGGTAGTTTTATCCCACACCTACACTGGGAATGAATTCGATGGCGGCGCCACATAATCTTGTGTGGCTGAGCCGCATTCACTTCATATTTCTCGCGCGCTAAATTTTATGTGGCTCAGACACACAAAATTTTGCGCTCACGAATCGTACGGAGCATGCGCGTCATTTATAATGAATTTTATTGTATTTATATACACATGTGTTGATTATCGAGTTAAACAAAGTTATTATTAAAATAATTTACTTTTTGTCAAATCTTTCTTTTTATGAAAAAAGTGTTTATTAAGTTTTTTTGTATACATAAAATGTCAATATAGACAATTAAAAAATCGAAGAAGACTTTCATACTTGTCTATTAAATAAGTTAAGTGGTTGTTTATTTTTATTATTGTATATAATTATATAGTATATAA
Organism: Anagrus nilaparvatae; assembly: GCA_022575985.1. Taxonomy (NCBI): domain Eukaryota; kingdom Metazoa; phylum Arthropoda; class Insecta; order Hymenoptera; family Mymaridae; genus Anagrus; species Anagrus nilaparvatae. The sequence goes on along the minus strand of JAKSXM010000247.1, from coordinate 9,046,123 downwards.
TTTATTAAGTGAAAAAAGAAATGGTTACTTGTTGTGAAAATAATAAAATTCTTTATAAATGAAGTACATAATATTAGTTATTTATATATAAAAAACTTAATTAATATTTTTTTCATAAAAGGAAAGATTTGACAAAAAGTAAATTATTTTAATAATAACTTTGCTTAACTCGATAATCAACACATGTGTATATAAATAAATACAATAAAATTCATTATAAATGACGCGCATGCTCCGTACGATTCTTGAGCGCAAAATTTTGTGTGTCTGAGCCACATAAAATTTAGCGCGCGAGACACATGAAGTGAATGCGGCTCAGCCACACAAAATTATGTGGCGCCGCCATCAAATTCATTCCCAGTGTAGCTTGAACGAGCGAAAAGTCGAAAAAAAATGACGACAAAATCTGATACTACAAAGTTTTTGGGAATAGTTTATTATTTTCATATTTCCATAGCAGTAAGTTGGAGCTGCTTGTCTAAAAAATTTTTAGTCAATTTTGTGGGTGACTGAGAGATCAAAATCCGAAAATTTGATTTTTAACAATAAATCTTTATTAAATTTAAAGAAATAGATGAAAAATTTGGATTGCCAGGGAAAAACCACTCCAGAAGAAAAAAAAACTTATCTTTTTACGATGAAATTTAGCCAAGTTATCGTCAATTTAAGATTTTGCCCAAATTCATCTTAAAAAAGATTGAAATTTTATTGAAAAAAGTCTGTTTCTGAACTTTAAACATGCATTACTCGCTTGATTTTTATCGTAAAATAATAATTTTTTTTTTTAAATCGATTAATTTTTCCCTGGAAATTAATTTCTTTAAGAAAAAAATCATTTTTATTGACCAAATTTCAATTTTTAGGTCAAAAGCTTTTGAAAATAGTAAGTAGCAAGATTTACTTAACACAGTCCCTAAATTAAAAAATTAATGAAACTCTTTTCTTGCTTTTTTCTATTTGATCAGCTTCGCTCTACCCGTCTTTAACGGTATATAGTATAAATACGATTTTTTGGTAATTTTCAATATAACTCTCTAACCTCGCGACATAACCAAATACCTTCCAGTTGTGATTTGGAGTTACCTATCAAACTCAGTAAACCGCAATTTTTTATCACTAGTTCTTAAATTGCTATAGCTAATAACCCGAGTAGCCATTAGTCTAGCCAAAAATCACCAATTTTTAAATGCTGCCAAAATTGTAATTTATGACGAAAATAGACTTTGTAGGTCTCAAAAACTTTCTACAAGCTTTAAGTTTCCAAAAATTTTTTACTCGTCCCTTTTCAAGTATCTGTTTTCCAGAGATAAAAATTTAAATTCGGAGTCCCAATTTCAGGATTTTTAAAAAAAGTTAATTTTTATTATTATCTTTGAAAACAGATATCTTAAAAACAATTTAAAGACAAGAGATGAGTAAAGAATTTTTGGAATCTTGAAGCTTATAGAAAACTTTTGGGACCTGTAAACCATATTCCGTCAAGAGTTATAATTTTTGCAGTAATTTAAAAATTGGTGATTTTGGTCCATCTCAGGCTTTTGAGGTGTTAGACTTGTATATAGTTTTTTTACTTCTCATTTCTTAGGGTGGGCTTTTATCAGGTTTTTAAACGAAGTTGATAAAGATTTAAGAATAAAAAAGAAGATGCTATCTGAATCAACTTTAAATGTAAAATTTATTAATGTTTAACTTTAAATGTAAAATTTATTAATGCATAAATTTTATGTAAAAGGATATTAAAATTTTATTAAAAAGTAAATTTTTTTAAATTTTTGTCGCCTTAAGTAGGCCTCCGCCATATTTCCGCCAAGAAGCCTCCACCAGTCTTAGTTCGGCACTGGAAAAAATATTACGGAGTGAAAAAATAAAAAATTATTAAAAACGTTTTACTCAACCTAGAAACCCCCCCAGGCAATATAAAAAGCTTATTATTCTAACATGTTTTTTGGTCCGCCATATTGTAAAATTGGAAAATAAACTGGGGCCAAAAAATAAATTTTTTCATCAATGAAAACGTTTTTCTCAACCTTGAAAACCCCTAGATAATGTAGAAAGTTCTTTTTTTCATGTTTTTTGTTCCGCCATGTTGGAAAATCGGAAAATATGCTGGGGCCAAAAAATGAAAAATTTTATTCAATAAACGTTCTTTTGTTCTTTACAACCTCAAAAACCCTCAGGCAATGTAAAAAGCTTATTCTAACATTTTTTTTGATCCGCCATCTTGGGAAATCGGAAAATATGCTTGGGTGAAAATATGAAAATTTTCTCATTTTATTTTATTTTTTTTTTTTTGAAGTATAGCAATAAGTAAACATGTTTCATGCTCATTGGTTGTGTCATTACACAAACTAGTTACACATTTTTTTTTCGGTCCGCCATATTAGATTTCCGAAAATTTAATTCCGTATCAATGAATAAAAATGTTTACTAAATTAATATTTTTACTCACCTGTTAGTCCAGTAAAAATATTATTTTGAACGTTATAAAAATTTTTGACTGCCATTTTGAATTCCCGAATAATTGTTATTCGGTAAAAAAATGAAATTTTTTGTCCACAAATAATTTTCAGTATCCAATAAAAGAGTTTAGTTCTAAAAGAGTCTTAAATTCGGTTAAAAGAGATTCAAACGATTAAAAACTATTGAAATCATTAAATATCATTAAAAACGATTGAATTTCAATCGTTTACAATGATAGGGAAATTTGAGCATTGAATTCGATTGGCGTTTTAATGATTTTTAATCGTTTTGTTCCGTGAGGGATACTTAAAGTTTAATATGCCAACTGGATAATAAAAAAATAACGACTTATTCTGATAAGAATAAGTCGACAATTTTCGAGGAGACCGTGATATTCAAAAGTACTGCTATGAACTTTCCAAAATGAATAAAAGTTAATCAACATGACAATACTTGGACTTTTTTCGGTTTCTTAATAAAATTATTAAACTTTCTGATGAATTTCCCTCAATAGATTTTTATTCTGTCATTAATAGTCAAAAATTGTTAGATACTATGCTGCTGATGAAGCATACTTAATGTTTAATATGCCAACTGCAAAATGAAAAAATAACGACTTATTCTGATAAGAATAAGTTGACAATTTTCGGGGAGACCGTGATATTTAAAAGTACTGCTGCGAACTTTCCTAAAACGAATAAAAGTAAATCAACATGACAGTACTTTGACTTTATTCAGTTTCTTGATAAACCTATTAAAATTTCTTATGAATTTCCCTCAATAGATTTTTAAATATCACGGTCTTCTCGAAAATTGTCAACTTATTCTTATCATAAGTACGACTTATTCTTATCAGAATAAGTCGTTATTTTTTTTACTATGCAGTTGGCATATTAAACTTTAAGTATGCTTTATCAGCAGCATAATATCTAACAATTTTTGACTATTAATATCAGAATAAAAATCTATTGAGGAAAATTCATCAGAAATTTTAATAATTGTATTAAAAAACCGCAAAAAGTCCAAATACTGTCATGTTGATTAACTTTTATTCGTTTTAGGAAAGTTCATAGCAGTACTTTTAAATATCACGGTCTCCTCGAAAATTGTCGACTTATTCTTATCAGAATAAGTCGTTATATTTTTATTAAGCAGTTATTATACTTTCCTAAAACGAATAAAATTTAATCAACATTACAGTACTTTTTTTCGGTTTCTTGATAAATCTACCTAAATAGATTTTTATTCTGTTGTTAATAGCCGAAAATTATTTGATATTATAATTTTGATGAAGCATACTTAAAGTTTAATATGCCAACTGCATAATAAAAAAATAACGACTTATTCTGATAAGAATAAGTTGACTATTTTCGAGGAGACCGTGATATTTAAAAGTACTGCTATGAACTTTCCTAAAACGAATAAAAGTAAATCAACATGACAGTTTTTTGACTTTATTCAGTTTCTTGATGAACCTATTAAATTTTCTTATGAATTTTCCTCAATAGATTTTTAATCTGTTATTAATAGTCAAAAATTGTTAGATATTATGCTGCTGATAAAATAATAAAAAAATAACGACTTATTCTGATAAGAATAAGTAGACAATTTTCGAAGAGACCGTAATATTTAAAAGTACTGCTATGTACTTTCCTAAAACGAATAAAATTTAATCAACATTACAGTACTTTGACTTTTTTGGTACTTGGACAAATTTCAATTATCGCGCTTTGAATAATACAGGTTTAGAGACTTAAAATAATTTCTATTTAGGTAGCGCATGCGCGAGGAATCGCTAAGATAGGCTGTTTTTTTTTTCAAAAGTTGATTTCTCAAATACCTATTAGTGAAAAGTCTTCTAACCAGGCTTAAAATTTTCCTTAAACCTTATAAATCACTTCATTTAAATTTATCCAATTATAAAATATAAAAAAAAAATAAAATTAGCATTAAATCATTTTATTATTTTCTTATTTTATTTTGCATTAGATGGTATTCTAAGGGAATTTAGTAATTTTATAATTAGTGTTTTGTCGTACTCTTTGATTGCTGTAGAGACTGCAAGACCTACATTGTTAATAATGTTTTTCTTGTCAGTAGCCAGGAAACACCTATTTCCCAGCCGCAGCGTTATGCTTAAATACGTCAGTATTAGATCAGTAATCTTGATCAACAAACTTGATCATCAAACTTGATCAGCAAGCTTGATTATTAAACTTGATCAGCAACCTTGATTACCAAACTTGATCAAAAAACTTGAACAGCAAGCTTGATCATAAAACTTGATCAGCAACCTTGAACACCAAACTTGATAATTAAACTTGATCAGCAAGATTGATCATCAAACTTGATCATCCATTTTGATCAACAAGCTTGATCATCAAACTTGATCAGCAACCTTGAACACCAAACTTGATAATCAAACTTGATCAGCAAGATTGATCATCAAACTTGATCAGCAAGCTTGATTATCAAACTTGATCAGCAATCTTGAACACCAAACTTGATCAACAAACTTGATCAACAAACTTGATCATCAAACTTGATCAGCAAGCTTGATTATCAAACTTGATCAGCAACCTTGATTACCAAACTTGATCAAAAAACTTGATCAGCAACCTTGATCAGCAACCTTGATCACCAAACTTGATCAAAAAACTTGATCAACAAACTTGATCAGCAACCTTTATTACTTTTGGGCTATTTTCTAAAGGAAGCATGAGCTTCACCTGCAAGCTTGTGCACATATACTGTAAAAATTCTTGTAAAGGTAATTACTATCAGGTAGTAATTTTGCAGTGAATAAATATATATTGATGAAGAAAAAATACAAGACTTTATTAATAATCTTGTTAAATTTGTATGCAAAAAACTAGGAATACAACCAACTTCTAGCACTATGTATTTATAAATATATCTGAAAAAATGTTTTTAATGAAGATTTAAATTTATAATAAATAAAGTTAAAATACCTAATATAAATTTTTTTCTTAAAAATGAAAAGTTTAATTAAAGCTTTTATGATTGAAATTCTTTTTTAAAAGAATACTTTTGTGCATTTTGAAAAATACTATGTTGTTTCTTATAACAAAAAAATGTAATATATTGTATTTAAAAAAAATAAAATTTCCAAAATATTCATTAAACAAAATTTTTATTTTTTAAGTCTTTAAAAAAAATATTTTTTATTTTGTAAATACTACTAATGCATTTAACATAAATTTTTTTCAAATCCATTAAAGGAATGTGGTGCTTGATCTGTTTTTCCACGTAGCGAACTAACTTAATTTGGAGGAGTTTGTGTCATTTAAAGCCCAAATGGGCCAGTGCTTTAATTAAGAGGCGATACCATACAACTTATATCAGGAACTGCTGGCTCTTTTGGGAAAGGAACTTCACCCATTGGTGCTTTGTCAAATAATACTTTCTTTAAGAAATGAATAATTAGGGAAAAATTAATCAATTTGAAAAACAAATTTAATATTTTGTTCAATCTTTAATAATTTAGTAGATATAAAAATATAAATGAAATATAATATGTGACCAGGCTTAGTCGTGACTCGATACTTGTGCTCTAAAATTAAAATAAAATGTTTAATAAAATCTTCTTCATACTTATAAGGCTTTTCTCCTGTGTGGGTTCCACAAAAAATAATATGTGACCAGGCCTGGTTATGATTCGATACGTGTGCATTAAAACTTTAAATAAAATCATCTTCACACTTATAAGGCTTTTCTCCTGTGTGGGTTCCACAAAAAATAATATGTGACCAGGCCTGGTTATGACTCGATACTTGTGCACTAAAATTAAAATAAAATTTAAACTAAAATCTTCTTTACACTTATAAGGCTTTTCTCTAGTGTTGGTTCCACAAAATATAATATGTGACCAAGCCTGCTTGTTACTTGATACTTAATAAGTAGACAATTTTCGAAGAGACCGTAATATTTAAAAGTACTGCTATGTACTTTCCTAAAACGAATAAAATTTAATCAACATTACAGTACTTTGACTTTTTTGGTACTTGGACAAATTTCAACTATCGCGCTTTGAATAATACAGGTTTAGAGACTTAAAATAATTTCTATTTAGGTAGCGCATGCGCGAGGAATCGCTAAGATAGGCTGTTTTTTTTTCAAAAGTTGATTTCTCAAATACCTATTAGTGAAAAGTCTTCTAACCAGGCTTAAAATTTTCCTTAAACCTTATAAATCACTTCATTTAAATTTATCCAATTATAAAATATAAAAAAAAAATAAAATTAGCATTAAATCATTTTATTATTTTCTTATTTTATTTTGCATTAGATGGTATTCTAAGGGAATTTAGTAATTTTATAATTAGTGTTTTGTCGTACTCTTTGATTGCTGTAGAGACTGCAAGACCTACATTGTTAATAATGTTTTTCTTGTCAGTAGCCAGGAAACACCTATTTCCCAGCCGCAGCGTTATGCTTAAATACGTCAGTATTAGATCAGTAATCTTGATCAACAAACTTGATCATCAAACTTGATCAGCAAGCTTGATTATTAAACTTGATCAGCAACCTTGATTACCAAACTTGATCAAAAAACTTGAACAGCAAGCTTGATCATAAAACTTGATCAGCAACCTTGAACACCAAACTTGATAATCAAACTTGATCAGCAAGATTGATCATCAAACTTGATCATCCATTTTGATCAACAAGCTTGATCATCAAACTTGATCAGCAACCTTGAACACCAAACTTGATAATCAAACTTGATCAGCAAGATTGATTATCAAACTTGATCAGCAACCTTGATTACCAAACTTGATCAAAAAACTTGATCAGCAACCTTGATCAGCAACCTTGATCACCAAACTTGATCAAAAAACTTGATCAACAAACTTGATCAGCAACCTTTATTACTTTTGGGCTATTTTCTAAAGGAAGCATGAGCTTCACCTGCAAGCTTGTGCACATATACTGTAAAAATTCTTGTAAAGGTAATTACTATCAGGTAGTAATTTTGCAGTGAATAAATATATATTGATGAAGAAAAAATACAAGACTTTATTAATAATCTTGTTAAATTTGTATGCAAAAAACTAGGAATACAACCAACTTCTAGCACTATGTATTTATAAATATATCTGAAAAAATGTTTTTAATGAAGATTTAAATTTATAATAAATAAAGTTAAAATACCTAATATAAATTTTTTTCTTAAAAATGAAAAGTTTAATTAAAGCTTTTATGATTGAAATTCTTTTTTAAAAGAATACTTTTGTGCATTTTGAAAAATACTATGGTGTTTCTTATAACAAAAAAATGTAATATATTGTATTTAAAAAAAATAAAATTTCCAAAATATTCATTAAACAAAATTTTTATTTTTTAAGTCTTTAAAAAAAATATTTTTTATTTTGTAAATACTACTAATGCATTTAACATAAATTTTTTTCAAATCCATTAAAGGAATGTGGTGCTTGATCTGTTTTTCCACGTAGCGAACTAACTTAATTTGGAGGAGTTTGTGTCATTTAAAGCCCAAATGGGCCAGTGCTTTAATTAAGAGGCGATACCATACAACTTATATCAGGAACTGCTGGCTCTTTTGGGAAAGGAACTTCACCCATTGGTGCTTTGTCAAATAATACTTTCTTTAAGAAATGAATAATTAGGGAAAAATTAATCAATTTGAAAAACAAATTTAATATTTTGTTCAATCTTTAATAATTTAGTAGATATAAAAATATAAATGAAATATAATATGTGACCAGGCTTAGTCGTGACTCGATACTTGTGCTCTAAAATTAAAATAAAATGTTTAATAAAATCTTCTTCATACTTATAAGGCTTTTCTCCTGTGTGGGTTCCACAAAAAATAATATGTGACCAGGCCTGGTTATGATTCGATACGTGTGCATTAAAACTTTAAATAAAATCATCTTCACACTTATAAGGCTTTTCTCCTGTGTGGGTTCCACAAAAAATAATATGTGACCAGGCCTGGTTGTGACTCGATACTTGTGCACTAAAATTAAAATAAAATTTTAAATAAAATCTTCTTCACACTTATAAGGCTTTTCTCTTGTGTGGGTTCCACAAAAAATAATATGTGACCAGGCCTGGTTATGACTCGATACTTGTGCACTAAAATTAAAATAAAATTTAAACTAAAATCTTCTTTACACTTATAAGGCTTTTCTCTAGTGTTGGTTCCACAAAATATAATATGTGACCAAGCCTGCTTGTTACTTGATACTTAATAAGTAGACAATTTTCGAAGAGACCGTAATATTTAAAAGTACTGCTATGTACTTTCCTAAAACGAATAAAATTTAATCAACATTACAGTACTTTGACTTTTTTGGTACTTGGACAAATTTCAATTATCGCGCTTTGAATAATACAGGTTTAGAGACTTAAAATAATTTCTATTTAGGTAGCGCATGCGCGAGGAATCGCTAAGATAGGCTGTTTTTTTTTCAAAAGTTGATTTCTCAAATACCTATTAGTGAAAAGTCTTCTAACCAGGCTTAAAATTTTCCTTAAACCTTATAAATCACTTCATTTAAATTTATCCAATTATAAAATATAAAAAAAAAATAAAATTAGCATTAAATCATTTTATTATTTTCTTATTTTATTTTGCATTAGATGGTATTCTAAGGGAATTTAGTAATTTTATAATTAGTGTTTTGTCGTACTCTTTGATTGCTGTAGAGACTGCAAGACCTACATTGTTAATAATGTTTTTCTTGTCAGTAGCCAGGAAACACCTATTTCCCAGCCGCAGGGTTATGCTTAAATACGTCAGTATTAGATCAGTAATCTTGATCAACAAACTTGATCATCAAACTTGATCAGCAAGCTTGATTATTAAACTTGATCAGCAACCTTGATTACCAAACTTGATCAAAAAACTTGAACAGCAAGCTTGATCATAAAACTTGATCAGCAACCTTGAACACCAAACTTGATAATCAAACTTGATCAGCAAGATTGATCATCAAACTTGATCATCCATTTTGATCAACAAGCTTGATCATCAAACTTGATCAGCAACCTTGAACACCAAACTTGATAATCAAACTTGATCAGCAAGATTGATTATCAAACTTGATCAGCAACCTTGATTACCAAACTTGATCAAAAAACTTGATCAGCAACCTTGATCAGCAACCTTGATCACCAAACTTGATCAAAAAACTTGATCAACAAACTTGATCAGCAACCTTTATTACTTTTGGGCTATTTTCTAAAGGAAGCATGAGCTTCACCTGCAAGCTTGTGCACATATACTGTAAAAATTCTTGTAAAGGTAATTACTATCAGGTAGTAATTTTGCAGTGAATAAATATATATTGATGAAGAAAAAATACAAGACTTTATTAATAATCTTGTTAAATTTGTATGCAAAAAACTAGGAATACAACCAACTTCTAGCACTATGTATTTATAAATATATCTGAAAAAATGTTTTTAATGAAGATTTAAATTTATAATAAATAAAGTTAAAATACCTAATATAAATTTTTTTCTTAAAAATGAAAAGTTTAATTAAAGCTTTTATGATTGAAATTCTTTTTTAAAAGAATACTTTTGTGCATTTTGAAAAATACTATGGTGTTTCTTATAACAAAAAAATGTAATATATTGTATTTAAAAAAAATAAAATTTCCAAAATATTCATTAAACAAAATTTTTATTTTTTAAGTCTTTAAAAAAAATATTTTTTATTTTGTAAATACTACTAATGCATTTAACATAAATTTTTTTCAAATCCATTAAAGGAATGTGGTGCTTGATCTGTTTTTCCACGTAGCGAACTAACTTAATTTGGAGGAGTTTGTGTCATTTAAAGCCCAAATGGGCCAGTGCTTTAATTAAGAGGCGATACCATACAACTTATATCAGGAACTGCTGGCTCTTTTGGGAAAGGAACTTCACCCATTGGTGCTTTGTCAAATAATACTTTCTTTAAGAAATGAATAATTAGGGAAAAATTAATCAATTTGAAAAACAAATTTAATATTTTGTTCAATCTTTAATAATTTAGTAGATATAAAAATATAAATGAAATATAATATGTGACCAGGCTTAGTCGTGACTCGATACTTGTGCTCTAAAATTAAAATAAAATGTTTAATAAAATCTTCTTCATACTTATAAGGCTTTTCTCCTGTGTGGGTTCCACAAAAAATAATATGTGACCAGGCCTGGTTATGATTCGATACGTGTGCATTAAAACTTTAAATAAAATCATCTTCACACTTATAAGGCTTTTCTCCTGTGTGGGTTCCACAAAAAATAATATGTGACCAGGCCTGGTTGTGACTCGATACTTGTGCACTAAAATTAAAATAAAATTTTAAATAAAATCTTCTTCACTCTTATAAGGCTTTTCTCTTGTGTGGGTTCCACAAAAAATAATATGTGACCAGGCCTGGTTATGACTCGATACTTGTGCACTAAAATTAAAATAAAATTTAAACTAAAATCTTCTTTACACTTATAAGGCTTTTCTCTAGTGTTGGTTCCACAAAATATAATATGTGACCAAGCCTGCTTGTTACTTGATACTTGTGCTCTAAAATTAAAAACATGTTCCTAAGAATTTGCCTTTGAAGCTGAATTTTGTTTGTTGTTGTAATGATACTGATAATATTTACTTTTTAATTCTAACCTTTTTAAAAAAATTTTAAAATGATGCTACTTTTAATTTTTATCTTAAAATGATTTATAAATAAAGTTTAAATTAAAAATAAACTGAACAAATTAATTAGAACAACAAAAAATATTATGACATAACCAACTTTGATGTTTTTAATTTTGTTTGCTTTTATTTTGACTAGTTGCGTGAAATCAGCAGTTTTGCGCGCCGAAAATAGCAGAAACTATAGAAAATATTAAAACAATAATTTAACAACGCTGCATAAGTAAATTTAATTTTTTTTTTTAAATGCAAAAAAGAAATTAAGATTTCTCAACAACCAATCAACTTTTTTCTTTCAACAACCACTGTTTTTTCAAGTAAAATTTTATTATCTTTTTGTTAAAATTATTTACAAACAATTTTATCACATTTTCTATTTTTTTTTTACTTTCAATTCCACTTTTCTTTATCCCAAAATTATTTTTTATCCATAAATTTCCACCCAATTTGTTCATTTTTCACCAATTTATCCATCTCAATTGGTTTTACCAACTTTCTTTCATTTTTATCCAATTTATACCAAAAATAAAAAAAGTGTTCCTTCCCAATGAATAACCCTATTTGATTATCATTAAATATAATTGTACCGATATGTATATTTGTTTAAAACCGGATTTTGGTATGTTATACACTTATGCGTGTGCATGATGCAACACAAGTAAGTAGAATTAAACTATTATTTGCATGCATTATTCACAAATATCTACATATCTTAGGGGTCTAGGCATTTGGTACGTTACAACTTTTTGAGATAACTCAAAATATATAACAGAAATTTTTGTAAACTATAGAAAGCTATTTTTAATACTATTAATTAACCTTACTTCCTAAATCTATCTACATCCAAAAAAATTTTCGATTTAAAAAAATAAAAAACAAAAAAATTAAAGTGAAGGAATCTTAGTCTTACGTAAAACTCAAAAGTGACATAAGTAGCTAAGTTTTGTATACTTATTATTGTTTAATTGGTAAAAAATTAAAATTTTTTTTTAACTTTAATATCGTAAAAATTTGGTTTATTAACTATGCAATAGTCTTTTGCAATCATATTTCATTGAACCTAATCTAATTCTCTGTAATCAACTTGGACATTCATTTATCGGTTTTTAATATATTGATTATAATGGTTTATGATCACTTTCAACTAAAACTGTTTTACAATATATATATTGATTGAATTTTGAGCATGCAAATGTAATGGCTAGTGCTTCTTTTTCGATTTGAGCATAACCTTGTTGGGTAAATTTTAACAATTTACTTGCATATGCTACTGGCATGAAGTCTTGTAAAAGAATTGCACCAATCCCATTTTGTATAATAATATTTTAAAACTGGTGCATTTGTTAACAGAAACTTTAGATCATTAAACGCTTCATCTTGTCATGGATACCGTAATGGTAGAGAGAGAATGGACGTTCTACTGGTCACGTTGGATGTTAAAAACGCCTTCCAATCGACCAAACGACCTAACCTGTGGAATGCCTTTTACGATGGCTTGCTTGCGCGTTGAGCTCCAGGAAGGAGTCTCCCTGATCGGACAACGTGGCCCTAACCGTAAAGGAAGTGGCCCAGCAGAAACTGAATCAAATCATGAGACAGATCAACCTCTGTATGGGTCAGCACGGGCTCCAGCTTGTGATTCCAAAAACGGAGATCATACTGCTGACCCGACGAAGGGTTCCCACTATATTTGACATAAACGTTGACGATGGCGTGAATCATCACTCGATCCAAACCAGAAAATCGATGAAGTACCTGGGAGTTTTGCTTGACAACAAGCTTAGCTTCTGGAAACAATTTCAGAAGACGAGTGAAAAGGCCGCGTCGGTCGCATCCTTCCTGTCAAGGCTCATGGACAACATTGGGGGGACCAAACCAGGAAAGCGAAGACTTCTGATGTCCATGGTGAACTCCGTTCTGCTATACAGTTCGGAAGTTTGGGCGAACGCCTTCCAAATTAAGAAGTACAGGCATAAGATCTGCTCTATACAGAGACAAGCGGCACTCAGGATCGCCAGCGCATACCATACAGTATCGCTATCGGCGATTCAGGTGGTAGTTAGTGTCCTTTCTATTGACCTGCTAGCATGGTAGCGAAAATTTATATACAAAAAAGTAGAGGAGCGCGAAGTGGCTTCCACCCGCGCCCGCTCAAATGCCATGATTACATGGCAGGGACGATGGGACAGCGACAAGTGTGGCCGACGGACGCACAGACTAATTCCGGACCTAGAAGCTTGGACGGGACGCGAACATGGGGAGGTGGATTTCTATCTCATCCAGTTCTTAACAGGTCACGAATACTACCGTGACATGTTGAGGAAGTGGCAGAAGGTGTTAACACGGCAGTGCCTACACTGTCCGGGTGAGTTAGATACCGTAGAGCACACATTCTTTGGATGTTTGCGTTTTTCTGAGGGGTGCCCGCCATTCCCGATTTGGAGGACAGAGACGGCGGTCCCGGAAATGGTACGTAATTCTGAAAATTGGAACAAAGTAGCAGAGTACGTAAGGGCCACCTTGCTGAAGAAGAAAGAGGAGGGCTTTTTACCGTAGAAAGCTCTCCTGTCCCTAGGCAGGGAGAAAGACAGCGGCCAGCTGCCTAGACTGCGCGTCCTAAACTGAAGTTATACCTGAAAAGGGAATTTCGTTTTGGGACAAACAAGCGCGAGGGGTTTAAAATGTGTTTATCCAGTAAGAATCTGGAGCGTAGCCGGCAACCGCGATCGCCGGTGGTCTCCCAGTTGTACACTTTATACAAAGTGTACAACCGGGCGGTCATGTAAATTTGCGGGTCTTTAAGGCCCGCAAATACTCCATCGCTGATGCAAGATTCACATATTTCTTGCTTTTGAAAAAAATAAAAATATATTTGTGTTAATTATAAACTTGTTATTTTAAACTTTAAACAAGACCCTTTTTACTAAAAATGTTTTTGTTAAGTATTTTGATAAATAAATTATTTATGTAATAAATAATAATAGTTTTTAATAGTAGTAATCTAAAAATTAAAAAAAAACTTTCAATTTACTTTTTTAATTCACCTTTTTTTTAAATAATATTAGTAAAGAAAGCCTAGTTTAAAGTTTAAAATAACAAGTTTATTAATAATATAAACACAAAAATATTTTTATTAACAAACTACATTAAAATATGTATATAGGAAGAGTTGCACGAGGCAACTGCGCGCGCTTCATCTCAAGAGCAAATATTTTTGGTGTCTGAGAAGCCGAAAATTTTGCTCGCGAGATACATAAATTTAGTGGGGTGAGACACCTGCGATTTGTCTTCTCGTGCAACCAATTCATTTCCAGTGTAATCTACGAGACTGCGCATGGAACAAGATTGATGAGAGTAACTGCTGGAGCAATTGATCCCAATCTGTATTGGGGAGGATAGAATAGAAACGAAGGAACACTTAAAGTACTTGGGAGTGCTGTTGGACACGAAACTGATATTCATGGCGCAGATTCAAAGAAGCACGAAGAAGGCTGCCAGGCTCACTACTGCGCTAAGCAGACTAATGAAAAACACGTGTGGACCTAAGACTAGAAAGCGCAGGCCTCTATGTGCATAAAGAAGGTCACTTATGCGTCTAAGCTTACGAGGGTCCAGAAGCAATGAGCCCTGCGAATATCCTGTGCCTATCGCAAAGTGTCCTTGGAGGCAGCTTATGTCATTGGCATTGTAATCCCGATAGGTAGAGATAAATATAGGGCATGGGAACGTTAATTATTTTTTGATCCAATTCTTAAGTGGACATGGGCTTTTTTGCTCCTATTTCTTTTGGATCCAAAAGATTAATTGCGCTGAATGTATATACTGCCCTGGCAAACAAGACACGCCTGAACATACATTCTTCGAATGCAACAGATAGACCATTAAAAAGACGGAATTTTAATCAGATGGAATGTCGGAGTCCTTAACCACACTGGCGAGTCACTGGATTCAAGTCAAAAGTTAGAGTTTACGAATAGAACTAAATGGCCTGTTTTCAGGTAATGTGTAAACGGTCCCGGAATAGGCTTGCATAGGGTAGGAAGGGAGTGGAGCTTTAGTGGATAAAGGCAAGGTAACTCGAGTCCCGCATAACTGTCAGGTAAGATGTTGAAGAGTATACTGCGTAACGCATTTCTCTACTACCTATGATATAAAAAAATCGATATATATATACAAACCCTCCACTTTCAATAATGTGAAGTACAGAATTTAAAATATGATAATTATACTACAATAGCTGAAAATTTTGATTAATTAAGTAATTGTGGATTAAAAAATGACAAAAAAAAATGTCAGCGATATGTAATTTTTAAGATTTAATTAAGTTTCTTTTTATAATTTTAACATTAATTAATAATATATTTATTAATAAATTACTCTTATAAAAACTGTAAAAAACTAATGTTGCATAAAAAAAATTTGTTGCGTACTGTGAATTATTGTAAATATACCTTTATTGTAATATAATATGTAAACACACCTTAATGTATATATTTGAAAGAGATAGGTACCTGTCATTGGACAGTACGCACTCAGCCGTATACCAGTACACACGTTTAATAAATCATAGTATATTATTTCACACAGTTTCTATATTATTACCTCCACTCGCATCCACTCCAATATTCCACCAATTAACCTTTAATTTATGGAAGTTCCGTTCATTTGGTCCTTCGAGCTTTTATATAGAAATATTTTTTAATTTTTTTTTTTTTTTTTTTTTTTTTTTTTTTTTTTTTTTATTTATTTAAAGAATTGACGGGACAAACCCTTTTACATTATTTTACAATATATGAAAGAAAATTAAATTTTTAGTATTTACATTAAAATAATTAAAGATTAAATATATAACAAAATAATTATATTATTGAACAATTAGAAATGAAATAATTCAAATTAAAGGTATAGATGTTGAATAGCCATACAATAAAATATTTTTAAGTATCAACAATTTATATTATGCAAATTTACCAAGGTGTATTTTTAAACTCTTAATAAAACTAACTTCAGATCCATTAGATATATCAATTTTTTTATTAATCATATTAAAACTTTCTATTATTCTGTAAAGAGAAGATATTTTGTTATTTCACTGGAATCCTGTAGGTAAACTAAACAGAATATTTCTATCTCTGAGGCCTGATCTTTTAGGAACATGCAGATTAATAGTTGATAAAATTTCAGTAGAATTAATTTAATTTAATCAAGAAATTAATTAAAAAATCATAAATCAGCACCACGAGGTTTCAAGTTTTTATTCAAGTGAAAAAGGATATTGGATGTTAAAGTTTATTGATTTTTTTTATCTAAAGTGGATAGATCAACGTTATTATTAATTAACTCTTTAAAACTGTGTGTAATTAATTCAAAAATATTATTATTATGGTCAAAAGTTCTAAATTTTAAAAAGTGATTTTCACGTGTTATGCTTATTTAAAAAATAATTATTTGCAAAACAAAACTTTATATTTACAAGCAAGCAAATAATTAATGAGTGCCAAAAAAAACATTTAAAAAAAAAATAAATTATTCAAAAAATTTTAAAGTTAAAAAAAAAGTGTATTATAAAAAAAAAGAAAATCGTCATATTTGAAGAGGGGATAATATATAATCATACCAGCGTGTCTCTCTCTCACACACATATTCTCAGCTATATAAGCGTTATGCGCACGCATCTTCTTAAGTAGACGACAACAAACTTCAGTTGCCGCCATATTCTTTTTATTGGGGAAGCAGAAGCACGCATTCAAGTTTTTCTCTCTCTCTCTCTCTCTTCGCTCTTACTTACTTCAACGACGACATCTACCAGTAACCGGCATCATACGCAACGACGCACTGGTCACGACGCGTGCTCCAATCATATTCATTGTCTGCAACGTGGCTAAATATTTGTCTACTGCTGGTGTCTCTTTTAAACTTAAGTTACGTTTTCTTCTTTATTTATTTATTTATTTATTTTTAATTATTTTTTTATAATAATAATAATACAAAAATAATTAAGCTCTTTTTTCCGTACACTTTTTGTGATAATTTATTCTTTTTAATTTCTTAAATTTTTTCTAGCAAATAAATTCAATAATCAATATAAAGTTAACCTTAAAATCAAAATTTTAATTAATTTTTATTTATATCTTGGTCATATTATTAATTAACTTGACGTTACCTAGGTCTCTAAATTAAATGCTGGACATCAAGAGGTCTACCATAAACTGTAGCTGTTTGGGCTGTCTTGTCAATCAGTGGGAGTACCTGGACATCATTTGTAGATCTCATCAATCAAGATATAATTTTCTTTATCATGAGGACTATGTTTTAAAATATGTTAGATTTTTATTATTTTTTATTTTTACTCTTTTACTTAAACATAAGTCATAATGTTTAATTTAAAAATCTATAACGTATATCATTGTTCTCGGGAAGCAAGGTTTAACTTTCTTAGCTTAAATTTTGACATTTATTATAAAGTTAAATATTCTTAAATTTTCTATAAATATTGTAAAAAAAACTTAGTAAATTTTGTCATAAAAAAAAAATTATCTAAATTCTTTAATTTAAAATGATAATTCATTATGATAAATTTTTCTTATAAGTACAATTATTTTTTTTGACATTTCTTACAAATATCAATAAACCGTAATCTGTATAAAAAAGAAGAGTGGTAGATGTCAAAATTTGTAAATTTATGTATTTTCTTTCAACATTTAGCGATTAAACTCAATAATCCATATTCTAATAGGAGAGTAGCAAATGTTAATCTTGTAAATTCTTAAAAAACTCACCGACATTTCTCGACCAAAAACTCATTAATCCGTAATCTAATAAAAGATGGGAGAGTGGGGGATGTCAAGCAAAAAATGCATTTAATTCTATGTACTACAACACATGACAAAATTTACTCAAGTTTTATAATTCATAATCACATAATCTTAAATCCTAAATGTAATTATTATTTAATTTTCATACTAAAACTTTGTTCAATAATTCATGCTATAATTTTTTATACTATAATTTTATAATTGTATCTCAATCTTTAATTTAGTAATTTTTCACCTGTGATGTAAAATTAAGTGGGGAGGAATACTGAACCACATTTTATAATCACTAAGATGAGATAAAATTATTAAAAAAATTTCAAATTTAAATTCAAATCATTTAATGAGGTATTATAAATTACTTTTAATTCCGGTTTAAGAAGGTTAGACTGAGTTTCCCAAAAACAGTTAAAATTATATTAGCGGATCAGTCATAAACCATAATTCTTAAACTTAGTCTTCAAATGGTTTCTTAAATCAATACTTGTATTGCTAATCACAAATGATAGTCCTAAATACTCTTATTGATTGCTAGGATCGTTTTGACTGGCAATAGTTATTGATAATCATCTTAATGTAAATCAATATTATATGTTCATTCTTATTATTCAATCATTTTCATTGTATATATCGCTCATTTTCATTTTTTTTGCAAAAATAGTTTTACGTGGTCGTATATACCGATTGAAGTAAGAATTTAGAAATTTTTTTGTCTTAAAGTTTGTATTTCAAAAAGTTGTTGATCATACACCATAAAAATTAACATAATTTTAAGTTGAAAAAAAAATTTGTGGCTAAAATATGACAAAAAAGCCGTTACCGTTCCCCTAAAAAGCCTTTACCGTTCCTATTAAGAACTTGCTGTTTTAAGCAAAATAAGTGCATGGATATTTATTTCCTTTTTTTTAAAGTTTGTATTTCACTTAACTTTAAACGTACCAACAGCTATTTAACCTTAAATGCATGTTTTAATTGCTATTTTAGTTTAAATTTCGTATTTATTCACAAAAGCATAAAAATACTTTTTTATACCTCAAGAAATAAACGGTTTAAAGCACAATAATAAAAATTTTTTAATTTTACTAAGTTTTTATGACAATAAAAAGTTGATCCTTTGATAAAAAAAACTTTTACTTTTTGTTTTATAAAAATTACAGCGCTCAAACAAGATTTTTATATTATTTTTTTTAAATCTATTTTTACAAAAAAAATGAAAATGAGCCATATATAAACTCATTTTCTAAAAATATCTCAATATCTTCATATTAGTATTGTGAATCTATTATTCTAAATTGTGAAGATACAAATCTATAATTATGTATATAAATTATTAGACTTTTTAAAAACACATAATAATGTAATTTAAAAAAATTGTTTGTAAATAATATTTCAATTCTTAAATTCTTTTTTATATTAAAATAATAATTTTTTACTTTGATAAAAAATTAAGCCAGGAGAATGTTCCGTACTGTAAATTATTGTAAATATACCTTTATTGTAATATAATATGTAAACACGCCTTAATGTATATATTTGAAAGAGATAGGTAATATCAAGCGCTACCTGTCATTAGACCGTACGCACTCAGCCGTATACCAGTAAACACGTTTAATAAATCATAGTATATTAATCACACAGTTTCTATATTATTACATCCACTCCAATATTCCACCAATTAACCTTTAATTTATGGTAGTTTCGTTCAAAATTATAAATTTTTTAATTATTCAATAATAAAAATAAATATTCATTTAAAGTCAGTCACTATAATATTTTGGCTTCTTCAATTTCACAATAAAAATTTCAATTAAAAAAAAAAATTAAAAATAAAATAAAAAAATTTGAATAAAAATTTAAATAAATTTTAATTTCAAAATTTCACACTACCAATATAACCTAACAAAGCATACTGGCACTAATTTTTTATTATTTTCGTTATTCACTTCTTTTACAATATTTTTTTCAGTAATACATTAAAATACTAATAATTTTGAAACCAATAGTAATACATTTTTATTAATAATTACTAAAAATTATTAAAAGAATTTGATTCCGATTAATTAATTACTACAACTTATGAATAAAACAGACATAAATGTGCGTGCACAACCATTTTATTTATTAAATTTTTTACCGGGCTACTGAAGCACGAAAATTGCGCATTCATTTCAAGAAATAAAGTGACATACAGTACAAAATCGTTAGTGAGTAGAGGTGGACGATACGAGACGATTCCGAGACTTTAGGCTTGTCTCGTCTCGGTATCGGAATTTTCAAAATTTTGCGGTATGGTCTCAGTCTCGTATTCGAGAAAGTCTTGAAAAAATTAAAGTTTTTCTTCAGGAAAATTATAAAATTAAAATTATCAACTATTTATATACAAACAATTACAAATTTATAAATTCCCGCGAGACTAAAGCGCCCTCTGAGATGAGTTTTTTTTATGGACAATAAAATAACCTTAAAATTTTTATCAAGCAGTTATTCTTTTGCAAAATATTGTTTTTGAATAAAGCTGTATAGATTTGAAAAAAAAAGCTTTTATCTGCAATAAATTACTGTAACGTATTTTTAAGATTTAAAATAATAATGAAGCATTCTATTAATACTTCTGAAAGAAATTCTAAAAAGAGCTGTTCAGATATTACGACATAAAATTCTCAAGAATCTCTCTCTGAGATAATTAGAGATGAAGATGATAGTATACTTTTTCAATTTGGTATAATTTAAAAAATAAAAAAATTCCTTAAAAAAATGAGATATTTTAATCTTTCAATTTAAAATTTCGCTACTTTAACATAATCGCTCTTAAAAACATGAAAAGATATCTACTTATGTAAAATTTCCCGCGAAATCCAATTTTTCGGTCAGATTTTTGATTGATCACGTGACTTGGCGGGAATTTTGAAATTTGTAAAAAATGATCTTTTAAAAGCTGCTATTTTTTATCTAGAGCTCCCAAAAAGCAGTGTCCCATCGAAATTTTCTTTTTGCTAAAAAATATAAGGTTTAGGGAAAATTTTAAGCCTGGTCAGAAGATTTTTCACTAATAAGCATTTGAGAAATCGACTTTAGAAAAAAACAGTCTATCTTAGCAACTCCTCGCGCATGCGCTACTCAAAAAAAAATTTTGACCCCATAATCGGATAGCCAGGGAAATTTTTGATGCCAATGTAAGTTTTTTACAGCAATAATAAAAAAAATTATGACTCATTTTTCTTACATTTTTTACAAAAGTACGAAACACAAAAATGGCTGACAAAAGCTCTGAGAGGCCAAAAATTGGGCTGGTGAGTTATTGTTGGTAGTACTTTCAGAAAAAAACACTTTATGGCAGTTTTGAAGACCCGTCCATACAAATCGCCCTCACTTCATTTAAATCTACCCATATATAAAAATAAAATATTACTTTATATTTATATCTAACAAAATTATTAAATACACAGAATTCTTGTTATATTCTGTCGAGCATCGCGAGGCCCTACAGCTAGTTTCTATTAAAATTTAAATTTAAATACTCTAATCACACATTTTAAATTTTATTCATAACTTATTTTTTTATTTAAAGAACTTAATGTTTTTCATTTAGATTTTCTAATATATATATTTTTTTTACCACGGCCACGTCTGGACTCAGCAATGTTGGGCAGACATAAAAAATACATGTAAAATAAATTTTAATTGAAAAAAAAAATGAAAACTATACTGTATAGATAATATCCTCAACTGATTTAATGTACACATTACAAAAAAAAATAATAATAAATTAAATTATATATGTTAAGACCAACAGATCACGTGCCGACTCTCAGGCCAGAAAGTTTTCAAACATATACTCGGTGTTCTGTCTAAAAATGTATTTATGGCTGGGAATAAAGAAACATAGCATACAATCGTTGGCCAGAGGGGAAAGGCAGCGGCCAACTGCCTAGGCTGCGTGTCCCAAACTGAATGTAAACCTGAAAAAAGAGTCCTGGGATTAGGGCAAACAAGCGCAGGGGGGTTTAAAATGTGTTTACCCAGTAAGAATCTTGGACGAAGTCGGCGACCGGGAACGTCAGCAAAGTCTCCCAGTTGTACTTGTACTGTACAACTGGGCGATCATGGAAATTTGCGGGTATTATACAAGGCCCGCAATCACTCCATGGCTGATGCAAGATTCTCATATTTTCCATGAAAAAAAAAATCCTTGGCCAGAAAGATGAATTTGCTAGCCATGTATCATAACATACTATTTTTATATTTCAATAATAATAATATTAATTAATAGCTTTTTTTTAATTTCTTTTTTTCTGTGCCTATTATTCTAAATACTTTTAACATAATTTATAATTAACTAAAGTCTTATTAATTAAAGTCATCTTATTATTGTAGTTATGAGTGAAGGAATAAATAAATTGTAGATAAGTAATTATTAATAACTGCAGTTTTATTTGATATAATAATAAAATAAAGTTTTATTACTTACTTTACCTACTTTTGAAAAAGTATAATATTTTTAATATTTTATGAGATTGACACTATATTTTCCTTGCGAATTTTCTGTTATATTTTTTTAAGGATACTTTTTCAAATTAGGCTAAAGAATTTATTGATATCTAGAATTAGCCTGGGATGTCTATATATTTTTTTTTAATATATTTTTTCAAATAAGTCTAAAGAATTTATTGATATCTTGGATTAGCCTGGAATTCCTAAGATTTTTTTACACATTAGACATCTCAAATTTACATTACACCTTTTGTTGTTTTTTTTCTATCCCTGCCGGATCCGTAAGGCAATAATTAAATTATGCATAATTAATATTATCAAAATGCTAACTTAACTAACTTAAAAATTATTTTTTTTATTGAAAATATTGGCTTACAGACCCGGCAGGGATAGAAAAAAAGCAACAAAAAGTGTAATGTAAATTTGAGATGTCTAATGTATAAAAAAATCTTAGGAATTCCAGGCTAATCCAAGATATCAATAAATTCTTTAGACTTATTTGAAAAAATATATTAAAAAAAAATATATAGACATCCCAGGCTAATTCTAGATATCAATAAATTCTTTAGCCTAATTTGAAAAAGTATCCTTAAAAAAATATAACAGAAAATTCGCAAGGAAAATATAGTGTCAATCCCATAAAATATTATACTTTTTCAAAAGTAGGTAAAGTAAGTAAAGATACCATAACAGTCGCAAGGTTAAAAAAAAAAAACAATGTGAAGCAATTAATAAAACTATAAAATAATGAATAAAAAACGCTGCCAAATTATGGGCACTAAGATTCCTCAAGCAATGACAAATATTCAATTCGTCATGATATGTGAGTCTGGCGCTCCCTAGAACGGTAACTACTGATGATCTCCAAAGCATTGTTCAAAATTAAAAAACGCAATTCTTCTTAAAATCTTAATCTTCGGTTATTTTAAATTATTAGATTGTTTTAAAACCTGTTATTTAATACAGAATAATTTTAGAATAGATTAAAAAATATATTTTAAGAATGATTTTTAAACTTTAATAAATTAAAGTATACTTAAATGTTAAAACTAAGTTAAGCCTTATTTCTTATAATCACGAGTTATTATCTGTATCTGAGCTTTTAAGGTCCAGAAAAAAGGTTTAAGATTAAAATTTATTTGATTTTGATATAATAATCCTAATGAATCTATTTTTTTATATTTTCTTAAACTTTCAGGCCATAAATATTGTGAAATGAAATTTTATAGCCTAAGCTAAGTAAAATTTAATTTAAGCAAAAGTAAGCAGCTAACTATTCTTATGAATTTTTTTTTCATAGGAGTGCCATTTTTCAATCCCCATAAACTGCAATTTTCATCACTGATTCTCTCATTGCTATTGTCAATAAACCAAATTCCTATTTTTGGCCCAAAATGTCCAATTTTTAAATTTCTTCCGAAGTTGTAATTTTCTTGTAGGTCTCAAAAATTTTTTATTAGCTCTGAGTTTCCACTAATTTTTTACTCGTTCATTTTTTATTATTCGCTTTGCAGATAGAATATTTTAAAGACAGAGTCTCAATTTAAGATTTGGAAAAAATTGTATTTTATCACTAACTTTGTGGAGTCATATCTCGGAAATATCTAAAGCTAAAAAGACGAGAAAGAAAGATTTAGAAATTTTAAACTTGTACAATATTTTTAAGACCTGCAAAATTTATTTTCATCATAAACATTACAATTTTAGCAGCAATTTAAAATTTGGTCATTTTAGGCCAAAAATACAGCTATGAAAGAATCGGTGATAAAAAATTGCAGTTAATGGGGATTGAAAGGTGGCACTTACACGAAAAAAATGAGATCAGCCAGAAGTATTTTAATTGAATTGCAAGATGATAGCGTTATTTGAAAATTTGCCTCTAAACCTTGCTCAAAATCCTATTTCATAATAAAATATTGTAGTAACATTGAGCCCTGCGTTCCTAGGCCCAAAAGACGTGTTTGAATAAATGGAGGGTACCTTAGATGTTTTTGTAACATATTAAAGTCATCCATAACTAGAGATTGTAATTTGGCGTCCCAAATATTCCATTCTTCCCTTGTTAGACTATAAAATGTTATCTCAAAACATTTATGGCCCGAAAGTTTAAGAAAATGTAAAAGAGTAGATTTATTAGGAATATTATAACGAAATCAATCAAATTTTAATCTCAAACCTTTTTTCCGGATCCCGAGGTTTAATTTAGTTTTAACTTTTAAGTATACTTTAATTTATTAAAGTTTAAAAATCGTTCTTAAAATATATTTTTTAATCTATTCTAAAATCATTCTGTATTAAATAACAGGTTTTCAAAGAATCTAATAATTTAAAATAATCGAAGATTAAAATTTTAAGAAGAATTGCGTTTTTTAATTTTAAACAACGCTTTGGAGATCCTCAGTAGTACCGTTCTAAGGGGCGCCAGACTCACATATCATGACGAATATGAGTTGATATGTATATATACGTATATGTGTATACGCGTATCTGGTATCACGGCGAGAATTTTATTTACATAATTACAGGAGCATCGGTAGTGCGACCCGTTTCATACTTTCATACTCGCACTAACGTAGCTTACTGTATTATACATTAAAAAGGTTCTATCTAACCTGAAGGATTATTTATTTTTTTATTTTTTTGTTTAAAATAATACCAAATCTAAGTTTCTGCAGTTAATTAAATTACAAAAACATATTAAATTATATTAATCCAAAATCCTTGTAGTAAAACATATTATTTATTTAATAAAAAGAATTTTTAATTTATCTTGTTCCAATGTATCTAACTTTGCGCTCTTTCTTTTTCTTATGCTTAGTAATTTATATATCTCCATCTCTAGAGTTCAGGGGAGACTTTTTCTCTATCCTTATTTATAAAAATGAAAATATAGTGTATAGCATTCATATTCATATTTATATACATATAGAATTATATTTCTATGTATATTACTGGTGTACTATACTATATACAGCGCGGGAAAAGAAATCACGGAGTAAATATAGTAAAAATATAAGCGCGGAAATTATGTCATTGAAGTCTGGAACGTTCGTGGAAAAATTCCCAACCTAAAAATGAAAAAAAAAATTATTTTAAAAAGAGAAAAATTCCTAAGTGGATTTTTGCTTAAAATTTTAGCAGTAAATGATTCCTTGTTGCAAAAGCTACAAAATACAAAAAAAAATATCATTTTTGAATCCCGGCAAACGGTAATAAATGTAAAAATAAAATTTTTAAGAATTCTTTGTATTTCGTTTTTTCTTACATTAGGAATAGTATGCAAAAAAATCATTTGCGATAGTTTTCTCTTTCAAATTTAGAATAATTTGATCACAAATTTTTATGATTTTAAGTCCGGCAAAGATATTTAAAGTCAAAAAATAAAAAAACTTGGATAGGTTAGAATCATATTTTTAAAATTTTTCTTTATAATAATTAGGGATTTTGTAAAAAAAAACTCTTATCTACATGAGCATTTTTAATAAATACTTCGTTCTATACCAAGTTATACGGATGCACAAGCCTGGAAATCGTTTATTTTCTCCATTTTAAATTTGAATTCTAGTTACTTACTTGGTACCACTGTGCACTTCTAGCACCTCAATTAAGTTGTAATAAAAACGAATTCCAGGCTTGTGCATCCGTATAACTTGGTATAGAACGAAGTATTTATTAAAAATGCTCATGTAGATAAGAGTTTTTTTTTACAAAATCCCTAATTATTATAAAGAAAAATTTTAAAAATATGATTCTAACCTATCCAAGTTTTTTTATTTTTTGACTTTAAATATCTTTGCCGGACTTAAAATCATAAAAATTTGTGATCAAATTATTCTAAATTTGAAAGAGAAAACTATCGCAAATGATTTTTTTGCATATTATTTCTAATGTAAGAAAAAACGAAATACAAAGAATTTTTGAAAATTTTATTTTTACATTTATTACCGTTTGCCGGGATTCAAAAATGATATTTTTTTTTGTATTTTGTAGCTTTTGCAACAAGGAATCATTTACTGCTAAAATTTTAAGCAAAAATCCACTTAGGAATTTTTCTCTTTTTAAAATAATTTTTTTTTTCATTTTTAGGTTGGGAATTTTTCCATGAACGTTCCAGACTTCAATAACATCGGAAATTTAAAAATTTATATAAACTTTTAATTAAGCTTCTTTTGCGATGAAATTTGTGTACTACTAATTGAAAATTTTCCATTATAAAATTATATTGATTATTAATAAAATTCATTGAAAAATTAAGTTTCGAAACTAAAATTCAGAATTAAACAAATGCAATAAATTTTTCAAATCAAACATTTTATTAAATAATTAATTGCAGAATTAAATTTTTGCAATTTAAAAGTTGTATCCAGTATTTAAATATTAAATTTTATTAATTATTATATTAGCTTTCACTAAATATCTAAAAATATTAAAAAATAACTGATATCGGCTAAAAAAAAAACTTTAAAAAGTAAAAATGTGCGTTTCATACTATTTGGTTTGTAATTAAATCTCAAAAAACAACTGATATGCTTTATAAGTTTGGTTTCAGATTTTGATTCCGCTTAATAGAATATTTAATATTTTCTTTGATTACCCACTTAAATCTCATCCTAGCAGAAAAATTGGGGTTTATTGAATCCAGTGTTGATTTTCCATACCAAGTTTTAAAACCACTGGGTTTCAATAAACCCCAATTTTTCTGCTAGGATGAGATTTAAGTGGGTAATCAAAGAAAATATTAAATATTCTATTAAGCGGAATAAAAATCTGAAACCAAACTTATAAAGCATATCAGTTGTTTTTTGAGATTTAATTACAAACCAAATAGTATGAAACGCACATTTTTACTTTTTAAAGTTTTTTTTTTTTATATCTATACTATAAGCAGCTGTGATTTTTTTTTTATTTTACGACTGTACGGGCCCGTTTTTAAATATCTATTTTTATTCATGTTCTCCTGATACATTTGGATATACAAAATTCAAAATATTTTAAGGAATTCATGTACCAATATTATATGTATACTAATTCTTGCGTTATTATTACCTAATAACAGAAAAGAATAAAAATCCCCTTGCCTTATAATTTAAATATAATGTAATGATATATTTTTATTAAAAATTATCAGGATTCCTCTTCTTTACTTATAGCTACTGGATCAAAAAATTGAAAAGATTCCCTTTAATTAATCGCAGTAAATCGAGATTTCAATATTCGCTGCGATACATCGCATAAATGCGATATAAAAAACGTAAGTCAGATGAAAAATGCGATAAATCGCAAAAATGCGATTAAAAAAACGTAAGTCAAACCAAAATTTCGATATTTCGATATCTCAGCCTTCTCCGATCGTGAGTTATATGTAAAAATATGTCCCTCTCACTTAGAAGCAAGGAATATAGAGTGAGAGAATAAAAAGAGATATATGGGTCGATATTCCTCAAGTGTATGTAAAC
The DNA here is from genome assembly GCA_022575985.1 of Anagrus nilaparvatae. Lineage (NCBI taxonomy): Eukaryota > Metazoa > Arthropoda > Insecta > Hymenoptera > Mymaridae > Anagrus > Anagrus nilaparvatae. The sequence goes on along the minus strand of JAKSXM010000247.1, from coordinate 9,018,216 downwards.
CTAATGCTTGGGTCTTCAAATCGGTCCCAAAATATTTTTCCTTCAAAGTACTATCGAAAATAAGTTACCTCCCCAATTTTTAGCCTTCTAGGTCTTCTCCTTGATTTTTTACAGCCAAATTACTTTTTTTTGTGCTTTTTATTTTTTTTAATTTTAAAAGCGCAAAAATTACTAAAAATTGTCTCAGACTCTTATTTTATTGCAAAAAAAGTTTTCCTCATAAGCCCGGATAGGAAATTTCCCTGGCTATCCGATTCCGTGGTTCAAAATTTTATTCGAGATGCGCATGCGCGAGAAATCGAGTAAATACGTTACAACTTCTAGCATTCATAACTCCCCAGCAGACAAACCAATTTTACTTTTGAAATACTCAAAATTTTTGTCTTCATGTACATTTTATGGTAAAATTTTTGTTTTGTTTTTTGGCTCCCATAAAAATCTAGAGCAAAAAAACTGATTCCAAAATTTTCGCTTTTTAAAAATTTCAAATTTTCCGCCAAGTCACGTGACCAATCAAAAATCTGACCAAAAATTCGGATTCCGCGGGAAATTTTACATAAGGATACCAATTTTTGTGTATTTTCAAAATTTCGTATCAATTTTACGAATTTTTAAATTTTTCCCCAAAATACTTGAAATTTCAAAAAAAATTCATTTATCAAAAAAAGGTTGTTTTATTGATTTTTTCACACTGTGCGAGTATTTTTTATATGAATGAGATAGAATGATAGTAAGGTATGGCAGGGATGCAGGAGAAATAATACTTGTATTCAAAAAACTTTTAATACATAGATATCAGGATAGATACTATCGGTTTGAAAAAGATGTGAATTTCTCGTTTTTTCTAAATATTTTGGGTAAAAATAGAGATATTTTTTAAAGAAACAAACTTTTTTTGAAAATTTGACTATATTTTTACAATCTTACCAAAGGAATATAGTTCAACTTTATTAGTTTCTGTTTTATTGCAAATATAAGTCAAAAAACAAGAATTTTTTGAAATTTTTTTTTACTCCGCTGCTTTACGGACCTCAAAAAAGTGTCGAAAAAATCATTTTTTTCTGGACAAATTTTTACCACTGATAATATGACTCTTTATTTACACGTTGCTGTTTTAAAAATTAGAAAATATTAATTTGCAAATTTTCTGTGACCTTTGAACACCCCGGGTGTCCATTCTCTGGAAAAACCTGGAAAGTCTGTAATATCATGGAATTTTTTTTAGGGACTAGAAAAGACTGGAAAGTCATGAAATTTTTTTTATAGTCTGGAAAAAGTTAACTTTTATTTATTTTTTATAAATTTTTTCTATTAAAATTAAGAATTTTAATATTTTTTATTTTTAAAAAGTCAAAATTATTCGCTCTATTTTAGTAAAATATAATACTTAAATATATATATTAAAGTAAACCTAAAATTGGAGTTTAAAAAAAAACTTTGCTCCCCGGGTTTTTTTGTGAACTTTTGGTCATAAAAAGTTCCCAGCTCCAAGGATTTCGCTTTTGCTCTTCAAAAAAGTGTGCCTGTAAGTACTTCCACGGTGACCTGGAAGCGTTTTATTATGCGATCAAAATGACAAAAAAAACCGAATGGTGGGGTGTTTTTACACTATAAAATGTCTGCGAATTTCCTATCCCGGACCTTCTATCCAGCTACATTAAGCGTTTGCTGACAATATTTTCATATTTTCAATATTGTCTTGATTTTTATAATGGATTTCCTTAAAATTATGACCCTGAAAAACGACAAAATTCGATTTTGTTTATGTAAGACGTGGTCGAATTTCTGGGGAAAAAATATACAAGATCCTCTTGTAAATAATATTCAGAAAAACATATTTTGAAAACCAATAACCTTTTATAATGGAATCTCTTAAAATTGGGACCCTGAAACACGACAAAAATCGATTTTTCTCATATAAGAGGTGGTCAAAAGCGAAAATAAATGATTTCATCGGATTTCTGGGGAGAAAATACATAAGTCCCTTTAGTAAATAATATTTAGAAAATTTTATTTTGTAAACTAATAAATTTTTGTGATTGTTTTCCTTAAAATTGGGATCCTGAAACACGAAAAAAAATCAATTTTTCTCATATAAGAGGTAGTCAAAAGTTAAAATAAATGGTTTCTTTGGATTCCTGGGGAAAAAATACATAAGTCCCTTTAGTAAGTAATATTCAGAAAAATTTATTTTGTAAACTAATAAAATTTTGTGATTGGTTTCCTTAAAATTGAGACCCTAAAACACGACAAAAATTTTCATACAAAACATGTTCAAAAGCTAAAATAAATAGTTTCATCGGATTTACGGGGAAAAAATATACAGGATTTTCTTTTAAGTAATATTCAGAAAAACTTATTTTGAAAACTGCTAACTTTTTATAATAGATTTCCTTAAAATTGGGACCCTAAAAACGAATAAAATCGACTTTTCTCCTATAAAACGTGGTCAATAGCTAAAGTAAATGGTTTCATCGAATTCCTGGGGAAAAAATAGACAAGTCCCTCTTGTAAATATTATACAGAAAAGTTTATTCAGAAAACTACACAACTTTTAAAATTGTTCCCCTTGAATTTCAGACCCTAAACAGTAACGAAAATCGATTTTCATCCTATAAAATGTGGTCAAAAGCTAAAATAAATGGTTTCATCGGATTCCTGGGGGAAAAATACTATGGGATATAAATTTGAACATAATCTAAAACAGTATTTAAAACCACTAGAAAAACTAAAAGTTTTAAGAAAATCCCAATTTTGAGGAGACCAAAAAAAAACTTTCGAGAGCCATCGTGGGCTCAAAAATCGATGTTTTGGTTTGAATCCAACGAGAAACTTATTTTTTTTACTTATATTTTCGAGTTCTGCAGGCGCGTTAGGAATCCCGGATACTTCGAAAAAAAAAAACCAGTCTTATAAAAAAAACCAGTCTTATAAAAAAATTCAAATCATCATTATTCAAATTATGAAAATATTGACAGCAAACGCTTAAAGTAGCTGGATAGAAGGCCCGGATAGAAAATTCGTAGACATTTTTTAGTGTAGAAAAGACCCCAATATACAGTTTTTTTTGTCATTTTGATCGCATAATAAAACGCTTCCAGGTCACCGTGCTTCAATTTTCCCATTTAAATAACATGGAAATTTTGACTTTTCAGCTTCCTAATTATTTACAAAGCTTGTAGAATGTTTTGGAAAGCTGCTAATCGATGTAAAATACTATATTTAAATATATAAAAAACGATACCCAACCTGAAGTAGCCAAAAATAGTATATTACGAGCCTGGGTCCAGAAAAGTAAAGATTGGTCTAAATCGCACGTAAATTACCATCCGAGGCGAAGCTGAGGTTGGTATAAACTGCGATTTGGGCAATTATTTATTTATGAACAGGGGTCGTACACAATTTTTCTTCGTCAGTGCGGGAAATACGTGCTTTCTGGCCGCTGACGAGAAAAAAAATTTTTCAAGTGATTTTACCGGTAATAAGAGTAAAAAAAAATCACCATTTAAAAAATATGGTTTCATGTAATTTAAATGGAGCATTTTTTTACATTTATTACTGGTAAAATCGCTTGAAAAATATTTTTTTTGGTTACTTCAGGTTGGGTATCGTTTTTTATATATTTAAATAGTACTTTCTATCGATTAGCAGCTTTTCAAAACATTTTGCAAGCTTTGTAAATAGTTAGGAAGCTGAAAAGTCAAAATTCCCATGTTATTTAAATGGGAAAATTGAAGTACTTTCCGACACGCTTTTTTGAAAAGCAAAAGCAAAATCTTTGGAGCTTGGGACTTTTTATGACCAAAAGTTCACGAAAAAAAAAGGAAAAAAAGGAGCAAAGTTTTTCCAACTCCAATTTTAGGTCCACTTTAAAGGTTTACTTTTTTTTCCACTTTTTACTCCAATTATATATATATATATATATTGATATATATATATAATTAGACTGTGTCTTATTTTTTTTTTTTTCGATATTTTTTGGCTCCCCCCATTTTTTTCGAATATTTTGGTAATAAAAAACACCCAGCTCCAAGGATTTTGATTTTCGATTTTTTTAACCCGTGCCGCCAAGCACTTGAAGTTTCCCATTGAAATAACATGGGAATTTCGAGGTATTAGCTTTGTAAATTTTTATAAATTTTTAAATATGTTTTAAGAAGCTAGTTATTGCTGGAAAACATACTTTTATATGTTGTAAAGACATGCAAACAGCCCTGCATTCATCCCAAAGGGAATTTTGGGGTTAGAAACGCAAATGTATATGTTGACTCAATCTTATAAAACAGGGTTTTTCGGTAATTTTTGATAAAACGCTACAACCTCAAAAATAAACCAAAACACTTTTGAATGATCTCATTTTTCTGGTGTAAGTGTCACCTATTGAACGCCGCAAACCGCGTTCTTTTAAAATTGATTTTCTCATCACTATAGCCAATTAACCTGACGGTAATTTTCGACTAAAAATGGCCAATTTTTTAATTTTTTTAAATTGCTGTCAAAATTGTAATTTTTGACAAAATTGAGCTTTATAGGTTTTAAAAATTGTCTGCAAGTTTCAAATTTCCAAAAATTCTTTACTCACTACTTTTCAATAAGTTATTAACCAGAGATAATAATTTAAAGTCAGAGTCCCAATTTTAGGGTTTAAAGAAAAAGTCAATTTTTATAATTATCTTTGAAAAGCGATATCTTAGAAACTATTTCAAGAAAACAGACGAGTAAAGAATTTTTGGAAACTTGAAGCTTGTAGAAAATTTTTCAGGCCTGTAAAACTTAATTTTGTCAAAAATTACAATTTTGGCAGCAGTTTAAACAGATTAAAAAATTGGTCATTTAGGGTCAAAAATTACCAGTAGGTTAATTGACTATATTGCTGAGAAAATCAGTGATAAAAATACACGGTTTACGACGTTTGAAAGGTGATACTTAGAGAATAAAAAGTAGTCATACCAGAAGTGTTTTGGTCAATTTTTGAGGTTGCAGCGTTTTATCGAACATTACTGAAAAACCCTGTTTTATAAGATTTAGCCAACATGTTAATTTGCGATTTAGGCCCAGAAGTCCCATAGGAATGAATGGAGGGTTGTTTTCATGTCTTTACAACATATGAAAGTATATTTTCCAGCAATAACTAGCTTCTTAAAACATATTGCGGCCTCTGTAAAAATTTATAATAACAATTTATATTATTAATTTATAATAATAATTTATAATATTTATAAATTAAATTTATAGCACGGGTTGAAAAAATCGAAAATCAAAATCCTTGGAGCTGGGTGTTTTTTATGACTAAAATATTCGAAAAAAATGGGGGGAGCCAAAAAATATAAAAAAAAAAAATAAGACACAGTCTAGTATATAAATATTTAAATTTGTTTGTAACTAATAAATAATAAAACTAACAAATATATTTATTAGTTTTTTTAAGAGTGCTCTGTGCAAAAATATTCATAAGCGTAGAAAAAGTAAATAGTGTCCAAAAGTTACGCCTAAGTGTATGAAAGTAGATAAAAAGAGTGAAAAACCCGCTTGCCAGCGTAGCTAGCGTCAATACTAGCGTTAACTCGAGATTTAATAACGTTTTTGACAACGTTGTTAAAAACGTTGGATTAGAGGAGTGTTAACAACGTTGTTTACGCTAGTTTTAACGCCGGTAAAATACATACATTATTTTTTTTATATATATATTTTATAAAAAACATAATTTTTATTTATATTTTTGGGAATATAGGAAATTCATCTATTACATAAAGATTCTAACTTCCTAAAGTAGGTTTAGTCAATAAACACAGATTACTCTAAGTTCCTCAATCCAGATCCCAGAAACCTTGTAAAGTGATTACTGTTTTTTCTATTTCTTTATTGGTGAATACCAAATTGCATATTAATTTAAAACCAGCTTCTAAAGAGGGTCTAACTTATGTAAACATAAAAGTTTATTGGGAATTCAACGATATGGTTTATTACCAAGTTCTGGATGTTTGTACGAGTAAAAATCATAAGCCATGAAATTCACCAATTCACCCTGTTTGCATAATTGAAAATTATTTGATAAATAAAATCCAAATTAGAATGTATAATCAAATTTGGACCTAAAAAATATAAAATCCAACTAATTAGTATTTTACAAGTATAGTTTCATTGATGCATTCTCAAAAAGCTTTGGAAAGCTATTACTGGACTTTATATACAGTTTGGGTCCAAATTTTATAAATTTCTAATTTAAATCTAATTTATCAAGTACTTTTCATTTATGTAAGCAGGCTTAATTCATTGCTTCTGATTCTCACCCATAATAACATCCAGTAGGTTTTTAGAAAGAGCTATTACGATGAATTCCCAATATACCTGTTTAAGTGATTACTCCCGTACGAAGCCACTGTATACAGCCGTGTATACATTTTTTCACGGAATACAGGCACTGTATACAAATTTTTTTTTTTTTTTAATATAGCACTAATTAGCACATAAGGAATTGGCCCTATAGGGATTTGTAACATAGTCAGGGGCATTATAGAAGAGGAATAAATAAATTACTAATGTAGGTAAAAACTTGGCCAAATTTGAAAAAAATTAAATTTTTAATTATTAGTCAAAAAATTAAGCTATCTAAAAACTAAAAGGATGCTTTTTGCATATTTACGGTTAATGCTGCAATATCTCGCCCATACCAGGACTCCAAAAAGTATACTTATTAGATTAGATTCGAGTTTAGAAAAGGCTGCGACATGATAAAATAAATAGCAACTGATAGAATTAGTTATCCAGGGGCTCATTGGGCCCGACCAGAAAAAAATGAGATCTCGCTGTACAAATAGATTCCCAGGGAAAAAAAATGGACTATAAGGGTAAAATATGGGTTTAGCAGGAAAAAATGAGATCCCACTGTATAAATCGATTCCCAGGGATAAAAATGGACTATAGGGGTAAAAAATGTGTCCAGCAGGCAAATAAATGGTAAAGAGGCACCTGCGTATTTAAAGTTTATTCTTCTGCAAATATATGTTCATATATAAATTAAATCGCTGGACCAAATTTTCTTTTTTTCATAAATTTTTTCTTACCGTATTATTTATAAATATGTTATAACTTTTGGGCCATAAATATTGTGAGATGAAATTTTATGGCCTAAATAAGCTAAGTAAAAATTTAATTTCAGTAAAAGTACATTTCAAAATACTGATACTGATTAAATTAATGTTTTTAAAACTTTAATAAATTAAAGTATAATTAAAACTAAGTTAAGTCTTGTTGTTTCCTAATCACAAGTTATATTATAAGTTTTGGGCCAAAAATGTTGTGAGATGAAATTACATGGCCTAAGCTAAGTAAATTTTTATTTCAGCAAAAGTATAAATTCCTAATAAATATATTATAACTTTTGGGCCATAAATGTTGTGAGATGAAATTATATGGCCTAAGCTAAGTAAATTTTTATTTCAGCAAAAGTTTACAGTAAACAGATAATTTTTCTTATACAGATTTTTCACATTGGGCTCACAGGCTGTACTTTAAATATAATTAGCTTATATTCTAAAAATTTATTATCTTTAGAAACTGCTTAACTTGCCAGGCCCCTAAATAACCAGTTTATCGGTGGGAAATTAAAATAAAATTAAAGAAATCGTATTTATTTATAGATTAGTGCTTATTTAGATGTGTTCAAAATATTTGATAATTGAATAGAGTTAAGTTAATTTAGTTAATGTTCATAGTAACTGCTTTTTGGTTAATGGGTTGAAATCCTTTTTTCACTAATTGATTTTTCACTAATAATACTTTTACTGAAATTAAATTTTTACTTAGCTTATTTAGGCCATAAAATTTCATCTCACAATATTTATGGCCCAAAAGTTATAACATATTTATAAATAATACGGTAAGAAAAAATTTATGAAAAAAAGAAAATTTGGTCCAGCGATTTAATTTATATATGAACATATATTTTCAGAAGAATAAACTTTAAATACGCAGGTGCCTCTTTACCATTTATTTGCCTGCTGGACACATTTTTTACCCCTATAGTCCATTTTTATCCCTGGGAATCGATTTATACAGTGGGATCTCATTTTTTCCTGCTGAACCCATATTTTACCCTTATAGTCCATTTTTTTCCCCTGGGAATCTATTTGTACAGCGAGATCTCATTTTTTTCTGGTCGGGCCCAATGAGCCCCTGGATAACTAATTCTATCAGTTGGTATTTATTTTATCATGTCGCAGCCTTTTCTAATCTTGAATCTAATCTAATAAGTATACTTTTTGGAGTCCTAGTATGGGCGAGATATTGCAGCATTAACCGTAAATATGCAAAAAGCATCCTTTTAGTTTTTAGATAGCTTAATTTTTTGACTAATAATTAAAAATTTAATTTTTTTCAAATTTGGCCAAGTTTTTACCTACATTAGTAATTTATTTATTCCTCTTCTATAATGCCCCTGACTATGTTACAAATCCCTATAGGGCCAATTCCTTATGTGCTAATTAGTGCTATATTAAAAAAAAAAAAAAAATTTGTATACAGTGCCTGTATTCCGTGAAAAAATGTATACACGGCTGTATACAGTGGCTTCGTACGGGAGTAATCACTTAAACAGGTATATTGGGAATTCATCGTAATAGCTCTTTCTAAAAACCTACTGGATGTTATTATGGGTGAGAATCAGAAGCAATGAATTAAGCCTGCTTACATAAATGAAAAGTACTTGATAAATTAGATTTAAATTAGAAATTTATAAAATTTGGACCCAAACTGTATATAAAGTCCAGTAATAGCTTTCCAAAGCTTTTTGAGAATGCATCAATGAAACTATACATGTAAAATACTAATTAGTTGGATTTTATATTTTTTAGGTCCAAATTTGATTATACATTCTAATTTGGATTTTATTTATCAAATAATTTTCAATTATGCAAACAGGGTGAATTGGTGAATTTCATGGCTTATGATTTTTACTCGTACAAACATCCAGAACTTGGTAATAAACCATATCGTTGAATTCCCAATAAACTTTTATGTTTACATAAGTTAGACCCTCTTTAGAAGCTGGTTTTAAATTAATATGCAATTTGGTATTCACCAATAAATAAATAGAAAAAACAGTAATCACTTTACAAGGTTTCTGGGATCTGGATTGAGGAACTTAGAGTAATCTGTGTTTATTGACTAAACCTACTTTAGGAAGTTAGAATCTTTATGTAATAGATGAATTAATTCATCGTAATGGCTCTTTCTAAAATCCTGGATATTTTTATGGGTAAGAATCAGAAGCAAAGAATTAAGCCTGCTTATATAAATGAAAACTACTTGACAAAGTAGATTTAAATTAGAATTTTATAAAATTTGGAACCAAACTGTATATAAAATCCAGTAATGGCTTTCCAAGGCTTTTTAAGAACGCATCAATGAAACTACTTGTAAAATACTTATTACATGGATTTTATATTATTTTAGGTCCAAATTTGATTATACATTCTAGTTTGGTTTTATTTATCAAATAATTTTCAATTATGCAAACAGGATGAATTCAAGGCTTATGATTCTTACTCGTACAAACATCCAGAACTTGGTAATAAACCATATCGTTGAAAACCTAAAAACTTTTATATTTACATAAGTTAGACCCTCTTTAGAAGTTGGTTTTAAATTAATATGCAAGTTGGTATTCACTAATACAGAAGTAGAAAAAACAGTAATAACTTGAACAGGTTTATTGGGAATTCATATATCGTAATGGCTCTTTCTAAAATCCTGGATGTTTTTATGTGTAAGAATCAGAAGCAATGAATTAAGCCTGCTTAAATAAATGAAAACTACTTAACAAAGTAGATTTAAATTAGAATTTTATCAAATTTGGACCCAAACTGTATATAAAATTCAGTAATATAGCTTTCCAAAGCTTTTTGAGAACGCATCAATGAAACTATACTTGTAATGTAAAATACTAATTACATGGATTTTATATTTTTTTAGGTCCAAATTTAATTATACATTCTAGTTTGGATTTTATTTATCAAATAATTTTCAATTATGCAAACAGGATGATTTCATGGCTCATGATTCTTTCTCGTACCAAGATTTAGAACTATTGGTAATAAACCATATCGATGAATTCCCAATAAACTTTTGTGTTTACATAAGTTAGACCTGCTTCAGAAGCTGGTTTTAAATTAAAATACAGTTTGTTATTCACCAATATAAGAAGTAGAAAAAAAAGTAATCACTTCAACAGGTTTATTAGGTTATTCTGCTAATATGGTACATTTTATTTTAAAAACTTTTACTCTCGCTTTGCATTTCTCTTACTAAACTTTAATTAAAAACAAAATTCTTTTTAGCCATGTAGTTTATACAGTTTTTTTTTTTTATAAATGGATAAATTCTAATATATACACTCTTTTTTTCTAATATATATACACTGTTTTTTTGTAACAGCTATTTTTTTTTAAATAATAGATAAATAGAATAGAAAAGCTATAAGCACGCTTTGTTTCTTCTCCAGTTGCAACGGTCATGACCATTTATTTTTTTTAATTATATTTTCTGAATATATCTTGTACCGGGCGAGAGCAGACGCTATATTTTTATTATATGTGTATGTGTAATGTAAATTTTTTTATTATATGTGTAAAAAATAAACACGCCGATCTTCGACAAAAAAATCGAAATTCGATCAAATTCGATAAAAACATCGAAATTCGACATATTTTCGACATATTCGATAAATATTCGATGTCAAATTAGAGAGAGAAAGCTAAAATAGAGAGAGAAACTTAAAATTCCTGTATATTAGTGCTTCTAAGTTTTGACTTAACTAAGTCGCGCGTCCTATCGGACGCCGTAATTAAATAAGGAAAACTAATTCTTTTTATTTATGTGAAAATATATATATAAACTATTTATTGAATAATATTACATTTTTTTTACAATTTATTTTATGAACTTTAAAGCATATGTATTTTTAAAATACTTATATAAAACACTTATTTATTACAGATAATAAATACAGTACGAACTTAAAATCATAATGAATCCATTTTAAAAAATATTAATCTTTTTTTAAATATATTCTTTTATTAGAAAAATAAATTTTAACTAACAAATTTTTTCACTGATGCATGATACTTCACTTCTTCTAAGAAACTAAAAATCTAATATGGAGAATACACCAGAGTGAAAGGAAGACCATATGCGCACTTAAAATTTTTAGGCGCAATCTACGTAAGCGTTTGTATACGTATACGCATGCAAATATTTGCATAGTGCCAACCTATGCAGAGAAAAAAAATAATTATAGTCCGCGATGAATAGCGCGAAAATTCAAATTTTAAATAAAACGAAAGTTAATAAAATTGTTAAATAGTTTAATTTTAAAAAAATTATTGTTTATAAAACCATTTTACTTTGTTTTAAGTTTATTTTTAAATAAATTTTTTAAAAATTTAATAATTTTAACCATTTAGGTTTTTAGATTTATTTAAATTTTGAATTTTCGCTCTTTAATTATCGCACTAGAGGGAGCAGCAAAAGTATTATTAAAATAAGCATAGGTTGGCACGATGCAAATATTTGCATGCGAATTCGTATACAAACGCTTACGTAGACTCAGCCTTATCGAATTTTGGAATTCCCAAATCGATCTACAAACGCGCATCAACCATATTGAATTTTAGTTTGTAAGCAGAAGCAAAGCATGGTGCAAGTTAAAATGTGTGTTAGTTAATTTATTTATTTATTATATATGATTTTATTTATTGTTCTAATAAAAGAATATATTTTTAAAGAGATTAATTTTTTTTTAAATGAATGCATTATAATTTTAAGTTTGTACTGTATTTATTATCTGTAATAAATAAGTGTTTTATATAAGTATTTCAAAAATACATGTGCTTTAAAGTTCATAAAATAAATTGTAAAAAAAAAGTAATATTATTCAATAAATAGTTTATATATATATTTTCACATAAATAAAAAGAATTTTTTTTCCTTATTTAATCCTATATTCCCAAAAATATAAATAAAAATTATGTTTCTTATATAAAATATATATATATATAAAAAATAATGTATGTATTTTACCGGCGTTAAAACTAGCGTAAACAACGTTGTTAACACTCCTCATAATCCAACGTTTTTAACAACTTTGTCAAAGACGTTATTAAATCTCGAGTTAACGCTAGTATTAATACTAGCTACGCTGGCAAGCTGGAAGAATTCTGGGAACCGGCAAATAATTGTGATCGAAATGTATTTTTTTAGAGAATTCTTTTGCACATTTTTGCACTCTTTTTATCTACTTTCATACACTAGCGTAAATTTTGGACGACAATATTTAATTTTTTTCAAACTTATAAATATTTTTGCATTTTTTATATCTGTTCAGAGGAAAGTTTTCCCACTATCTTTATTTAATGTAGAATATTTCAGCATAAAAACTTTTTCGAGTATTTGAAATTTTGTCCAACAACGTACGGCCTTGTTTTTTATTAAATTTAAAAAGTTTTTATGCCAAAATATTCTAAATTAAATAAAGAAAGTGGGAAAACTTTTCCTTGATCAACCTTTTAGTAAAAAAAAGTCTGGAATTTTATGAAATTAGGTCTGGAAATGTCTGGAATGTCAGGAACTTTTTTTTCATATTTAATGAACACCCTGTTGAAAAACGAGACCTTTATCTCAGCAAAAAATTGTTCGATTGGCTTCATTTTTTTTTAATGGATAGGTCTTGATTTGTATATTACAAATATATAATTGATTAAAGTAGCAAATTTCTAGTTTTAAAGCTAAAGCGAAATGAATCAAGGCACAGGTGCAATCTATTCATCTATTGTTTCTCAAAAAACTCTTCACACCTTCCTGCTGTTTCAAACTCCAAGAGGTAGAAAAAAAATATTTCTATTGTTATTTTACCCTTTTGCATTGAAAAAATAATGTAATATTTACCTTATATTTAAGAGATGATGTCTCATTTTCTAGGGGTCGTATGTAAAAACCGACTTTAGAATAGAAAATAGTGGACAAAAATACCTACTGGATGACAATTTTACCCCAAAATATTCATTTTTTCTTTTATGCTACAAATCCACCCCTTACATCATTCAAGGGATTGAAGATAAAAAGTTAGCATAAATTCATTTTTTTTATGTTTCTGATAGTCCCATAATAAGTTTTTAATGACATGAAAAATTTTTTGTGCCCATTATATTAATTTAAATAACTTCTAAAAATTCTAAAAAGATTACCCCACTTTTAGGGGATGATATAACATTTTCTAGAGGTTGCACGTTAAAACGGACTTCGGAAATGAAAAGAGCAGCTCTGATTACCTACTAGGTAACATTATTAGCTCAAAATATCGATTTTTTCATTAAAAAAAATTTAAGTGGCTTGAATGTGTCGATTATAGGCGTTAGTGGGTTAATAAAAAAGGAACAGTGGCATTAAATTTGCTCTAAAGTATGTACATTATTTTTGTAATTTAAAACAAAAGTAATTTGATTTTTTTCAATATAGTTCTAAGCAAAAAGTATGTAAAAAAACAGGTACAGGTACTGTCAATAAAAATTTTTCTACTTTTAAACAAAATGATGTGTAGAAAAATAATAATAATTTGACTTTTTATCGAGTACAATTGAATTTATTTATTTATTGACGTTTCCACCCCTGGTTCGGGGTCCTTTTCAAAATCTATTTAGAAAATTTTTAAGGGGACACAGAACCAAAAAAATTTTTAAATCAGTTTTTTTGATTTTTAACAAAATTTATTATTTAAATTAAAAAAAAAAAGAGTCTCATGCCCTCCGCAATAAAAAAAACACATCAAATCAGTCTAAAAAAAATTTTAAATATTACCATCCCTTTGAGAATTTTTGGAAATTCGAAAAAAATTCTAAATTTCAGAATTTCCAAAAATTCTAGAAGAGATGGTAATATTTAAAATTTTTTTTAGACTGATTTGATGTGTTTTTTTATTGCGGAGGGCATGAGATTCTTTTTTTTTAAATTTAATCAATAAATCTTGTTAAAAATCAAAAAAACTGATTTTAAAATTTTTTTGGTTCTGTGGCCCCAATTATACAAACGTGTATAAAATCTAGACAAATATTTGACAATTTAAATTCTTACATTTTTAAATTATTATTACATGAATATTAGGATGTAAAGGGTCCAGTCATAATATAAAATTTTAATATTTCTGATTAAAAAATCTGTAAAAAATATATAAAGAAATTAACCTAATTCGTACATACATGATTAATTGTGAATCAATTATGAATATTTACCTTATGTCATTGTTTAAAAATAAAAATATATATATACATAATATCACAGAAAGTTATTTAATATATTAATTAAAATTAATTGGTCTTAATAAGCTATTATCCCAGGGTTTCAAAAAAAAATAACTATCTTTTTTAAAATAACTATCTTTACTATCTTTTTCTAAACAGTTAAATATATAAAAATTTCAAATTGTGTATATGTAGTAGTAATGCTTGTATTGGTGAAGTAAATATAACTATTTGCAATAATTTCATAATTCATATTACTAACGACAACGAAACTGAATTTACGAGAATGAATGACATGAATTATGAATTACGAAATTATTGCAAATAGTTATATTTACTTCACCAATACAAGCATTACTACTACACATACACAATTTGAAATTTTTATATATTTAACTGTGAATCTACAAACAATTAAAACTCTGTGATAATAGCTTATTAAGACCAATTAATTTTAATTAATATATTAAATAACTTTCTGTGATATTATGTATATTTATATTTTTGTTTTTAAACAATGACATATGGTGAATATTCATAATTGATTCACAATTATACATGTATGTACAAATTAGGTTAATTTCTTTATATATTTTTTACAGATTTTTTAATCAGAAATATTAAAATTTTATATTATGACGGACCCTTTACATCCTAATATTCATGTAATATTAATTTGAAAATGTAAGAATTTAAATTGTCAAATATTTTTTCTAAATTTTATATACCTTTGTGTAATATTATTAATTAAAAATTTTCTAAATAGATTTTGAAAAGGACCCCAAACCAGGGGTGGAAACGTCAATAAATAAATAAATTAAATTGTACTCGATAGGTCAAATTATTATTATTTTTCTATTCACTAAATTCGAGTAAAACTTGAAAAAATCATAAAATGATGTGTATTTAAAAATTTTAAATACATGTGGTAGTTTACGATACTTTGTAGTAAATTTCTCCTCTATCCCTCTAACCCTGCTTTGCTTACTATTTCATTTGAAAAAAAATTCGCAAATGCGCTTTGATAAATTCTCAGACAATTTACCACCTCAGAGACCTCTTTTGAATAAAATACGCCTAACTAGTTCTTAAATATATGAAGCTAAATTTTAACATTATTAATATATAGAGACGACGACCCTTCTCTTATACTATCCATAATAAAATATAACAGTCGTGATTTTAAATAACCACGTTGCTCTACATTTACAATAATATAGTACGTGTGCTCTCATAAGCTGATCATCGCGTGTACTAAAGCGAAGCGAAGCACTAACGCGCCAGATAGACAAATATATACGAATGTAACACTTGATTATAAAGTCCGAAATGTAAGAAAAATACTTTATTTAAATACTCTCCCATTTTGAGTACATTCTTACACTTGTAATCTAAATTATATTTACATGACTAAAAATGAACACTTTTGCAAAGAAAACCAAAAAGCTTATTTTCGATTTTTGATTCTTTAAATTTTACAGGCCTATAATTTTCTAAGTTGCTTAAAGCGAACTATTGGCAATATTTTTTTGAACAAATCAGCTAATTGTTTTTCACTGCTTACGTATAAAGAACTGAGGATTCTTTATATGACATTTAAGTCATCATTTTGATAACATTTCTGAATACAAACCTTCATAAAATAAGAAAATGCTTATGATGGCCTCTTTTGCCTGGATTCAGGATATCATAAACGATGTAAAAAAGATTTCTTAAAAACAGTATGTTGGTAAAAAATCCGGTAAAAAAAAATTTAATTAGAATAAATATTTTTATTTATTATATTGTTATTAATACAATTTTTAAAATTTTGGTTGGTAAATACAAATAATTTAAAACAAAGAGTATGAAACTTATTTTAAAAAATATAATTTTTATTGAATATTTATTGTTCATAAATAAAGATAATAACATACTTATTATTAAATTATTGACTTTAATTAATACAATTTAAAAATAATTTAAATATGACTTAAATGTTGTCTTAATTTTTTGTCAGTTAAATACGCTATATTTTTATCATAAGTAATTCAAACTAATTTATTTTTTATTTCCTAAAATTCAATTTTGTATGCTAAGTATTCATATCAATCAAAAATATACATTTCAAGTATTATTAAATTTTTGATTTTTCTTAAGGGAGGACTTTAAGATATATTATAAAATGATATCGACTGAAAATTGACTCTATGATTCTTAAAGAAAATTAAATATTATTAATAGATATTCTGACTTTTACTATCTATTCAAATCATTTTAATTGGGAATATAGTATTGAGTATCTTTTAAAGTATATGTTTCAAATGTTAATTTAAAAAAATTACCTATAGTATGGAAAAGGGGTTCTGTCGTCAGAATTTACAATTTTATTCGTTAGGTTTTTTACCAATGCGAATTCTTTTATGTATTTTAAGTAATCAAAAGTTTTATTCAGCAAAAGCTTTTCCAAATTCTTGAAATTTAAAGGGCTTTTCTCCAGTATGAATTCTTGTATGTTTTTTAATAGCTGATAAATTACTAAAAGCTTGACCACATTCAAGTTCTTTAAGTTTATAAGGTTTTTCTCTTGTGTAGGTTCCAGGAAAATAATATGTATGTTGTGATTCGATACTTGTGCACTAAAATATATAAATTATTAAAATCAAATTTTTAAATTATATTATATTAAAGTTTTTTTTTTGTTTTAAAAAATTGGAGACTATATATTTTAAACTATCTTCATTGAGTGAATCCAAAAAAAAAAAACAAGTTATAATTTTATAGGCAAGACCAGGAGCATTGCAACCATTATAATTCCTTTGCTTCTTAAATCTCCTAAATAAGATTATTCTCCTATAATATCACAGAAAGTATATATTGCATAAAGGCTTTCTGTAAATACACAATGAAACTATTGTACATCTTAACTTATAATTTTTAGGTTACTGGCACGAATTAAATGGCACAAATCAAAAATAAAAAAATAAGAAAATATATAATTATTAATTTATTATTTTAGAGGAGTCTTTGTAGATTTAAAAGTTAAATTTTTTGTGTAAATAAATTGATATAATAATTGATTTAATAAAAAAAGAATATATTAGTTCAAAAGTTAAGGTCATTGTAGACTGAAAGTGATTATTATTTCTAATAAAAATGAAACGTAGTGTAAATAATTTGAGATTTAAGTCAAATAAGCTATGAGCAAGGCTGGTCCAGCCTCGGAAAGTGATTTTGAAATAAAAAAAAAGAATAGGTAAAATAATAGCCATAGAAGAAGAAATTAAAGCTCATATGGCCAATCAAACATGGAAATATGTTCGGAAACCAAAAGATGTTGATTTAATTGACTCCAAATGGATTTTCAAATTAAAGTATAATGAAGATGGTAAAATAGACAAGTACAAGGCTCGTTTGTGTGCAAGAGGCTTCAAGCAGACCCATGGGGTCAACTATGATGAAACTTTCAGCCCAGTAGTCAGGTATGATTCTTTAAGATACTTGTTGGCATTAGCAGCTCAAGAAGACCTCGAGATCCAATTCGATGTGAAAACAGCGTTTTTATATGGTAAATTAGAAGAAGATGTCTACATGAACATTCAAGAAGGTATCAGATTGACACCAAATGTAAAAAGAGATGAATATGTATGTAAATTATCAAAATCTTTGTATGGTTTAAAACAGGATAGTAGAGTTTGGAATCTAACTTTTAGTAATTTTCTTAAAAAATATAATTTTGTAAAATTCGAGGCTGATAGTTTAATTTTTAAAAGTAATGATAAAAGTCAAACAATTTATTTAATATTATTTGTAGATGATGGTTTAATTTTATGTAAAGATGTAAAAATTTTAAATGAATTAATTAATATTTTAAAGTCAAATTTCGAAATAAAAGTTAGTGATCCTAGTATTTTTGTTGGTGTGCAAATAAAAAGAGATAGAAAGAATAAAAGTATTTTTCTACATCAAAGTAATTATGTAAATAAAGTCTTAGAAAAGTATAATATGAATGAATGTCATCCAATTAGTATACCTGCAGAACCAGGACTGAATTTAGCCATTAGTCAATTTGAAAAAGACAAATTAATAAATAATCAAAATTATCCATATAGAGAAGTAATCGGTGCTTTATTATTTTTATCTAGAATCTCGAGACCGGATATTTTTATAGTAATTGTTTTAAGTTGATATTTAGAAAGTTACACCATAGTTCACTGGAATGCATTGTTAAGAGTTTTAAAATACCTAAGGAGGACCAGTTACTATGGAATTGTGTATTCTGGTAATTATAGAAGAAGTTTTACGGCATTTTCAGATTCTGATTTTGCAGGTGATTATGGCAATAGACGTTCTACGACAGGTTATGTCAGTATGTTTGCAGGTGGACCAATATCATGGCTATCTCAAAGGCAAAAACTAGTCACTTTAAGTACAACTGAAGCAGAATATGTTTCAGCTTGTGAAACTTGTAAAGATATTATTTCTTAAGAAAGTTAAGCCAGGATATTTCTGGTCCTTGTGCAAAACCTACCATTTTGTATGTAGATAATCAGAGTGCAATCAGGCTTATTAAAAATCCTGAATTTCACAGTAGAACAAAAAACATACACATACGTTATCATTTTATTAGAGAAAAAATAGGAAATAATGAGATAAATGTTAAATATATTAATACTACAGTTCAATTAGCTGATATATTCACAAAAGCACTGCCCAAAGTTGTATTTTATAGACTTAGAGAGTATATGGGTATTATTTCATTAAAGGATTTTTAATTCTATTTTTAAATAAGTTATAATTAATTAAAATTGTAAATTTATATTTTCTTTATGAAATTTCACCAGATATTCAAATTTTTTTTTGCTGTTAGAAAATAGGGAGTGCAATCATATGTATAAAATAATTAAATTAGGGAGTGTGTTAGAATTTGAATTTAACTTATTTTATATACATATATAAGTACATGTCTGTTAAGTGTATGTGTGTGCGTAAGTAGTTTGTCTTAGGATCGCTAGTCGCGTTTAGAAAGTCTCTACGCTCACTTCATGTAAAATTTTATTATACATTTGACAATAAATTATATATAAATAATTTAAATTAATTAATCCTGTGTTAAATTATTTATTTATATGTCCTACAAAAATAAAAAATAGATTTAAGTAAAGTAATAAGAGAAGAAAAATAATAAAAATAAAAAAGATAGATAATAAGAGAAAAAAATTTAAATTGCACTGGAATATAGCTGGATTTTTAAACAAAGAAAATTATTTTTATAAGGAAATAGAAAAATATGATTTAGTATGCTTCAGCAAAATTTGGGAACAAAAGGACCATAATTATGTAGTAGAAAAGTTAAATAATAATCATGATTGGTGGTTCGATTTTGCAGAAAAAGGTGTAATTAGAGGTAGAGTTATAGGTGGGCTCATGATAGGACCCAAAAAAATTGGAATTAAATAATGAAATAAATGTCATAGGTAAATGAATAGTAGAAATTATATTAAAATTTAAAAATATTAAATTTAAAATTTTATTTTGTTATATGGATGAAAATAATTAGAATTCTCTGGATATACTGAGTAAGAAAATTGATTAAAAATTCAATGAAAGAAACAATGTGTTAGGTGATTTTAAAGCAAGAATTGACAATGAAAAATGTGCAAATCTAATTAATGAGAAGGTAGAATATAGGATATTTCAAGATAAAGTTAAATACTGATGGTAAATCGTTAATTGAATGATGTAAGAAAAATGGTATATGTATATTAAACGGAGAGATAGAAGGAGTTGAAAAAGGAAAATATACGTTCTATGGAAAAGGTAACGCAGTAATAGATTATGGAATTTGTAATATGGAAGGTTTGAATGGAATTAATGAATTCAAGATTCTAAAAGAAAGATTTTCTGATCAAATGGCTTTATCACTTATTATTAAAAAAAACATTAAAAGTATCCAAGAATATAAAATTTAAGAAAATGGGGGATATTTCTGAGTAAGGTATGCAATGATTTATAAATAGTCTGAAAAACATTTGTGAGTCAGGTAATAATCGTTGGTCAGATCTAAAAAATAATATAGTAAGCTCGAAAAATACAAAAATGATTAAGATTGATTGTAATCATTATACAGAACCGTGGTGAAACGAATAATGCTGGGTAAAAAAGATTATAAACATAGAAATATGGAAAGATTAAATGAACGGTAAAATTCGAAAGGATTGGTATTTAGATGCTATATAGAATTATAGAAAGATGGTCAGGAAAGAAAAGAAAAATTATAGTCAACAACTAATTTCAGAATGCAAGAGCACTAAAGATGCAAGAAAATTTTGGACAATAGTTGGAGGTAATAAGAGTAAAGAAAATATAATAAAATATGTGAAGGACAGAATAAAGAATGTATCTAGCACTTTATGCAGCTACTTGACGGTGAAGAAAATAAGATAATAATAAATGATTTAAAAGAAACAGTTGAAGATTGCAAAAAGGGAAAAAATAACACAAATAATAAAGGAATTGAAGAAGTAGAATTGGTAACAGCTCTTAAAAGTTAAAAAAAAAAAGCTACTTGTAAAATAAAAAAAATAAAATAAAAATAAAAAACGTGGATAGAGGCGAAATATATATATAATATTGAAGAGGCTATGTAAAGTTTTGAGCAATATATGGAATGAAATTTAGTTACTAGAGGAATAGCTAAGTGGAATAATTATACCAATATTTAAAATAGGAAAATAAACGAAGTAAAGAATTTTAGAGGAGTTTCTTTAATAGATTCAGGTTAAAAATTTACAATATATTCAGAGAAAAACGGTTAAAAAAATGAAAGAAAAAAATATATATAATGAATCAGTTTAGTTTCAGAGAACGCAGAAGCACGATAGATGCTATGTATGTGCTCAAAAACGTAGTTCAAAGATAGATACAAAAAAAATATGATATACCTTATGTTTGTTGATTTAAAGGCAGCATCTGATAATGTAGATGGTGTAACGCCCCTAACAAAAAAACGTTGAATCAAATCTCTTAGGAAAACTACTCTAAGTGAAAGGCAAATGTAATACTACATTACCTTAAATGTAGTGTCCAAGACAAGGCCTACTTAATTTGTAGGCGAAGACTATTCCAACTAAATTTCCGAAACTTGAATTTTGTCGTTTTCTGTAGCATAAACTTCATTTAAATAACATTAAGTCAGTAGGACAGAAAATAGCACAATACGAGTTACGGAAATTTAGGTGAAGTAGTCTTTGCCATTACACTTAAGGTGACGTAGTATTCTATTTACCTTTCACTTGCAATAGTGTTAAATTATGCACTATATTAAATAGTAATAATAATATAATAATCAGACTGAGCGAAGCTCTGAGCTGAGCTCAGTCTATTCCCTCGAAATAATGTCGAGTTTGTAACCACGTTAACTCTTTAACGACATTGCCCATTGACTTCAAAATTTCACAGATGACCTCAATTGAGACAAAGAGGATCTGATTAAATTTGTGGCTCATTGGGTATGCACGTTTCGGAATAACACCGAAAAGACTGAATGCTAATCAAAAAATTACATTTTTAAAAATTTTTCTAAACGATAACTTTTAAACAATATTGCCGATTGACTTCAAAATTTCACAGATGATCTCAAATGAGACAAAGGCGAACTGATTAAATTTCTAACCCATTTGGTACACACGATAAAAAATAATAGAGAAAAAACTAACTCCACATAAAAAATAGCATTTTTTTAAATTTTATATGGAAAATTTCGATGTTTACGAAAAAAAAAAACGCTGCCAAGTAATTGGCACTATGGTTTCTCATTAACAATAATAAAATATCCCAAAAACGGAGATCGTATTGCTGAGCCGTCGAAGCGTTCCCACCATATTTGACATAAACGTCGACAATGGCGGGAATGATGCTTCTGGGAACAATTTCAGAAGACGAGTGAAAAAGCCGCGTTGGTCGCATCCTTCCTGTGAAGGCTCATGGCCAACATAGGGGGACCTACACCAGGGTGAAGAAAGGAGGTGATGTTTCTGGTATATGAATGTCATGTACAGAGAAGCGGTCCTTAAACGCCGTGTTTTCTAAAATTATCACTAGGCGGCGCAATCGGACCGCTAAAAAAACTCAAGTTACATCACCTCCTTTCTTCACCCTGACCTAAACCAGGAAAGCGAAGACTCCTGATGTCCGTGGTTAACTTTGTTCTGCTATAAGGCATAAGATCTGCTCTGTATAGAGACAAACGGCACTCAGGATCGCCAGCGCATACCATACGGTATCGCTATCGGCAAATCAGGTGGTAGCTAGTGTCCTTCCTATTCACCTGCTAGCATTGGAGCGCAAATCCTGAAGTGGCTTCTACCCGCACCCGCTCCAATGCTATGATTAAATGGCAAGGAAGATGGGACAGCAAACATGGGGAGGTAGATTTCTATCTTACCCAGTTCTTAACAGCTGCCTAGGCTACGCGTCCTAAACTGAAGTTATACCTGAAAAGGGAGTCCCGGTTTGGGGCAAATAAGCGTAGGGGGGTTTAAAGCGTATTTACCCAGTAAGAATCTGGGGCGAAGTCGGTGACCGGGTTCGTCAGGAGAGTTTCCCAGCTGTACTTGTACTTGGACAAGTAACCGTTCATGGATATTTGTGGATCTTTAAGGCCCGCAAAAACTCTATGGCTGATGCAAGATACACATATTTCCCACATATTCCCCTTTTCACATTTTTTATTAAACAGACTTTATCCAAGCCTCTTGGATAAAGCAAGGACTATCCAAGCGTTACCAGATATAGTTGAACAAAAAAGATGAAAAAAATTAAGAATCGGACTTTATCCAACTCCACTTATATAGTTTATCCGGATAGACCTAGGTATATATTTGAAAAGAATTTATTATTACTGCGAATAATTTAAATAAGTGTTTGTTATTAAACAAACGAAAATTAAATTAAGGGGAAATTTCAAATATTATTTTGCATGCTTATAGTTAGTACAGATAGATAACGGATTGTATAAATTAGCTAATTATCATGGAACAATCGAAGAAAAATTTTTGCGGAATCAATTTACACCTACGAATGCAAACCACATAGCTGTTTCAAAAGATTCCATTGAAAAGAAAACTTTACGCCAACTTGCAATAATGGCATCTAAAATTTAGCTAAAATTTAGTATTTTGTATTTTTTTTATATTTAATTTGACTATTTCATAATATTAAAAAACGACCTTTCCGAGTATAATGATGTTTATTGATTAAATTTTAATGAATTCCAAGCTTTCGATCCGCATAGGATCTTTATCAAGGCTAGAAATATAATAACATAATGTAATACATTTTTTTAAAATTAAAATAAGTTAAAAGACTTACATATAGATTAGGGTTGTTCACTAAAAAAAAAATTGTGCCAAATATTCTAAATTTAATAAAGAAAGTGTATAAACTTTCCCCTGATACCCAAAAAATTTTCAAAACTCATAATTCCAGGTATTAATACTTTCAGAGAAATAAAATTGGCACTACGTCAATAAAAAGATAAAATTTTTTTAACTTTTTAATGTAAAAAATTTTGAAAAAAAAAAAATTCGAAAAATTACTTATCAGATGGAGAGATCCTTTAAAAACGATAATTCTAGATATTCGTACTTTTATAGGAAGAAATTAAGTATTACATCCTAAAATAAAAAAAATTGTTAAATTATTGTTTTTTTCTAATTTTTTTATGTAAAAAATTTTAAAAGAAAATTTTGAAAAAAAATTAGGTATCAGATTGTTGATATCCAGTTAAAAAGATAATTCTACATATTAGTACTTTCATGGAAAAAAATGAGGTACTGCGTCCAAAAAGAAAAAAAAGTATGCTATTTATTTAATTATTTTATGTAAAAAATTAAAAAAAAAAAAAATTTCGAAAAATTATGTATCAGATGGAGAAATCCTTTACAAACGATAATTCTAGATATTCGTACTTTCGTAGGAAAAAATTAAGTAATACGTCCTAAAATAAAAAAAATTTTGGCGGTTTTTGTATTTTTTGGCGACGAAAATTTTGAGAAAAAAATTTTGAAAAAATTAAGTATCAGGTCCAAAAAATTACTATAAATGATATTTCTAAAACTAGTACTTCCATAGAAATAAATTAAGTACTGCGTCCATAAAGAAAAAAAAAATTGGTATTTTTTGTATTTTTTGGTGAAAAAAATTTTGAGAAAAAAATTTTTAATAAATAAATTATAAGATTCGAGATATCGAGTAAAAACGATACTTCTAGATATCAGTACTTTCATGGAAAAAAATGTGGTGCTACGTCCAAAAAGTAAAAAAATTATGGTATTTTTTTAATTATTTTATGTAAAAAATTTTAAAAAAAAAATTTCGAAAAATTATGTATCAGATGGAGAAATCCTTTACAAACAATAATTCTAGATATTCGTACTTTCATAGGAAAAAATTAAGTATTAAGTCCTAAAATAAAAAAAATTTTGGCGATTTTTTGTATTTTTTGGCGACAAAAATTTTGACAAAAAAATTAAAAAAAAATTAAGTATTAGGTCCAAAAAATTACAATAAACGATATTTCTAAAACTAGTACTTCCATGGAAATAAATTAGGTACTACGTCCAAAAAGAAAAAAAAAATTGGTATTTTTTGTATTTTTTTGTAAAAAAAATTTTAGGAAAAAAATTTTCAGAAAATTAAGTATCCGATTTGAGATATCATGTGAAAACCATACTTTCAAATACTAGTACTTTCATGGGAATAAATGAGGTATTACATCCAAATTAAAAAAAAAAAAAAGCAGTTTGAGATTTTTTGATAAAAAAATGTTTGGAAAAGAAAATTAGGTCTTAATTCGATAATGGTTTTGAAATATCACTAGTTAAAATATTTTCCGATATTAGTACTTTCATAGAATTAAATGAGGTATTACACCAAAAAAAAAAAAAAAATATTGCTGTTTTTTTTATTTTTCTTTTTTTTTAATTTTGACAAAAGAAATTTTGAAAAAATTAAGTATCAGATCCAAAAAATTACAATAAATAAGGTTCTTAAAACTAGTACTTCCATGGAAATAAATTAGGTACTACGTCCAAAACGAAAAAAAAAATTGGTATTTTTTGTATTTTTTTGTGAAAAAAATTTTAGAAAAAAAAATTTCAGAAAATTAAGTATCCAATTCGAGATATCATGTGAAAACCATACTTTCAAATATAAGTACTTTCATGGAAATAAATGAGGTATTACATCCAAATTAAAAAAAAAAAAAGTACCTCGAGCTTTTTTAGTGAAAAAATTTTTGAAAAAAAAATTAGGTCTTAATTCCATAATGTTTGTGAAATATCAGCGATTACATACGTACGTACATACGTACACACACACATACACACATACAGACTTTTTTTAAAAACCGGTTTTTTAGCTTCCTGAGGTCTCAAAACGTGCTTATATACCAAAAAATCAAAAAAAAAATTTTGACCGATCACAATGGTTCCTCTATGAGGAACCAAAAAAAAATTTCACATTATCTAGGGATATTCAAGAAAATTTAAAAACATTAAAAAAAAAAAATATCGATTATATCACTCGCTGAATAAATAAATATCTTATATATATTAAAATGAAATAATTGAAAAAATATATAGCAATCATTGCATAAAAATATTTGAAATTCCAACTTTTCTATAATAAAATTGAAAAAATATATAGAAAAAATAATATACATAAAAATAAATATAAATATACATAAAAAATCTATCAAAAATCTTGAAAAAATTGACTATTTTTGATTTTATTGGACACGCATGTATGAAGAATTGTACGGAGGAAAATACATGAAAGTGGTTTTAAAAAATATTTAAATGATTTCGAGAAATCAATATCAGAAGTTAGTGGTCGAAAACGCAAAATAATTTCATTTTTTTTTTTTTAATTTGAGCTCACGGTTCAGAGTTACAACTGTTTGAAGCTAAGAACTTCATAATTAAAAAAATCAAAAACTGGACATTTTCATCACTTCAGATCTCGGAATGAATTGTATCAAAATGTAAAAACCAAGTTTCTTTGTATTTATTAAACACTTTTCTAATGTCACTGTTTTTTTTTTTTTTAATTTCATTCATTTATTAAGAGAAATATCAAAAAAACGACTTAGAGTCTAATTTTTTGAATTTTTTATTTTTTCATATTTAGGACAGCTCATATCTATTTTTTATATGATTTTATATATATTTAAATTTAAAAATTTGAATGCTACCATTGCATAAAAATATATAAAATTAAAAAAATATTTAAATGCAATCCTTGTATAAAAATATTTGAAATTACAACTTTTCTATAAAACAGGAGACTGTTAGAAAAAAATTTATAATGGCGTATAGTTTCTGGTTAAAATTACAATTTTCATATAAAACAAGACAAAAACAAAAAAAAAATTTTAATGCAATCATTGCATAAAAATTTTTGAAATTACAAAAATATTTCAATGCAATCATTGCATAAAAGTATTTGAAATTACAAAAATATTTCAATGCCATCATTGCATAAAAATGTATGAAATTCCAACTTTGCTATAAAACAGGAGACTATTAGAAAAAAATTTATATTGGCGTCTAGTTTCTGCTAAAGTCAATAAAAAAATTTCAATTTTATCATTGCATAAAAAAATTTAAGAATACAATTTTCATACAAAACAAGACAAATACAAAAAAAAAATTTAAATGCAATCATTGCATTAAAATTTTTGAAATTACAAAAATATTTCAATGCAATGATTGCATAAAAATATTTGAACTTACAACTTTTCTATAAAACAATTGTAGTGTAATTGTGTGTATTATATGGTATGTATGTGTAGGAGTACTCCCTCCCTTTTTGTATATATTCTTCCTTTTATAAGTTAGTGTTCGTTGAGACGCCGAGCTACTAGCGTCGTTACAATAAACTATTGTTATTCACATATCTTGTCTTTTTAATAAGTCCACCATATCCATCACCATAATATCCATTATTTATCAACATTTTTGGCATCCCTGGAATGAATCAACGCATCAAGATAAGTTAAATTTTTTAAGAAGAAAAAGTTAAATTTTTAATCAAGAGCACGTGCAAAAATTTTTTTAAAACAAAAATCAAGTATCGACATCAGTTTGATCATCTTTTTTTTCTCATGGCGATATAGCAATTTTATTAGAAGCAGTTATATTTTCAGTGCTATATTTTCCAAATTTGTGCTAAATTTTTGTGCAAAATTTTTTTTTAAAGAAGTTTTATTGGTGACGGAAGGTGAACAAAAAAAATAAATAAATTTGCGTAATTTTTAAAATTACACAACGAACACGCATCGTTTTCTCAAAAAATTATGTTCTTTCTGCCAGTGAAATATCTGAACATTTAATTTTATAAAATTTGCAAAAAATAAAAATCATCGTCATCGCAGAATTGGCGCGTAAATTCTACCGCCCCCCCAAGTTATCAAACAAGAAGACGCCATTGCGCGCGCAGCACATATTTAAGATTCATGGCAGCTAGTTAACAACAAAAAACGAAGAAGAAGATAGGAACCACTGCGCATCAAAAAGCGGCGCAAGAAATTAAATTCAGTGATGGCGGCTTCTCAATTTTGAAGAACATAGAACATATGGAAATTCAAGGGGCCCTACTACAACGCATCAAATTTCGACGCGAGTCACCCCACCAGTATAACCACTCAGCGATCAACCTTTTTATTTGAATAAGAGATAAGTTAATATTTTTTTTAAAAAAAACATTTTTGGCATCCCTTGTGGGGAACGAACCCACGACCTTTGAATTAGAAATCCATATCAAAGGATAAAAATCCGTATCAAAGGTGCATATGCAGCCTTTGAGAAAGACCTTGAAGCAATGTCAGTGTCTGCATGTAAAGCTCGCATGAGCCACTTAGAGAAAACTTGGTCTACTTATGATCAAAATAACATGTTATTATTAAATCACAAAGATTACCCAAGATTGGGTGACCAAACCTATATTAAAAATGACCATTTTTCTCAGGTGGAAGAGTTTTATATCCAAAATATGTGTAAATTACAAACATATTTAGATCAAAATCTCCCTAATAATCAAAATTCGGAACCTCAAACACAGCTTAGACCTCACATAGTAACACTGGATAATGAAAGGTTACCACCCTTGAATATACCCCATTTTAGCACATTCTAATATATTAAATACACATTCGCGTGACTCTGATGGTCGCTATATTGTTAGATTACCCTTTAAAAATTTAGAAACTGCAGATCTAAATTTTAATGGCTCCTAACAGCATGCGAAAAAAGTTTTCGAAAGAACTGAACTTCTTTTTAAGTCTAACCCTGAATTTGCTCAAAAACATCCTAGGATCTTGCCAAGCAAATGTTCTTTTTCAAAACTTTTAGTTGATTTTTGTCATGATAAAACCCTACACGGTGGTGTACGTCTAACACTTTCAACATTAAGGCAAGAATTCTGGGTTATAAAAGCTAGAAATTTAGTTAGAAGTCGAATTCATAAATGCAATACATGTATTCGATATGGAACAAACAAGTTAAATCAAAAAATGGGCATACTTCCTTCATGTAGAGTAACTCGACCTGATAAGCCTTTTAGATTAAGTGGTGTAGATTATGCGGGTCCCTTTGATACCCTAAGATTTAGAGGTCGTGGAGCTCAAAAAACGCTATACAAGTCGTACATAGCTGTTTTTGTGTGTATGAACACCAAAACAGTCCATTTAGAATTGGTCACAGGTTATTCTAGCCAAGATTTCATTGCTGCCTTCTGAAGGTTCACGTCAACTAGAGAACAATGTTCTGAGTTGTCCAGTGACCAGGGAACTACCTTTGTTGGAGCTGACAGGATCCTCAAGGAAATGTATGTCGAATCATCGGAGTACATACATGAACTTTTGGGCTCTTTAGCAAATGAAGGTACTACCTGGAAATTTAACTCCCCAGGAGCCCCTCATTTTGGCGGAATCTGGGAAGCAGTGGTGAAATCTGTTAAACATCATATTCGTAGGGTAGTGGGAAATAGAAAATTGACGTTTGAAGAGTTTTATACCCTTATCAAACAAATTGAAGCTTGTCTAAACTCAAGACCTCTTGTCCCACTAACTGATGACCCTTCAGATAATAATTTCTTATCACCATCTTTATTGTTAACACAATCGCAATCGTACATCCTCCCTGAATTAAACTATCTCAATCAAAAAATTCCACCAGTCCAAAGATATAAGCTAATACAACAAATGCTCCAGGATTGGTGGCGTTGTTGGTCGGGCGAGTATTTACAATCATTACAAGAGCGCCACAAGTGGACGCAAAAGCAAAAGAATGTAGAAGTTGGTGACGTGGTATTGATCTCTGATGAGACAATGCCACCTTCTAAATGGCTTTTAGCTAAAATAATTAAAGTTTACAAAGGTCCCGATGGTTTAGTCAGAGTGGTGGATCTCAGAACGGGATCAGCTGAGCTAAAACGTCTAATACATAAATTAATAACGTTAAACACATTAAATAATGAACAAAATGAAAATCTATAAATTTATGTATTTGTCTTAATTTATATTATTTATGTATTATGTTTAAAATTGTCTAAATTCAAAAGTTTAAATAACACTAAAAATTTATTAATTGCTTATTAAAATGTATAATTTTTATTTTTTTTATTAATTTTTTATTTTTAAATGCATACATTGTAACTTGAATGTATTAATTATTAGTTAAATTTATTAAACCAAAGCATAGTGTTATTTATTAAAACTCAAGTATAAAACTATTATTTTATGTTATGAATATTATGTCATTAAATTATTATAAATTAGTTATTTTAAAAAATAAATTTTAAGAATTTTTTTCGCCAGTAGGCATTGTAATTAAAATGTTTAAATTATTAGCCATTTGGCATCTTGTAAAAATTTTCGATTCAAATTTCGAAGTTTCATTTACCACAATTATTTTTTTTGCATATTATATCATTATTTACAATTTTATAAGTAAAATTGTGGTGGGTGGAAAATGTAGTGTAAATGTGTGTATTATATGGTATGTATGTGTAGTACTCCCTCCCTTTTTGTATATATTCTCCCTTTTATAAGTTAGTGTTCGTTGAGACGCCGAGCTACAAGCGTCGTTACAATAAACTATTGTTATTCACATATCTTGTCTTTTTAATAAGTCCACCATATCCATCACCATAATATCCATTATTTATCAACAACAAGAGACTATTAGACAAAATTTTATAATGGCGTATAGTTTCTGGTAAAGTCAATAAAAAAATTTCAACGCTATCGTTGCATAAAAATATTTAAAATTACAACTTTTGTATAAAACAGGAGACTATTAGAAAAAAATTTAGAATGGCGTATAATTTCGGCTAAAGTCATTAAAAAAATTTCAGTTCTATCATTGCATAAAAAAATTTAAAGATACAATTTTCATATAAAACAAGACAAATACAAAAAAAAAAAATGGTTGAAATTACAAAAATATTTCAATGCAATCATTGCATAAAAGTATTTGAAATTACAAAAATATTCCAATGCAATCATTGCATAAAAATTTTTGAACTTAAAAAAATATTTTAATCCAACATTGCATAAAAATTTTCTCAATACAATTATTGCTTACAAATATTTGAAATTCCAACTTTTCTATAAAACAGGAGACTGTTAAAAAAAATTTATAATGGTGTATTGTTTCTGGTAAAGTCAATAAAAAAATACAATTTTCTTATAAAACAAGACAAATACAAAAAAAAATTTAATGCAATCATTGCATAAAAATTCTCTCAATGCAATTATTGCATACAAATATTTGAAATTCCAACTTTTCTATAAAACAGGAGACTATTAAAAAAAAATTTATAATGGCGTATAGTTTCTGCTAAAGTCAATAAAAAAATTTCAATGTTATAATTGCATAAAAAAATTTAAGAATACAATTTTCATACAAAACAAGACAAATACAAAAAAAAATTTAAATGCAATCATTGCATTAAAATTTCTGAAATTACAAAAATATTTCAATACAATCATTGCATAAAAATATTTGAAATTCCAACCTTTCTATAAAACAGGAGACTGTTAAAAAAAATTTATAATGGCGTATAGTTTATGAAAAAAATATATATGAAATTATATATAAAAAAACAAAAAAATTCACTATGGAGTAAAATGGATATTTTTTGTCCTTTTTATATCAACAAACAAAAATTATGAAAATTTCATTATATAGTAAAATTCATATTAATTGTCTACAATATCAGTTGTGATGTATATGAAAATTGAAAATATTCAAATATTCATTGTCTACAGTATGAAAAAAACTGCAAATTTTGTTAAAAAATCTGAATATTACTATATTCTATTTTCAATTATTATTTATTATTAATAATTATTAATGTTATAAAATATACCTCATTAGTTGTAAATATTTATAAATAATCATGTAACTTTTTCTTAATATTTATTATAAAATTTCTTTGTTAATAAATTTAGAGGTATAAAATTAATTCTGTTCTCATTCATTTGTAAATAAAAATTAATTGCTTTTTAATCACCTATGATTAAATTTATTATAACTAAACATATATGATCAAAATATAAATAAGTTAATGCAAAAGATGTTTTATTTGGTTAAGCCGAGAATCGCGAGACCAATCAGCTAGTAAAAATAAACTCCACATAAAAAATAACATTTTTTAAAATTTTATATGGAAAATTTCGATGTTAACGAAAAAAAAAAAAATTTTCACACTATCTAGGGAAATTTAAGAAAATTTAAAAACATTTTAATAAAAAAAAAGATCGATTATCTCACTCGCTGAATAAATAAATATAAAAATAAAATGGTTCCTAAAATATCCTATTAGAAGCCTCTACCATCGCAAAAAATAATTGTGATACGGTTAACGCACCCTTAGAAATAATTAAACTAACTGTTTAGCTATTAAGCCAAGACATGATATAGTTGTTTCTCATCCATCTAAAGAGAATTTTTCAGATATAAAAAAGGATCAATTGACAAACGATTTAATACATTTATTAAATCGATTGCAAAGACATACAATACATTGGCAATGGCAAACATTGCTTACGTTACAAATACAAATCAAATAAACTTACATGTCGTTTGAATTTTCCGCAACCTCTAAAAACAAAAAGTTGCATAGACAATTCAGATGGGTATTTCAGATATCATCCAAAACGAAATGATCCATTAATACAACGATATAATACAATTATAACATCGATTTGGCGAGCAAATACAGATTTCTCACCGATTGTCTCTGAACAAGCAGTATATTATTACATCACCAACTACGCATTAAAGGGTGAAAAAATTTCAAAAAATTTACAGGAATGTTTGAACGAAATTTGCCAATCGATGTCAGATAATTTAAACGCAAAAACAGCAATTCAAAAATTATTTATTTCTACTTTAAATGAACGTGATTACAGTGCACAAGAAGTATTACATTTACTCATGAGTTGGACTCTTTACCACAGTTCACGAACATATCCTACATTAGTTATACAAGATGAAGAATGGAAATCAGTTAAGGTATTAATTCAATATATATCTATTTAAAATGTATAAATATTAATTGTTAAAATAAATTATTTTAAAATTTTATTCATTTTAGATATGCAACGAAACTAAAGAAATTATGGAAACAAATGATTCAACATTAATTGAGACATATAAAATAAGACCACCTGAACTTGAGGATTTAAATTTGATAAATTTTTGTAAACACTACAGAGTTTACAACAATAAATTTATAAAAAGACGAAAAGAATGCATCGTAAGAATATTTCCGAAAATAAACCTTGTTGACAATGAAACAGAAGATGAAAAATATTATAAGTTACATTGTATTTTAAATGTATCATATAGAAATAATAAGAATAATATTCTAATTAATAATGTAAATCATAATTCATGGAAGGAACTATATAATTCTTTAAACATTATTGAAGAAAATGAAATAAATTTACATGAAAATGAAGAAACAGATGAAATTTCTGAATCCTTAAATGATGACATGGTTCGAAATCCATTTTAATATTTATCTGGATACTGTGAAAATATTGATAACATTGAATTAGGAAAAAGACAAATTGATATATGCTACGATTGGAATATAACAGACAAAAATATACCATCTAAAGATGATATTGAAAAATTTTAAAAAAAATTATAAATCAGATTATTCAAACAAACAAAATTCAGATGACGAGAAAAAAATTATAAAATTTACAGAAGATCAACAAGAAGTTTTAAAGTGTTTAAAAGGACAAATAGACGCGATTAAAAATAATACATTAACATCCAATATGATCAAAAGAGTAATAGTACAAGGAAAAGCAGGATCAGGATAAAGCACAGTAATAAAAGAAATGGTAAAAATGATAACATCTGCTGTCGGGGAAGATGCAGTCAAAATCGGAGCACGTACTGGCATGGCTGCTGTAAATGTATATGGAAAAACATATCACTCATTACTACGATTACCTTTAAATTATAAACAATTTGGTTCATTAGAAAATAAAAATGCCAAAAAACTACAAACTGAATAAAAAAATTTGAAATTTCTGTTAATTGACGAAATGTTATTAATAGGTTTACGTACTTTATATCAAATAGAATCACGGTGTAGAGAAATTTTTGCTAACGAAATTGATGAACCTTTTGGTGGAATAATAATATACTTATTCGGAGATTATAACCAATTAACGCCGGTAGGACATACGGCAATATTTAGTTAAAAAAAATCTACTGACAAAATGCAATCGCAAGGAGAACTTGTTTTTAAACAATTTCAGAAATATTTCTGTTTACAAAATGCACACCGAAGGAAATCAAACACCATATTCAAAATTATTAGATGAAATAGCAAATGCAGAATTGTCGCAGGAAAATTACGAAGCACTGCATAATAGACGAGAATCTATAATACCTAAAAATGGGATATGGATATGGAAATATATTAAATATATTAATAAATATATAATATATTAAATATATTATAAATATATCAAATATATTAAAATTGGATATGTTTGAAAATGCAATACATTTATACCCGAAATCCATACAAGTAGATGCACATAACAAAAAACATTTAAAAACACAGGAAACCCAGTAGCTTGAATTGTAGCCACAAATGCACCTAATGTAGCCATTCGTTGTTCAGATGATCAGGGTTACAAAATGTTTTATACTTATCTAAAAATTGTCGTGTCGTTACGGGCAAACTTATGGACTGAAGGAGGTTAAAATGGTACTTTAGGATATGTGAGAGAAATAATTTATGCTGAAAATAATTCACCAACGCAATTACCAGAAGCTATCATGGTAGAATTTGATAATTATAAAGGACCCTATTTATATAAAAATCTATTTCCAATAATACCTCTAAACCGTACATGGACACATAATAAAATACAATGCAGCCGAATACAAATACCACTTATGTCATCATATTCAATAACCATACATAAATCCCAAGGCCAAACTATTCATAAAATGTTTCTCCATATTGGAGTCAATTCTAATAAAAGACTACACAAATATAGATACGACTCTATTCGACTATGTGCTTCTTTTAAAGACAAACAAAAGTTTTTACACAAATTGAAAAACGATATTCACTAAAATATAAAAATAAAATAAAAAAAATTATATTTAATATCATACATTAATAATTCAATAAATTATATTTTTTTTCATTTATATGCCTAAATTTATTTTAAAAAACAAAACAATTACTCCTAGACCAAATAAACTATATATACGATAAAATAATACTTATACAGATGATTAAATACGAAACTATTAATTTTTAACTTGGAATATTTTTAAATAAGAAAAAATAATATAATGATTTAAAAAAAATTATAAAATAAATCAAAAAATTTTCTGTAGCTTCGCTCAGTCTTATACTTGTCCCGGGTAATCTAGTTATATAAGTTTCGTAGTATGCGTGCATGTGTGCACAGAGAATGTAAGCGCGTGCCTCGAGAAGCGGCGCACAGCGCCCTGTCTTAGGACAACTATAATAGTAGTCACATCCTTTTAAAATAAAGTTATAGTTTATTGTGCTACTAAATTAATCAGTTGTTTTATTTTCACATCACCTATTCTTACCATTTATTTAATTAATTATAAAAATACAGTCCACAACTCTAATATCCAACAAATAGTTTTCATTAGGAATTTGAATAAGTGTTTTTTTCGTTAGGAGCGCCGATGTATGTAGTATTAAAATATATATTATGAACGTATACTTAGGCACCTGTATGAATGCATTCATATCTGTTGTATAGGTTTGATACCTTATTCATCTCATATAAGAAATTAATTAATTATTAGCTAATTACAACAACAATATAAATGATAAGCAAGAAAATCCTGGCTTAACCTTTAAATATTTGTAAATAGAAAATTAATTAGTTTTCAACTTTTTATCAATTATGGAATTAAAATTTACAGCAAATTATGAACCAATTTTTTTTTTGTGAGAATAAAGAAAAACATAAAAACTATGTTGTTTATTATCAAAATCTAATTGATCAATACATAAAAATTTGTTAATATTTTTTAAACAAATACATTCAACATTTTTTGGTGACGATATTATTGTTTATAGGTTTCATTTTTACTGAAAGGTAATCAGGAAACAGATAGAGATAACTTACTTTATTTGCTTAGGATTGTTAAGAATTGGAAAATTTTCTGTTGAATAGTTTTCATTATAAAAAAAAAGTTCCTCATATCAGAATTACTAACTATTAGCTTCTCAGAAGGTCTACATTTTTTAAGATCCTTTAACATAGCATCTTAACAGAAAGAAATTTAATAAATAAAAAATTTTTTAACTAAGCCATTGTAACTTTGGGTATGAAATTCAAGATGAAGAATTGCTTTCAAAAACAGTAATTTTGCAAGAAAAACACGTCGATGAAGAGCTGCTGATTTACCATGCATTTCTTTTTGTGCGTGTAATTTAAAAGTGACTTGCAATAATGCATATTGAATAAAAGAATTTCTCTTGGAAAATAATTATTATATACTTATTATATAATTTATATTTTGCATCTTACAATACATAAATAAGTAATAAATCTTTAATATAAAATTTTAAACTAATTATCCATTTAAATACTTGTACTTTTCATAACTTCAAGGCTATTTTTATTTGCTTATATTACCTAATATTTTACAGTAAACTTTTACTTTCATAACTAATTATAAGTAATTTTTTAATTTTGTGGTTTTTATATTATGTTTTTTAGTTTTATAGAAAGCTTTGATTGGATTGAGTTTAATATCAATGAATAAATAAGACGTAAATATCCATACTTAACTTTCTCTTATAAGGGGAGACTGGAACATTTGAGTAGTAGATTACAGTATATAGTAATGGATGACTTTAACATGTTAAAAACCATAACCATACCATAATAACCTCCGTTTATTCCAACGCATCTTCTGGGCCTAGAACCGTAGGGCTCATTTTTCGAAAATGTTATAAAATAAATTATAACCGGTTTTTGGAAACAAAACTAAATGCATGGAACATGTATACTATAATAAAGTTCTTGATTAGTTGGTCATTCACGGGTGAATCTACACTATAAGTATTGCTTAAATTATTCTAAGTGTCATTAATTCATGTTAATATTATTCTAAGTCTCATTTGAACCCCACCCCTTAATTTTCAAGTTCAAAATTATTCTAATCCCTAAACTAAAAATATTCAGATTGCCTAAACTAAATTATTCTAAGTTCATTTGAGTCTCCCCCCCAAAGTGACATGCTTGAGATATCCCCCTGCATATAAATATGTTTCAAAGTTAAAATGAGACCAAATATTCAAATTCAAATGCAATATTACAGCGTTATTTAGAAAATGGCCTAAAAACTTTATTTTATAACAATGTCGTAACATTGAGCCCTGCGTTTCTAAGTGCCTAGAAATAAGCGGATCATATCTTCAGGGTTTTCGCAACACATTAAAGTCATCAGTTATTATAGATTGTCAATTGGCGAGCATATGCCGGCCTCCCCTTGCTAGTTTAAATAATACAAATCAACTTAAAAATTTCAATTTGTTCTAAAACTATATGTTACAATATGCTACATATAAAAAAAAAGTTAAAAAAAAAAAATGTGTTTATTATTTGATTTACTTTGGTTATTTTTTAGAAATGGCTCTATAAACATTGAGATAAAAATAGACATTCTTTTAAAATATCTAAGATTTGAACGTTAATTTATCATAATTCGCAATAATAAAAAAAGGGAATTCTTAGAACTAATTTAAAAGGGACTAGTAAAAAACTGTTGAAAACATGGAGCTTATACAAAATTTTTAAGTCTTATAAAAATCTCTTAAAAAGTAGCCATTTGTATCTAAAATGGGGCTTTCGATTCATTGATATTACTGACAAGCAAATGCAGTTGACAGGGCATAGTATTTACTATTCATACCAAAAAAATATGACCAACCAGAAGTATTTTGGATAATTTCGTGTTCCAAATGTATTGTAATCTCCTTTTAAGTGATAATTTAGTTCCTTGAAGGTATTATCTTTAATCTAATTCTTTAATGGGAAGAATACGATAAAATAGTTTCAATCACTTTAATTAAAAAAGAAGAAAATGAAAATAAATACTTTTCAACTTTTTTAGTATTATCCTAATAGGTATAGTATTTACCCTTTACAATTACCCTTTATTTTTCTATTAGGATATATATTCATAATACTTCCTTACCATATATCTAAAAAATGTAATTTATGTATTAACAAGCTTAGCTCTATTTCTGAAATATTGCAAAAAAACTCTTAAAATGGAGTAATTTTAGGTTGTTTCCAGTTTCTAAAAACTTATAATCGCATGTTCAGATTTTTTTTTTGAGTAGGAAGTGAAGAAATGCGTTACGCATACTGTTCAGCAACGGAAATGACAGTTATGTGGGACTCGGGTTACCTTGCCTTTACCCACTAAAACTTCACTTCCTTCCTACTTTATTCAAGCCTATCCTGGGACCGTTTTCAAGGGACAGGTTCAAGGCCTTTTAGTTCTATTCGTGAACTCCATCTTTTGACTTGCACCCAGTGACTTGCCAGTTTGTTTCCATCTTTATGTGCTGTCATCTTGAATAAAATAAATGTTAGCTACATGTCATTTCCCAGTATCGTCAAAAAGAAGGTTAATAAATTCATAATAAATAAATAGATAAATAAAATTAAATAAATATTACCCTACCATCTACGGTTGATTGTGGTATTAAAAGTAAGTGCAGGAATGATTGTATGTTAGTGCAACCACACCTGAAGTCATCCGAATAATCGAAATACGTCTCAGTATTAGCCTATACCTTGAGTATCAGGTTTTTTGGTGCAGAGCATGTACTTATTCAGATTAACAGATCCAAAAAATCAGCTATAGTAAAAATAAACCTTTTCTCTATTCAAATATTCATTCAGATACCTCTCTAGCACTTTACTACATATTATAAATTCAGCAGAAATAGTTTTGGTTCTGAAAATTTCGGTAAAAACAGAGACGATTTTTTTTTAATAATTAATTTATAACAGCCGGAGTAAGCTTTCTCTTAATTTTTACAACGATGTGCAGTAGATCTAATGTGCAGTAATAATTCCAAAAATCTTAATTTTTCTGTAGCAAATTAAATGTATGAAAACTTTGACAGTTACCTGTATAGGTTTTATGATGTCCAAAGATTCTGGATAAGTTCTCTATTTTCAAAAAAATTGTAATTCGCTTCTTTTTCATTATTTTTTTAGCAAATATGATAATTGAAAGCCTGAGTCCCATTTTTATCGCTACTTTAACGAACTCATATCATGGAAATATCTCATTGAAAAGAGCTTTCATAATTTATTGGACACATTATTTTGACTTACGAAATCTGTTTTCATTGGTGCTTGCAATTTTTCCAGCTATATATAAATTATAATTACGAATTTCGCACTGGAATTCAACTATGGTAAAGTAATTTTTTTTAAACTGACAAAAATGGTATAAAATTGAAACTAATAAAAAAAATCCTTTGTCCACAAATGGATTTTGTTTCTGTGAAGTAACTCAAGTTACTTTAAAATAATTAAAAACTTATTATTAATTAGTTTCCAATTCAATTTCTCAAACTGATCTGTGCATGAATATGATACAATTCAATGATATTTGAATTATGCAGAAAATGTAGATGCATGGATTCACATTTTTGTTGAACTAGGTTTAGTCTGATTAAATTGTTTTTTCGCATAAAATATTTATCGGAATTATAATTTAAGCTGCAATTATATTTACATCCAAGAGTTTATCTACTTTTCGATTTCATTATGAGTACTTAATTAATTTATTAATTAATTTATTAATTAAGTGCTCATAATGGACGTAAAACTCATGCGTAAGACTTTTCTGCACTCATTGTATGCCTAGGCAGGCAAAAAATATCATGAAAACCATGGGCAATAAATTTAGGACACAATTTTACGCCCTTGATATTTAATATACTATTAACATCAAAATTTATTTATTAATTCTAAAAATATATCTCTATGTAAATACGTCGAGACGCATCCAATCAAGATTTTCACGATCTAATGTCAAACTACGGGAAAATCAACCGGAATCTCAATATTTCGGGGCGAAGTTGGTCACTAAAAAAATTGAAAAATCTTTTTTTAATTTAAAAATGGCAGATGGAAGTTTATGAAAAAATTTCTTTAAACAAATAATGATTTTGCAATTTTCATTTTGTCATTTTGAAATAAAAAAAAAATGCATGCAAAAAAATACGTCTAAAATCAGAGCTGGGCATATACGGCAATTTTGGCACGCTGTAACCGTATGCCATATAGACGGTTTTTGTGCATAAGGACCCGTATGTTACTTGAACCGTATATACGGTAACCAGCATACGGGAGCCGTATGCACTGTTGCAATATATACGGTGTAACACTATACGGGAGCCTTATGCATCTCAGCCGTATATAATGTTTAATGACATAAGGGCCCGTATACTCTCTAACCGTACATACGGTTCAACAGCATGCGGACCCGTATACACTTGAACCGTATATAATGTTTAATAGCATACGGACCCGTATACCGTTTGCTTAGGCTTAATCAAAAACTGCATACAGGTCCATATGTTGTTTAACCGTATGTACGGTTAGAGAGTATACGGGCCCGTATGCTGTTTAACCGTATGTACGGTTCGAGAGTATACGGGCCCGTATGCTGTTAAACCGTATGTATGGTTCGAGAGTATACGGACCCGCATGTTGTTTAACATCATAAAGGAGAGTATATTATTAACGCCATCCTAAACCCAAATGTGTCGGTAATAATTTCTTAAATGTCGGCTTTCTTTTTTAAGCTGTAGAAATAACAAAAAAAATATTTTAGGCTATAAAGAATGATTTTTTTTAGTGAATGAATCAATATGACGCCACAAATTTTATTAGAAATGGATTGGCGACCTTTTTCAAAATGAACTCTACCTTACCGACTCAATGTTAAAAACATAGGGGTTTAGGATGGCGTTAAAGTATATATATATATACATTGCTCTGCATAAGGATCCATATGAAACAATTTTCAGCTTTTGTAAGGGCATTACCTATGTAAATATTTGACTTTTATAAATAAATTGGAATAAAGTTCGATAACATTGTTTAAATATGCAAAAAATTGCATTCTCAAAATAGGTATAATAAGACTTATAAAATAATGAAAAATTCTTTTGCTTCTATTTTCAAAATATAAATTATGTAATAAAACCAAAAAAATATTAAAAAAAGTTAAATAACTGTTTATAGAAAGCATTAAAAATAAAATTATTATTTATAACAGGAAAAATACAATCATAAATATTTTTATTTTCATTTTAGAATTCTATTGAATCCTTAAAAATAAATTTCATGATAAATAAATATTACAAAATTAAATTAAAACATTTTTTTTTCACTTATTTTCCTAAAAATCAATACAGATTATGATGTGCCAATAAATAAATAAATGCCATAAACAGTTATAATTTATAAGGCATCTGTATGAAATTACCCGTATGTACGGCAAAATTTCATAAGGCATCCGTATGAAATTATCCGTATGTAGGGCAAAATCTCATAAGGGCAAAATCTCAAAATCTCGTATGGAAATGTCATTATGTACGCAGGCCTAATCTGTATTTGATTCACGCTGTTTTCACGTGAAATATAAGCGTGAAAACACGTGAAAGCATGCAATTTTAGGTTAAAAGTTCGTGAGTCGAAGGAAATTAGTTATTGAAAATGTGAGTTCCTAATTTTAGGTTAGATTTTATTGCGATAACACTCTGAAATTGATTCCCTTATAACCGAACTTTATTCGCGTTATACGAATGAATGAAAAACTATAACGAAAACTTAAAATTCGATAAAATCTTTCTAAAATAGAATTCTTGACTAGGTTAATTGAATTAATTGTAAAAAATTAAAAATTCTGCAAGATATTAATATTTACTGTTAATATATTTGTAAATTTAATTACATCTTTTTAATATTTTAAAATGTAAATGTTATGTATATATGTATATAGTTTTGTGTGTGTGTGTTGAGCGCTTTCCTTTTCATTATTATATAATACGACCGGCAGTGTCCGCCAAGTTGCAGACTTGTAAGCATCTCTCAATAAATTACGTATTATTAAAACCTAAATTAAGTCTCCTTAATTTACCTACAACCTTTTACTTCATTTATGGCATCCCTTCGTCTAAGAACCTACAAAGTGCAAGAAAAGTAAGAAAACAACATAAGCAAAAAAAAGTGTATAAATACGAGCCATGTGGCATCAACAGTTTCTCTTCACAAAAAAAACGTGATGTGATGCCGCACTTTTGAACGGTGCGTGAATATACATAATAAAAGTGATTAAATATTTAAAAAACAAAAGTTATTTATTTAAAAACAAAAGAAATTAGTGAAATTTGCTTCACATTCTTTTTTGCTGTGCTAAAAATTATATTAAGAAGGAAAAGGAGTGAGGTAATTTTTTCGGATCATGTGTTAAAAAAAAAAAAAAAGGCGGGCACACAGACATAAAAATGTTATTTGCTAATATTTAAAAAAAAAAAAAAAAAAACATTCATTATTTGCTATAATTGCTGGATTTTAGTGAAATTTTCAAAAATTTAATAAAAAAGAGTGAAGCTTCATCAAAATAAAAATGGCAGAAAATTATTGAGATGACATCGAGTTTGATTGGGCCGTGAAAATAGAATTCGCAAAATAAAGAATAAATCAAAAATTTAATTATCATCAATTCTAAGAAAATTTTTCCAAGAAAATTTTGTTGTCAAGAAAATTTTTTTTTATTATTCAAGGACATTTTGTCAAAGTGACGTCATAAGAAGAAAGAATTGGCGCGTTTTATACAGCCAATCAAAATTTCGCAAAGTAAAGAAGAAGAACGGCCATTTTCATATAGCAGCGCGCGCAGTTCTTTATACAAAGCTGAGAAGAAAACGACTTAGCAACAGACCGATGACGGGTTCATTGACATCATCAGGACCGGCTCGTCCTTCTTCAACAAGTGAACTTTACAGAGAGGGAATATCAGCGCGAACTGGCGACGCATTAAATTGAGCAGCAGAACAAAGACAAAAGTATACATGATCATCTCCATGGTAACGAAATACACAAGAAAATAAAGAAAAGATAAGTTATTCATGTATACATTTATTTTTTATCAGTAAAATTTTCTCTTTTCAAATTTTTTATTTTTTAAATAAAAATAACTTGTAAATATACACATAATTTACAAGTATTAATGTTTCTGTTATTGTAGTCAATTTATGTTATTTATTTATTTAAAAAAAAAAAAATTCTCTTTTTTTTAAAATTTGAATTTAACTGATCAATTAATGTAAAATTATTAAAAGCTTAATTTTTGCCTAACTTTGACTTATATTGTCATTAATTATAAAAATTTTTTTTTTTTGCTATTATCATTCAAATCAAAGTAGGGAGCTGCTCAGGTGTGTATGTGTGAAAACAATGAATCAATAAAATTACTTGCTTTTAGATTGAACTCAAATTATATTAATGTTAAAATCTTTTTAATTAATTTGAATTTTTTTTTAATTATCTTAACTTAAAATGATTTAAATGATTAACGGTTTGCAAATTAGTCACATACTAACTAATTATTATTTTCTAAATTATTTCAATAAAACTAATTATTCTGATGTTACATAGGTACTAGTTTGGGTGAATCTTGGAGCTGGAAGCTGTTGATCCTCTCTGATTGGGCTGCTCTGGTGGACTTCAGGCTTTGCAGACCTTGATGATATTTTACCCTGTTCTGGCCACACATTCACCATCACTGGGAGACATTGACTCATCCTGGGGAATACTGCGTTGTTAAGCATCAAATTAGGTTTTTTAACAATTAAATCTTTAAAAATCTATAAAATCTTGTATTGTTTAAGAGACCTCCTGTCTCTTTTGATAATTATTTAAATTTGCGTTATTGTCTACAACTTATGGAAGTTAAATGCTATATTATTCTTAAAATTCTATTTAATTTTTTGCTTTATTATTAGGAGTCTTTGCTGTAACATTTATGTCTATCAATCATTATTCAAATTACTTTTACAATTAAAAAATTAAAATTATTGTAAAAATCAAAATTAACATTACTGTTCAATTAACTAGTTAATAATTCTAATTAATTATTTTTATCTAAATTAATTATTGTTATCTTAAATTATCTAATTGTTTAATATCTTTCCTTTAATTTACTTAAAGGTCAAGTATATTACTTATTAATCTTATTTTAAATCAACACTATTGTTTAATCTGTGCTTGATTTTTCTTAAATTTCAAGTATATTACTTATTAATCTTATTTTAAATCAACACTATTGTTTAATCTGTGCTTGATTTTTCTTAAATGTCAAGTATATTACTTATTAATCTTATTTTGAATTAACATTATTGTTTAATCTGTGCTTGATTTTTCTTAAATGTCAATATTAATAATTAATATTGTACTATTTGAGATATAATGCTATTATGCTGCCTATTGGTAACTTTTTATGAAAATTATACAAAACTATTTATCCTAATTAATTAGTCATTAATCTTAATTAATTGAACAATATAATTA
This sequence comes from Anagrus nilaparvatae, assembly GCA_022575985.1. Taxonomy (NCBI): domain Eukaryota; kingdom Metazoa; phylum Arthropoda; class Insecta; order Hymenoptera; family Mymaridae; genus Anagrus; species Anagrus nilaparvatae. The sequence goes on along the minus strand of JAKSXM010000247.1, from coordinate 8,973,732 downwards.
ACCTTAAATTACAGTTATTATGTATAAAATACTTAAATTTTGAATTTGATACTACTACTATATTAGATTTATTTTCTTACTACAATTATTTACATGTTAAAAAGCAAAGACTAGCACCATTACATAGCTCAAAGCATTTAACTTCTAATAAGTTTATATATCTCTGTATATTTGTTCACTACATTGATTTGTTGAACAGTGGCGTCTACAATTTTGGAGCAAGCTACAATCCGTCCTAGAATAGCAAATTCTTATGCAAACTTTGAAACTGCAGGCATTATGACGGTCTCTGATTGCAAAGTTAGGATGCAAAATTTAGAAAGGGTTTGGTCGGCGTATGACCAAAATAATTTGTTGATTATTGGCCACAGAGACTACCCTGCCCTTCAAGATCAACCTTATATAAAGGAAGATCACTTCATACAAGTAGAGGAACTTTTTCTTCAAAATATGTCTAAATTTCAAACGTTTTTAGATAGCAACTCAACCACTAATCCTATTGATCAACCTTTACCTAGACCCCAAATAGTTACATTAGAAAATGAAAGGCTCCCTCCGCTAAACATTCCTCATTTTAGTGGAGATTACACCGCGTGGGAGTCATTTCGAGATATGTTTGTGTCATCGGTGATCAATAGAAAAAATTATTCAAACGTAGCAAAGTTTCATCAGCTGATATCAGTATTAGAGGGCGATGCAGCCAAGATAGCTGCTTCATATCAGCCGACTGATGCTAACTTTCAACTGGTTTGGGATAAGCTTAAGGAGAGGTACGAAGTTAAAAAAAGATTAGTTCATGCACATATTGCAAATTTATACTCCCTTAAGCCTATCTCCAAATCATCGGCTTCTGAACTTAAAAAAGTACTTTCAGGAATCACAACACCACTTTCTGCTTTAAAGGGTTTAGGTAGACCAATAGAATCGTGGGATGATCTCTTGGTCTTTCATATATTAAATTTACTTGACACTGATACTCGAAGACAGTGGGAAATATATTATAGCACACACTGCAATAATCTACCTACACCAGTCAATGAAACAGATCAAAATGAGACTATTTCTGCAAAAGCTATTAATGAGCCCCCTTCACTAAAGAAATTACTTGATTTTATAGAAAATCAAGTTAGTATATTAGAGTCTATTGAAGAGGCAAGTAGTAGCAATACTAATAAACAATTTTTTGATCCTATCAAAAATAGAAATTACAATAATTCAAATAATTCTGCAAAAGTCCTCAATACTAATGTCAATAATCATTCCAAACAAAATTCAAATTCTAGAAATAATTCAAATGAATGTGTTATTTGCAATTCCAATCATTTTTTCTTATTTTGCAATGAATATAAAAATAAAACACCCAAACAAAGGGAAGAAATAGTCTTAAAAAATAAGAGATGTTTTAATTGCCTAGGTACACATTTCATTGCGGATTGCAAATCGACAAAACGGTGTAATACTTGCAAACAGAAGCACCACACTACTTTACACATTAAAGGGTATAAGAAAAATAATAAAAATAATAACAATGAAACACATAATAATGCAAATAATACACATAAAGAAACAATTTCTGCTGAAGCACAGGCGTTATCTACAAATTTATGACAATTAAATACCCAACCACTTTTAGCAACGGCTATTGTGAAAGTGTGTTCAAATGATGGGTTTGAGATATTAGCGAAAGCGCTAATCGATCGATGTTCTCAAGCGTCATTTATTACTACATCGTTATTTAAAAAGTTACATCTTAAAAAACACAAAGCGCAATTACCAGTTTCAGGTATAGGTGGTAAAAGTGACTTAATATGCTCTTATATGGTAAACTTCGATGTAAAACCTCATTTTTATTCGGATTATGTGCTGAATGTGGAAGCTTTTATTATACCTACTATTTCCTCTTACTCACCCAAGTTGGATATTAAAGCTCAAAATTTTGCTCACCTAAAAAACTTACAGCTTGCTGACCCTTTATTTGCTAAAAGAGGTCGAATTGATATACTGTTAAGCACTACTTGCCATGCTTTGCTAGTTAAAGACGGAATTGAAAAAGGCAAAGAATATGAACCCATTGCTACAAATTCAAATTTAGGTTGGATAATTTCAGGAAATCCGGGTATTGGTTCTAATTCTTGTATTTTAATAGCTGATCTTCGTGAAATTTCTGATATCTCATTTAATTTAGAGAAATTCTGGCAACAGGAAGAAATATCAATTTCTACTCGAGCCCTGTTAACTCCAGATGAGCGGGCATGTGAGGATTATTTTGTCAATACACATTCTCGAGACTCAAATGGTCGTTACATTGTTCGCTTGCCATTCAAAAATCTAGATACAAAAACATTGAAATTCAACGGCTCCTTTCAGCATGCAAAGAGAGTTTTCGATAAGATGGAAGCACGATTTAAAAGTAACCCTGAATTTGCTCAGACTTACCACAAATTTATGAAAGATTATGAAACCTTAGGTCATATGGAACCCTCTGATGCTATCTTATCATTTTTATTGCATTATTTCTTGCCACATCATGGCATATTAGGTCAAAATCGGAAATTTCGTTCGGTTTTTAACGGTTCAGCTAAGGACTATGATAAAATATCAATTAATGACTTATTGTATTGCGGTGAAAATTTGCTTCCAGACTTAGCTGAACTGCTTATTAACTGGATGAAATATAAATTTGTTTTTGTTTCTGATATTGAACATATGTTCAGGCAAATATTAGTTCATCCTAGTGATAGAAAATATCAGCAAATTTTATGGCGTTACAGTGACTCTGAAGAGTTGCAATCTTGGTCACTCAAAACCGTCACTTATGGGATGATTAGCAGTCCCTACCTTGCAAATCGTGTAATAAGACAGTTAGCGTTGGACTAAGGTCACCGTTTTCCACTGGCTGTCGATATTTTAACTAAAGAAACATATATGGATGACACATTATCGGGTGGTCATTCACTTGCTGAAGCATTGCAAAAACAGGCGGATCTGATACAAATTTGCAAGGGGGTGGCTTTTCCTTGCATAAGTGGATGGCGAATACGCCAGAGTTGCTAAATTTTCCAGTATCAATTCGTGCAGAAGTTAAAATGTCTAATTCTTGCTTTAACTTATTAGGTTTAAATTGGTGTCCAAACACCGATCACTTCACTTTTGATTTTTCGCTAGACAATTTGAAAACTGATCTCACAAGAAGACAGGTACTTTCGTCGATTGCTAAATTATTTGACCCCCTTGGCTGGCTTGCGCCAGTAGTAATAACAGCTAAAATCTTTTTACAAAAACTTTGGAGGGAAAAAAACCCTAAACTTGATTGAGACACTAAATTACCTGTTTCCTTGCGAGATGGGTTTACAGATTGGTACTCCACTTTAAATAAAATTAAAACTATAAAAATTAAAAGATGGCTCAAATACGTACCTGAAGCAAAGTATGAACTCTACGGGTTTGCTGATGCATCTGAACTTGCTTATGGTGCTTGCACTTATTTAAAAATTGCACATAATAATAAAAGTTATATTCATCTAATTCAAGCTAAATCAAAAGTAGCACCCATTAAACCAATTCTAACGATACCCAAATTAGAGTTAAATGCCGCCCATTTATTAGTTAAATTAACAGTAAAAGTATTAAGAGCGTTAAAATTAGATTCTATTAAAATATATTTACATACCGATTCAACTGACGTATTGTATTGGTTAAACGAACACCCTTCTAGATGGGAAAGGTTTGTTAAGCATCGTTGCTCTGCTATACATACTTTGCTTCCGGAGGCGTTTTGGTGTCACGTTAAATCTAAACATAACCCAGCTGATTGTATTTCCAGAGGTTTACCTCCAGACCAATTAGAAGATTTTTCTCTTTGGTGGGAAGGGGGAGTAATGGTTAAAGAACCAATAAATCTTGACAATAGCATTTTAAGTAAATCAGTAAATTTACTAAATGTTGATTGTCATGTTACCTCTTCAAAGAAAAAATCTGAAATAGTTATATGGAATTTGGTCGATAAATATTCTTCTTTGCTAAAACTCTTAAGAATCACAGCTTATGTGCTTAGGTTTATTGATAAAATTTATACAAAAAGTAAAATCAAATTGAAACAAAAATCTTGCCTATTGAATAACCAATGGTTTAAGGTAAAATATTATAGAGGATTCTATGAATTAGTTTCTGTGCCTGAATTAGTTAGAGCGAGAATGACTTGGATTTATCTAGTTCAAGCTAGCTATTTTTCTGCAGACATTAATTTGCTTAAAAATAATCATAAATTAAATGATTTAAATTTGAGACGTTTAGATCCATTCTTTGATCAAAACCTACTCAGGTTAGGTGGTCGAATTCATTTTGCACTTCTTGACTATGATCAAAAACACCCATGGATTCTTCCAAGCAAATGCACATTCTCTAAACTTCTAGTAGATTATATTCATGAAAAAGCTCTGCATGGAGGTGTTCGCTTAACAATCTCTTCCTTAAGGCAAGAGTTTTGGATTATTAAAGCAAGAAATTTAGTTAGAAGTCGAATTCATAAATGTAACACATGCATAAGGTACAACTCAAACACATTAACACAAAAAATGGGAATTCTACCAGCTTGTAGAATAACAAAACCTGATAAACCGTTTAGAATAAGTGGAGTAGATTATGCGGGTCCTTTTGAGACAATAAGGTTTAGAGGTCGTGGGGCGCATAGAACGATATATAAGTCATACATTGCCGTTTTTGTATGCATGAACACTAAAGCGGTGCATCTCGAATTAGTCACTGGGTATTCAAGTCAGGACTTTATTGCTGCTTTCCGGAGGTTCACGTCAACAAGAGGACAATGTTCTGAGTTGATAAGTGACCAGGGAACTACCTTTGTTGGGGCTAATAAAATCCTCAAGGAAATGTATGATGCCTCTTCTGAATACATGCATGAACTTGTGGGTTCTTTGGCAAATGAAGGTACTACCTGGAAATTTAACTCCCCAGGAGCTCCTCATTTTGGCGGAATCTGGGAAGCGGCTGTAAAGTCGGTGAAACACCATATCCGAAGAGTAGTTGGAAATCGCCAACTAACCTTTGAGGAAATGTATACATTGCTTAAACAAATTGAAGCTTGCCTTAATTCGAAGCCATTGGTTCCTCTAACCGATGATCCTTCAGATAATTTGTTTTTATCACCCTCCCTATTGCTAACACAATCAGAGTCATACATTCTGCCTGAACCAAATTATGAGAATTTAAAAATTTCTCCAACTGAAAGATACAAGTTGATACAACAAATGCTCCAGAGTTGGTGGCGCTGTTGGTCAACTGCGTACTTACAAACTTTACAAGAGCGCCAAAAATGTATGCTTAAGAAAAAAAATATTGATGTTGATGACGTAGTGTTGATCTCGGATGAGACAATGCCACCCGCTAAATGGCCATTGGCTAGGGTCGTCAAAGTTTTCGAAGGCCCTGATGGTTTAGTCAGAGTGGTAGAGCTCAGGGTTGGGTCAACCGTGTTAAAGAGTCCGATTCATAAACTTATTTTATTAAACACATTGAATAATGAGGAAAATAGTAATTTGTAACCTCATGAACTAAAAGTTCAATGAATTTATTAAAATAATGAATTTTTATTTGTATATATGTTTTTCTATTTATATTATTAATCAAAATCTTTTATTTAAGTATTAATTGTATATATTTTGTTTAATCATGAATTATTTATTAATTGCGTTATTTTAATATTGTCAAAAAGAAATCTAAATTGTAATGCATTTTAATTTTTAATTTTTTTACCATTTGAAAATATAGATATTATTATAATTAAAAAAATGATGATAATAATTTTAATTTTTTTGAAATTGCGTAATGCAATAATAGAATTTATTGTAATTCTTCCTACCACAAATTTTTCTATTAATTTAGCCAAATAGCTCTTTTAATGTGTGCCTTCACACTATTTTACAATTTATTAAATAAATTGTGGTGGGTGGAAAATGTTATGTATATATGTATATAGTTTTGTGTGTGTGTGTTGAGCGCTCTCCTTTTCATTATTATATAATACGACCGGCAGTGTCCGCCAAGTTGCAGACTTGTAAGCATCTCTCAATAAATTACGTATTATTAAAACCTAAATTAAGTCTCCTTAATTTACGCATCATTTAAAAGCCTCACATAAATGAAATAAAGAATAAAACAATCTTTGGCCCCGATACTTTATACCACTTTTTTCTTTTGTATTAAAAAGTTATGTTATATTCTTTTTTGTAAAGCGTTATACTCCACTCAATATGCGGGTTTGGTTGATATACTAGCCCTCACCACGTTTGGTCTAGAATAGGTTTTTCGGGTCGCTGATCACGAATATTGAGGTAATTTCTATAGAAGATAAGGCTTTACTCCTAAATTAGCAAAAACTAACCCCGAAAAAAGGTATTTTCGCTATGTTCACTACTCTAGCTGATTTAAGGGTGAATCTCGAGTTTATTTAATATAGGGCTCCAAAATTTCAGGAGCTAGTAACTATTCCCCCTCTCGCCCCACCGTAATTGAGTGTTACGACTATTAACATGGAACATGTTTATAGGGAGGGGGTACCTCAGAACTTGAAAATTAAGGGGGGGGGTCAAATTTGTCCGGTTTAAGGGGGGGTCGAATTAGATTTAAAATAATTTCAATTTAGGGACTTTGAAAAATCTGGGCTTAGGGACTTGGAATAATTTGGTTTTAGGGACTTTGAATACTTTTGTTTTTTAAAAAAATTCATCTATCATGAAGTTATTTTTTTCACTTTATTATAAAGAACTAAGAACCGAAAATTCCAATTTTTTCCACTTTCTTTTGTAATTTACTTTAGTTGCTTTTAATACGAATCCCTCGACATATCCTTATCATATTTTGCTAGTTGTAAATTGTTGTTTTGTCTTTTTCTTTTTGGCATGCTTGAATTTTCTATATACAAATTGATTTATTCAAATTGATATTTATTGATTTAATAACGACCTTTAGAATAAATATCAAAAAATAAATACAAATATTTAAATGAATTTAAAACCTTGGTTATAACTTTGTAAAAACATCAGTTAATTTTTATATACAGAATCAATCTGAATCATTTTTAAACTATTTTATTTTCTCATAAAATAAAACCATTTTTACCAACATATAGCCAATAATATGATTATAAGAACTCTTCTAAATTATTTTAATAAACTTATATTTCAGATAAATATTATTAATACTTAAACCAGCATAAACTTAAAAATTATTTATTTATTTGTTTCAAAAATAAAAAACATAGGTTATAATAAATGATTATGCAAATTTGTGAAATAAAAATTTATTTTGTTTCATTCGACTCATTTTTTTCATATTTCACTAATTCACGTGAATTAAATACAGAATAGGCCTGACGGCAAAAATTCATACGGATTTAAAATTTTGCCTTATATAAGGATATTTTCATACGGATGCCGTATGAATTTTACCGTACGTACGGGTAATTTCTTACGGATTAATTATGAGTTTTGCCGTACATACGACTAAGACTAAATATTAGGCGCTGTATCACATTTATTTACACACATATAAAATTATAGAAATTAATACAATCATAAACATTAATCAATACGTCTTTTTCAACATCAAAAAAGCTCAGGCAGTGTCAAAAGCTTATTCTATCAAGTTTTTGGTCCAAAATTATGGAAAATTGGAAAATATGCTTGTACTAAAAAATGAAAAATTGTATTCAAAAAAATGTTTTTTACAACCTTGAGAACCTCTAGTAGGCAATGTAAAAAGCTTATTCTGACATGTTTTTTAGGTCCGCCATCTTGAAAAATTGGAAAATATACTTTGGTGAAAATATGAAAATTTTTAAAATTGTAAATGTTTTTTTTTATCCTTGAAACCTCCAGGCAATGTAAAAAGCTTATACTCACATGGTTTTTTGGTCCACCATCTTGGAAAATCGGAAAATATACTTTGGTGAAAATATGAAAATTTTAAAAATTATAAATTATTTTTGCATCCTTGAAACCTCCAGGCAATGTAAAAAGCTAATTCTGACAGGTTTTTAAATTTTCCAATTTGGAAAATCAATGAAAATGTTTTTATCAACCTTGAAAACCCTCAGGTAATCCAGAAAATTCCAATTTTTGGCTTGCCATATTGGAAAATTAGAAAATTGCTTCGAATGAAAAATTAAAAATAATGCCTCAACCGGGACTTCATTCAAAATTTTTTTTATCCCAAACTTGGTTAGAATTCTGATTTTTGATCGAAAATCCGATCAATTGTAGATCGGAATCCCGACCTGCTGTTTCAACACGGGTCAAATTTCGAGAAATCGTAAAAAAAATTTGACTATCGGGACAATTAACCAAAGACAAAAATGTTGTTAACTCTATTTATTGATAACATTTAAATTTATTAAAAATTTTAAATTTGGTCTTTGAAGTGATAAAATGCTTTATTTTACTATATCGTATGCCCTCTTATTATAAACCAAATTTAAACTTTAGATAAGACCATGTTAAAATATGTTAATGAAACCAGTACTTAAACTTAGTATCTGGCAAATATTGTCATATGAATTCTGATAGGAGAATTTCAACTGAGAAATCATATGAGAAATTATATGAGAAAATAAAAAAAAAATAAAAAAATATATATGCTTAAATCATAATTTAATGACCGTATCGGTAACTCTTAAGTCTTTTAAGGCAATTTGAATAATAAAGAAAAAACTAACAGTAATTAAAATGTTCTGTACGATCAAAAATTATGATTTAAATTGTAAAAATGTGTTATATTCGTAATTTTTAGTTTGTCCCGGTGCATTAGTTAACGTTCAATTTAAGTAACGTAAAAAAAGAATCCCATAGCAACTAATGTTTTAGAAACGTTTTTGAATTAAGCATCTAAAGCGTTTCAAATGTCCGCAGAAAAACGTTTCCAAACGTTTTAGTAATATTTCAGGACGTTTCGTCGGCTCTGACTCTTTTACCCTAAAAAATTGCTTTATGTCGTATTTACAGACATTTGGTGTAAAAAGATTAAAAAATATTTAATATTTTCTTCATTTTTTTATTTTATTAAACTAAACATTTTGATCAATAATATCAATAATAAAAAGAAAAAAAACAAAAGGAGGAAGGGGTGTTAATTTTATGGTATGATATATTTTTAATATTATAAAATATTTTTTAGTTTGATTAGGCGTGTGGAAGGCATGTGAAACGTCACATGTAAAGAAACTTGTAACTTCTTTTTCATTTATTTGCCCTCTTGGTCGAGAGATTCTCAATAATATTCATAAAGATTTACCCTTTATACAAGTGTTCTACATTTGGTAAATATCTACATAGGAAATGTGCTACACCGACACCTGGCAGTCAACACTTTTTTTTTTTTATATAAAAGTTTATTAAAGCCTTCTATAAAAAATACAAAAAATTACAATAAATGAAAATAATTCACAATAAACAAAAAGAATATTACAATATAAGTTGATTAAAGTTTAAAGTCTGTTCACAACGCAGAATCACATAAACATAAAACTGTGTAAAGTGTACACCAACTGGTAACTACAATAACAAAAAAGAAAAGGGGGATAGTACAGTCAAGAAACAGAAGATTATGGGCGTAAACTCCAACCAAAAGGGGAAGAGTTATACCAACAATATAGACATGCCTTCTACCAATAGCAGCTCTCTACGAGCTTGATTATCCTACTCTGCTATATTAAAAGCCAGATGCACGAACTCAAAATCTACAAACAAAAACACTATGATGAATTTCCTTAAACAAGAAAACCAACCTTCTGAAAGACCTTCTACATTTCATGCAAAACTAACTAAGTTTTTCTACATTGAAAGCAGAATTATTTACTGCAAATAGTAAGAAAATCTCTCCTATAAAGAGACAAAATGAAGAAATCAGACAATAATCATAATTCTCAAAGTAACACTCTATTTAATAACATTAATAATAACAATAATAATAATAACAATAATAATAATAATAATAATAATAGCGGCCCTGAGGATCGCCTACGCGTACCATACGGTATCCCTTGAGGGGATCCAGGTAGTAGCATCGGTCATACCCAACGACCTGTTAGCGTTGGAGCAGAAATACCAGAACCAGCTCTATGAGCTCATGGCAGGGACGATGGAAGAATGAACAAAAGGCCAGGTATGCAGGCATGGACTGGGCGACAGGATGGGGAGGTGGACTATTACCTTACTCAATTTCTAACGGGACACGGTTATTTCCGTGTCATATTGAAACATTTGCATAAGGTAGCAACAAAGCAGTGTCTATACTGCCCAGTTGTGGATGACACAGCAGAGCACACATTCATTAGATGTGTGCGCTACTCAGAAGGGCACCCCACCTTCCCGATTTGGAGGCCAGAGACGGTGGTCCCGGAAATGCAACGGAGTCCTGAAAATTGGAACAAAGTAGCAGCCCATTGAACACAAGTCGCCAGCTAGAAAAAGCAAAGCTGGTATCGCTGACGATATGCTTAACTTACGCCAGCGCTGTCAGCGCTAACATACCAAAAAAGATTTCATCTCACGAAAAGTAAGCATTTCACAAGCTGTGATCGCTCGCGAAAAAATACAACGTTATGTCAGCGTTTCATCAGCGATTCTCGCTTAAAATTTTTATTTTTTATAATCTACTTTACCGGCAGTTTATTATCAAATAATTTTTTGAATTATTTTATTCTATTTATTATATTCTATTTATTAATTATCTAGAGCAGACAACATTGGCTTCCAAGAGATCTTATTTGTTCTAATAAATCTAAAATTTTCAAGACTGTAAAAGCTATTTTTCAAACAAAGCCCAAAAATATAGGTTTTTTTGCCCTATAGATATGTAAAAAATTTTTATGCCCAGTAAAGGTCAATTTGAAAATGTAATTTTTTTTTCATTAATTAATTTATTATAAAAAATGGGCTTGCTTTGGTAGGCCAATAGCAATAACGCGCTTAAAGGTAATCAACTAGAAAAAATATTTAAAAAACAATTTTTTTAACATTAAAAAATTTTAAATAAATAATTATATTTTATTAAAAAACAAATAATAATGAAATTTTTTTTATAATTTTTAAATAAATAAATTTATTTTAAAATCATATGCTTAAAAAATAATATTAAAATTTACGAAAAAAAAAAAACTTATATAATGAATCAAAAGAATCGTGTTACCCATATTTATAAAAATATATTGTAATTTCTTCTGTGGTGTGATGGTATGTTTTGAAACTGGCAAGCCGAAGATAGCGAGTTCGCCGCTAGGTCGAGTCAGGTCGAGAGTCAGGTAAAAAAAAAAAAAAAAAATTGTTTATTTTAAATTAAAAAAAAAATTATACAAATTCTAAATATAAAAAAAAATAAATATAGTGAATAAAAAAAATAAAAAAAAAAAAAATTTTTTTTTAAATATTTTTTAAAATTATTTAGAGAGCTGTAGTCGCAAGCGAAAAGCTTGCTTATCGCTAGCGGATACCTGAGCGTTTCGTTGGCGAAGAACGTCAACCAAACGCTCGTATATAAGGACATGAAATATCGGCGTAAAGCTAACGTTTGATGCCCGCAACTCGAGCGTATATCGCTGGCGAAACGACAGCGTTTATGCAGCGTTTGTGTTCATTGGGAGAGTACGTAAGGCTAATGATATACGCATGGGTAAAGAAAAGAATCTAGCCACTCTGTTATTGAAGTTTGACTTTTCCAAGGCATTTGACAATGTTTCACTCTCTAAGCTTCTCCAAGAACAACAGGTGATTGGTTTTTTAAGGTCATTATTAACCGGGTTCTTGATATACTTGAGTGGTCGTTCCATGTGTTGTTGCTTTTAAAGTATCCTCTTCCTCTTATCGTGATGCAAACATAAAAATATAAAAAAAAAGCTATTGTTTTTGTATCGTGTAAAACCATAAAAACATTCAAAAAGCTAGATATATCAAAAGTAAACATCAATATAAATGGTAATTGTATCCTATTTGTCGAGCAAGTTACCTGCCTAGGTGTTATACTAGATAATATGATCCCCCTCTCCTGGCGTTTTCAAATTCAACAAGTGACCAAAAAAGTGAATAAGGTACTTTATGGTCTTCAGATCATTAGACTCTCAATCTCTCCGTAAATGTCTAGTCGAGTCATTAGTGATGCCATAATTGGATTATTGTAGTGTAATCTACCTGATATCTCTATACAGTTGGGTGACCAGCTTCAGAGACTCTTCTTACCTTTTTTTTTTTGAATAATAATATAAGGCTAAACATAATACAATTATTTTTATTCAATGGATAAAATGATAGTATGTCCTCCAATAATTGCAAAAATAGATCAGAATTTTTATATTTTTGTCGCCACCAAAATTCACACAAGTACGAATCAATCATGCTTCTATGTGTGCTGCACTCTTTTTTTGTTCTTGGCTTCATTTTCGAACATAAACTTTCGATTGTTTGGGTGTTTGTACCAGTAACAGGATCAGAAAATTTTCACTGTGATTAACTATATAGTGTTTGAGATTCATACCTAAAAAAAATAATATGAGTAACAAAAAATGGTATGAAGAACTAAAAAAAGTAAAAATAAAAAATTATGTAATACCTGCTATATTAGGTATTCCTTGGTAAGACACCCATTTGTCAGATATGATAGTACTCCCAGATTCAATGCACGCTTCAATGAAAATTAATAAAGCTTCCTTTGTCCTACTAGGAACTGCATATATGAAAACCTCTTTAGTTTCTCGACAGATTCCTAAATATAATTTATATTTTTATTTTGGTCAGCAATTTTCTTTCTATTTTTCAACAGATTATCCACACAAACTTCGCGGAGATAGTTTTTTCAATCACATATTAAATCTTAACTCATCAAAAATTCCTTATCACAAAACTTTATACTCGCATAGGCCCGGGACCATATTTAGGATAATTTTGAGATTAAAACACAAAAAATTAATTATAATTATAATAAGATTAAAAAAATATTAAAATATAAAACATAAAAAATATATATATCTTGAAACATCATATTATTGCGTAATCCCCTTTCTACACGACAGCTACGTCTCTTGCATACCCATCTTTTATTTTTTTTAATTAGTTGCAAGTGCATTTCATGCTTGCGAGTGCATTTACGTCATGTGTGTAGAGTACCATGAGTTTGCCAAAACTTTACCGCCTCTTCTTCATTTTTTATTGGTTCCTCCTAGAGGAAACATTGTGATGGAACAAATTTTGATTTTTGATTTTTTGGCATACACACGTTTTGAGACCTGAGGAAGCTAAAAAACCGGTTTTTAAGAAAAGTCTCTGTGTGTTTGCGTGTGTGTGTGTGTGTGTGTGTGTATGTATGTAACCTGTCATATTTCACAACCATTATGAAATGAAGACGTAATTTTATTTTCAAAAATTTTTTTATCAAAATATCTCAACCTACTTTTTTCTTTATTTAGATGTAATACCTCATTTATTTCCATGAAAGTACGTATATTTGAAAATATGGTTATTACTTGATATCTCGAATCTGATAATTAATTTCTTGAAAATTTTTTTCCTAAAATTTTTGTAAAAAAAAATACAAAAAACACCAAATTTTTTTTTTCTTTTTGGACGCAGTACCTAATTTATTTCTATGAGAAAACCAGTTTTAGAAAGTTCATTTATAGTAATTTTTTGGATCTGGTACCGAATTTTTTCAAAATTTTTTTCTCAAAATTAAAAAAACGAACAAATTAAATAAACTGTAATACTTTTTTTTTTTTGGTGTAATAATACCTCATATAATTCCATGAAAGTACTAATATCTGTAAATATTGTAACCGATGGTATTTCACAACCATTATGGATTTAAGACCTAATTTTTTTTTCAATAATTTTTTCACCAAAAAATCTCAAACTACTTTTCTTTTTTTTTTTATTTTGTATGTAATACCTCATTTATTTCAATGAAAGTATTTATATTTGAAAGTATGATTTTTACTCAATATCTCGAATCTGATAATTAATTTTTTGAAATATTTTCACAAAATTTTCTTTACAAAAAAATATAAACAGTACCAAATTTTTTTTCTTTTTGAACGTAGTGCATAATTTATTTCTATAGAGTACTATTTTTAGAAAGTTCCTTTATAGTAATTTTGGTTCCTCATAGAGGAACTATTGTGATATTCAAAAATTTTTTTCTGATTTTTTAGCATATAAGCACGTTTTGAGACCTCAGGAAGCTACAACCGGTTCTTAAAAAAGAGCCGATGGTGTGTATGTGTGTGTATGTATGTATGTATGTATGTATTTATGTCTGTAACCGGAAATATTTCACTACCACATTAAGAATTAAGACCTAATTTTGTTTTCAAAATTTTGTTTACCAAAAAGTCTCAATATACATTTTTTTTTTTTTTAATTTGGATGTAATACCTCATTTTTTTCCATGAAAGTACTGATATCTAGAAGTATCGTTTTTATACGATATTTTGAATCTTTGAATCTTATAATTTATTTTTTGAAAATTTTTTTCACCAAAAAATACAAAAAATACCAATTTTTTTTTTCTTTATGGACGCAGTACTTAATTTATTTCTATGGAAGTACTAGTTTTTATAAATATCGTTTATAGTAATTTTTTGGACCTGATACTTAATTTTTTTTTAAATTTTTTTCTTAAAATTTTTGTCTCCAAAAAATACAAAAAACGCCAAAATTTTTTTTATTTTAAGTCGCAGTACTTAATTTCTTCCTACGAAAGTACGCATATCTAGAATAAACGTTTGTAAAGAATTTCTCCATTTGATACGTAATTTACCCTGGTAGCTTTTTTGCTCGAAGTTTACAAATACGTAAAGTGAAACGGCGGTAAACAGCGCACGTACTCCAAACGTAGAACGGAGACTCTACTTGCGCAATAAAATGCGCACATTAATTTATACAGTTACTCCGCGTTGAGAAGAGAGAGACACGCGTATAGACACTATAAAGAATCAAGCTTAATAATTAATATGGCTTAATGGCTTAATATGGCGCCGTTGTCTGTGTTTATCCTTATTGTTATTGTTTTTGGAAATTTTTCAATATTCAAAATTTAAGAAAAGTTTATAAAAATTGCGAAGATAGAAAAAATTTTAAATAAAAAATAATAATTTATTTAGATAATTTAATAATAATGCAAAAACGGTTATGAATTTTTTTTCGTAAAGTCACTTCCGCGCTACACATGTATAAATAATGCATTAAAAAAAAGGAAATAACGGTGAACAGGATATCTCAAGTTTGGCTTATTTGAACCAAAAACACCTTAAACACCTTAAGCACCTTAAACCTAACATTTAAGGGCTGAATAAGAGCTAAATTTAATAAAAGGCCTAAATTTTTAGGAAAAAAGTAGCTGTGTAAAAACTTTTTGAAGGCTTTTTTGAAAAAAAACTCGAAATCAACTCACAGAAATATATTTTTTTAACTACTCAGCAAACTAAAAGTAAATTTATTTTGAATAATTCTTAGTGAATTCAGCAAAAGTTTCCAGGTCAGGTCGCTGAAATCGGCTAAAAAGCTTTTTTTCCAATTATCTATCCAAAATGGACTATACCTCCAAATTTTAGCCCTTAATATTGAAAACTAAGCCCAGGGCGAATTTTTGAGAAAAAAAACACGTTTTTATCTTTCCTCAGCCGCTCATTCTTCTTTTATATGACATTCCTTCTGGAATCGATTAAAAATTATGAAAAAAGAGGTGCTATTAGTTTGAAAATTCCTACACGGGGAGCCAAAAAATCGATAAATTCACAGGGTACTTTACGGAAGCTACAGAGAAATTGTATATCCGAATTTTTTATTAAGCTTCTCAGAAAAATCGTGTTTTTATATATATTTTTGGATGCCATATCAACCTATATGCGATCGAACTTCCTAGACCCTAAAATAATCGAAAAATCGTAAATTTTCTTCATTTTTTTTCAGTTTTTTGAATTTTCCCGCTCTAAATAACTCCGAACAATTTTAATAAGGAAAAATTCGAATTTCCAGGGAAATTTTACATACTTTCATTATTTAAATATTTTTTAGTCTTTAATCGAAACGTGCACACACCAAATGCCTCAAGTAAAAAAGTCGGATTTTCATCATTTTCAATAGTTTTTCTGAATTTTCCCGCACTAAATGAACTCGTACGTGTCAATTAAGTTTAGATTTGGATTCTCCAGGAAATTTCATATAACTTCTATACTATGAAAATCTTTAGGCTTTAGTGTAAACGAGCTCATAGCAATGGATTTAAAAAATTCTGAGTTTCCTTATTTTTTTACATTTTTTTGTATTTGTGCGGTTACTCTAACAAAAATAACAAATAGTACTACTCTCTAGTTCAGAGAGTTATTACTCCCTAAATCAGGGAGATAACTTCCTAAATTAGAGAATTAATACGCCCTGATTTAAAGAGTGAACTGACTGGGGCAGGGAGTTAACTCCCTGAAATTTCTGTCATCTCCTGGAATACTTTAGAGCTGAAAATGAAACGCACGATGGAAAGCTGATATCCTGGAGGCGTAATTTTTAATTTTTCATTCAAAACAATTTTCCGATTTTCCAATATGGTGGGCCAATAAACATGAAACGTTTTTCTTAAGCTCGAAAATCCCCAGGAAATATAGAAAATTCCTCTTCATGTTTTTCGTTCCGCCATATCGGAAAATCGGAAAATATTCTGGGTCAAATAATGAAAAATTTCATTAATAAAAACGTTTTAATGACCTTAAAAACCTCCAGGTACTGTAAAAAGCTCTAGAGTAGTGCTACTGTTTATGTTTGTTAGAGTAACCGCACAAATACAAAAAAATGTAAAAAAAACAAGGAAAATCAGAATTTTTTAAATCCATTGCTATGAACTCGTTTATACTAAAGCCTAAAGATTTTCATAGTATAGAAGTTATGTGAAATTTCCTGGAGAATCCAAATCTAAACTTAATTGACTCGTACGAGTTCATTTAGTGCGGGAAAATTCAGAAAAACTATTGAAAATGATGAAAATCCGACTTTTTTACTTGAGGCATTTGGTGTGTGCTCGTTTCGATTTAAGACTAAAAAATATTTAAATAAAGAAATTAAGTATGTAAAATTTCCCTGGAAATCCGAATTTTTCCTTATTTAAATCGTTCGGAGTTATTTGGAGTGGGTAAATTCAAAAAACTGAAAAAAAATGAGAAAAATTGAGGAAAATTTACGATTTTTCGATTATATTAGGGTCTAGGAAGTTTGATCGCATATAGGTTGATATCGCATCCAAAAATATATTTAAAATCACGCTTTTTCTGAGAAGCTTAATAAAAAATTCGGATATACAATTTTTCTGTAGCTTCCGTAAAGTACCTTGTGAATTTATCGATTTTTTGGCTCCCCGTGTAGGAATTTTCAAAAACTAATGGCAGGACTGGATTCCTGAGGAAATTTTACTATAGTACTTCTTTTTTCATAATTTTTAATCGTTTCCAGAAGGAATAGCATATAAATGAAGAATGAGCGGCTGAGGAAAGATGAAAACGTGTTTTTTTTGAAACCAAAAAAATTAAAATCAGTCAACCTGTACGAAGCCACTCTAAACATGCATGTACACAATAACTGTATATAGCCGTGCATACAGTTTTTCACGGAATAAAGGCACTGTATACAAATTTTTTTTTTTTTTTTTTTTTTTTTTTTAAATAAGACTAATTAGCAAGTAAAGAATAGGCCGTATATATATACAGTTACTGTATACACGCATATTGCTTCGTACGTGAAGTTTTTTTGGAGAATAGTTAATTAAGGTAGGGTCAAGGATGGGGTTTTGAACACTTTAAGATAACTCTTCGTGACTTTACTTACGAATAAAAATAAAAAATACAGTGTTTTTTAACGTAATAACTTTTTACATAGGAACAAGGAACATAATTCTTGAGGGATAAGCAATTATTTGCCAGATACGGTCAATATTTTAATTTTCAAAAGAGCTTTAACAGAGAAAACCTATAATACCAGGGTTTTGGACATTATAAGTATAAGGCTTTGGGCATGAAATTTATGTGGTTTTGTACACCATTGTAACAACTAACTACATAACAAATTTAAAAAAAAACAATAATCAGATAAATTATATATAATGAGTATAAAATGGCATAAAATTAATTTTAAATTTATTTTTAATTATTTTTTAAATAAGAATATAACTCTTTTTTAAACAAAAGTTTGTAAATTAACAATTTTAAATCAATTGCAAAAATTCTTTAAATAAATAAAAAAAGGGAGCAAGAGAAAAAGAAACCCAGTCAGAGTAGTGAAAGTTCTTCTCTCAAATTAAAATCAAACAAACGTCGAAAAACACATTTTTAAGTATATTTAAGAAGAGTTCTTAAGCATCTTAATTAAACGCATAAGAAAGGAAGAAAATGATTATTTTTGGTATAAATTTAATGTATAATGATTCAATAATCAAATAAATGCAAAAAAGATGCTATTTTTAAAAAAATGTAAACATAATATCAATTTTACGTATCTCTTATCCTTAGTATTTTTGTTAAAAAACGATAACATATCAAGTAATCTATTTTATTTCAAAGTTTTATTTAAACAATAAAAAATAATGAACACAATATTACTATCGTTTAGTAATTTTTCTACGACTTAGTAATATTACTACACTTGTAGTAAATTTAAAATTTATTGACGTTTCACCCAGACATCTGCGGTAGAGCTGCTTTTCAATTACTTGGTTAAATAATCAACCAAAGCTGCTCTACCGTGGGTATCTAAGTGAAATGTTAATAAATTTTAAAGAACAATGTTAAAAAAAGGCAATTTTTTGCCTATCTTGACCTATGCTATTCGATAGATTTTAGGCCACCGAAATTATATATACTATAATTGAAATTGACTTAAAACGTCGGTAACATTATTAAATTCAAAGTTAATGTCAAAAAGTTGCCAATTTTATCATCTTCGTAAAAATTTTTTAAAATGCCAGTTTCAATAATTCAAATTATTAGCTTTACGTTTTTTAGGTCACTGAATTCAAATTTAATGTCAATTTCATAGTTTAAATAGTTGACAGCTGTCAACTAGTTGTCAACTCATTATTAAAATGTAAAAAAATCATAAAAATAATATAACTTTTTGTTTTCGAGGTCGCTGAATTTAAATCTGGTGTAAATTTTATAATTTTGACAATTGACAGCTGTCAATTTGGCAGCTTTAAATTTGAATCCAGTTTCCATCCAAATGTGAAAATAATTGATAGGGAAAGAAACAAATCAAAAAAAATAATTTTCTGATTAAGAAGATTATTTTCTGAAATGTTTTATATTGAATTTTTTAATGAATAGAATGAGTGATTGTAATATGGTTTACATTACATTTTTAAAAATTCTATAGATAACATCAAAAAGTATGTAGAACATGTACAGTATTAATAATGTTTTTAAGAAATTTTGTTGTTTTTGAATTTAGAATTTATTAGCGCTTAAAATATAAATCTGAGAATATAAAGTGTAGAGGGAGTAAAAACCTATGAGTAGAAGTGTGTTGATCTGTATGTAAACAAGCATGACAAATTAAACAAATTTATTTTTTATTAATTTAAAAAAATGTTAAATGATAAAATAATTAAGATCACACAGAAAACGAAAGTTAAAATAAAAAAGTTATATTAAATTCAATAATTTCCGTTAAGTTTGTGACAATAATTGTAAATATATTTATATAAAACTTAGATATTATTATTAGGTTATGTGTTAAAAAATAATGTTTTTGGTAAGTTTTATATAGAATGTTTTTATAATTAATTTTATATTTATAAAAAAATTTTTTTTTGTAGTTCTTGATAAGGGTTGCTTAAAGTAACCGAAACGTTGAATAAAGTTTATTTTTTTAAAACAACAGTGGTTCCCTTATTGATCATTCAAGTCTATAATACATCATAATAAATAAAATTATTATAATTTTGATAATTGACAGCTGTCAATGTGTTGTCAAATTACTATTAAATGCAAATTTTAATAATTTTAATTATTACCTGAATGTTTTTCGAGTCACTGGATTAAAATTTAAAATCAATTTCACGATTTGAGTACTTGGCAGCTGTCAAATATTTGTTAAGCCATTATGAAAAGGTAATAAAAAATTTTATTTATGTTACTGAGATTTTAAATATAAAGTTACATTTATTCTGACTCTTAGCTGTAATATTGACAAAGCAAGGGAAATCAAAAAAAAAATTATAATTTTCAATTTTTACTTTTTATATTTTATTTATCACATACTTTTGATAAATTATATCTGTACTTTTAGTATATAGTAAATTTCTTCTTCTGATCACTATCTGTTGTCATGCTTTTTTTCAATATCCGTTAAATGGAACGCTGGAAGATGAATTTTTTCTTAAATTATAATTTTTTTTTTAATATCCTTTGCTCTGTCAATATTACAGCTAAGTGTCAGAAATTGACATTAAATTTGAATTCAGTGACCCAAAAAACATAAAGCTAATAATTTAAATTATTGAAATCAGCATTTTAAAAAATTTTTACGGGGATGATAAAATTGGCAACTTTTTGACATTAACTGTGAATTTAATAATGTTCCCGACGTTTTAAATAAATTTTAATTGTATATGTAATTTTGGTGGCCTGAAATCTATCGAATAGCATAGGTTTTAAAGGTCGGTCAAGATGGGCCTTTTTTTAACTACATGTTGTTACTACAAATTTACTACAAATTGTAATAATTTTACTATTTTTGTAGTCATATTACTAAATCTCAGTGAAA
The DNA here is from genome assembly GCA_022575985.1 of Anagrus nilaparvatae. Lineage (NCBI taxonomy): Eukaryota > Metazoa > Arthropoda > Insecta > Hymenoptera > Mymaridae > Anagrus > Anagrus nilaparvatae. The sequence goes on along the minus strand of JAKSXM010000247.1, from coordinate 8,952,934 downwards.
ATACTAAACTGTAGTAATATTGTGTTCATTATTTTTTACTGTGTAGTTAATTTCCAAACAAACTAGAAAGTAACCGTTTAAAGATTATTTTTGAAAAAATAATATATCTTTTCAATTTTTTAATCTATCTTTGTTATTTAGTAATATAACGTTAGGTGTTCAAAACTGCATCAATATCCACCACCACATATATGTATTGTTTTTTTAATGAATTCAAATATACGCCTTTTTTCTTATATTTTAATAGGGTCAAGGATGGGGTGGCAGATATCGATGCATTTTCGAACAGCCAGCGTTATTATACTAAATAATGTTTCGATATCATATGAAAATTTTTGCTAGGGTTATACTAAGTTTAATTACAGGTTTCATTAACATATTTTCACATGTTCTAACCTAAAGTCTAAATCTGCTTCATAATTAGAGGTCATATTACAGTAAAAAAGGCTTGAATTTGATGTAATGTGAGAACTTACTTTCTTGATGACCGAAAAAGCTAAATTATTTTGTACAATATTTCTCTCTGAAATGAAGGTTTTCAGATTTTTAAATTTAAAAACAATAAAATATTTTAAATTTTCGTCTTATTCACGTACCCAATTATTTAATCTAATAATAAATTATAAAATATTTAAAACTTTTACTCCAATAGTAAAAATAATATAATATTGACATTTATTTGTGCTTAATTTGTTTTCTCTAATAAATTCATTGGCTAGTTGGAGGATAGTCATTTAAATATTTTGCTCTTTTGAGTATAAATAAGAAAATATTTACGAACCGTATCTAAATTAATAAATTTGATTCTGAAAAAACAAATTTTAATCATTAATAAATATTATGTTTATTGTTTAGAGCTTTATCAGCCAATAACTTATCGAAGCATAATTCCACGTTCTCGGCGAAGACCACATTTACTGAATAATTATACCTCTACAATAACTTCAGGCCTATTTTCTAATGAAAATAATATTCAGCTAAATCATTCCTTACCAAATTTCTCAAAAAGAAATCCTCATTTTGGAAATGCATGGAGATCAAGCAATTATAATAATGAAAGTAGACATCGTACTTACCTACGATTAACTTACAATGATAGAGAAAATAATCACCAGACTTATAGAAATTATCAAACTAATAGATGGGAAACGGATCTAATGTATAACCGAATTTCTAACCGTAATTATATTACAAATAATAATATTGATAGAATACAACATTCTGCATTGAATTCACCAAACATTATGTTAAATATGGATGCCGAAAATATTCAAGGTTTGTACATTAAATTCACATGCCTTAACCACTTTATACATGAATTTTTTTATTAACTCAAAATGATCCCAAAAATGGCTAAAAGTGTAATTTATTGCATTATTATTTTTTTATTATTTGCATTTTACGGATAATTAGAAAGAAATTTTAATAATATGCACCAATGTATAGTCAGGTAAATTTTAGATCGTGAAACTGCATTTGAAAAATTAGTTTCTTTGATAAAAAGTTTTTTTTTTTGTCAAAAACTTATTTAATATGTTAAAGGCTGGTTTTGATTATTATAATTTTTTAACGGGTTGGTAAGGTAGAACAAATGTTACCGAAATTAGTTTTTTGGAAATGATTAATTTTATTATTATAATAATATAAAATATATATATAAAAAATATATATATATAAAAAATATATATATAAAAATTTGAATTTTATTTCATCCTCTCTGTAATTAAATTCTGCTTTGATAAAAAAAAATAATTAAATAGCTCAAAATTTACTAATTTCTTTTTCTAATCGACGTAAAATTTAATTATGGAGTGGATGAATAAAAATTAAAATTTTTTTAAATAAATTTTTTAATAACGAAAAAGTATTTTTTTAATATTCTCTGGAACAAATAGTCAAAGATGCAATGATAGTTTACATACAAAAATAATATTTTTTCCTTCTTCATTATAGTAAAAAGAAAAGGAAAAAAAATATTTTTAAGGTACACTCACAAAATTGTATTGGTAAAAATTACCCTTTTGATTAGTAAAATAATTTGAAGTTGTCAAAATGGCGTTGTATGTTATTTTTTACCAACATGTATTTTATAAACTACCCGTAAAGGAAAAAAAAATTACCCTTAATTTTAGTAGAATTTATTTTACATATTTTTTCTCGCAAGTGACAAAATTTGATTTCAGATACTATATAAGGAATGAAAATTGTATAAATTATAAAATATAAATTATAAAAAAAAATAAAAAAAAAAAAATAAATTAAAAAAAAAAAAAAAAATAATAATTAAAAAAAAAAAAAAAAATAAAAAAAAATAAAAAAAAAAAAATAATAATAAAAGTTATACACATGTGAGAGAGTGAGAGTATAATAATATTTTGTAGAAAATCTTACTGAAGAAAAATTACCCTTAATTATAGTAAAATGTACTATTTTCAATTCTTCGGATAACTTTACTAAAATTAATAGTAAAATCTTCCAGTTGCAAATGTACATTTTCCTCTACATTTTTTCTCAGTGTAGTCTTTTAAACATTGATTAATGGCATCGTTCTAATATGGAAAAAGTATTTTTTAAATATGATATTTTTATTAATTTAACCAATAAATTGATTAATTTTCAACTATAGTCACGTAACAGTGTTTCGCCATAGTGTATTAGGTTGGCTCGTCAGTAGACTCCTAATACACCTTATCTAGACACCGTTTAATTATTTAAAAAAACAAAAAATATTAAAAATATAAAATTATTTTTTTTTTTTTTGAAATTTGTGTAAGTACTTGCCTTGCACATGTTCCCAAAACGACTAAAAATGCTTGCTTTTGTATACCGCTAGAAAGAAGAAGTTTTGTTTTCTCTTTCTAATTTAAATACAGCTGGCATTTTTATTCTATTTATTTTATAAAATTACATTCAGAGATTTTTTAAATTTAATAAGGCTAAAAATTAATTATAACACGAACTGATAAATCAGTTTAAACGCTATTCGAATATGTATTGTTTATAGACGGCCCGTAGTTAATTAAATAATGGTCTTTTATCGCAAGAGGGCTTCTAATCTTACGATATAGAGTCTACTCGTTCGTATAAAAGTATTATCGTAATAGTAGATAATGAACTTGATCATGGTTCGATAAAGTACCGAATGTTTAGTTGTAACTTGGCCGTTGTATAGAACGCATGAAAGTATTTTTGTTTAAAACATAAATTGGCGGAAAAAAAGGTTAAAGAAGAAGTTGATAATTTATTATTATTATTTAAAAATTTGAAGTTTGTGTATTGATGAAATTAATATTTTAAGAATTTAACGATGATTAATCGAACCAAAAAATCAATTTTTTTTTATTTATATAACTTAACACTGCTAGGTGTACGAACTCGTCGTCTCTTTTTTTATTAAGCCAAACATGTAGTATTTAGTTAAAGGATTTATTCAAATCATTATATCAAACATTAATTTTTTTAAAAATTTTAATTTACGAGAAATTAAATTTTTAATTTATAGAAAGATGTTAGATTGAACTGCTAATCCTAAAAGAAGAAGAAAAAATTTTTTTTTTGTTTTTGTAGTTTTATGAGTGCATTGAATTCCGGTGCTTTTGCCTTTATTTGTTTTAATGCAAGTTTTTGATTATCTGGTATTATTTTGGTACACTTATTTATTTTATCATTTATATCTTTTACATATTCATCTGTTGGATCTTTATTTATTTTTTCAATATTATTTTCATTTATGAAATCATACGATTTTTTCATTAATTCATTTTCGCCTATTATGACTACCGTTTGGCCTTTATCTGCTTTTACAATTACAGCATTATTATTATTTAATTTATTTTTTATATTTTTTATGTTTATTATATCTTTTTTAAATTTATTCAGTTTTTTGCTTTTTTTATCAATTTTAAAAATATTATTTTTTGATAACTTATTAAATGTATTCCAACTTTATCTGTCCAGATTTGGTTCATATAGGTTTTTTGGTTTGCTGATCACTATTATTTTACCCATAAATTTTTTAAAACATAAAATATATAAAAAAATACCCCTTTTAGAGGTAATTTAAAGTTGGTCTTTTGATAATTTTTTTTTAGAAATCGATTTTTTTTTATTCACCCTGGAATTATATTTTTAACGTGGAACATGCTCTTTGGATGAGGTATTTGAAAAAGTCTGGCTTGGCAGGGGAGGGGGTGAAATATTGAAGTTTTTAGTGGAGGGGTAAAAAAAAGACGTTTTTATGGGAGGGAAATAAAATGGACTTAAAATATTTTAAATTTAGGGACTTAGAATTATTTAAGTGGGAGTTAGGGCCTGATCAGGCCCTGATAAGAACAAGAACTTACAATATTTTAGGTCTATTGGAAACCCATGTGGACCATGCAGGAGAATGAAAGTGCGAAAAAAACACAAATACTCTCTTTAAAACTAGTTTTTGCTAATTTAAGGGTGAAATATTAATTTTTCATAAAAAAGCCCTAATATTTGCTACCCAAAAAACTCATATGAACCAATTATGAACAATCAAAGTGCAAATACATAAAAAATACCCCTTTTTAGTGGTAGCATTTGAAAATTTAAGGGCGTTCCGCTGATTTCTCTCGTAAAATACCCCGAAATTCGTGATCAGCGACCTAAAACACCTCAAGAAACCCGAAGCTCACGAGGTTCAGTAAATAAACACCCTAAACCACGATTTAACTGGAGTATTATTTTTAACTTAAAATAATTATTCATACTATGTTGTTCTTTTTTGACATTATTGTCAATATTTGTTTAACTCCTTTCACTTTTGGCCTAATCCGGAATGTTCCATCAACAAACATTTCTTCGCCATCTTTAAAATTATCCACAAGATTTTTATCATTTAATAACACATGGTCAGATTTTGATGATGAGCTAAAATTTATGACTTCTAGATTAGAAAATTTTCTGTCATATATGCTTTTGATTTTTCCCGAATACTCTAACAAATCAGCTCCAAATTCTTTTATGCTATCGTATTTATTTTTAAGATTGCTTGTAAAAAGAATTTTCCCTTTTTTTGCTAAGTAAATACTTTTAGAAATCTGAGACAATGAAGTTTCCTCCGCTATTTTATAATATCTACAAGAAAAGTAAAATTTAAAAATTTTCGTATGCTTTCAGACAGTATATTTAAAAAAATTATAATTTCAATAGGTAATTAAAATTAAGTTACTATAGGACAATTGAATAAAGCGTCTATAATATAGGACCTGGTGATAAGATTTTACCTGGAAATGAGTCTGTTGATATTGGTTATGTGTGTAACCGGTAATATTTCATAACTATTATGGTTTTAAGATCTAATTTTTTTATCAACAGATCTGAAAATATTTTTTTTTTTTTAATTTGGATGTAATACCTAATTTTTGTTGTTGTAAGTATTCATTTTAAAAACATCCTTTTTGCTCGATTTCTTGTACCTGATAATTAATTTCTTTAAAACCTTTTATCTCAAATCTTTTACCGCCAAAAAATCCAAAAAAAAATTTTCTCTTTATGGACGTAGTACTCTAATTTTTTTATATCAAAATACTAATTTTAGTAATATCAAAATATAAAAATAGTAAAATTTTTTTCATTTTTGTAATAGCCAGTGTAATCATGACTTTAACCCATTATCGCTGGCGCGACCAAAACGTGCCACTTGAGTTTATTTAGGTTTTATTTTTTTATATAAAAAAAAAAACATTATGGTTTCAGTTCCAAAGTCTTATAAGTTACTCAGTTTTAAGGTCATTTTTGGTGTACAAACCTGCAGAAAAGGTGTGAAAATGGTAGAAACATAAAAAAATTGTATTTTAAACCCTACTTTGCGGCCAAAACGTTCCAGTTTATTATAATTCTGAAACTTTTTAGTATTATTAGCTCTAAATTTATATCTTGAGGTTTTTGAGGTTGCTAATTTTAAATAAGAGCTCAAAAAAAATCCTATATTTCATCTAAAAAATTCGGTTAAATGGGGTTGAAAAATCAATTTTTATGAAGGTCTTTATTCTTACTTGAAAAGCTATATAGGTTTATCATGTGACGATGGCACACGAAACGTAGCACAATATATATAAATAAAATATTGTCTAATTTATTGCCCTATTGGTAGAAATATTCCTTAACAGTCACATACATCTGAGGGTTCTTTGATCATTTTTAGTTTTTCTTATGGCATTTTACTTTTTTAGGTAATAGACCATTAAGAAAATTTTATTATTGCTAATGAGGAACCATAGATCCAATTACTTGGTAGCGTTTTTTTATTTTATAGTGCAAAAATTTTTGAGAAAAAACATTTTAAAATTTATGTATCAGATCCAAAAAATAAAGTAAACTGATGTTTGTTAATGACTATTACTCATAATTTTTTAATAATATTATTTTGGTGAATTTATCGACCTAGAGAGCTTATTAAATAAATCTATGATTTATTAAACTCGACATGATACCTAGATGCCAACTGCGATCACTTTTTTTTTTATTTTTAACGTACCAAGCAGTTTTAAATTTTTTTTCAAATTTTATATAATCAAATAATTACGGCTAAAAATATTATTTCTAACATTAAATTATTTTATAAAAATTAATTTCTATGAAATGAATAGAAAAAAAAAATTTTTTAAATTAAGTATTAGGTACGAGAAATCGTGTAAAAAGAATTATTCTAAAATTAATACTTTCACAGAAAAAAATTAGGTATGCTGCGTCCAAAAAGAAGAAAAAATTTTGAATTTTTTGTATTTTTTGGTATCCAAAATTTTTATACTAAACTTTTCAAAAAGTAATTATCAGATTCAAGGCTCGAAACCTTACTCGATGCCTTACTCAAAGTAAAAACAATATTTATATATATTAGTAGTTTCATAAAAAAAAATTAGATATAGAACATCTAAAATAAAAAAAAATCAGTTTGAGATTTTTTGATAAACAAATTAAAAAAAAAAAAATTAGGTCTTATAAATTAGCGAAACTAAACGTAGAATTTGTAAATGGATGGAGGGCCATTTGAAAGATATCAAGAATAATTTAGATAAACCATTACCTAATCATTACAAACTATTACATAAAATGGATTTGAACAAAATCGTGATATTAGACAGGAAACCGGATTTTAGAACAAGAAAATTTTCGAAAGTGGTGTATATCAATAAATTTAATAATACGATAAATGAAAATGAGAATTCCGTTTCGTTTAATTCTATATATAAAAATGTCATAGTCCCACGTTAGTAAATATTTAAATATATTTGAAAAAATGTGATGAAAAACATACGGCTATTTAATGTGTTTAAAAAAAATCACATCAAAATAATTTGTATTGTTTTATTCATTTTAAATCATTTGAAACAATAAAAAATTAAGTTCAGCTCCAATTGTGGTCAATAAAATATCATTTACTTTTTTAATACCAGAATGGTTATGAAATATCACCGATTACGCACATAAATACATTCAATATCATTTTTACTTTTTTAATATCAGAATGGTTATGAAATATCACCGATTACGCACATAAATACATACAGAGCTGGGCATGCACGGCATTTTGGGCACGGAAAACTAACAGCCATATATACGGCCAAGCAGTATAAGGATCCGTGCACAATCTGTCCATACTTTGTTTTTATAAGTATACGGATCAGTTGGTAGTATGTTAAAGTTTGAATGCATACTGTCCACGGACCCGTCAGCATTATGAAAAACCCAAGTCTCATACGCATACGGACCCGTATGCATATAGGACCTGGGTATTTTCATAATGCCCACGGACCCGTATGCGTATAGGAGAGGGTATTTTCATAATGCCCGCGGGTCAGTATACGTATGAGACCTAGGTATATTCATAATTGACGGGTCCATGAGCATTATGAAAATACCCAGGTCCTGTATGCATACGGGTCCGTATGCGTATAGGACTTGGGTAATTACATACTGTGTACGGATCCGTGGGCATTATGAAAACACCCAAGTCTCATACGCATACGGACCCGTGGGCATTATGAAAATACCTTCTTCTATACGCATACGGACCCTTGTAGAGTTCCGCGATATTTCGATATTTTATCGATATCGATACGATATCGATACGATATTAACGTTTTCATTTCGATACGATATCGATATCAAAGGTCCGATATATCGACAAATATCGATATCGATAAGAATAATTAAAATGAAAAATAATATGCAATTTTTATAAAAATTTTTATTTTGTTTAACTATTTTTATCAAAAATTAAATTTCACAAATTTCATCTTTCAATTTTGATTTGGACCAAGCGCTTATGCACATCAGTGCCTTCAGAGAATCATCTTTAATAGTAAATTTTTAGGTGCTGCTTCAATCCAGAGGTGTTCCCTTGTTTCATTTTGTTCAAATATGTTTTCATTGTGATTTTATTAGAAATTTCAGCCATTATAATTTATTAAAACAGAAAATTTTGATTCAAATGTTTAATATAAATCGAGGTTATGGAAATTTTGAAAGGAAATAAAAAAAAAAGAATATCAGCAATTTGAAACCCAATAATATCATAATTTTAATTTTAAATTAAATTTTTTAAAAATTTTTAATTGAATAATTACGTTTTCGATATTTCGATATTTTCGATATCGATACGATATTAACGCTGTCGATATCGATACGATATTAGAAAAAGCGATATTTTCGATATCGATATCGATATCTATGAAAATATCGTATCGTATCGATATCGCGGAACTCTAGACACGTGGACATTATGATAATACCCTCTTCTATAGCATACGGGTCCGTGGGCATTATGAAATTACCTAGGTCCTATATGCATACGGGCCCGTGTGAGAAAAATATGGGGCCGTATATTCTTATGCCGTACAAATAGGTGATTTTCGGGTGATTTTGTACTGATTTTTGTCGTACGGTTTTTCATACGGCACACAGTGGGGCAAAACGGTCAAAAATCGCTCTTGGACTCAATTTTTGAGCTATTCACTTAAAACCGGTTTTAAACTACTTCTAGAAGTATCTAATTTCATGTGTCACTGCGGCTTTTTTGATTTTTTTTTTTACTAATTAGCTGTCAGCGAGACTGCCAGCCAAAAGCGCAAATTTAACAAAATTTCAAAATTAGCAAAAATTTCAAAATTTTATATTTTGAATTTAAAGTGTTTTATACTTAATTTTTTTACTGTTTACTCAATCTATATATAAGGGATAATTGCGTAACATATATTTTAAATATATATTCTGGCATAAATATTACATAAATAATTTCAGTTTTACTTCAAATTACAATGTTTTTCGCTTTCTATAAAAATTTATCCAGAAATATATATATGTATATATATACAGAATATATATATAAAATATATAAAAAACAATTATCCCTTATAGAAAGGTTGAGTAAACAGTAAAAAAATTAAGTGTAAAACACTTTAAATTGGAAATATAAAATTTTTAAATTTTTGCTAATTTTGAAATTTTGTTAAATTTGCGCTTTTGGCTGACAGGTAATTCGTAAAAGAAAATCAAAAAAGCCGCAGTGACACATGAAATTAGATACTTTTAGAAGTAGTTTAATACCGGTTTTAAGTGAATAGCTCAAAAATTGAGTCCAAGAGCGATTTTTGACCGTTTTGCCCCACTGTGCGGCATAAATAAATACGGGAGCCGTAGGTAATATGCCGTATTAATGGACTATTTTATACGGTTCCCGTATTGGATTTTGCCGTATGGATTTTCATACGGCAAAAATAAATACGGGGGCCGTATAAAATGGTCCATTATTACGGCATATTTTATACGGTTCGCGTATTGTATTTTGCCGTATCGATTTTCATACGGCAAAAGTCAATACGGGAGCCGTATAAATTGGTCCATTAATACGGCATAATTTGTACGGTTCCCGTATTGACTTTTGCCATATGAAAATCTATACGGCAAAATCCAATACGGGAGCCGTATAAAATAGTCCATTAATACGGCATATTTTGTACGGGATCCGTTAGAAATTTGTCGTATTAATTGGCTAATTTATACGGCTACCGTATGCAGTTTGCCGTATATACGGCTGATTACATCTAGTACCCGTTTACCGTATGCCGTATATACGGATAACAGCGTGTCACAGTATCCCAGCTCTGAATACATACATACGTACATAGCACTCACGCACATACACATACACACACCCACTCTATGAGGCACCAAAATTAAATACATGAAAATATGTTAGTAAGGATGGGTGACAATCTGCCTAAAACCTAGTATGCCTAAATTTTATAAAATGTCCCCACTAGTCAAAAATAAAATAATAATCATCATTTTGCACTATACAATACTTATAATTTTAGTAAAAACTGGCCTAAAAGTACGAATTATTGGAATTAGCTTGCAAAAGACTCATTAGAATTCAGGAAAAAATATAAACAATACATTTGCAAGCGAATAAAATTGAACATCATATTATTTTATTTAGGGATTTTTTTGTTTTTAACTTGTTGTTTTAATTATTTACTTGTTATTGATGGTACCCTAACATTTAATAAAAATGCTAAATTTGAAAGAAATAAACGCAGTTTTTTTAATTTATTTATCACTTAAATGAGTAAATAATTTTAAAATCAACTAACAATTTTAACATAATTAATAAATAATTGCTAAATATTTTAATTCTTTTAATTTTCATCCGTATCTTCATCGGTTGTGGATATAGGGGATATTGTAAAGATATCCGAGTCTCCATAAAATGGATAATACGGATGATTAAAATCAATTATGGTCTGGATACTTAAAAAAATATTCAATCTGTAAAAAAGTGTCTAGTGTAATTCTTATATCAAAATTTTAAAATTTTAATTTACGGGCATTTTTAAGTATGAAACGTTACTAAACTTTATGGTTAATTGTTTAAATTTTTAAAATTATTTTTTACTAAAAAAATACTTGTTTTTATAATTTCTTACGTGCTAATTAGTGTTTTGTTAGGCTGATTCTACAAAACCGTAAAATCGCCCCGCAATCCGCAACCGTAGACCGCAACGCAAGAAATTTTTCAGTGTAGCCAACTCATCTTAAATTTATTAAATTTTATAACCAAAAATAATAAAGTCAAAATAATAAGCAAAGGCAAGAAAATAAAATTATAATAATTAAATAAATGATCCATAAAAGTAATTAAATATTAAATATAATTATTAATTTTTTAAATGCTCAGTTTTTATTCGACAGAAAATGGAAAAATATCATAAAATTATATATTTCTCAATTCTCATACAATCTCATTATTTTTTTCTGTTTTTAAAAAAGTATATTCCGTTTTATAAAATTTGTGTTATGTGGAGATTTGGATTTGATTTATGACATAACGATTAAAATTCATCTTCATACTTTTGAAATTTAAATAATCATGTCTCTCTAGAATTCATTTGTTGTATAAAAGTAACTACCTTCAACAAAATGAATAAACTCCAAATGGAGTTATAAAAACTATCTGGGAAGTTAATTAACTACACAGATAGTAATTACCTGGACAAGAATTTTTACACTGCAGTGAGTTTAATGAATTATGTTGTGAGAGTTGCATGTAGCTGCAATGTTCTAATTTTTTTCTTGTCTTTGCTTGACATTGATTGCACTACTAATCAAACGACTGAATTATATAATGTTGTTTACAAAAAAAATGTTTTTAATTTTATCTAATAGATAAAAAATTAAATAACTCCTTTCTTTCCGATGAACCTGTGAGGTCAATTGGAAGATTTTTTATAACGCCAGGTAAAATTTAGGCTCTATGGCTCCGAACATCTTAGACCAATGACTAACTCTAATTTTTCTGATTATTATGCTCTATCCATACAAAGAATAATATTATTTTTGCATAAAAATAGTTATTATGGTATCTGCATGTATAGTTTGGAGGAACCAAAAGTTTTTACCAACCATATGAAATCAAATTTCAGATTAGCCGCAGTATGGAACGAAGGTTTTTCAAAACTTCTTGATTTTTTCTCTTTTCCTCTCATTGCCTTTCCTTATTTTAAATAGCCTTAGAATATGTCTATCTTTTTTTCTTTTTGAAATATATTAATTTAGATTGATTAAGGAAATTAATTTTAGCATTATAAAGGAAAGAAAATAAGATTTTGTCCATGAGATGAAACATTAAACGAATGTTCTCTTTTCGATATGGTCTTCTGATGTCCATTAGACCTTGTTTAAGAATTATTTTTTAAATAGCACTAAGTAAAATATATGCTCTATATATCTTTAAAGATCTTTTTAGATCGCAATTATTAACTTCATTTTTGTCATGATCAAGACAATCTAAATTAATATATTTCAAAAAAAAAAGATAGACATATTCTAAGGCTATTTAAAATAAGAAAAGGCAATTAGAGGAAGAGAGAAAAAATCAAGAAGTTTTGAAAAACCTTCGTTCCATGCTGCGGCTAATCTGAAAATTGATTTCATATGCAGTTGGTAAGGACTTTTGGTTACTCCAAAATATACATGCAGATTTTTAGATTTCCAATTTTTTCGACCATTACCATACTATTACCATTACCATAATAACTATTTTTATGCAAAAATAATATTTTTCTTTGTATGGGTAGAGCAATGATCAGAAAAATTGGAACTAGTAATTCGTCTAAGATGTTTGGAGCCATAGAGCCTGAATTTTACCTAGCATTATAAAAAATCTTCCAATTGACCTCACAGGCCCATCGGAAAGAAAGGAGTTATTTAATTTTTTATCTATTAGATAAAATTAAAAACATTTTTTTTGTATATACAACATTATAGTTTATATCCTATATATATATAAATCTTTAATTATGTGTGTGTGTGTGTCCGAACGCGATAAACGAGAACACGATAAAAGCTACAGACATGGGGTTTACGGCAAAAGACGGCAAAAATTACGGGTCAAAACATAGGCTAGGTTATATTTCGATTGATAACGACAAAAAAATTTTTATGTTGAAAAAACTGAATTTCCAAGAAAAAAATTTATATTAAATATTCAAAAAAAAACCAAAAAAACGGAAAACCGAGGAAAAATTTTACTATCAAAAAGAATTTTATTCGATTCGGGCATATTTTTTACGTATCCACCTAAATTTTCAAGCTAATCGGCTGGATCTGTCAAAAGTTACAATCATTTTTCAAAAATCATAAAAGTTTAGGACTAATATTATATATATTCGTAATTCTTACCGGTTACTAATTTAGTACCTCAATAGAGTAACTAAAAGAAACTTGTACAGGTATTATCAGGGTGAATCCTAGAATTGGTAGTTGAGGGAAGCAACTGCCACTTGCGGATCCTAGGAAAGGGTAATCAAGCTTTGTATCGCTGAGGCTGAGTCCAGATATAGTGCGATACGCATGCGACAATGAAAAGCGTGCGTTAAAATGTATTGAATCCCTATACTAAAGTCGCACGCTTTTTCATTATCGCATGCGAATCGCGCTGTGTCTGGACTCAGCCTGATCACTAAATAACCGCCTGAGTTCCAACGTCCGTGATTTTTATGATTCAGTAAATTTTAGATAATAATTCGGGTAAAAAAAGGTTGTTTTACAAAATATTGAGTAAGCTAAAACAACATATCCTTGTGAAAAATCAAGTTGCAGGGGTCCAGGGGGGGCAGCCCCCTTGGCGGTTGCCGAGGTGAGCGAAGCGAGCCGGAGGCAGCTAGTATTATATATATTATATAATTCAGTCGTTTGATGTGTAGTGCAATCAATGGCAAGCAAAGGCAAACAAAAAATTAGAACATTGCAGCTACATGGAACTCTCACAACATAATTCATTAAACTCACTGCAGTGTAAAAATTCTTGTGCAGTTAATTACTATCTTTGTAGTTATTTAACTTCCCAGATAGTAATTAGTCAGAAAAAAATTTTTTAAACTACATTTGGAGTTTATTCATTTTGTTGAAGGTAGTTACTTTTATACAACAAATGAATTCTGGAGACTTGATTATTTAAATTTCAAAAGTATGAAGATGAATTTTAATCGTTATGTCATAAATCAAATCCAAATCTCCACATAACACAAATTTTATAAAACGGAATATACTTTTTTAAAAACAGAAAAAAATAATGAGATTGTATGAGAATTAAGAAATATATAATTTTATGATATTTTTCCATTTTCTGTCGAATAATAACTGAGCATTTAAAAAATTAATAATTATATTTAATATTTAATTACTTTTATGGATCATTTATTTAATTAATATAATTTTATTTTCTTGCCTTTGCTTATTATTTTGACTTTATTATTTTTGGTTATAAAATTTAATAAATTTAAGATGAGTTGGCTACACTGAAAAATTTCTTGCGTTGCGGTCTACGGTTGCGGATTGCGGGGCGATTTTACGGTTTTGTAGAATCAGCCTTAGGGTGATTCTACAGACCTCCGTAATAGCAAAACCGCAACGCAATGCGCACAAACCAAAATCGTTTTGTGCGCATGCGTGTTGTGTTGTGCGCATTGCATTGCGGCTACGGTTTGCGTTTACGGAGGTCTGTAGGATCACTCTTAAAAAAATATATATATATTCTGTAAACAGTTTCTGCATTCCGTAAAAAACTATACAGGACTGTATACAGTGGCTTCGTATAAGCATCCCCTATAAACATGTTGCATGTTAAAATACTTTGTAACTAAATTAAAAACGTTACCACAAAGTTTGGTCACGTTTGGTTTTAATAACCCTTATTTTTTAGCAATAGTTACGCAATAGCGGATTTCCTTAAGAAATGTTATCTCAAGATATGTTACGTGCCTTATATTATCTACCCCCGCTAAGTAACTATTATTTTTATGCTCTTCTAATATATTTGCTAATATGTTTTTGCTATTTGTTATGGCCAATTTGGCCTAATTAAATATTAATTATTAGTCATTATAACAAATTTCTCACGAGTCATTATTTACAGTCGTAAATAGATTACGACTTTTATTTTCTATTTTTTTTTTTTGATAACGATTAATTTTTATATTTTTTCTATGTATTAATATCTGTCGAGTCATTCTTTTTCTGGTAATTACTAGTTTTTTATTACCTTATTTTTTTTCTATTTTTTTGGAAATTCCAAAAATAAAATGCCTGCGTGAGAAATGACTTGTAATAACTTATTTTTTTTATTATTATTGTTAATCTAATCTAGTTTTTTTTAAGATATAAATTGTACTATTAGCTTGTAAAAAAACCTCAGTTCAGTTATCGAAAGTTCCAAATACGTACCTATTCATTAATACAGTCCACTCTTTTTCTTAATCACTGTTAAATTATAGTTAGATTGTTAAATTATAGTTAGATTGTTAAATAAAATAAAGTTATTAATATTTTCAAATACAATTAAACATTTTTTATTTCGTTCAACATCCGCCGCACATCGCACTTTAAGCGACCAGATTATGTTCATACGGGGTTTTTTAGGTCTCTGATCAAGAATTTGTGGGAAATTTTTGATAAATAATAAATATTTCACCCTTAAATTGGCAAAAACAACCCCTAAAAAGGGTGTGTTTTCTATTTCTGCACTTTGAGCGACCAAATTTAGTCCTAACGGGTTCTTTAGGCCGCAGATCAATAATTTGGTGGAATTTTTTGTGAATAATCAATATTAAAACCCTTAATTTAGCAAAAACACCCTTTTTAGGGATTGTTTTCAATATTTCACCCTTAATTTAGCAAAAACAATCCAAAGGGGTATTTTTGCTATTTCTGCACTTTGAGCGACCAAATTAGGTTTTTAAGGGTTTTTGGGTCGCTGATCAAGAATTAGGAGGAATTTTTTAGGTAAAATAAATATTTCACATTTATATTACTAAAATTCTCCCAAACAATAGGAGTTTTTGTATATTGGTAAAAAAATGCATAAAATACATTTTCATAGAAACATCACCGAAATTCTTGATCAAGGAACACAAAAACCCATATGGTCCAAATTTAGACACTGTTTTTGCTTATTTTAGGGTAAAAATAATTTTTAATACAAAAATC
This sequence comes from Anagrus nilaparvatae, assembly GCA_022575985.1. Lineage (NCBI taxonomy): Eukaryota > Metazoa > Arthropoda > Insecta > Hymenoptera > Mymaridae > Anagrus > Anagrus nilaparvatae. The sequence goes on along the minus strand of JAKSXM010000247.1, from coordinate 8,936,917 downwards.
CCCCAAATTCTTGATCAGCGACCCAAAGAACCCGTTAAGACTTAATTTGGTCGGTCAAAGTGCAGAAATAGAAAAAACACCCCTTTTAGGGGTTTTTTTGCTAAATTAAGGGTGAAATATTTATTATTCAAAAAAATTCCCCCGAATTATTCATGAGCGACCCAAAAACCCTAAAGGACCTAATTTTGTCGCTCAAAGTGCGAAAATAGCCAAAACACCCTTTTTAGGGGTTGTTTTTGCTAATTTAAGGGTGAAATATTAATTATTTATCAAAAATTCCCACAAATTCTTGATCAGCGACCCAATAAACATATAGTAGAGCAAATCTTATGTCAGTAGGAGATTATACACCCCCCCCCGCGTTTTGACTGGAGTATTTACTTTCATATTATTTTCCCAAATATTTTATTTCTTTTGTTTTTTCTTTTTATCTTTTAATTATTTTAAATGTAAATAATTAAAACTTATTTCTAAAAAAATTTATTTGTACAACTATTAATATTTTACTTATATCATAAAAATAATTGGGGGTATGTAAAATAAAATAATATTTTAGTTCCTGTGAATTATAAAAACTTTTAGCAAGACTTAGAAACATCATCTACGATGTCGCATATTATGATTACGAAGATCAGACTTCAATATTCGGGTATAGGTAACAAGAACTTTAATATCTAGCGTGACCTACTACTTGAATTTTTTGTAGTTTAACTTTATACGCTCACTAATGTATTTTTTATTATTTTTATACATATCTAGGGCAATAGAAGCCTATTTTCTGCCTTAGGAAGACGACTTTTTTGCCCACTATATGTAAAACTATGTTTTCAATCATGGGAAAAAATATGTTTGACTTTTGCATGTTGTCTGCAAGGTCGAAACCAATATTTTGCCCCCTGTTTAAAAAACAGCTATTTCTTGAAGTCTAGCATGTCTTATGTATACTAGTCCCAAAAATCTGCACTTTTACGCCAGTTGCAGATTAAAATTACGAGTCCATGGTGCAATATTTTTATTTTTATTTCATTTTTGACTAGTAGGTAAATTTGGGGAAATTTGGTGATAGGCATACTTACTTTTAGGCAGGTTTTCACCCATCCAATACAAAATGTTCATCAGTCCAATTTTAAAAAAGAGGAACGTTGTGGGTTACCCTTTTTTTAATGATTTTGTTTTTCATCAATAAATTTTATTAAGAATCTATAATCTCTTAGCATATTTTTAAAACTTAAGTTAATTATTTCAGACTTTCGAATTTATTATACATTTTTTTTAAAATTGGTTTAGAATATTAGGAAATACAGAAAAAGTTTTTGGCAATTTGAAAGAGGTTTTAAAAGGTGGTATTTTGAAATTTTGTTGAAATTCATGCATAGGATTTGTTAACCCCTAAGTAAAGCTATGAGCCTTCATGAAAAATAAAATAGGTATATTTTTTTAATCAAAATAACAAAAAGCATTCTTTAGGTTTTCTTTTGGAACAATAAAATAATTATTAAAAAATAAAAGCAAACTATTAATATAATACTTATCATTTAATTATTTGCAAGATGTATAAATTTTAAATTGAATTACAAAACTGCTAATACGGTCACAGTGTATGTGACAGGATCGTAAATTTATATGCTTAATTCTTAGTGAAGGTTTACTAAAGGAAAGGTAAAAATTTGAGATTTAAAAAAATAAATAATTTGAAAGGATTTATTATTGAAAAATATTATACTTTACTTCTTTTAAATGAGTTTAGTATTATTGCAAAATTATTGCAAAATCTTTAATTATTAATTAACTCTTTTATTAAAAAACAAAAAGTTCTAGCATTTTATCGAGTAGTTTTTCCCTGACTATTTATTTATTAAAGATAATTTTAAATATTTCAAACCCTTTAGGCATAAATGGGCTACTAATGCAACATATATAAGATTGGACAAAATCAGTAAAACATGAAACTAAATTTTTTATGGCTATAAAAAACCTCAAAATAAAAAAGTAGTGGTTGTAGTAGTAGTAGTAGTAGTGACTCTTGTAAATATTATTCAGAAATTTTTTTTTTCTTGAAGACTGCGAAACTTTAAAAAATTGGTCCCCTCATAGATTATACCCTAAAAAACTAAAAAAATAAATTTTTCTCTTAGAATAAATAGTGAGTTCGAATTGTACGGGAAAAATTACTAGGGAATATATCTTTTAGTCTAGTTTATAATCTTCTTCCTTATAACATCATTTAAATCTGCTAGAAAAATCCTAAGCCTATTTTTTGTTAAAAAATCCAATACTTAACATCTGAACTGCTCTAAGACGTTGAAAATTTAAAGAAAAATTATTTTCAGCAGAATAATAATACTATTTCAAAATATATATGTTAATTTAAAGAAAATAATTTAAAAAAATTAGTAATGAACAAAATCATTAAAAACGTAACATTTGCATTATACGTAGCCTTCAGCTGGAAATAAACATGTTCCATGCATTTAGATTGTGTTTACACAAATCGGTTATAAGTTTCTTTTTACAAATAAGTTTACCAAGATTATCATGAGCGAAAAACTAGAACTATCTAAAACATTAGATTTGGCATGTCCAGGAATCAAACGTACGATTGTTTATCTAACAATTAATGTATTATCTTCAATTTTTATTTTTTATGCGCTATAAACTATTAGGACTATATTGAGGCTCCTCCGAAAATTATTCGCTAATTTTTTATTATGAGGCTTTCAATTCTCTAGATTAAAAAATAACAAAAAAATTTCGTATGCAGTTAGTAAAACGAAGTTTAAATTATGAAATCACTAGTTTTATAGTTTATAGTTTTATATAGTTTTTTAGAAAAAAAAATTGTCTTACCAGTTTGGATTTCTTCCAGATTTTGAAAAATTATAGCCTCAGTGGTTTTCACCTCTTGTTTTTGGTAGTTCCAGTTCCTCTTCCATTTTTATTTCATTATATTTAAAATTATTAAAATTAAAAAAATATTTTTTTTATAATAAAAAAAAAATTTTGTGATTTTATTATATGTATGTGCTTTTATTTAACCTTAGGTTATATACTGTATTTAACCTCTTACACGGAGGTCACCAACAGTTATTTGCACAAGCGGTCCAAACCGCATTTTTTGCTTTTATTCCCTCGGAAGTCGATATATATATTGAGATATATACCGCTTTTTCCTTTAATGAAAATAATTAGATAGGTTTGGAGACGTATGGACAAATTGTTGGTGAAACTGTGGGATTAGAAGGGATGTTTAGGATAGGTGGAACTTTAACAATCATTTCAAACTTTATCTATTCATAGCCTTTACTAGGGTTTGGGATGGCCAAATGCGGTCCAAGGTCCGACTTTTTAATAGGAGCCATGCTGACAATTCCGTCTTTAAAGCGCAGAGTTGTTACTCACAACAATCGCTTTAAAAGAGGCGCGAAAAACCTTGGAAAAACGCCCTCTATGCATGACATACGGAGGCAAGCAAATGGCACTTTCCATTTCGTCTTTCCCCCTGCGACTCGGCAGCTAGCTCTACTCTCCCTTCTTAAAATAAATATTTAATTTTATTAAATATTTATTTCCAGAAAAAAAGTTGTAATTGCTCTGTATGCGAACCCACTTCATTAATTAATAATAAATTTATTATTAAAGAGCGCCATTTTAATATATATATATAAGTATAATTAATTTTTTGTATGTGAATAGTATTAATAAAAAGGGGGGAATTTACCTTCGTTATTCGGCTAGCTCGGCATAAGAAACATCTCAGAAATCTCAAAAAACAAATCAGAGTTCTAAGAAATAGGTATTTATGTGGGGAAATATTATTATATGTGAACATGCACTTACACTAAAATGAATTGAACACTTATTTATTTAATTTTTGAAATTATAACTGGAACTTTATTAATAATTTTATATTATTTTATTTAATTTTATACTGCCTCTTAGGCTTTTGAACAAAATAGAAAATATATAATATGAAATAATAAACCCGCGTGGCTTTACATAATATATTCGCGATCCGCGCGCAATCACACATACAAACACTTTTACGATACCGCGCTAATACATCTGCTGCTGGAATCGTCTACTTGTGGATGATGTCTGCTAGGATGCTGAATAATAGTGTAAGCTCGTGGATGCTGATGCAGGATTTTTATCTACTGCTGTCGGCTTTCTCACTTCACACGATCTTGTTTTTATTTAATATCTGAATATTTCTTGTTATGGCGACCGTAGTCGGTTAATTAATATAATTTATTAATTTATATAAATTTAGGCTTCACTTTCAATAATTATCACTTTATAAATAATTATTTAATTTATTTTTTTAAAAAAATGGCTCCAAGGCAACACGCGTGTCTTTACCAGGATTTTGGCACATGGAGGTGCGAAACCGTGAACTGCTCTATGGACATTGCGCGTGACTTCGCGGTCCAGAGCTAAAACCGGAATGCTCGTTTTGCAAAGGAAACGGCATGGTCTTCTATTACAGCGCCGTGCGTAAATCTATAAATTTTATTGATCGGTGCTGCTTTTATTAATTCTATATTTAAATATTTTTGAACTAAAAATAATATTTTTCAAATTTGATTGTTGCTAGACGGAAATATTCTGTCTTGAAGACTTGAGGCGCGCGAATATGTGTGTATGTATGTTTGCAAATATTAAATAATTTAATATTTAATATTTGCTTGTAACGAGCAAAAATGCCTCGTTACAGAGGGAAACATTTCCAAGACTTTGTTGGATTCAAAACTGTGGGTTTGGGTCTTTTTATAGTATGTTTGCTCGGAGAATCTTTAAAAAATTAAGGATAATTAACATTTTCTGAAAATTAGGTTTTTTCAAAAAAGTCGGATTTTAACCTGTACTGCCCCTTAAGACAAATTTTAGCAATAATATGCATAATATTTGCTTGATTTCCATCGCAAAATAATAAATTTTTTTTTTAAATCATATTATTTTTCCCTGAGTATTCATTTCTTTAAGAAAAGAATTATTTTTATTGAGAAAATTTCAATTTTTAGGTCAAAAACTGTGTTAAGTAAATTTTTCTACTTGCAACTTTCAAAGGCTTTGGACCTAAAAATTGAATTATTGTCAAGAAAAATGTTTTTTTTTCTTAAGGAAATGAATTTCCAGGGAAAAATTAATCGATTAAAAAAAAAAAATTATTATTTTACGATGAAAATCAAGCGAGTAATGAATGTTTAAAGTTCAGAAACAGGCTTTTTTCAATATAGAAATATCGTTTATAGTCAATTTTTGGATCTGATAAGTAATTTTTTTTTAAATTTTTTCTTAAATTTTTGCCACTAAAAAATACAAAAAATGCGGTGTTTTATTTTTTAGCACGTAGTACTTAATTTCTTCCTATGAAAGTACGAGTATCTAGAATTATCGTTTCTAAAGGATTTCTCTTTCTGATACGTACTTTTCAAAAAATTTTTTTAAAAATTTTTTACATAAAAAAATTAAAAAAACACCATCATTTTTTTTCATTTTGTACCAAGAACTTAATTTTTTTCTATGAAAGTTCTAATATCAAGAATTATCGTTTTTACTCGATATCTCCAATCCGATACCTAATTTTTCTAAAATTTTTTTTGAAAAACTTTTTTGATAAAAAAATTTAAAAAAAACAATCATTTTTTTATGGTGTAGTACTTAATTTCTTTCTATGAAAGAAAGTTAATATCTAGAATTATCTAATATCTAGAATTATCGTTTTTATTCGTTATCTAAAATCTGATACTTAATTTTTCGAAAATTTTTGTCTAAAAAATTTTTCTTAAAAAAAATACAAAAATCACTAATTTTTTTTTCTTTTTCGATGTAGTATAATTTTTTTCTATGAAAGTATTAACTTGATATTTTCAATTAGATAATTAATTAATAACTACGCCAGCTATACCAAAAACTGTCTAACAGACATAATTAGCATATAAGAAGATTAATGGTGTAGAAAAATTTACCTTTTTATTATGTAAAAAACTTAATTTTTTCCATGAGGTGCACGATTACCGACTAAAAGACCCAAACCATTGGATATCTGAGACTTTCTTCTAAAAAACTGTAAATGTAAAAAAAAAAGAATTAAATATTTTATAGTATTAATTTAAATTTAAAATATAGATAAGTTTGTAATTAATATTTAAAAAAATCTCTTTATCAGCCCTTAAAAATTAGACTTAAACTCTTACCAATTTTTTTTTTGGTTCGGATAAGTCAAACTGGAGATGCCCTGCACATCGTTTTTTCTTAATTTTTCTACTTATTAAAAAAATTCCTTTTTGATTGAAAGTAGCTTTTCCTTATTCACAGAACCAATATTTTTGACAAATCTTTGAAAAAAAGTTACTGAAATTTTAAGGTTATCTATCCAGAATTTCTGAGTAAATAGTGGCAGCCTACAACGAATTCTCTTATTTCACTAAAAAAATCTTCCTTGATTGAATCTCTGAAAATACTTCACAAAAAATATATAATTTTTAATATTGTACCTATTAAAATTCAGCTAAATATATTTTTTTTGTATACAATTAAATATTTTTTTTTACTGATAAAAATGCAACTAACTTTTTGGTTAAGTTTGTTTATATCCAAGTTCAAGTTCATTAGCATGATATTAACTATGTTCACTAAAAAATATTTAAAATATTTTATAGAAAAAAATTATAGAAAAATAGAAAAAAATAGAAAAAAATAGAAAAAAATAGAAAAAAATTATACTACATCCAAAAAGAAAAAAAAAATTAGTGATTTTTGTATTTTTTTAAAGAAAAATTTTTTAGACAAAAATTTTCGAAAAATTAAGCATAAGATTGAAGGTAACGAATAAAAACGATAATTCCAGATATTAGATAATTCTAGATATTAACTTTCTTTCATAGAAAGAAATTAAGTACTACACCATAAAAAAATGATTGTTTTTTTAAAATTTTTTTATCAAAAAAGTTTTTTAAAAAAAATTTTAGAAAAATTAGGTATCAGATTGTAGATATCAAGTAAAAACGATAATTCTTGATATAAGAACTTTCATAGAAAAAAATTAAGTTCTTGGTACAAAATGAAAAAAAAAAAGATGGTGTTTTTTTTAATAAAATTAATTTTTTTCTAAAGGGGCAGTACAGGTTAAAATCCGACTTTTTTGAAAAAACCTAATTTTCAGAAAATGTTAACAAAAAATTGAAAATCCAAGAAGAGGGAAACATTGCCAAGACTTTGGTGGATTCAAAACTGTGGGTTTGGGTCTTTTTATAGTTTGTTTGCTCGGAGAATTTTTTCTTTGAAAATTTATCCTTAATTTTTTAAAGATAAATTTTCAAAGAAAACATTTCCCTTAAAGAAATGAATACTCAGGGAAAAATAATATGATTAAAAAAAAAAATTTGTTATATTACGATGAAAATCAAGCAAATATTATGCATATTATTGCTGAAATTTGTCCAAAAAATGATAGCAAACCTATTGAATTAAGTCTGTTTCTGAACATAAAATATGCATAACTAGCTTGATTTTCATCGTAAAATAATAATTTTTTTTAATCTGATTGTAGAAAATCTTAAATTGACGATAACTTGGCTAAGTTTCATCGTAAAAAGAAATGTTTTTTTTCTTCTGGAAAGGTTCCTTCCTAGCAATCATATTTTTTTATCTAGATTTTTAAATTTTATTTACCTAAAAAGTTATTTTGAAAATTTAGGGTAGCTCAGATACGAAAAACACGGTTTTTAACATATGAGTGGCATAATCTTTTAGGCTGTAAATACTTTTCGAGAACTTTAAAAAAAAAAAATTCGAAGTCAGCCCATCAAAAAAACTTATAACTGGTTTGTGTAAACACAACCTAAATGCATGGAACATGTTTACTTACAGCTGAGGACTAAGTATAATACAAATCTTACAGACATTACAATACAATTTTCTAATTTTATAATTTATAATTATCACCTGACTAGCTGTTAAGATTCTAAACCTAAACTATTTTGATTCCCTAAACCTGAATTATTCCAAGTCCCTAAATCGATATTATTCTAAGTCCATAAACGTGTATTATCCTAAGTCCTGAAGTCTAGATTTTTCAAAGTCTCTTAATTATTCCAAGTCTCATTTGACCCCACCCCTTAAATAGGACAAATTTTACCCCCCACTTAAATAGGACAAATTTGACCACCCCCCTTAATTTTCAAGGTCTCAAGTACTCCTTCCCTATAAACATGTTCCATGTTAATATATTTTTTTAACTACTCATCAAACTTGAGGTAAATCGGTGAAATAGTTATCGCCCGAACTTGCATGTCAATTTAAGAAAGCCTGCTTCGAGAAGATCGCGTTTAAAAATTAAAGAGGAGATTCCGAAGAAAAAAAAAATTTTTTTACACATACATTGTTAAATAATACACTACATTAAAAGATAATAATCATAATAATATACATAAGTTAATAATATATAAGTATGCGTGCGTGTGTGCACAGAGTGTAAGCGCGTGCCTTTAGAAGCGGCGTTGAGTGCCGGTTCAGTCTTAGGACAATAGTCCAAGTAGCAACACGTGATTTTTTATAATAAAGTTTATTAGATATTCATGCTACTTAAATTAAAGTATTTTTTTTATTAAGTTATTACATTTAACCATCACCAAAATCCTAATTATTCACCATTATACAGTCCACTATCCAACATTATGGTCCATCAGCCGTCTACATTATTATAATAATAAATGTTAAAATAAAAGAACTCAGTGATTTCATCGACCGCATGGCGGCATAATAATTTAGTGTTTTATTGAAGATTTTTCAAGAAGATTTTTCAACGGCCATGTGGCGGCTAAATAAATTATATTGAAGACTAGAATATTTTTTTTTGAATGATCACAGTTATTATTTTCAACAAGAAAAGTTAAAAAAAAAAAGTTATAAAATTTTACAGTTTAAAAAAAAAAAGTTTTGAGGTGATATACAAAAGCACGTGAATGAAATTTCAACGGCATCATCAACGTAAAAAATTCAAAAAGTTAAAGTTAATAAATTGAGTGAAGTGAAAAAACATGTGCACGGTTTTACCGGCATAATCACCTCAAGGCCATCATACAATTTTTTTTTTATATTATAATCACATGCTTACGCAGTGATTAATTTTGTGATTATTTTGGTGATGTGACTGTAAAATGTAAAAAAAATTATTTCAAGTTAACTGAAGTTAAAAAGTTTTAAAGTTTAATTAGTTTAATTGTCCTAAGACAAAAAGTTTAAAATTTTTTATTAATAAAAATTGTGTTGTATAAATCAAAAATTATTAAAAAATTTTTTTAATTAAAAGTTATAATAATATAATTATCATCAACAATAAAATAGAGAAAACTTCAAAAAATTAAAAAAAAAAGAAAGGACTCCATTTTATTTTTCAATTATTTGTTATGACGTCATCGAGAAGAAAGGAAACGGAAGCATAAATTTTTAATTGATTTACATCATTACTGAAAAGGGCCCGCGCAGGTGAAAATCAGCTGTTTTAATTTCAAGTTTAAAGAAGTTTGGCGCGCGCAACTTATTCTAATTCTTGCTGTCTGCTTTCTTCTCTTTCTTGCTGCGCTGTTTATGCTATATGGGAGAGTCCATGCACCAAGTTCAAGGTTTTTTCTTTCTTTTTAATTATTTTTAATATTTGTATTTAACAAATTTTTTCTCTTTTTCTTATTATATTAATTTAATTTTAAAAGAGTCAATTTTATTTAAAAAAAAATTTTTAAGTTAAAATTTATTATATCAAGTTAAAATATTACATTTAAAAAAAAATTATTATTTTATGTATTATAAAAAAAAAAGAGAAATATTTTCACATGTAAAAAATTTATTTTTTTGTATAGTTCAAGGCACCGCGGTATGAATCTTTTTTGTGTGTGTAATTGAGTTTATTAATATTAATAGAATTATAAATTATTTTAAAAAATTTATTAAACCTTGATAAAAAATTGATTTATATAAAAAAACTTAAGATCTCTTTTACAATTATATTTTATTATTAAATTTTTTTTTTTTTTATTATGTATTGAGATTAATAATTATTATGTATGTAGGTAAGTTAATAATTGGCTTGTTTATGGTTATTTTAGTTTTTTATTTAGTATCATTATACTTAATACTTTTTTCAGAATTAATTGATATTCTTTTAGGGTATTTTTTAATAAATAATAACCTGGGCAAGTTTTTATTATCCTTTAGATAATCATTTAGTTAATTAATTTTAATTAGTTAGTTATTATTTATATAATCATTTAATTAGTTAATTACTATTTGCCATTTTTTTGATTAGTTATCAGTTATTCCTTTTTTTTAAAAAAAAGTTTAGGAAGTTTTAAAAGTTTTAGGAATTATTAATAATTTATATTTATACATTTTTATTTATGCAATTTAAATTTTACCTTTACAAAAAATTAAAAATTGGTGAAATTTGTTGCATAGATTTGAGGGTCCCATTGAGCTTCCTTTCTGAATAAAGAGTTATTTACTAGTTCTTCTTTTTTAGTTAATTATAGTTAGTTTACTTTTTTCAGAATGGACTCAATAAGAAAATCCTTTTTTTGGGATTATTTCTTATGGGAACTTTTGCACATTGAAATGTAGCACAGTTTTTTAATAATTCCGGAAAAGGATGACCAGTTCAGTTTGTGCAACATTTTTTCATTGATTATTTTTTCTCTTTGAAATATTGCATAGTTACTTATTATAAATTTTTTTTTTTTCTCTCTTTTATCTTCCCCTCAGTTATTTTTGCATATTAATATATCTTAGTTAAAATGGCAAAAACTTTAATTTCAGAGCAAATTTCCATTTCGCAACGTATTGCTAATTCATATAACAATTTTGTTCGGGATGGCAATGAGAGCATATACAATGCTTCCACGCGTTTGGAAAACTTGAATGACATGTGGTATCACTTTGAGGAAAACCATTATAAAATTATAAACATCGCTAATTCAGATAAAACTAATTATATAAAAAATAATACTTTTAATACAGTTGAACAAGATTATTTAAAAAATAAATGTCAATTTAATGAATTCTTAGCGACTCATAATCCTCAAAGTGATAACTCGCATAGATCTTCACGTTTTGCCACTGAAAATAATTTGGAAAAATTGGAAAGAATTCCTATTCCGAAATTTAACGGTAGTTTTACGGAATGGGAAAATTTCCGAGACATGTTTAAATCTCTAGTTATTGATAAGAGTTATTCTGATGTTTTTAAGTTATATTATTTGAAATCCAGTTTACAGGGTGAAGCCCTTCAGTTAGTTAATTCTTATAGTATTACAAATAATAATTTTTCATTCGTTTGGGAAAAATTAATTGATAAATTTGAAAATAAAAGGCGGTTAGTTAATTCACATCTAGCTTCATTTTTTAGTATAAAACCTATGAAAAAAGAGTCCTCTGCAGAATTAAAAAGAATTCTGAACGGTATTACAGCTCCAATACAAGCTTTAGAAGCTTTAAAGAGAAATACCAAGTTTTGGGATGACATGTTAGTTTTTCATTCCATTTCTCTTTTTGATTTAGATACCCGTAAACAATGGGAAAAATTTGTTGGAAATTTAAGAAATTGTAAAGAACCTCCATTATTTTCAGATTTAATCAAATTTATGGAAAGTCAAGTAGTTGTATTGGAATCAATTGAAGATAATATAAAAAGTAGTAATAATAGTTTGAGTTTTCCTAATAATAAGTTTAATAAATCTTCAATAAATTCTAATTCAAATAGCAAAAGTTCTAACATTGATAAATCAAAATGTATAATCTGCAGTAAAGAACATTTTTTTTCTTTCTGTCCCAGTTATTTAGATAAGACCCCTAACGAAAGAAAGCAGTTCATTGTAAGTAAACATAGGTGCTTTAATTGCTTAGGTCAACATATGCTACCTGAATGCAAATCTGAAAGAACCTGTAAATTTTGTAATGAAAAACACCATTTTACTATTCACATTCAGAATCAGCTAAGTTCAGTTAATAAAGAACAAAAATCTGGTACAGTTCATATAAAAAATTCTCATTTAACAACTGATTCTGTTTCTGAAAATGAAAGTGGTGCCTCAAATGTTACTTATAACCAAGAAACTACTGAAAATTTTGAAACTACTCAATATTCAAATATAAGTTCTTTTTCTAATTCAGCTTTATTAAATAGAAACCCTGAATTGGAAAAAATAGTTAATATGCCTGATTTATCAACAACGTGTCTTGTATCTCCTTTTTCTAGCCCAGTTTTGTTAGCTACAGCTTATGTAAGAGTTTGGGCAAATAATGATAAATTCATCACAGTTACTGCCTTGATAGATCAGTGTTCTCAGTCTTCCTTTGTATCTGAGTATGTTTGTCAACAATTAAGTTTAGATCGAAAATCAATTGAAATTCCAGTTTCTGGTGTAGGTGGCAAAGTTAATTACACTTGCAAAAGTTATGTTAATTTTAAAATCAGTTCTACATTTGATAACAAATTTTTTGATGTTAATGCTTTAATTTTACCTAAAGTTTCAAATTATGCTCCTAATATTAAACAAAAATTAAATTATGAGCATTTAAAAAATCTCAATTTAGCTGATCCTTATTTTTATAAAAACAAAAGAGTAGATATTTTATTAAGTACAACTATATATTCTCAAATCGTTCAAGGGGATCCTATTAAAGGTCAAATTGATGAGACTATTGCTCAAAATACTTCTTTAGGTTACATTGTATCAGGTGATACTAAAGTTCATAATCCCATTCATAAAGTTTCAGCTCTTCATATAGCTGAAGAAGAAAAAATTGATTTATTACTCCAATCCTTTTGGGAACAAGAAGAATTTCATCAAAAGAAATTTCTTACAAAAGAAGAACTAGCTAATGAACAGTTCTTTAAAAATACTCATTCTAGACTTCCTTCAGGTCGTTTCGTAGTTAGATTACCAATTTTTGTTGATAGAGAAAAACTTAGTTTTCCTGGTTCCTTTAATAAAGCCAAAATCATGTTTCTAACTCTTGAAAGAAAATTTGAAAAAAGTCCCAAATTAAAGGAAATGAATTCTGATTTCTTTCAGGATTATATTGACAAAGGTCACATGAGAGAAGCAAAAGATTTTGAAATTCGTAAAATTAAATATTTTATTCCACATTTTGGGATTCTAAGAGAAGATCATCTAACAACAAAATTTAGATCGGTTTTCAATGGTTCAGCAGAAGCAGAAAACGGTTTATCTATTAATAATGTTTGTTACACAGGTGAAAATTTATTAGCGGATTTATCGGGACTTATATTATCATGGCGAAAATATAAATATGTTTTTATTTCCGATATCAAACAGATGTTTCGTCAAATTAGAGTTCACGTTGACGATCAATACTTTCAAGCAATTTTGTGGCGTTTCGATAAATCTCAACCAATGAAAGTTTATTTATTAGAAACCGTAACTTACGGTTTAGTTTCAAGTCCATATTTGGCAATTCGATGTTTGAGACAATTGGCAGAAGACGAACGTTTGAAATTTCCCCTTGGTGCTAGTGTTTTAGATAGCGAGGTTTATATGGATGATACCATTTCAGGTGGTTATACTTTAGACGAGACTATTAAAAAATTAAAACAATTAAGGGAAATCTGCAAATTAGGAGGTTTCGAATTACATAAATTCTTGTCAAATGAAAATAAAATTCTAGAAGAAATTGATATTTGTGATAGAGCAGATAAGTCAGGAACAGATTTCAACAACAATTTTAGTTTAGGAGTATTAGGTTTACAATGGTGTCCCAAAGACGACTATTTTTTCTTCAAAATAAATCTTGTTGATTTCTCAATTTTCAAAAAAACCATAGGTAAACGCGTAATACTATCTAATATCTCAAAAATTTTCGATCCTCTTGGCTGGCTATCTCCTGTTATAGTTTCAGCAAAAATGCTTATGCAAAAACTCTGGGTACGTAAAGTAGAATGGGACTGTGTTATTCCTAATGATCTTCTAAATGAATGGTTACAATGGTATAATAATTTACAATGCCTCGATACTTTAAAATTTAATCGCTGGTTGAATTTTGATCCCGGAGATGAAATAGTTGAGATACATGGTTTTGCTGATGCATCTAAATTTGCATACGCTGCAGTAGTTTATTTAAGAGTTGTGAAAGATGGAAAGGTTTTTATATCCTTACTTCAAGCAAAAACTAAAGTCTCACCAATTAAAAAGATTTTAACAATTCCCAAATTAGAACTTATGGCAGTAGTCTTGTTATCAAAACTAGTTAATCAAATAATTGACGAAATTAAATTATCTAATTATACTTGTCATTTATGGAGTGATTCAAAAGACGTTTTGTATTGGCTCAAAGAGCACCCATCTAAATGGACTACCTTCATAGCCAATCAATGTTCAAAAATTCATGATTTAGTTCCAAAAGCCCAGTGGAGACACGTTAGATCAGCTGAAAACCCTGCTGACTGCGCATCTCGTGGTTTAAAGTCTAATGATTTTTTAAATTTTGATTTGTGGTTTAAAGGTCCAAAGTGGTTATCTGAATCTTCAGAAGCTTTTCAGATAATATCTGAACCCAATAATGTTGAAATAGGTTCTTTCTTATCCACCTTGTATTGTCATGAGATTGATATTGTAAATAAATTTAATCAATGGGAAATAATAAATAAATTTTCCAGTTTAAATAAATTAGTTATCGTTTCAGGTTATGTTATAAGGTTCATATATAATTTATTAATAAAAATCAAATCTCCATTGCTTAACAAATCAAAATTGTTTTCTAACACATGGTTTCATGAAAATTCTAATCCTACTGAAGAATATAATTATATTGAAGTAAACTCCATAAAAATTAGATCTTTGAGCATTTTTGAGTTAATAAGGTCCAAACTTACTCTTATTTATTTAGAACAACATTTTTATTTTTTCAAACAAATACATCAATTGCGTAAAAGTAATCAATTAAAAAGAAGTGATAATCTTTTAAAACTTGATCCATTTTTTAGGGACAATCTTTTAAGAGTAGGTGGTCGTTTATGCAATGCATTGATAGGTTTCGAAGAAATGCATCCTTTCATACTCCCATACACATCAAATTTGTCCCTATTAATTACTCGTTATGTTCACTGTATTGAAACTATTCATGGTGGTATAAAACTTACCCTCTCCACCATAAGACAACAATATTGGATTGTTAATGGACGTAACTTGGTAAAAAAAGTAATAAGAAATTGTACTACTTGCATTAGGTATAGGGGTAGTACTTTATATCAAAAGATGGGCAATTTACCATCTGTTAGATTTAATTCAAATACTGATGCCTTTACTTATACAGGAATAGATTATGCAGGACCATTCAATATCAAAGCCTCTAAGTTTAGAGGTATAAAGACTTACAAAGCGTATATAGCTATATTTGTGTGTCTCGTTACAAAAGCTGTACACATAGAATTAGTAGAAAGTTACGATAGTTCAGATTTTTTGGCTGCCTTTAGACGATTTATTTCAGTTAGAGGTGAATGTCGTGAAATTTATAGTGACAATGGTACAACTTTTGTCGGTGCTTCCAAAGAAATTTCTGATTTATTTACTAAAGGTTCTGACCATTTAAAAGAAATTATTTATTCTTTAAAGTTTGAAAATGTAAAATGGCATTTTATTCCACCCTCTGCTCCAAATTTTGGTGGCATATGGGAAGCTGCCGTTAAATCGGCTAAGCTTCATTTAAAGAAAGTATTAGGGGAACAAATTCTTACCTTTAGTCATTTTTACACCTTACTTAAACAAATAGAGGCCTGTATGAATTCGCGCCCTCTCCTACCTTTAAATGACGATATCGGTGACCTGGAGATATTAACTCCTTTTCAATTAATTGCAAAATCCAAAAAACCAGCTCATATTTTACCTGAACCTAATCACTTAAATTCTAAACCCCCGTTATTGATTTGGCGAAAAGTTCAATATTTTTTGCAACAGTGGTGGAATAGGTGGTTGCATGAGTATTTGCAATCATTGCAAACTCGTAATAAATGGAATTTTGCTCAAAATAATTTAAACATTGGAGATATTGTACTAATTTTTGACAATAATCTCCCACCGGCTA
The DNA here is from genome assembly GCA_022575985.1 of Anagrus nilaparvatae. Classification (NCBI taxonomy): domain Eukaryota; kingdom Metazoa; phylum Arthropoda; class Insecta; order Hymenoptera; family Mymaridae; genus Anagrus; species Anagrus nilaparvatae. The sequence continues at coordinate 8,920,822 of JAKSXM010000247.1, read as the reverse complement.
AATGGCCTTTTGCAAAGGTTATAGAAATTTGCCCAGGCAATGATGGTTTGGTAAGAGTTGTTAAATTAAAAACGGCAACAACTGAATTAACTAGACCAATAAACAAGCTAATTTTGCTTTCCAAAAATAAATGAAATAGCAAAAGTATAAATATTATATTATAATAAAACTGTAAATATTAAAAAAAAAATGTATATAATTAATTTTGTTTTGAATGAATGCATGTATGTGTGAAATTTTTTTAATGTAATTTTACGTAAAAATCAATGTATATTAAAAGAAAAATTGTATTGTAATTTATTTATTTATTTTGTAAAATATTATGGGTTTAAATTTAAAATTTTATTTTAATTAATTTTCTATTAAATAATACAAATTATTTTAAATATGTACATAAAATTACTAAATTTTTTCTTATTAATTTATTTTCTATGTAAATAAATTAAAAGGGGGGAGAATGTTAAATAATACACTACATTAAAAGATAATAATCATAATAATATACATAAGTTAATAATATATAAGTATGCGTGCGTGTGTGCACAGAGTGTAAGCGCGTGCCTTTAGAAGCGGCGTTGAGTGCCGGTTCAGTCTTAGGACAATAGTCCAAGTAGCAACACGTGATTTTTTATAATAAAGTTTATTAGATATTCATGCTACTTAAATTAAAGTATTTTTTTTATTAAGTTATTACATTTAACCATCACCAAAATCCTAATTATTCACCATTATACAGTCCACTATCCAACATACATGATACTCTTGATACATATAGTGTAAAATCTGGTAATTACTATATAGGTAGTAACCTTTTTATCTCGGTAGCATAAATTTATTACCCAGATATTAATTACCAGGACAAGAATTTTCACAGTGTATATGATGTGATTTATGCGCACACAAAAAATTTGATTTTCAAAAAAATATTTACTGTCCCTTAAGGACATTTTCTAGTGAATTGATTTGACTCCAGTAGCTTATATACTTCTATTTTGATTAAGATATTACATTCACTTTTTTTTAAATTTCCGTATTTATGCGTCATGCAGCAGCCTGCTGTACATTCTTGAGTGTTAGATGATATTATGTATATAGTAAAGCTATAGTAGTATAACGAAAAACAAAGCGTGTAACACAATTTATAATTATAAGAACGTAATTTTTAAAATTTTATTAAAATAATAAATGAATCTTTATTAACAATATTATTTTATTTTAACTAAAATGAGTGAGGAAAAAGATAGTGTAAAAAGTAAAAGATTTTATTGGAAAGGAAAAATAGTTTCTGAAAAAGTGTACAAAAATAAATTACGTTTACAATTATCTATAAAAGTAGTTAATGAAAAAAAATAGGAACCTGCAGTCAAACGGAGGGCAGAGATTCTTGTAGACGATGCAGTTGAAGGACATCGTTTATTCAATGTTAGGCATTTCGCTAGACAGCTTTTTTGTAAAAATTGTACAAAGTCTCTTGAGATGATAAATATAAAAAATGAAAAACAAATGGGAATGGCTTCAATATACAATATCAAATGCAGCAATTGCGGATTGGAAAATTATTTAACTTCTGATTTACAACATGATGCACCAGAAGAAGCTTATCCTAGACAAAGAAAGAGAATTAAGCACTTTGATGTTAATACAAAATGTGTATCTAGTAAGAAATTTATTTAAATATTTTATTTTTACCTTAGTTTTTGTAACAATATTATTCAGTGAATATTTGAATTTTTTTAAGGCGCAATAAATTCAGGTTTAGGACCTACTCATTTAAAAAAATTCTTATCGGATATGAATATGCCAACTTTTAGTACCAATACATTTTATTCACATCAAACTGAGGTAACATTTATGATAAAGAAAATGGCTCATGAAAGTTGTAAAAAAGCTGCTATAGAAGAAAAGAAGTTAACAATTCGAAACTTAGATAAAATTCAAACATTAGTGTAAGATATGATATGATATAAAATTTTTTATTATGCATGCTGTTTGCTAATTAATAATTTAAAACAATTTCATTTCATAAAATAAAATTCACGCTTCATATTATATAAATTGTATGAAAATCAAATAAATTGGATTTTTTAAAAGTGTTTACGTATGTGCGTATGGATATATGTAAATAGATATCTTATATACGAACATGTAAAAATATGTAATATGTGTTACAGGCCTGATCATTTAAAACAAAACTTCATTATCCCAGACTACAACTGGGAAGATGTTACGAAAATGACAGAAGAAGATTTATTAAAAGCTCTTGTTAGAATAGCTGCTTCATACGATATGGGCTGGCCTACAAGAGGAAGCGGAAGAAACTATGATAGCCTAGCTGGCTACGCAGTTATGATGGTTTACAAAAAAAGTTTTATCATATAGATTTGAGAGTAGGAAGTGCTATCTATGTGATAAAGGTAATCTACCAGAAGATCATCCTGAAAAATGTGTTAAAACTAGTGACTATAGTGCTAAAGCACTGGAAGCAATAGCAGCGGTTAAAATGGCAAAAGATAATTACATATTTATTGAATTAAATTTGGAATGGGGAATAGTTATATCAGATAATGATGCATGCACTATTGCTGCTCTTCGTGCTGTTTTGGATTATGAAATTGTAAAACATTCGGACACAAATCACACAGGCAGAGGAGTCATTAATGCAATTTTTAAAATAAAAACCAATAATAAACAATTTAAAGAACTAACAAAAGAAGCTATTATGTATTTAAAAAAATGTTTTGCTTATTGTATTGCTCAAAATCAATGTAAAGTATAGTCGGGTCCATTTCGTTATTCAAAAATTAAAACCACGAAAGAGCTTGAATTAAGATTTTACCTATGGGAATCTCTTCACAAAACCCTAAAGATCAAAGTTTACAGAATTTCATTTTGTACAAATGAAAATTTGGTGAAAACCCCCCCAATTTTCACCCCCTTAAGCCCTAAAATTTCCATACATTCTTTTTTGCGATTTCAACGACCCCTAGTAGGTATTTTGGGTCGCTGAGTCAGAATCTAAAGTCGAAAATTGTTTTTAAGGGGTGCAACGCCCTTATTTTAACCTTTTCTACCCTTAAAATAAGCAATTTTTTATAAAACATTTTTATATTATTTTGGTGTCCTCCAGTAGGTATTTTGGCTTGCTGAGTCAGAATCTGAAGTCAAAAATTAGTTTTAAGGGGTGAAACGCCTTTATTTTAACCCTTTTCTACCCTTAAAAAATGCAATTTTGTATAAAACGTTATTATTTTATTTAGGTGGTCCCTAGTAGGTATTTTGGGTCGCTAAATCAGAATCTGAAGTCAAAAATAAATTTTAGAGGGTGCATCGCCCTTAGTTTAACCCTTTTCTACCTTTAAAAAGTGCGATTTTGTATAAAACGTTTTTATTTTATTTTGGTGGCACCTAGTAGGTATTTTGGGTCGTTCAGTCAGAATCTGATGTAAAAAATTATTTGTTAGGGGTGCAACACCCTTATTTTAACTTTTTCAACCCTTAACAAATGCAATTTAGCATAAAACGTTTTTATTTTATTTTTGTGACCCTTAGTAGGTATTTTGGTTCGCTGATTCAGAATTTGAAGTCAAAAATTAGTTTTAAGGGGCGCAATGCCCTTATTTTAACCTTTTCTACCCTTAAAAAATGCAATTTTGTATAAAACGTTTTTTTTTTATTTTTGTGACCCTTAATACGTATTTTGGTTCGCTGAGTCAGAATCTGAAGTCAAAAATTAGTTTTAAGGGATGCAACGCCCTTGTTTGAACCCATTTCTACCATTAAAAAATGCAATTTTGTATCAAACGTTATATTCGGTTTTTATTAGGTTTTTTTGGTCGCCAAATCCTAATTTAATGAACAAAATTACATATGAGAGGTAACACCCTTATTTTTAACCTTTTTAATTTTTTAATTTTTAATTTTTAATTTTTAATTTTTAATTTTTTACATTTTTTTTAAATGTTGAAAGGGTGAAAATAGGGAATATCGCTTTTAAAAAGTAAAATATTTTATTCGATATGTTATTTAGTTTCATCTACGGATAGTCAGAATAAAAAAAATGTATTTTTAACGAATTGATTTTTTTAAAGGTTAAAAATAAGGGTGTTACCTCTCATATGTAATTTTGTTCATTAAATTAGGATTTGGCGACCAAAAAAACCTAATAAAAACCGAATATAACGTTTGATACAAAATTGCATTTTTTAATGGTAGAAATGGGTTCAAACAAGGGCGTTGCATCCCTTAAAACTAATTTTTGACTTCAGATTCTGACTCAGCGAACCAAAATACGTATTAAGGGTCACAAAAATAAAAAAAAAACGTTTTATACAAAATTGCATTTTTTAAGGGTAGAAAAGGTTAAAATAAGGGCATTGCGCCCCTTAAAACTAATTTTTGACTTCAAATTCTGAATCAGCGAACCAAAATACCTACTAAGGGTCACAAAAATAAAATAAAAACGTTTTATGCTAAATTGCATTTGTTAAGGGTTGAAAAAGTTAAAATAAGGGTGTTGCACCCCTAACAAATAATTTTTTACATCAGATTCTGACTGAACGACCCAAAATACCTACCAGGTGCCACCAAAATAAAATAAAAACGTTTTATACAAAATCGCACTTTTTAAAGGTAGAAAAGGGTTAAACTAAGGGCGATGCACCCTCTAAAATTTATTTTTGACTTCAGATTCTGATTTAGCGACCCAAAATACCTACTAGGGACCACCTAAATAAAATAATAACGTTTTATACAAAATTGCATTTTTTAAGGGTAGAAAAGGGTTAAAATAAAGGCGTTTCACCCCTTAAAACTAATTTTTGACTTCAGATTCTGACTCAGCAAGCCAAAATACCTACTGGAGGCCACCAAAATAATATAAAAATGTTTTATAAAAAATTGCTTATTTTAAGGGTAGAAAAGGTTAAAATAAGGGCGTTGCACCCCTTAAAAACAATTTTCGACTTTGGATTCTGACTCAGCGACCCAAAATACCTACTAGGGGTCGTTGAAATCGCAAAAAAGAATGTATGGAAATTTTAGGGCTTAAGGGGGTGAAAATTGGGGGGGTTTTCACCAAATTTTCATTTGTACAAAATGAAATTCTGTAAACTTTGATCTTTAGGGTTTTGTGAAGAGATTCCCATAGGTAAAATCTTAATTCAAGCTCTTTCGTGGTTTTAAGAGGTTTGGCCTTTTTTTTTACATCTCAGCCCCGACTAGTACTAGAATTAAAAAAAGCTATTCGAAATATTACGGAACATGTTTTCAATAATCATGAGGGATGTTCAATAGAGTGGTGTAGATTTTTGCAGAATACTGGTACTCATAAACATAAGGTTATTGGTGATGGTTTTAAAGATAAAGATTTATATGTAGAGTTAAAAACTCTATTTGGAGAACTCGCAGATAATGCTGAAAAATTTGCAGCTGGAACATCTAGTAATGGGAATGAAAGTTTTAATAATATGTATGTAAGCAAAGCTTCTAAAAATAGACACTATGGCTCCTCTATTTCTGGTCCCACAAGATTAGCTTTTACTGTAAATAAAAAAAATGAAGGTGAAGAATTCATCAGTGAATTATATAAAAAACTTCAAATGTCACCTGGAAAGCATACAACTAAATATAATAGAGCATTGAAAGATAAATCTAATAAAGTTTCCTTAAAATCTGCGACGCCTGCTTTTAAAGCTCAGCGATTATTTAATAAGAAAAAAAAAACGATGTTAAGAAATAAGATTGAATCAAATGAAGGAGCCACTTATGAAACTGATATTGATCTTCTGGGACAACTGGAGGTTTCTATTCCATTAGCAAATATACCTACAACCTTAACTTCAATTGTTGTCTTCTTTGACCTTGAAACGGGTGGTACAGAAGCAAAAGCGGATATTCTACAAATAGCTGCTAAATATGAAGACTAGAAGTTTAATATTTATATTAAACCGAGTAAAAAGATAAACAAAGAAGCCACCAAAATCAATAATATCACTTATGAGTTTGATGTTTTTAAGCATAATAATAAGATAATAAATAGTAAAGATGTTTTTTGTTTGCCAGAAGCTATGAAAAAGTTTTATAACTTTTTATGCGGTTTAAATAAAAAAGTTGTCTTAGCGACTCACCAATGTGGATTTGACAGACCAAAGTTGATAGCTTCAATCAAGAAAACCCACATGTTAAAACATTTTCAATCTATTGTACATGGTTTCTGTGATACATTATCATTTACTAAAAGAATTACAGGAAAAACAGGAAAAGGTGATAATAAGCTGGAAAATCTAGCAAGAAATTTACAAATAACTGTCGATGATGCTCACAACGCAGTAGAAGATGTACGTATGTTAGAAGATGTTTCTATTAAATTAGGCATTAAACACGAAGATATGATTCAGTCAGCAAAAGACTGGAATCAAGCTGTACACGAAGAAGAAACTTCAGCACTTTGCAGGCAAGGTATAAGAAGCTTGGGACTAACGAAATTAAATTCATGTACGTCACCTGATATAAGAAAAAAAATGTTCCTTGCAAATATTTCATTTTTCATGATTATTAATGCATTTAAATTAAATAAGTTTGAGGGATTATTAAATCTTTTTGGTAAAGATGAAAATAATATTGTTAAAGTAACAAAAAGCCATAAAGTTATTCAAAGAATTTGCGATTACTTAGATACTTCGGCACAAATATTAGGCACAGGCACAAAAACTGGCACCGGCACATGTAGCACAATTTCAATAATTCGTACATTTTGACAAAAATCATCATGAATCTGCAACTTTTTCAATTAAGATGACAGATCTAATTCAAGAAAAGTTGTATCATCCATCCGCTTAAATTTTAATAAGGTAGATTATAATTTATTTACTCATTGTATTAATGATATAGACTGGTCTATTCTTTTTCACAAAAATATGCATAATATAAATGTTTGTTTGAATTTATTTTATGTTATAATCTTTAATTTAATGAATTTATTAGTACCTAAAAAAAATATTAAATCTAAAAAATTCCCACATTGGTATAGCAATGATTTGATTCGTGAAATAAATAATAAAAAACGTTTACATAGAAAGTGGAAAAAAACAAAAAAACTCTAAATATGTTTTCAAAAAATTTTCCAGTGAATGGGATTCCTACTTTAGGAGTCTTGGCTATAACCCTTTTTCTGTAATCAATACTATTAATATTGTCAGTATCATTATTATCACTAGTACTTACTGTATTATTATTCAATGAACTGTATTTAATCTTATCTAATCTTTTTTTAATGTAGTAATTAATAAATTTTATAGGGTAGTCATTCTGTAGTAATAAATTTTTGGTAATTGATAAATTTTCTTTATGAAAACATTCATTGGATAGTGATATTGCTTTATCAACCAAACTATAAATCATTCCAATTTTCTGGCTTTTAGTATGATTTGAATTGAAATTCAAAAATCGATTAGAATTTAGTGGTTTTCTATACCAATTATGTATTAAGGTTCCGTTGCTTCTTATTATTGTTAAGTCCAAAAAATTAATAGAGTTATTTAATTCCATTTCATGAGTAAATTGGATTCTAGAATTATAAGAGTTAAATGTATCAAGGATATTGTTTATGAACACAGGTTAAAATGTTATCAACATATCGATAGAAAAAGGCTGGTTTGTAATCTAATATGTTTAAACAGTACACTTCAAGGTCTACAAGAACTCACACCAAGCCTAAACGTGCCGGAAAATTAAAAAAAATGTCACTAAAATCGGCTTAAGTAGATTTTTAAAATATATTTTTTTCAGTCGATTCGTTCCTACTAGAAAATCCGATCAGCTTATCTGCCGAACTTTCATGGGACCTATAATGCGTATTTTAAGTTTTTTTTTTAATTAATGACTTAAATTGCTACCAAAATTTTATTTTTTCATAAAAATAAGTTCTATAGGTCTCAAAAATTTTTTACAAGCCTCACGCTTCCAACGATTCTTTACTCGTCTCTTTTGATTGATTTGTTTTCCAAATATGATAATTTAAAGTCAGAGTCCCAATTTAAGAATTTTTAAAAAAAGTCATTTTTATCATTATCTTAGAAAATCGATATCTCAGAAACTATTCAATGAAAAGAGACGAGTAAAAATTTCTTAAAAAATTTAAGTTTATAGAAAATTTTTGAGACCTATAAAACCAATTTTCATGAATAATTACAATTTTAGCAATAATTTAAAAATTGGTCATTTTGGACTAAAAATGGGCCTTTAGTTTATTTACAATAACTATGAATTAGTGTTATAGAATTGCGGATTATGGTGCTTAAAAAGTTACTTTTACACCAAAAAAATAAAACTAACCATAAGTTTTTTTACATTGAACCAATTAAGGCCCCTGTGTTATAATGGTCTACGTGCAATGATCATTGCTTTTAAATGTAAAATATCTAATCATGAGACAAAGTTAATAATAAAATAATAATTTTTATTGAGTTTTTTTTTTGTTTTAATAGTGTTTACAATATACAAAAACATATAAAATAAATTCAATTTTTTTATACATAATTACTTAATTTAACTAATAATTAAAATAAAATTCAACTAAAAATTCAACTAAAAATTCAACTAATATGTAATACTTTTAGTAGTTATACATAATAATAATTTTAAAGTATCTGATATCTGATAAAGTATCTATATATAATAAGTATAATACATCTGTAACAATTATAATACGTAATTAAAGAATACATATAATTCTTAATAAAATTAACATAAATAATATTAGAAAAAAAAAAAAATTTTCTGGTATTTTAAGATTCTGATCCCAAATAGGTATTTTTTAAATCAAAAAATATGTTTTTTAATCTTGGAAAATCTAATTAGTTTTTATAAAAATCATATGTAAACAAATAAATTTTGTTTTTGGTTTTTACATGTAAATAATAAATATATAAATAAAAATCAAGTACCTAATGAAACATCTTTTTTTATACACATTTTTTTAAATATGAGAGGAAGAAAATTCTACAACCGCTTTTTTAGGTAAATAGAATAATTTGGATTATCGACATTTTTAATTTTATATTTTTCCCAATATTTTAAAAACTCTTTATGCATCGACTCCCCTGCTTGTTCAGAATATAAACCCAAACTGCCTTTGTTAAAAAAAATTAAGCACTGCTCTATATGTTGCAAAAGTACGTGCATTTTAAGAGTTCGAGAAATTTCTGTTGCTTCAAAGCATGACTTTACATTTTTTATGTGAGATTTCAAATCTGAACCATCCCCCTTTGTTGTAAAACAGCGATCAACTAATTTATTCATGGCTTTGAAGGAATTTATAAAAGGAAGCAACCGTAGTGGACCAACATTTTCGTAAATATTGGAGTCTAATAATTGTTCTGCTTCTTTCAACATTTTTCGGCAAGCATTACCTTCGAAAGACTTACCATGATAATCTGAAGGTGCACAGTTTATTTTTTTTTGCCATATAAGAGCTTTTTCAAGGCCAACGAGGGGGACTAAACCATCCCCAAACATGTGATTGACGAATCCTTGCAAAACATGAAGTTCAGGAATAATACATTTTTGAATCACATATTCTTCATCGAACAGCGGTTCATTTATTGTGCTATGATACAATTTCGCATTGACCTTTTTCTTACCATCTTCGCAATAGCGCTTAAAATCATTTCTTAAATCTCCATAAGTTTTTAATATTTTAGTATCATTATTTAAAGTCTCTTCATTTGAATTATCACTTACTTGATCTAAATATATTTCATTTTCATCAATTATTCTGAGCTCTTTCAATGAAATAAAACAAAACAGACATGGATACGAAGAAGTTGCATTTTGCTGGCCATTAACAATCAAAAGAAGTTAAGGCTAGAGTGAATGTAGCGAAAACGGCATTTTTAGGGGTAGTTTTGGCCAATTTAAGGGTGAAGGTTTGAGTTTTTATAAAAAGTACTTCAATTTTTGTAATCAGCGTCTCAAAAAACCCCCGTATACCAAATTTCAAAGGCTAGAATGAATACAGAAAAAATGTCCTTTTTAGAGGCAGTTTTGCCCAATTTAAGGATCAAGCCCTAATTTCTCATAGAAAAGACCCAGATTTTCGTGATTAGCGACCCAAAAATCCCCCTATACCAAATTTTAAAGGCTTAGGGTAAATACAGCGAAAATGGCATTTTTAGGGGCAGTTTTGGCCAATTTAAGGGTCAAGCCCCAATTTCTCATAGAAAAGACCCTGATTTTCGTGATCAGTCACCCAAAAAAACCTATACTAGACCAAATCTGGTGGTGGCCAGAAACAATACCCCCCCCCCCGTATTTTGACTGGAGTTAATACCATTTATAAATTTTGTACATTGCTGCTATAGTATGTAATTATAATAATAACAATAATAATCTTTCAAAATTTAACTTTTATTTTTGCTCATTTTCATTAATATTTTAATATTAATATGGTTTTTTTGTTATATTTAAATTAATATTTTTAATTAATAAGTATAATACCTAGTATAATTGAAGGTTTTAAAATACTTCTAGCTGTTTTGCAAATATAACAATTACAGTCAATGTTGTTGTTATTTTGTCTCGTTTCTTTGCGTAATACTAAATTTTCATAATTTGGCATTATTGGTATTGGTCTTATGGAGATTTTTTTTTCGTGCTCGTTTAAGGTTATTCGGCAGGTATTACATATTCCAACTGGAAATCTATCATCTAAAATTGAATAATTTTCGTTCACAAATTTCTTAATCAACAAAATAATTCTCAAATTTAACACAAAGTAGTCTTTTTTTTTGTTCCAAGAACAATTTTTTTCCCACAACAAGCACACACTTTTTTCCTATTAGATATTTTACATTTAAAATCAATGATCATTGCACGTAGATCATTATAACATAGGGGCCTTAATTGGTTCAACGTAATAAAACTTATGGTTAGTTTTATTTTTTTGGTGTAAAAGTAACTTTTTAAGCACCGTAAACCGCAATTCTATAACACTAATTCATAGTTATTGTAAATAAACTAAAGGCCCATTTTTAGTCCAAAATGACCAATTTTTAAATTATTGCTAAAATTATAATTATTCATGAAAATTGGTTTTATAGGTCTCAAAAATTTTCTATAAGCTTAAATTTTTTAAAAAATTTTTACTCGTCTCTTTTCATTGAATAGTTTCCGAGATATCGATTTTCTAAGATAATGATAAAAATGACTTTTTTTAAAAATTCTTAAATTGGGACTCTGACTTTAAATTATCATATTTGGAAAACAAATCAATCAAAAGAGACGAGTAAAGAATCGTTGGAAGCGTGAGGCTTGTAAAAAATTTTTGAGACCTATAGAACTTATTTTTATGAAAAAATAAAATTTTGGTAGCAATTTAAGTCATTAATTAAAAAAAAAACTTAAAATACGCATTATAGGTCCCATGAAAGTTCGGCAGATAAGCTGATCGGATTTTCTAGTAGGAACGAATCGACTGAAAAAAATATATTTTAAAAATCTACTTAAGCCGATTTTAGCGACATTTTTTTTAACTTTCCGGCACGTTCAGGCTTGGTGTGAACTATATCAGCAAAAATTGATGATATAGGTGAGCCCATAGGGGTACCATGGACCTGTTTATAAAATTTATTATTAAATTGTAGAAAAGTGTTATTATTAAAATAATCTATTGCATCATGAAATTCATGTAATGGAATAATGGAATGTTTTCTAATCTGGTTGTATCGTTTATCAATACCCAATTTAACTAGCTCTGTTGGAACGTTCGTAAACAGGCTATTAACATCTAGTTTAACTAATATATAATTTTCGGGGATATTAATGCTTTTTATTAAAATTAATAAAGTGTGAACTATTTTTTACATAAGATTTTGGTTTTGTTAAACTATTGCAAAGAAGAGAATTTATAAATTAGAACTAAATTTAATTCATTTTTTCTGTAATTAGGATTTTTGTCAAGAAGTCTTTGGCTAATTCGTAGGCTATTTTTAGGAATATTATTATCAGCTTCTTTTTGTTTTTTTTCTTTTTCAATAATTCTATCAATGCCACTTTTGTGTTCATTAATCCTAATTAGTGCTTCACGTTTACTCTCGCCTACATAAGATGCATTACATTAATTACAATCAAATTTATACACAATATTTGTTTGAATGTTTTTAGAAAACCTATCTTTACCTTTTATTACTACATCACTTAGTTTATTATGTATTAAAAGTATACAAATAATACCAAGTGAGCGCAGTAGCTCAGAGCTAGCACTCGTGCCTGTCGTCCGGGCAAGCCGAGTTCGAGACTCATAGCACCTATTCTGTTTTTATTTTTCTTAAAAATAAATATTTAATTTATTAAATATTTATTTTCAATAAAAGTGAAAGTAGAATTTGAATACTGCGTGATCGAATGTACTCTCGGAAGTTTTGGTAGTTTCCTTCAGTACCGGCAAATGCCAGCACAGTTCCCAATATCAAAGACGTTTCACTAACGCAATTACCTTCCCAATTCCTAATCATCCTCCTTCAACATTTGCATGTGAATCCCCTACTTTATACTATTTCTTTATACTAACACTTGCCCTTTCAATTTTCTTTAAGTGCATCAATGTATGCATAAATGTGTACATTGACCCTTATAAGAAATAAATCAACATATGTAATTGTTGAAGGCCTCTGCCAATATTGGTGTGCCCACGTGCAAAAGAGGTAAACAATAAATACAAATACAAAAATACCATATTGTTTTAAAACTCTGGATATGTTTTCAAAAAATTTTGCAGTGAATGGGATTCCTACTTTAGGAGTCTTGGCTATAACCCTTTTTCTGTAATCAATACTATTAATATTGTCAGTATCATTATTATCACTAGTACTTACTGTATTATTAATCAAAGAACTGTATTTAATCTTATCTAATCTTTTTTTAATGTAGTAATTAATAAATTTTATAGGGTAGTCATTCTGTAGTAATAAATTTTTGGTAATATTTGTATTATTTGTATTATTTGTATACCCTTAATACATAATAAACTAAGTGATGTAGTAATAAAAGGTAAAGATAGGTTTTCTAAAAACATTCAAACAAATATTGTGTATAAATTTGATTGTAATGAATGTAATGCGTCTTATGTAGGCGAGAGTAAACGTGAAGCACTAATTAGGATTAATGAACACAAAATTGGCATTGATAGAATTATTGAAAAAGAAAAAAAACAAAAAGAAGCTGATAATAACATTCCTAAAAATAGCCTACGAATTAGCCAAAGACTTCTTGACAAAAATCCTAATTACATAAAAAATGAATTAAATTTAGTCAATGTTACCAAATATAATGATGATGATAATCACAATAATTGTGATATAAATAAACAAAACCTCCCTGTAATTACTAAACATTATATAGAAAATAAGCATAATTTTAATTTTGAAAATTTTAAAATCTTAGATAAGGAACCATCATATCATAAACGAACAATCTCTGAAATGTTTTTCATACAGCTGCAAGATAACCCTATCAATAAAAAAGAAGACACTCAAAAATTATTTCCCCCATACAGATCTATAATACACAAATTCAAACAACAATAACAATAATTAATTCACCCGGCATAAAATCTTTGTTATCAACAGTTAGAATTTTTATCATCCAAAATATCACACAGATGGCATAATATACACCAAATACAGTAAGTTAGAATTTATACCAGGTTACAATCAAAACATAGCAACACACATTTCAATCTTTTTATAAAAAATTTGTTTTTTATCTACAACAATTAAATTTATAGTTATTTTATATTTTAATATGATAAAAATAGTGTTTCCTTCAATATGCATAATAATACATTAGATTGTATATTGAAAAAGGGTAAATACTATCTAATATTTTCTATCAAAAATCATCGTTTAGTTTATTGATATTTATATTTTTTATATAATGTTTCAGTGTTTCTTTTCATTAAAATGCCTATACTTTTGTATATATATTTGAGTAAATTAATACTAAATGACACAGGTATTCAACCTAATATGTGAATTATAATTATATAAATGTAAGAAAAAAAATCAATGTTTACTATGTTATATAGCCATAATTTTTAAATCTAAATTTTTAATTTTTATATGTATTGTTTTAGCTTTTGATAAGGTGACTAACGTACCGAAACGTCAAGATAATAAAAATTATTTTATCACAACAACAGTATACTCGTGAATAAGTCACTAATCCTTTTATAATTATAAATACAAACGAGTACTTAATTATATATTTATATTAAACATGGAGCTTAGACAAAAAAACTCAATTTTTATATTCTTTTTAAGAAATCTAGAGCAAAATGCATCAGATTTTCAAAAACTTCATTAAGTACTTACAGAACTTATATAGATAATTCTGCAAAATATAATCTATAAAAATTTTGGAAATACACCAACGCAGGCGAACTAGAGAAACTCCAAATTTAGTTTCTTTCAAGTTTATTTGCCGAATTTTTCTCCTTAAGTTTTAAATTACCAATTGACCCTAATTCCGATATACTTAAAAATGATTTTAAATTTAATTTTTCTGAGGTCATTGATAGTTGAAATTACTCAAAGTTGAAATTACTCAACATGACGTTAGAAATGCATTAAAAACTTAAAAAACTCTCAAAACTCTGGTCCGGATGGCATTTCTGAGATGTTTATTAAAAAATGTGCTCCTTCAATTGCCTATCCTTTATTTACTTTTCAAAAGATCCTTAGACACGGGATATTTTCCTGATATCTGGAAAACTGGATATTTAAATCCAATATTTAAAAATGGGAATAAAAAAAACGTTAAAAATTATAGGCCTGTAACTATTTTAAGCGCCATTCCCAAACTTTTTGAAAAAATCATTCTTACAAACTTAAGTACAAAATTAAACAAATTAATAGTTAATAACCAACATAGCTTTGTTAAAGGAAGGTCTATAATTTCATATTTATTGAATATATCCCATGATGTAATGGACTCCATTAACAACAACAATTAACTGGATTTATCTATTTTGACTATTCTAAAGCGTTCGATACCATGGACCATTGGACCATAGTTTATTGTTAAAAAAATTGTATGCGTGGGGTATTTGTGGCTCATTTTATAATTGGATTGAATCTTATTTAAGCAAAAAAAAAATTATTTGGCGCTCCGCGTGCCAACCCCCGCAAAGCGTAAAGCATGGTGAAAAGACCCATGTTTATAATTAGAAATTAAAAGACAATTCAGTTTTATTCTTTCTAAAAACTTTAAGCTTATTATTATATTTGCTAACAATTTTTTTAGAAAAAAAAATTATTAGCAAATAAGCTTAAAGTTTTTAGAAATAATAAAACTTAATTGTCTTTTTATTCCTAATTCTAAAAATGGGTCTTTTCACCACGCTTTACGCTTTGCGGGGGTAGGCGCGCGGAGCGCCAAATAATTTTTTTTTTTATTTAAATAATTTAATTTTTCTTTCACAAAAATTTATTTTAAATGCAATAATATGAAATCCATTGTTAAATTTTAATTTCTTATCATCTATAAAAAATAAATAAAATTATTTTTTTATAAATAATTAATTTTTTTTTTTTAATTTTCAAAAAGCATCTATACTTCCATCTCTTAATAGTTCTTGGCCTTCCATTAATTCTTATAAACTTAGTATTTTGTCAGATATAATTCGTATTAATTTGTTATCAAAGTTAAATATATTGTACGTTTTTTATTTATTTATTAATTATATTAAGTTAATAATTTTTTATGCTTTTTAATAATTTTATTTTTACCTGTTTTCCTTAATTCGCCTATTATTTCTAAATGTGTACCTTCATCATAATTCATATCTGATGCATCATTATTGTATACATCTATTTTATATCTTTTGTCAGTTATTGAAGAGTATAATAAATTTTTATTTTCATTAATTGGGACAAATTTGTTAATTAAATATCCTTTTATTTCTATGTCTAATAGATTAAAATAGAGTTAATAGATTTCATACGTTACACAATAATATATCAATTCTATAGTCTGTCTCAATGAAAAAATAAATCAAATACAGTTATAGTGATATAATAGTGAACAATTTAGAAGTGTATTGTGTCCACATGTACCAGGCCAAAATGGGGGGTGCCCAAATGGAATATAGAATGAAATTTTTGTTGTATCTTCATATTGTAAACAGCCAAAATAAATTTTACTATGCAGTAAAATTTTTTTAATTTTTGTTTTTTTTATTGCCTGCCGATATGTATCTTATTTCATACTAAAATTTTTAGAGTTTTTTCATATACTAGACTCAACTGCGCTTCGCGCAGAGAATGACTTATTTAAATTATGTATTAATTCTTCTATAACAATTTGAATTGAATTGTATTATTCATTAAAGATGAAAAACATCTAAGTAAGAAGACCTTATTGATTTAGTAAACTGCAACAAAAAAGTATTTTATATGCGAGAAAAAAATAAAATAGTAGTCTCCTGATTGCTATATAAGAATCTTAAGTCAGATTTTTTATTTAGCCTTTTAGGAAGTCATTACAGCGCAGCGACAGGGTCAATAAAAAAAGTCAGTGTTTTCACAAAACGTTTTTTTATCATTCTGGGAAAAAAAATCTGTCTTCAGATTCTTAAAAAAAGCAACTCTTTTTACTTATTGAACTATTATTTTATTTTAAATTTTTCGCATAGTAAATACTTTTTATTTAACATCGTGCGTAAAGTTGAACTTTCGTTACAAATGGGTAAACTTTAACGCACTTTTTAAATAAAACTGTTTTTGAAATTCGTTATATAAATGTATATTTCATAGAATACAATTATAGTCCCTCATATAAGCTCATTTTATTCTGATTTACAGTGACAGTAATATTTTATCTGGTAGGAATAGATTTTCAAAGTAAATTATTATTATTTTGATAATATTTCTCATATGTTTTTTGTAATCCAAACATTTTTGAAAATAAAAAGTGCCACTGTTGAAGAATCTAAGTCATTCCTAGGACGCTATATAATTTTTCTTAGCATTTTATGGGTTTTAATGTTAATAATTCATGTATAAACCCTATATCACCTAAAGAAATATCACAAAAATGAATAACTTTTAACACCTTTTTTCTCGGCAGATCGTTTTGTCTTATTCTCTAGACTTTACCCTTATAAAATTATTTCTTTAAATTTTATCTTCCTAGATCCCATTCTAGACTTTTGGCAGCTATTTCCATTTTTGGCCAGTTTAGATTAATAATGTTCTCTTTTTTTCCCCGCAAAAACGTATGTATTTTTTCGTAGACATAAATGTTTTATTTTTTCATGTTATATCGGGTTCATAAATTAATCCGGTGAGGTAAAATTTCATATGCCGAGTATTATAAATTTTTCTTACTACTTCCTAAACTATCTTTACTGCATAACAAATTTTATATGCCTATAAAAAATTTCATTTTTTAATCTTTTGATTTACATTAGATAATTCATAATTAAGTATTTTCTAACCAATCCAAGATAAATTAAACATATGAGCCCATGTATTGACATGTAAATTTTATAAGGAACTAAAATTTTAAAACCCAAATGTAGATTCAATTAACCCTTATTAAAAATTATGCAGATTCGTCAAAAGTATTCTCAATCCCAAATTATTTTAAATTCTTTTCTATCCGTAGCCCTGGATTATTCGAAAGCCCTAAAACGAAATTATTTTAATTCCTAAATTAAAATAAGAAATAATAAATTAAAGTTTCTAAATCAAGTCCTTTAATTCGAATTATTTTAAGTTTCTAAATTACAATCATTTTAAGTCCCGAAACTGAAATTATTCTAAGTCTCCAAATCAAAATTTAGAAAGTCCCATTTCACATCCTGGACACTCTTAACTATTGGAGCTACTGAGTTACCCCCCCCCCCCCCTATAAACATGTTCCATGTTAATATTCAAGCAATATTCAAGCCTAATTTTTTCTTGCATTTTTCGGATAATCGGTTTTTTCACGATTCTGTAAATTTTTACTAAGTTGTAAAACAAAATATAAATCTGACTTTGGATTAACAACCGCGTAAATTTTTATTTTTTCAAAAAATTATTTGTTTTCTTTTTTATAAGTTAAACAGACTAAAGAATCCCTATAAGTATCAGGCTGTTTCTTATTTATTTATTGGAATATAATTTTTTTTTAAAGACGACAGAATTATTGTTTCTGGACAATGACCAGAAAGCACGTATTTCCCGGCCATAGCGAAGACGTGTTTTCTCGCCACTGCCGCAGAAAAATCGTATACGACCCTTGGCCATAAAAAAAGAATTTCTCAAATCGCACGTAAATTTCCTTCCGATCGACAAAGCCGAGGGTGGTAAACTGCGATTTGGGGCTTTATTTTTCTGGCCATGGGCGAAATATGTTATTATTTACCATTATTATTATTATTATTATCATAATCATCAAATGTCATTGAAGTTATGAACGTTCAACGAACAATACCTAACCTAAACTGGTTAAAAAAAGTGGATTTATTTTGATAATAATTTTTCCGGTGGTTTTTCCCAAGAAATACTAATCGCAAATGAATCTTTAATAAAAAAGGAATAATTATTAAAAGATTTTACATGGTTTAAAGCATCGGAAATATAAAAAAGTAGAGAAAGAAATTTTTAAACTATAAGGTTTTTTTGTTATTTTTAATTTTTGAGTCAGTTTTCCCAAATAGAACCTTCATAATATATTTATGTTAAATATTTAATTTCTTATTATTTGGGATAACTTTTTTTAAATATAAGTCACCGGAAAATATTTAAAAGAAGAAAAATGCTAGAAATTTGTAGGTTAAAGAATGCGTTTTTTTCTCACTTTAGTCTTTAATCTATTCTTTTAGTAAATACAGATTACTTACAAGGAATAATTAATTAAAAATAAGATTTGGAGTTTAACATTAGATTTCATTATAAATATTGGGACCTTTTCTATAAAGAATCAGGACTTCACCCTAAAATTTTTAAAAACTACATTTGCAGATTAGAGGGTCCAGATTTGGTCTGCATAGGTTTTTTGGCCGTGGTTCATAAATTTGGAAAACCTGCCTAAAATAATTGTCGCTTCACCTTTAAATTTGCAAAAACTTCCTCTAAAATTATTCATATATTTTAACTTACATATTCCATTTTTGTGTGAGTTTTTTGTAATTTAAAAAGTGTCATACGACCAATTTCTCATACAAAATACCCTGAAATTTCGGATCAGGGACCCAAAAAACCTAAAGTGGAAAATATCTGGCGACGGCTAGTAGCTGAAACCCCTTCTATTTCCGCGATTTGACTGCGGAGTAAAAGTTATTGGCTTTTCAGTTTTATGGTTATTTTTGGTGTGCAACCCTTCAGAAAAAGTGTAAAAAGGGTAGAAACTTCAAAAACATGCCCTTTTTACCCTATTTTGCGGCCAAAACATGCCACTTTATTATAATTCTGATAATTCTTAGTATTATTAGCTCACCCCAATTTCTACCCTTAGATGAAACTTTATGATTTTTTGGAGTTCGTGTTTGAAACCAGCAGCCTCAAAAAAATTCAGATTTAAATTTAGAGCTAATAATACTAAGAATTATCAGAATTATAATATAGTGGCATGTTTTGGCCGCAAAAATAACAAAAAAACCTTATAAAGTTTAAAAATTTCTTTCTCTAGTTTTTTATATTTCCGGTGCTTTAAACCATGTAAAATCTTTTAATAATTATTCCTTTTTCATTAAAGATTCATTTGCGATTAGTATTTCTTGGGAAAAACCACCGGAAAAATTATTATCAAAATAAATCCGCTTTTTTTAACCAGTTTAGGTTAAAGAGGAAAAATTTCTTTCTTTACTTTTTTATATTTCCGGTGCTTTAAACCATGTAAAATCTTTTATTAATTATGCCTTTTTTATTAAAGATTCAATGGCGTTTAGTATTTCTTGGGAAAAACCACCGGAAAAATTATTATTAAGATAAATCCACTTTTTTTAACCAGTTTAGGTTAGGTATTGTTCGTTGAACGTTCATAACTTCAATAACATATCATCAAGTACTTCTCTTATGCATTTAAAAAAATATTTAAAAATTTAAAAACATAATTTACACAACAAAGATTTGAGGTTTGAAATATATGCAAAAAAATGATGTATTAACCAATAATTTAAATTTTAAATCAATCTATGCTTTCTGTTAATTTTTTAAATGAATTAAATAAATAATTTTTAATTATCAATAACCATTTATAAGTTAAATAATTAGCTACTGTTTTATTATATAACTTGTAAGATACCTCATACCTAAAATAAAATAACCTAATTTTTTGAGTTGTGTTAATGTTATTGTTTTTAAAATTTGTATGTATGTTATGTATGTATTGTGTACATTATTTCGAGAACCAATCAGAATGACTCTTTTAGCGATAACAATGTACATAGTTACCGTATCGATGACTAACTCATTTTTAGGATAGGATCAAATAGCCAACAATATAGATTTGAATTTTTGTAGTTTTTTCATATTGTATGAAAATAAATATACATGAAAAAATATTTATTTATTTATTAAATATTTTAACATCAATGATGTTAAAATTGTACGGGTTTTTAACCCTTTACATAGTATATTACTATAATATTAAAATATAACATGATTAATAGTTATTTGTCATCAATAGATTCATTCTTATCACAGACTAAAATTTATTAGTACATGAAATACACTTAATGTAATTTTACAGTATCATATATGAAATTTTTTCAATATAAAATATACAATTTATAGTTACAAGAATTATTTAATTTATTTAATTATAAGTTAATTAATAAGAGATTCAGAGAAAATGCATCAAATTAATACTTTAAATTATATATCATTTTAAGATTTGATTTTAAGGCCTGTCTATCGTTCAGGAGGCTTTCTGAATCTTCAGGAAGATTGTTCCAAAGCCTCCTGAACCTATAGGAAGATGACATCATTATTGGCATTTTCCTCTTTAAATTTTTTATAGGACCTCAAGCTGTAGTTTAGATTAACTTGAAAATTATTAAATAAATTATTATCATTTATTCTTCCCGAAATTAAATCTAAAAATATAAGAATGTCATTAATCAAATGACATGATTTAACAGTTGTGATATCCACTGTAAAGGGTTCCTAACGGGCCTTAAAAAAATAATATTATTAAGTTAACAAATAACAAATTTGAAAATTAAAAATATTCAAATATTTATTTGTATATCAATTTTTTAGGAGGACTGTCCCTAGTTTTCCTCCAGGGCTGTACTGATTATTATTACCTTGATTATTGTTAATTTTAATTAATGAAATTATTTATGTAAATAATAAATGATTACTTACTTTTATTTTTATATGCTGCAAATCCAAGTTAAAAATGGTTTTATTTAAAAAAAGTTATACTTGACAAAAGTATTTAATTTTAAAAGAAAATTTATTGAACGATATTAAAACAAATTATAATTTATTTAAACTTTTAATTTCTAAAACTTATTTAATATTTAAACAACTTTATAAATTTTTAAGATTTTTAAAACAAAAACTCAAAAGTTAAAGTGCGGCGCGAATACTACGTGTTTAGTTGAGCTCAATAAAAATAGAAGGCCCCTTTCAGCTTAAGCCTGGGTATTTATGAAAAATTGATAAGGATAGACAAGTTCCCTACTCTCTAAAATCTCCCACGCGCTGAACCCGATATGTCAATCCTCTATTGGTTGATAAGCTTTCCCCAATAGTTAAAAAAACTCCTTCCTAGAGAATTTCGTCTATTCTTATCAATTCATAGTTTCTCCCTTAAAATAGAGTGGGAAAAATGATGACTCGAAAAATCATCCGATATCCAGGTATATTTTTAAGCTGATAGCGGCTAATTTATGTATTTTTAAAACAAAAGGGCTAATTTACATATTGTATGTAATTACTTATTGTATGTACACTGTAAAAAAGGTTAAAAAAATAATTTTTGAGTTTTCGTTCCGTTATCCTAAACTTATACTTATAATTTCTAACTATGGAAAACTTAATTTAATTATACTTTAGCTTATTTTTAGTTGTAGACATTAAAAAAAACTTATTTTTAAACTATGTAGTGATTTTCAGTTTCGGCCATTCCTTCTATAAAAATTGAAATTTCTGAGCCAAATAATCAGAACTAAAAATACCACAAAGTTATTATTATTTATTTTTATTATCACTAATGTTTATGTGATAAAACTTATTTAAACTTAAAGGCTAAAAATTATTATTAATAAATTATTTAGAGTATTTCTTACACCAATAAATTATTACTCGACACATAAAAAAAATTTATTTTACCGCTTTTTATAATTTATTAGTTTAAGATTTACTCATTGCAATTTATTCGCTTATTTAATAACTTATCATTATTATTTAAACAAATTATGAGCTTTCCTTTGATTTGGCAATTTTGAAAAAATAAAAAATAGAATAAAAGCATAATTTAAATTTCCCCTTTTCAAGAGGTAAGTTTGCAAAATCTTTGCTAGTGGGATAATAAAATTTGAAAAATAGGAAAACTATTGTAATAAATTGCCAAGTCGTGGCATTCAAAAATTTTTCCATAAAAACTTTATCACGTATACATGTAAGTTAAATTTCATGTACACGGAAAAAAATTTGAATGACTGGACGTTACACCACTTTATTTGAAATAGGAGTATAATCGTGATCAGTGTAATTCATAGTTATGCCACATTTAAATGCTAGATACCTTAGAAAACGTTTATTTACAAAATCTAGTTCATCAAAATCAACAGTGAATCAACACCCAAGTGGAGTGACCATATTACGGATGCGAACATAAAATTAGGAAGAACGAGTGTTTTATAAAAGTATAAAACAGTATTAAAAGAAAAATGCTTAGTGATTCTTTTAATAAAACCCAATGTTTGCAATGATTTTGATTTTATTGATTGGATATGATCACGAAAACACCATGTCGAATTCACCAATACACCCAGGTCACGTATAGAGCTAACTCTTTCAATAATATTACTGTTGATATTGTAATCAAACACTATCGACCTTTAGAGATCGATAATACGTAACATTTTGAAATATTCACTGACAAAGAATTTTCTTTGCTCCAACTAATATATTTATCGATCTCTAGCTGCAACAGTTCACAATCATAAATGGATGCTATATTCTTATGGGTATTCGAGGGAAACAACGAACACTTGTGGATCCTATGGAAGGGTAGCTAAGCTTTGTATTGCTGATCACTAATTATCTGCCTGGGTTCATATGCCCGTAATTTTTATGATTTAGTAAATTTTAGATAATACTTCGGATAAAAAAAGGTTATCTTACAAAATATTGAGTAACGTAAAACAACATATCTTTGGAAAAATAAAGCCGCAGGGGTCCAGGGGGTGCAGCCTCCATGGCGGGTGCCGGGGCGAGCGAAGCGAGCCAGAGGCAGCTAGTATATATATATATACTTATTAATTAATTTATAGTAAATACAGTATTATAAATCAATATTATAAGTATCTTAAAAGGAGAAAAATTTCAAAATATTTGGTGATACAAACCAATAATCTTATTTATCAAAATTTGCTTAAATTGTTATTTCTTCTTGGTTTTGTATGGTATACTTATATTGTACTATATAATCTGCTGCTAAACTTAAAGTATAACCAATGTTTATTCACTGCTGCAAATTACAAATGAATCTTTAGTATATTTTAAAATATAATTTAATAAAACGAAAACTAATTAAACAATTTTGTCATAGATTCAAATCAAGTTGCGCTACTTGAAGAAGATGCTGTTAGTTCAGAAAATCAACAAATAGTGGTAAGATATTTTAACATTATTTTAAAAAATTCTAAATTCCTAGATGTATACATGGGTCAATATTTGTGAAGTGTATACAGTTTGGATTTTCGAGTCTCGGAATGTACTACAAAACACATTTGGTCGAAAGTATATATAAAATAAATAATTTTTCCCAATTCTTAGCCTTTTAAAACTAATCCTCTATTTTTTACAGCAATTTTTGTTTTTTTCAATTTTTTGAAATTTTTAATTTTTCTCGCAAACGTGTACTTTAGAGTAAAATTTTTTTTCCTTATAGTCCATCGGAAAGTTCCCGTAGAATTTGTTTCTGGGGTTCAAAAATTTTTTTGCACTGCGCATGCTCGAGAAAATCAACTTTCTTGCTTTATCTTTTCAAGCTTTTATACCTCAGCTGTAGACAGTTCAATTTTCATCCTGTTGGTATCAATTTTAGAAATTTTAAAAATTTTTAAGCAAAATCCTTTAAATTTCAATAAAAATTCTTCTATCGAAAATAGTATATTAAGTATCAAGGGCCTAAAAGTTTTGGCACTAGCGTGAGCACTAGCACGAGTGCTCGGCGATGCCGGGCACGAGTTATAAGTGTTCACGCAAGTGTCTAAAGTATTTCGCCCATGGTGCTTACAATATTTTTTGCCTACCTAAGCGTAGAACGAGTGCAGAAAATTCTTTACGCGCGAGTTTTACGCCCGGGAGGGCAAAAACAATATTTTATTGATTTTTTCACACCTTTAATCATTTAAAAATCAACTAAAACAAGAAAATAAACTTTTTTGATATAATACAAGTCAATTAATGTTAAATTTCAAAATTTTATTCTTTTTAAAAGTTTATTTTTTATTTTAATGAATTTTAAATGATTAGAAGTTTGAAAAAATCAATAAAATATTTTTTTTCGATAGAAGAATTTTTATTGAAATCTTAAGTTCTTAAAGTTTTAAAAATTCTTAAAATTGATAAGAAATTTTAAAAATACACAAAAATTGGTATCCTTCTGTGAAATTTCCCGTAGAATCCAAATTTTTCATCAGATTTTCATTTTGTCACGTATCTTGGCGGGAAGTTTAAAATATGCGATTTTTTTTTTTTTAAATTGCTATTTTTCAATTTTAGTGCTTTAAAATAAATTTACCCAAAAAAATGATTTCATTTTATGCAAGTATATGAGAAAACATAAAATTTGAGACCAACAGGATAATTTTTGAGCTGTCTGCAGCTGAGGTATAAAAGCTTGAACAGACAAAGCAAGAAAGTTGATTTTTTCGTGCATGCGCAGTACAAAAAAATTTTGGACCCCAGAATCGACTTCTACGGGAAATTTCCTATGGACAACTATAAAGAAAAAAGTTTTTTTTCTAAAGTACGCGTTTGCAAGAAATATTAATGAGCACAAATTTCTCAAAAATTAAAAATTTTAATAAATTGAATAAAACAAAAGTCCCTTTAAAAAATAGAGGATTGGATCTAAAAGGCTAAAAATTGGGGAAATTATTTTTTTTTAATGTATACTTTTGACTAAACATACATTGGAGTTTAGGAACCAATCATGCAAAGTCATATTCTCTTCACAAATGTTGACCCATATATAAGATAATTAATTAAATTTCATACTAAATTAAATAAATAACTTTTTTATTTTGCTATTAAAAATAATGATGTTATTTATATTTAAGTTATACGTTTTGCCTGATTCCTAATCCGAGTTTTCCAATAACTATGATATACTAAATACCATGTAAGATGGTCACAATGAAGCTTACGACGGTAGTAATAATGTAGGTGTTTTTTTCATTAAAAAGGTGATGATACAATCATCACATTACGCAAAGATTTGGTAACGTTACTAAAGCGATTGAAATTTACTGACTTCTGCTGTAAATAATTTCGTAAATTTTTTTTTATTAAATAATAAAAAACGTGTCTAGTATATTTTTATAAAATTTCATAAGATTTTGCCCATCTCATTTCATAAAATTTAAAAGTATTCAAGCTTCTATTGTTTCTATTAATATCAAACCGTAACATATTGACGAAAATGCTTAAAAGAGAAAAGATTGACATTATGAGAAATGTAAGAAGACCAGAAACTATTGACGGTGGGCTTGGTTTATGGAATCATGGCGCTCCTAGAGAAAGCATGTAACAAGGCTATGACGAAAATACAGACTCGTGAAGGAAGACCACCAGCCTATTAATGGAATGAAATATGCTAACTCAGAAGTGCAAGCTTAACAACAAGAAGAAGAGCCGTGCAAAGACCAGAATGGACTCTACTGAGCTCACGTCAGAACAAAGACAGGACAAGAAAATCCTGAGATTTGCTGTTAGAAGGAGAAAGAGAGCATGTGACATTGTTCTGTGTAATGAAGTCGATAATGATCCATAGGGCCTTGACTACAAAAAAGTCTCCCAATCGAATGGGTATCTGACCAGAAACAGCACTATAGTCGAAGAAAAAAAATTAATTGAAAAGCTCTTGCCTATACGGTGAGATAGAAAGCATTGGATCTGGAAGTAGACAACGAGAAGGCTATCCTCGATTTAATAGAAGAAAACCTATTCACGGCAATGAATTAATTAAAGAACGGAAAAGCATCATGACCTGATAAAATACCTTCAGAAATATTGAAGATAGCTAGCTCACGATAATCCAAAATTAAGTATAAGTATTTACAATACTTGTACACGCTCAGGCTTCTTCAGCAAGCTATGAAAAAGAGCAATATTGGCTCTTATTAGTAAAGGTAAAGGGGACCCTGGTCTACGTAGTTACAGCTTCTTTTAGACTTACTGATTATAGCTCGGAAAAATTATGAGATGATGCTGCAACCACGATTACCAAGGGATGTACAATCTGCAGAAGATATCTCTCCCTAACAAGACAGATGTTGCGCACGCATGTAAGTATAAAAGAGGCCTCTTTTGTTCTCTGTATTTAACTGTGTACAGCCTATTAACTCATTATTGTTTTTTTGTGAGTTCCAGCAAAACTAATTAACCAACTGGATTGCAGTGGATTTGCAATAATTAGTTTTATTGTGCAATTTTTACATCAACTGTAATTATCCAGTTTATAAAAGCTCTCAAGATAACCTAAAATAGCGTATGGTCTGTCTCACTCATACAAATCATTCTGGCGCCACTTCATTGTCAACAAATCTACATCAAAGAGCCTGTTGCTTTTGTCTCGCATTTTTTTTTATCTGGAAAGCTTATTACTTTTATGGTTATTGCTGGAGTCCTAAAATTAAAAATTCTTTTTCTCATATCTTAAGAAAATCCTCCTAAAGGTCAGTCACTCAGATTAATTCCTTATTTTTGCATACAAAATTATTACATATATATACTATATACATATATATATATATATATATATATGTATACGCAGTACTTTTATAAAATATTCTCATCGTCGCGGTCTTAGTGGCGACATCTATCTGCTAAACGTCCTACTCTTACATAATTGGTATTCAAAGAAATTTTTATTTTATCAATCAGTGGCTCTCAACTCAAATGATAACTTATCATCTTTTATAAATTTAAAATTTTTAACTAGATAGTAATTCCCCAATACTCTTTATACAATTCTTTATACATTTCTTTATACAATATAAATCAAAATTAAAATGAACTCTTTATTTTGTACTAAGTGCAACACTGAGGTGCTTGAACCATTTTCTTGTAAAATCTGTAAAAACCACTTTCATGAAACTTGTGACCTCTTACTCTTAAAATCACAAGACAATGAGGTTTTCCATATTTGTGCTCAACTAGATCATGTTAGAAATACATATACAATTTCCTCCTCGTATACAATTTACTCCTCAAAGTAGAGAGAGATCAAATTCAAACTCCAGCACAAGCTCAAATAAATGGAAAAAAGATGATCTCGAGACTCTTCACCAACAATCTATAGCCCAAAATTCTGCAAAAAATTTAGCTCCAACCACTACTCCTGTTTCTATTACTCAAGTTATTAGCTCTAAACCTATTGATACTAGACCAATTAATTCAGCATCTAGGATCTACACTCCAAAGCCTCTATTAACCATAAATCCAGACACAGCATCGCTCCAAGAAATAAATGCAGCTTTCTACAAAAATTTTGAGATACTCAGAGAAGATTTTAACCAGCTTAATAATGTGTGTCAAATCCAACAGCAGTTCATCATGAACTGTTCAACAACTATTAGTGGTCATGCCAACATCTTAAATGCACATGAAGGTCAGTTTGAAGATTTCAACCTCCGACTCAGATCTTTCGAGATCGATAACTCAAGCAATCTTATGATCTCAGGCCTTGAAGGTATTGAAAATCCAAATGTCGACCTAAAAAGCATGGTTGTCTTGCTTGCGAATTTTCTCAACTTAAACATCACGAAATCTGATATTAGGAAAGCTCGGGTCGTTAACTCCTCCATAGTGCAAGTTACATTCTACTCAAAAGCCCACTGTCTGCAACTTATTGATTTGAAAAGATCACACGGTAGAATTACAAATAGTGATGTCTTCAATTACTCGCTGTCAAGTAATCAGATTTATATAAATGAATACCTGCCTCAAGATGTTCACAAACTTCTTATAGAAGCCCATAATTTAAAAAAATCCATGGGCCTATATAAAGTTTGGCATAATAGTGGTCAAATTTTCGTTCAAGCCACTCCCAATGATAGAGTAGCCATCATAAATAGTCTTAAAGAGGTCCAGGACTTATCAAGATCTCTTTCCACTTCTATCAACAATCAAGCCTTGGAAAAACAACCACAATACCAAGCACAACATCAAAATTGGAGTCACCAAAATCAAATGATCCAGAATACACAACCAGCTCAAGGAGCTCCACCAAACCAGGTACCGTCCTACAATTCTCAATTTTTGCAGCCTCCTTCAAGATTCTCATTTAACTAAGGTCATCAACGTTTCAATAATTATTTAAATAACTCTAATAATAATTTTACAAAAAGAAATAATAGAAACTTCTCCCCCCCCCCTAAAACCAGAAATCCTTCTCTTCCTCGCCCAGTAGTACCTCGCAAACAAAATCTTCAACTTAGACCTTCTTCCTTACCTCAACCACAATTTCAATTTCCCCTCCCCCTATTCAATCTGTTAATCCACCCCCTCCTCCTTTTACTTCTCAGCCTTCTTCTTCAAACCCACCCACACACAACTCTCAAATGTCTTTGAATTCTAATCTCTCTCCTTCTTCTCCCACCACAAACTTTACCCAATCTCAATTAAGTCAATTTGACAGTTCCATTCTTACTCAAAATGATTCCTTTCAGGCACAATAGCAATCAAGTAGTTTAGTTACAAATAAATATTCAAATTCTCTTTATTTTACTTCATTAATTACTTCAAGTTCTAAAAATACTCAAAAATCATCACCTCACTCCTTTTCAGCTTGTCATTTTAATGCCAGCTCTTTATGCAAGCCCAATCGACTTGATTTCTGTAGAGCCTATTTCTCATCCATGAAACATCACGTAATAGCTGTAACTGAAACCTGGCTACACTCTGCCTTTAGTGATAAAATGGTCTCTATCCCTGGATACACCTTAGTTAGGAAAGATAGACAAGGCCGCAGCTCAGGAGGAATCGCACTCTACATTCGAGAGAACTTAAAATATAGAATTATAGAAATGAGCCAGGATACGGGTTTATATAAGCTCCCTGAATTTCTGTTATGTGAAATCTCATTTGCTAGTTCACTCATCTTGGTTGTTGTTGCTTATAGGCCCCCTGATTCTCCATTTCATAGAGATATACAATTTCTAGATACTATAGCAAAAGTTGCAGCAAACTATAGTAGCAAACAAATTCTTGGTGACTTAAACGCCAATATGTGTTATTTCAACCAGAAGTCCAATATAATATTTGATTTTATATTTAAAAACAAGCTATATTTAGTACCTCATGGTGACACACATATAGGCCCTTCAAACGACTCGGCCATAGATGTCTGCATCATTGATGAAAATGATAGTATTCTTTCTTTCAGCAAAATCCTATTTATAAATAGTCACTACCTTACCCAGGTCACACTTGATATCTTTGTACCAAAAACTCCTTTAACTAAAATCACCTATAGAAATATTGGCAATATCAACCAAAATGAATTCACTCTAAGGCTTCTAGAGAACAAGTGGTCATTTGCGTTTACTAGCTCAGATTTGGACTTCATCTGGAATACTACTGCTTCTCGTATAATCCATGTTCTGTACACTCTTGCTCCCCTAAAGAAGTTCACCATTTACAAAAAGTCATCTCCTTGGTTAGGCCCTGAACTAAAATCTGAAACTGCTAAACTCAATAAACTCTATAAACGATATAGAAACAACAGAAATCCTAAAAACTTAAAAATCTATAGGGACTTTAAAGACAAGCTGCTTAAAAAGACCTCGTTAGCAAAAATGAATTATTACTCAAAAAAATTATCTACTAAAAATTCACCTGCCTGCATTAGGAAAGATCTTGACCACGTAGGTCTTACAAACTCTCCCCCAAATCGGAAAAATTTCCTTTCGCCTGACGCAATAAATAGTTATTTCATCTCCACGCAAAATGCGTCAATATCAGCCAGTTCAGCCTGCTCTCCACAAGGCACTTCTCAGAGGCTGCTCTTTAAATTCGACAACATCACAAATGATGATTTACATTGGGCTTTCAAGCAATTTAGCACTAAATCTGTTGGTCCTGATGGAATATCCCTCAAAGTTCTAAAACTTTGTCTCCCTGCCCTCTCAAAAGTTTTCATATCTTTGTTTAATAAATCTATAATATTAATTAAAATACCTTCAGCCTGGAAGCACAGCAATATTTTACCAGTAGCCAAGACCCCCAACCCTACTACTCCTGCCGACTTTAGGCCTATTTCTCTTTTATGTATAATCTCAAAAATTCTGGAAAAAATTCTTCATAAGCAAATCACTGAATATATCTCCCACCATAATATCCTTGACTCTTTTCAGTCTAGATTCTTAAAAAATCACAGTACTAACTTTTTGCTAACAAATATTTTCGACGATATCTGTACAGGATTTCATCTAGATCGTATCACCATCTTACTTCTATTAGACGTATCTAAAGCTTTCGATAGAGTTTCTCATGACATTCTACTTAAAAAACTCTCTGCCATTGGCTTCTCTTCCCAAGCAAAACTGTCAATAACCTTGGCCTCCTTATTGACCAGGATATGCAATGGAGATCCCACATAAACTATATCGTAAAATCAGTAAATCTTGTCCTCTATAGACTTAGACATTTGAAGCACCTGATAAATTCAAATCTACGAAAAGAGCTCATCACTGCACTAGTTTTTCCTATTCTTGACTCTGGCGTTTTTCCCATGGGGAACCTACCCGATATGCAATATAAGCGTCTACAAAAGTTATTAAATGCCTCTGTTAGGTATTTATGTGATATTAGATATCCGTCTCGCACTTCCCCTGATAGAATTAAGCTTGGTTGGCTAAACGTAAAACTAAGAGCTAAATTCCTAAGTGCTGTTAATATCTATAATATACTTAATAATGGAAAGCCATCTTACATGAAGGAGAAAATAAAATTTTATATTCCCTCTAGAAACCTCCGTCCTAAAAACCGCCCTCACTTAGTCGTAGAAACTTCCACAAATCCCACCTACAACAACTCTTCTCTGGTCTATATGCTCTCATTCTGGAACTCCCTCCCCAAAGAAGTCCGTCTGTCAAGCTCAGTAGAAGTCTTCAAATCTAGTCTTCACCAACACCTTCTAGAGATTGACAGACGTGACTCAAATCTCCGCTAAATTCAGTTTTATTCCTTACTCTCTTTTCCTTTACCTTTTTCTCTAGCCTCTTTTCTCCTACCTTTCTCTAAACCCCCTGTTACTTATACTCAAATTTATTGTATCCATTTGTTATTATTCATAAAATATTCGTTAATCAATTTTATATTTTTATCAAATTTATATTTATCAAATTTTATAAATGCGTGGCAACTTAAACACTTTTGTAAATGTACTTCAAAATTTTGTACAACCTTGTACAATAATCAAATTAATAAAAAAAAAAAAAAAAAAAAAAAAAAACATAAATATTGCCGAGGAAACTCAACTACTGATGTCATAAAGAGTGTCATTTGAGCGTTCCAATGCATGCAAACAGGTAATCACTACTGACGGTAAATGACGCTAATGATACCTGAATGTAAAGAACACCTTAAACTTAGTACGATGAATCGATTTTATGCAGAGGTTACAAAATTTCCTGTTGCAAAAATACCTTTAAAAAATTATTAAAAGCTACCTGAGCGTTCGGGTAATCTACGTTAGTGTAAAAGGAACAAGACTAAGAAGAAGGCAGGAGCAGTACAAGGATTATTCTTCGGACTGGATCTCTGGAATATCACGTATGACCAGGTACGTAGGCTTCCAATGCCTGAGCGCTTCTTTTTTGTTAGATACGCATATGATTTGGCCTTGTCTATCATGACAAGAGATTTCAGATTTGACGGGTATAAACTTAATCAAGTAATTCAAGGCATTAATTACTGAGTGAAGGATTACGACTTACAGCTAGCAGCGGTGAAAAAAAGATTGTTGTGTTTACCCGTAAATATATTGAATCCATTATCCAAATAATCATTGGCAAGAACAAGGTAGAAACGAAAGATCACCTTAAGTCCATGGGCGTGATTTTGATACAAAATTCAGGTACATAGAGCAGACACTAAGTAAGACCGAAAATACAGGCAGGCTCACAGTAGCATTATACAGGTTGTTGAGAAACACGTGTGAATCGCAACTAAGCGCAGGATTCTTAGGTAGTTTACTTTCATACTCCCCTATGGTCTTTTATGCATCAAATTAACAATTATTTAGAGATAAGGATAAAAATAAGCCCTACGAAACTTCTGTGTCTATCGTACACAATCGTTAGAAACAGTTCTAATCATTGCCGAGTTATACCAATAGATTCCTGACCCTTTAAAGAACATCTATTAGAACCAGGAGAGGGAAAGTATCGACCACGCGAAGGGTTTTTTGTGCCAGAACAGCCTAAATAATGGCAGATCGCTGGAAGGACTATTTAGAGAATATGTTAAGAAAATAATAATGTACTTGTAAATATTTACTAATATAAATTCATGCATGTATATGTTATGTGTAAATATTTAATAAAAAAGAGAGAGAGAGAGAGGGAGAGTAAATACGCACGCTGTCGCTGGCTATCAGTCCGATCGGCAGTGTGCCTCTTAACTTGCTATAAGCATTATCTACTTTAAATAAAAAGGCACAAATATATATAATTTATTGTAATATTTAATTACTATTGTATCCTCTTCCACCACTCCATAAATGGTTTTAATAGTGATTACAGCTCTAGAGTGAATAGAGCTAAAAGTTGGTAGATGACATACCACCATAGATAACTAGAGGGCATGGTGATACAGATTTTTTTTTTCTCAATTATTCAGCGAACACAGTTTTTTGCTCCTAACTCTTTCAAATCAAGAAAAAGATACGATGGAATACACGTTCTTCAAATGGGCCAGATGGGCCGTTAAAAAGCTAGAATTAGAAACAAATTTCGGGTAAATTACACGTCAGAATGTGATTAGCCTGATGCTTTAAATTGAAGACATATGGTTCAAAATTATCCAGTACCTGGAGTAAGTACTCCGTAGTGAAAAAACTGATGTTAAAGGTATAGGCTAATAATGAGGGACGTATTAAAAGACATACGTAAAAACTTGAAGTTCGCTGACTCCATTTAAGAAAATTACAGTTTTTAGTTCCTTGCAAGTAGTGAAATACTTGTGCAACCATTTTTCAGTGGCTTACTTTTGCACTGCATACTTGGCGACTTAGAAAATTTCCTGCATAGAATATATATGGATAAATATAACAAACTGAACAACAAAAATAGCCATCATACTCATTTTAAAAAGACTCAGGCTATGATTTGATTTAGTAATTTTAATTTAGTTAAATAGCTGTTTAATTTTGTATTCCAGGACTTTGGAGCATAGTCCATAAAAACTTTTCATCAATATGCAGTCTTTATTTGAATGCTTTACAAATTGTCTTAGCTGAATCAAAAAATTTTCATCTGATAAATTATCGCTTAAAAATGCTCTCTTTATATTAAATGATTTAATATAATATAATATAATATTATCTTCTGCTGTGTGATTTAATAAAACCTTATGCTTACGTATTGACCTACTAGAGCAAAAGTGTTAGAGCAGTCAATTCTTTGATGATGTTTAAATCCTCTTATTACTAATCCATCCTTTTAACAAACTTTTTCTACGCAAGACCCATTTGCAAATGAGAGGCTTAAGTCCTTTGGGCAAATCAGTAATGACTCAAGTTATCTTTGTATCAGTGATTTTATCTCTATATTCATAGGCCCTTTCCATCCTGGATTATCTAAAGCATTGTCGACTGGTATGTCGACTACTTCTTCAATAAAACCTACATTATCATTATATTTTCGATGAGAGTAAATAAATTTCTGGTTTCTTAATAAATTTCTGTTGAATTTTCCTCAATGTAATCTCAAAGAGAACATCAAATCTTTTATCCTTATCTTAAAAATTTTCATCGTCTAAATTTATCTCGGCAATTTATCTTTCTTTGCGAGGATATGGTAATTCATCATAATTTATATTGTATAATGTATTAACTCCGTACTTTTCGGGCATTCTATATCCTTGCTCTTCTATGTCTTAACCTATACATGCTTCTTTTTAACTTTTTTTATCAAGCATCTTAGAATTCGGTTTAGAAATCTATGCAATCTTATTTTTCTTTAAAATATCTTCGCCATACTAAATATTTTGATGAGCTAAATATTCAAGCTACGTTATAATTGAGACTAGAAAGAGGCCCTCTCTATATTTTCTTTCAAATTTGATACGAAATATCTAATTGTTAAGTGGGAAGATTTAAATGAATAGTGTACAACTTTTATGGTCAGGACTTCAAAACAGCCCGAAAAAGTTTTTGTCTGAATGTGAAGGAATAAATTAAAGAGGGCTAAATAAGTACATATGATAAAAAACGCATATTTTACATTTACAATATAGGGATTTTTGGTGATGATGAATTTAAATTTTAACACGTTGGAGGTAAAAAATGTAATCTGATACTCAAAATCGAGTATAAAAAGAGGTTCAAGAGGGTTAAATAATTTTTATCCAAAGAAGAACAATAACAAAGAATAATAACATTAACAAAACACACCCCTCTAGAAGTTTAAATATAATGATAAATAAACTACCTCGGGAATATTTTTCTACACTTAAAAAGCAACCAAAATCAGGTAACTAGAAAATCTATATATACAGATATAGTGACTGTCACTATATCTGTATTTATATATTTGAATATTCTATGAATATTTAAAGATTAAGAACTCCCAAATAAACATTTTTTCAAGTGCTTTAATGTACCTCATACATTAGTTGGCAGGTCCTGGAAAAATTGAAAATTCTGCATAACATCCGACGCAGGAAATAATCTCGGATTATTGTTATACTCTAAGAAGATTTTAATAGAAAGGCTCCCAACGTTATTCAAACTGTAGAAAGTACTATTATAGGAATCTTAAGTCAGTAAAAATTTGAGGGAAAATGATAACTAGGCAATATTCAGTCAGTCTTATGAAAGTTTAATAATCTTGCTTAGAGTACTTACCGAAATATTGTTTTTTTTTAACATTCTTAGGATTAAGCCTTCATAATAAGTACTACCATTACTCAAAAATATTTTATGGCTTCAAATTTCGGAACAGAATTCATTATGAGTCAGTAGTATGCAAATTTAACTAGTAAGAGTACATTCAAATATTTGGATAGTTTTGGAAGATATTTGGTTTATTTTAGAAGGCATTTACATTCAGATCTTCTAAAAATACAATAATTATCAGAACTTTTTATATTTTCTAGGATTTAAAATAATTTACAAATTTTGGTAAAAGTGTTTAAAATATATCGTATATAGTTTTAATGTTTGATATCATATAATATTTTCTGTTATTTATGTATTATTTAAATTTTGTATAAATGTACTATTATATTATACATGGATAGGCTGGTATACTTTAAATTTTAATCAATTAAAGCGATTTGATAGAATATTAAAACAATCTGCTTAAAATTTTGAGCAAGATGATTGAATATTCAATTAAGTTACTTGATTAGTTCAGCTAAAAAAGACTTCAGGAAAGCTTATATTTTATTGAGCTTCTTTAAAAATTTACTTGTGGAAAAAGAATTAGAATTATAAAAGTTAAATACCTAATTGTCAATTTTTGTCCTTTTTACTTATATTGATTGACAACCACATATCCTGAGGGAGGGATTTACAATAAAAATCGACTCAACAAGCTTTACACTTACTTAACCTAAGGGAGTAATTTATAACAAAAATCAACCCACCAGGCATTACACCCACATAACCTTAGGTAGAGATTTATAATAAAAATCCACCACTTATCCTAAGAAAGTAATTTAAAAAAAAAAAGACACATAAGACATTATACCCACATAACCTAAAGTAGGGATTTATAATAAAAATCGACACGTCTAGCTTTACACCTACGAAACCTAAGGGATTAATTTAAAACCATAAACGACACGTCAAGCCTAACACCCACGTAAACTAAGGGAGTGATTTATAAAAAAAATTTCTCTTCAGACATTACACACACATAACCTAAAGTAGAGATTTATAATAAAAATCGACACGTCTAGCTTTAAACCTACATAACCTAAGTGAGTAACTTATAACACAAAATGACACGTCAAGCCTTACAGCCTCTTGCATTAAGGGAGTAATTTATAAAAAAAACGCCACGTCAGGTATTACAACCACATATCCTGAGGGAGGGATTTAAAATAAAAAACGACACGTCAAGCCTT
This sequence comes from Anagrus nilaparvatae, assembly GCA_022575985.1. NCBI lineage: Eukaryota > Metazoa > Arthropoda > Insecta > Hymenoptera > Mymaridae > Anagrus > Anagrus nilaparvatae. The sequence goes on along the minus strand of JAKSXM010000247.1, from coordinate 8,884,076 downwards.
ACACCCACTTATCCTAAGGGAGTAATTTATAAAAAAACGACACATCAGGCATTACACCCACATAACCTAATGTAGGGATTTATAATAAAAATCAAGACGTCTAGCCTGACATCTATATACCCTGAAAGTGTAATTTATAACAAAAAACGACACGTCAGGCTTTACACCTACATAACCTAAAGAAGTAATTTATAAAATAAAACGACACATCAGGCATTATACCTACGTAACCTAAGGTAGAAATTTATAATAAAAATCGACACGTCTTGCCTTTCATCAACAAAACTTATGAGTGTAATTTATAACAAAAACTGACCCAACAGGCATTACGCCTACATAATCCAAGGTAGAAATTTATAATAAAAATGGACACGTCTATCCTTACACCTACTTAACCTAAGGGAGTAATTTATAAAAAAAAACGACACGTCAAGCCTTATAGACACGTAAACTAAGGGAGTGATATATAAAAAAACGACACGTCAGACATTACACCTACATAACCTAAAGTAGGGATTTATAATAAAAATCGACACGTCTAGCTTTACACCTATATAACCTAAGCAATTAATTTATTTTAAAAAAACGACCCATCAGGCATTCCACCCACATAACCTACGGTAGGAATTTATAATAAAAATCGACACGTCAAGCCTTACATCTACATACCTTAAGAGAATAATTTATAACCAAAACTGACCCGTCAAGCTTTACACCTTCATAAAGTAAGGGAGTATTTTATAATAAAAATCGATACGTCAAGCCTTACACCCACTTATCCTAAGGGTGTAATTTATAAAAAAAACGACACGTCAGACATTACAAATGATAATAATAGATATCAACATTTCAAGTCTTACACCTACAGAACGTAAGGAAGTAATTTATAACAATAAACTACACGTCAAGCCTTACACCCACTTATCCCAAGAGAGTAATTTATAACAAAAACAAAACATCAGGCATTATACTCACATAACCTATTGTAGGGATTTATAATAAAAATCGACACAACTAGCCTTACACCTACATAACCTAAGGAATTAATTTATAACAAAACACGACACGTCAAGCATAACACCCACATAAACTAAGGGACAAGTTTATAAAAAAAAACGACACGTCAGATATTACACCCACATAACCTTAAGTAGGGATTTATAATAAAAATCAACACTTCTAGCTTTATACCTACATAACTTAAGGGAGTAATTTAAAATTAAAAACGACACGTCCAGCCTTACACCCACTTATCCTAAGGGTGTAGTTTATAAAAAAAACGACACGTCAGACATTACAATTAATAATAGATATCAACATTTCAAGTCTTACACCTACAGAACGTAAGGAAGTAATTTATAACAATAAACTACACGTCAAGCCTTACACCCACTTATCCCAAGAGAGTAATTTATAACAAAAACAAAACATCAGGCATTATACTCACATAACCTATTGTAGGGATTTATAATAAAAATCGACACAACTAGCCTTACACCTACATAACCTAAGGAATTAATTTATAACAACACACGACACGTCAAGCATAACACCCACATAAACTAAGGGACAAGTTTATAAAAAAAAACGACACGTCAGATATTACACCCACATAACCTTAAGTAGGGATTTATAATAAAAATCAACACTTCTAGCTTTATACCTACATAACCTAAGGGAGTAATTTAAAATTAAAAACGACACGTTCAGCCTTACACCCACTTATCCTAAGGGTTATAACGTGGGTATTTGGGGTTAATTGAAATTATTTTAGCAGACGTTACTTTTGGCGCGCGGGTGTTTGTTAATACATTTTTAAAGAGCGCCTTTTAACTGACACGCGCCGGTAACGTTATTACATAATAATTATAATACGGGTGATTGACCTCCTTACCTCTGTTATTCAGCTAGCTCTAGCATGAGAATCACCTCCTCGGAAAGTAGGGGGAGTTCTAAATAAAAGGGTTAAAACTTAACATACATGAACGAGCACTAAAATTATGAACTATGTAATTCAATTTATTATTAATTAAAATGATTTTTATTTATTTATAAATTGTATAATATCAATAGCCCTTAGGCTTATATTTTAATAGAACTTCTCTTTATTACATGTATATATACTTATTTAGACTAATACCGTATCGCGCACACACACACAGAACCCCGGAGCACAATTTTAAATTTACCGTTCGGCGATCTTCTTGAAGCTATTTGTCTTGGAGTCGTCGACGGTGGCTGCAGGAGTAAAGATGTAGCGGCTTCTCGCAGAATAACTGTATTTGGCAGGTGGCACGATATTACGTATAAGAAAAACCTTTATACTCTTCGTGGCTGCTTTTTAGCTATTTTTCGTGCGACCGACGTCGGTTTATATTTTTGGAGCTCTTTACACTCGCGGTTTATTGAGTAGCTAGCGAGCACGGAACTTTTAAGTTTTATATATCTAGTCGACACTATTTTACTTAGAATCTCAACCGGAACTGTTTAATGTGACTTTTGGTCCAATTAATTACGAAAAACAATAACTTAATTAATTATTTAAATCCGGAGTCACGATTCTTTATACTACTCGTATGCGTGTGCACCTGTTGCTAGCTGCACGCATTCTGGTCTTTTTCTTTTTCTTCTCTTCTTCTTCCGGCGCAAGATAGTTGCGCCGTAAGAATCTTCTTTTTCTTAGCCGTCGTCTATTGTGTGTGTGTGAGCGGCGGTTATTTTATACTCATGCACATATATATATATACATATTAATGTAATACATACATGTGCATTTGTAGCGAAAATGCTTCGTTACAATAGCCCCCCCAGTAGAGGAGACATTGGGGAGCAATGTCAGTCCACCACTGAGGAGCCACTGTTGGGTTCTATTCCAGTCTGTCATACTCGTGAACACAAAAACCTACCCGGTCATTCCTAAGCCCTACTCTATATTATTTACATATTTACAAAAATTTACAATTTATGAACAATGACTAGATAAAGAAAAAAAAATGAAATCCTAAGAGATCTGGCTAGTAATACAAAAGTATTAATTGATTAAGTATATTTACACTTACTTCCGGCTTACTAGGGAATAACAGTTGAGTAGAATTTATGTGCTTCACGCGTAAAAAAAAATGATATTCATAATAATAATAAAAAAATGTGAGCTTTAACTCTACTGAATATTACCAACAACCATTACTTACTTCCTGTGACTGCTCCAATTTATTTTCTAAGCATAGGTATTAGGAATTAGGAATTGGATCAAGGTAGAATTTAATCGTTAGGCAATAATTTGAGTAATTATTATTATTAATTTTATTAAATTATTAAAGTCTATTTGACTAGCCGAGGGTGATTTTCCCTCTTTGGTGATTATGAAAACAAAAAAAAATATATAATGTTTACATAAAATAAAAATATAATACAGTTACATTGGTAATAATAATAATACTTGAAATTAAAAATATCATTAATTATCTAAGCCACCAGGGCTAATAATGAACAAAAAAAAATATAAGTAAAAATATATAATAATAATATATAGGAATATAGTATTTTTCAAGCCTTTTGGGCGATTAACTAAAAAAAAATAAGAATTTAATTTTTGGTTATTCTCTTCAAGCCTTATGGGCGAAAACCAAAGGAGTAAATATTATCAAGCCTTTTGGGCGAATCAAAAAAAGGGGCTCAGCTCGTCTAGGTAGTAACGGGGTCTCATTGGCTGCTGGTGTCGCGTTTCGAGCCGCTACCGCTTTTCTCGTGGCTCCGGTCGATGGCGGTGGTCCATCGGCTGGAGCTGGAGCGTACACCCCATTGATGTACCTAATTGTTCTACTTTCGACGGCGGAGGTTGTAGGGGCCTCTTCTGTCGTCGTCGTTGGTATTGCTGGAGTCAATGGCATTACTGCCGCCTCTTCGTCTTGGGCTTCCTGGATTTCTTCTCGGTCGCCCTCTTTTTTTAACAGTTGTAGGCTGATTTGCCGTCGGCCTCGGATGCTTCCCCTCATTGTCGTTTTTGCTGGAAAAAATATTTGTTTGTGAGTTTTCTGTGTTATTGATTTGGAAAGTGGGATCATTAGAAGGGAGAGTTTTTAGTCTTATTAAGTCTTCCGCGTGTACTTTGGGTATTCTTCCCGGCGAATTTTTCATTAAATACACTGTTGGCGATAGGACTTTGGCTATAACATCGGGTTCTTCTCGCTTGGGCGCGAGCTTTGCAGAGAAGTGTTTTTCGGCTGACGATTGAGGCTGAGTCCTTCTGAGGACCCTATCCCCCTCCTTAAAGGAGACGTCAAGTCGACCCTTATCATAGCGCTGCTTCTGTTTGTCTCGTTCGTCGTCTATGTGCTTTGCTACTAAGTCACGTAGTACGTCTAGTCTTTTAAGTCTGTCTTTCCAAACTTCTGGGTCTATTTCTTGCACAGGTGTGATTTTGCCTTCTGTGGGCTGTTCGAGTTGTCGTCTGAGGCTTTTTACCATTTTTGGCTGACGACCATAATTTAGGTATGCTGGCGATGTTTTTAGCGTTTGTTGTATGGCTGTATTTACTGCGTGTCGGAATTCGTGCAGATGCTTATCCCAGTACCTGTGGTCTTCTCCAACGAACATTCTGATCATTTGTTTGAGGTTACGATTCGAGCGTTCCGTAGCGTTCGCTTTCGGGTGGTAAGGGGGGGTAGTGATTACCCTCACTCCATATTCGCTCATAACCTTGCGGATGTGTTCATTGTCGAATTCCGAACCGTTGTCAGTCAAAAAATAATTTGGAGTTTCCCAGCGGAAGAGTATGAGCTCTTCGAAGGCGTTAGCGACGGTTTTTCCGTTGGCTTTCCTTAAAGGCTTTAGCTCAATCATTCGCGTGAACAAATCTTGAAAAACGATTAAGTATTTGAAACCGTTTTTACTTCGCGGGAATTCCATACAATCGCCTGCAACTACAGTCCACGGTTGTTCGACTATGCGTTTTCCCATTAAGCCTTGTGGGGCTGTTTGGACTGTTTTATGTCTTTGGCAATCTAAGCATGTAGTGACGTATTTTTCCGTGTCGTGGTACATTCCTGGCCAATAATAATCCGTAGCTAGGCGTTGGTACGTTTTTGCTACTCCGAAATGCCCTGACCACGGCGTATTATGCATTTCTTGTATTGCTTGTAATCTTTGCCCTTGGGGCAGTACTAAACGCCAATTATGCTTGTTGCCACTTATAGGATCTAATAACTGGTCCTTTTTGTGTATATATAGTCTATTTTCTTTTATTTTGTAGTTTGGCAGTTTCCATGGGGTTTGAGTGACATCATGCATTCTTCTTGTGTACCATGGATCTGATAATTCTTCTAAGGCCGATAGATAATCCATTTCTTCGTCTTCGTCCGTTTCTGCGAGGTCTTTATAAGAAATTCTAGACAGGGCGTCTGGAACATGGTTTAAACTGCCTTTTCTATACACAACATCGAAGTCCCACTGCTGCAGTTCTAGAGCCCAGCGGGCTAGCCTGCCGGTTGGCTCTTTTAAATTACTTAGCCATTTAAGGCTGGAGTGGTCCGTGATGGCAGTAAACTTGTAACCTTCTAGGTACGGTCTCAGTCGTTTTATTGCCCATAAAAGAGCTAAACATTCGCGTTCTGTGGCGCTGTAATTTTGCTCTTGGGCTGTCAAAACTCGGCTGATATAAACTACTGGATGCTCTCCGTCCTCGTGCATTTGAGTAAGAACTGCCCCGATCGCCATATTGCTGGCGTCCGTTTGGACCGTAAACGGGAGACTAAAGTCTGGTCTGGCTAAGACAGGCGTACTGACTAAAGCTAATTTGAGTTTTTCAAATGCCTCTGTCTGCTCTGCTCCCCAAGACCACTTTATGTCTTTGTGCAGAAGTTTAACCAGCGGAATTTTTAATTCGGCTACATTATTAATAAAACGTGAGTACCATCCTACCATGCCTAAGAATCGGCGTAGTTCTTTTATATTAGTCGGCGCAGGATATTCTAAGACTGGCCTGATTTTCTCTTTATCAGGGCGCAAATCCTCGGCGTCTAGAATAAATCCTAAATATACGACTTCTGAGCATCCGAAATCACATTTATCCGGATTTATTGATAAGCCTGCGTCGATTAGCTTTTTGAAGACTATTCTTAAATATTTCAGATGTTCTTGAAAATCTTCAGTGGCTATTATTATATCGTCTTGATACGTTAAGACGAAGGGCTCGAGATCTGGCGTTATTATCTTATCCATCAGCCTTTGAAAGGTTTTTGGCCCATCTGTGATTCCAAAAGGTATTGCATTAGGCCAAGTCCTGGCAGTGCGAACGCCGTGTACGGCTTAGAATCGTCTTCTAACGGGACTTGTAAAAAAGCTTTACTAAGGTCAATTTTTGATAAATATTTCGCTCTTCTGAGCTTATCTAAGGCCGAGTCGAGATTAGGGAGGGGGTAGGCGTCTTTTTCAGTGACTTTGTTGACGTCACGATAGTCCACGCATAAACGATAGGTGTCGTTGCGTGGCACCATAACTGGAGCGCTACACCACGAGCTTTTTGAATACTCAATTATCCCTAACTTAAGCCACTTTTTAGCTTCTTCTATGGCGAGATTCAAGACTTTTGGCGACATTCTTCTTAATTTATGTCTTACTGGTGTGGCATCTGGTCTGACCCTTATTCTGTGCTTAATTAGATGTGTTCTTCCATGGGGCTGTGGCTGTGGGGGCAGGCATTCTTTTACTACTTGCATAATAATGTCCTTTTGCGAGGCTGAAATTTCTTCGATTCCGGCGCACTCTCCGTAGAGCTGCGGATCATTTTTACTTTTATGCGCGTTAAATTTATGCCATTGTTCGCTGCCGTGCCTTCGCCTCCATTCGCCTGCACTTGCACAAATTTCTAGGCCAAAAGCTTTTTCAAAATCTACGCCCAATACCATGTCGTATTGTATGTTTTCAGAAACTTTCAGGTTTATAGGTTCCGACTGTCCATCTACGTCGAACCAAACTTTCAAGACTTGGTTAACTGGGGAGATATTTCCCGTGGCGTCAATTAAGGCTGACCCAATTGGCTTTAACCTGTCTTTGAATTTCTCTGCGTATTTAGGGCCTAAGTAGGAAGCCATAGAACCTGAATCACAAAGAGCTTTCATATTCATGCCGGCTATATTTATATCGAAGAAAAGTCGGTTATCGACGTGAGAAGCGTCGCAATTTTCCGGTTCTTCTTGAACATTTTCAGCTAATTGAGAAATTTCTTGTGAATTTTTTTGATTTCCATTTGAGTTTTCATTTTTATTATTTTTGTTGCTTTTTGAGTCGCTTGTAGCAGACGCCTCGGCAGGTTCGCGTCCTTGGGCAAGGCTGACCTTTTTTTCATTGATGGTTTCTGCTAACGCTTCGCTCTTGTCATTAATTATTGTTTGCGTAGTTACGCTTGCGACTCCACTATTTAGCTGGAGGTCGTTGGAGCCAGTCCCGTCTCCAGCTGAGCGTTTCCCGCTCTATATTGAGTAGCTACTAGGCAGGTACAGTTGGTATACCTGACACCGAGTTTGCCACAGAGCAAGCAAATATCCCGTTTATTTAACTGTGGACATTGTAGAGTTCTGTGGTTCGTGTCTTGGCACATGACGCAATGAGCAGGGAATCGCGGCTTATTGAATTTTGGTCGTCGCGTATTATTTTGTGAATTTTGTGAATTATTCACATTATTATTGTTATTTTGCGATCTTGAGAATTGCATTCTTGGAATTGAACCTTGATTCCATTGAGGCATCATTTGTGCGAAATAACTTGGGTCCGCAAACGTGTGAGGAAACCATGGGTAGGGCGAAGGAGCTATAGGCTGCATTACTGGCTGAGCTTGCCGTGGAGGCTGTGATCTAGGCTGCTGCTGTTGACCCACGCGCTGTTGCTGTGTCTGGCGCTGCTGCTGCGATCCTTGTTGCTGCCTCAACTGTGGCTGTTGATTGTTGTCCCCAGAGGTAGTTAATGCTGCCAGCTCTTCCGTTTTTACTTGTTTACCGCGCCCTTTGGGCTTGCGTTTCCCTTTGGCTGGTGTATTTTCTGTTACATCGCCCGCGCCGGTTTCAGGCACGTTTACTGAAGCGTTTACTGTTTCTGTAACAGCCGCTATTTTAGCTTTCACGCTTTTGTCGTCATAAGCTAAATCTGGTACCTTCGAGTTCTTTTTGTCTTTTGGGGCTGAATATTTATTTCTTACTTCAGCCAATTTTTCGTGTTTTTGACCTAAGTCCAATAATTTATTGAAGCTTGTGATAGTGTTGGTTAGCCGATAAGCTTCTAGGCTTCGTTGGTATTCTGGATGAAGTACCCTGAGAGCCATTTCCACCAACTTTTTTTCATTAGGGCGTTGTGACAATTTATCAGCTATTGCCCTGAAAGCGCATAAAAATGTGGCTATATTCTCGCCCTTGCCTTGCGTTCGAGTTCGAAGCTCTTCAAGGTAATCCTCGTCCTCCATATACGGGACGAAACGATTACGGAAGGCCGTCTCGAAATCATCCCAGGTATCGAGGCTATCTCTATCTGTTCTGTACCATAATAAAGCGTGCTCTTCAAACATCGACGTTAGGCCGTATTTCATTTGTATGAAAGAGAGTCCTGAAGTCTCGTAGCAATCCTTAAGTTTAAATAAAAATTCTTCGGCTTTTTTGGTATCACCGTTAAACTTCAGGTTCCACATTTTGAGTACCTTCCCGGCTTCTGTACGCTTAGATAGGCTTAAATTGAAGGACTTCTTAGTACTGGACATAACTTCAATTTCAGATTCTTCGGAATTTTCTACGCCCGAATTCATAAAAATATTTTTCTCAGTCTTTTTCGTCTTATTAGTTTTTGACTTAAGGCTGCCGTCTATACTCTTGCTATTTTTCTTTTTATTTTCTTTCTGCTTGAGATTATTATATTTTTCAATTTCTAATCTTTGTTGTTCTATGAATTCTTGTTCTTTTTGCAGTTTTTCGTTTTCTGCTTTTGTATGTTCCCTTTCTCGGGAGCTTTTGCTGGCAATTGACGCATGTGATCTCAACGAGCCCGCTGAGCTGCCCCGTTGGCTTATGGTTCTCTCTTTACGGAGTTCTTCCATCACCTCTTTTGCCAGCGCTACCTCCTTTCGTAAAGCTGCTCTTTGCTTTTTCAAAAGGGCTAATTCTTTTTGAGCAGCTGTTTGGGATTTTGGTAAAGAAATTTCTGAGCTGCTATACGCGTTTTCTTCTGAATCAGCTAAGTCAGCGTCGTCAAGGTCGTTCTTTGCGTTTTGAACGCGCTGCTTATTCTGTGCGTTTTTGGCTTGATTTTGTTCATTTTCAGATCCACTTGAGCTTTTAGCTGTTGGGACCCGAGCTAAAACATTGCTGTGCGGATGAAAACCGAACGGGTAATTATACCATTGTGGGCTCCCTTGAGCACCTAGAGGAGTTCTCAACCATTGTTGCGTATTATTTCTTGGCTGGCCGCGTCGCTGTTCATAATTATTACGCGTGCTAGATTTCTCGAACCTAGTAATTGGCAGCGACGTGCGATTTTGCGTTTTATCGCTCGGTCGTGACTCAGTCAAATTATTATTGTGATTAGCTGGAATTTCCTGGCTATTGTTATTATTATTCTTTTGCCTTAGGTAACCAGTGCTCATCACGGGATCGCAGCTGGCTGTCGTTGTCGTAAGTGGGTTGCTTACATTAACGTCCGCGGCCGCCGCTGAAGACGTAAGAGCTACTTGGCTAACATTCGAATTTTGAGCTAAAACTTGTACATAAGTTGGTCGTGTTTGTGAATTTTGGGCCGTTGTGATAACTGGCGCGCTATAAGCTGGATTCTTAAGTCTGACGTTATTTAATTCAGAAACATGTCTATTGACTTCGCTGTTCAACGTCGAACTCCTGACTTGCTCATCCATTGATGGCATATCTAAGGCGTGTTGCAGAGTCGGTGGCAAGAAATCGTTTGGCCTTTTGTCTTCACTATGGCTCCAGTTGTACGGGGCTCTTTCGTCCATTATTTTAATTTGATATCGGAAAAGCCTGTCTTTTATTGTGTCCATACTACCACTATATGACAGCCCATATTCATCTAACTTTTTAATTACGTCTATGAATTCCATATTATCTATGGTATTCAATAATGTTTGTACTTCAGGCCTTTGTTCATAAGTTTGCCTTCTTCTTGACATACGGACCGGCTGTACTTGATTATTACGTTTTTTATTCATTTTGACTACTCAAAAAAAATAAAAATCCAAAGAAAGCAAAAAAAAATTATTATATTTTAGGATTCCTAAAATGCTCGCCCTTCCCTTAGAGAAAAAGCGACAGTAAAATAAATGGATTGAATTTAAAATTAAAAAAGAAATTTTAATTACAAAAAAAAATACGAAGCAGGTCAAAATATTTTTTTTTATATTTTTCCCGCTGACTTCGCGTAGGGATAATCTTCTACATAAATTACTGTCTTTTTCTTATTGAAAACGCGGCGCAATGGACTTTTTCCTAAAAAAAAAATATTTTCTTGAGAATTTTAAAGTCTTGAGTGATCTTGAAATTTTTATGAGTCTTGCGTAATCTTGAATAAAAAAAAATTTTATAATTCTTGTGTAGCTATAATAATAAAAAAAAATGCCTTGCAAAATTTATGTATCTTGATTAAGAAAAAATCTTGACTTATTCTTGTGTATTTTTGAATAAAACCTTGTTATAATCTTGATTATAAAGGGTTGATTTTACTTTAATCGGTATATGAATGTTTATTATGGCGTGGAAATTCCTTGGCAAAAGGAATTTACCGTATTAAGCGAGAATTTTGTCAGTTTGTAGGCACAAAGCTTGGGATAAAGCTTTGAGGCTGTATATTAAATACTGGTATAATAGGAAAATGGATTTGGAAATAAATTGGAGAGCATATATAAAAAATAATAATAATAAATAAGAAATAATAATTGTTATTTGTATTTTTAAATATTAAAAATTAAAAGATAATGAAATATAGCAATATTCAAAAGAAAATAAATTTTTTTCTTTATGCGTTTCGTACAACTCAATTTTTATGCCCTTGTAACGTAAATATTCGTTTTCAAAACGCAAGAGAAAAAAAAAGAAAAAATTTTGTAACGCGTTAAAATAAAAGCAATCTCTTAAGATTTCACAAAAATGTTAACAATATTTTTATTTAATTTACTTTAAGGTTAATAAAAAAAAATTTTCAATTTATTTTCTTTTATAAAAAAAATTTTATATTTCCTAAAAACAATTCTCTCTCAATCGGCATTCAACATTCACTCTCGAATTTCGCTTATGTATTATATAAATATTAATTTGGCGTTATACCAATTAATAATTTTTCTATTATTTAATTAATTTAATTAATTATAATTCATTAAAAGAAAATTTTTGTGTGCTATGTTCATGTAATTTTTTTTTTTTATTAATCGGGTCTGGGTGCCGTAATAAAAAAGGAAATTTTTGAATTTATTTAATAAATTCTTTTTTTTTTTAAATCATAAGAAAAATTTACAAAGATTAAAAAAAAAATTTTATATAAAAAAAAATTTTGTAAGAGAGTCAGAAAAAAAAACGTGCACGCGTGCACTCCTTCTTTTTCTTTTATATAAAGACCTCTGTAGTATTGTCTGAGGAGAAAAAAAAATGCGCTCACGTGTGAATTTCTTCTTCTTTTGCTGGCGCATGCGCTCTCTTATAGCATAAGAATTATATATCTCTGCATATAAAAAAAAACTTTTTATAATTTTTATATTATTTTATGTGCAATACTGAATAATAATTATAAATTTTAATTATTCAATTAATCAGATATATTTTTACTTTTATATACTAATTTTAATTAATATTTTTATAAGCTTCTATGCTAAAAAAAAATAAATTTATTACGCATGCGCTAACAAAAATGTGGGAATGTCTGCAAAAAAAAATTTAAACATGGCCGTTATTTGCAAAAAAAAAAAAATTTTTATTTATTTGAAAAAAAAAATTTATTACTTAACTTGTTTTTTATTTTTTTTTTATAAAAATTTACTATATTTTGCTCAAAACGTTGAGGCGCCACTTATAACGTGGGTATTTGGGGTTAATTGAAATTATTTTAGCAGACGTTACTTTTGGCGCGCGGGTGTTTGTTAATACATTTTTAAAGAGCGCCTTTTAACTGACACGCGCCGGTAACGTTATTACATAATAATTATAATACGGGTGATTGACCTCCTTACCTCTGTTATTCAGCTAGCTCTAGCATGAGAATCACCTCCTCGGAAAGTAGGGGGAGTTCTAAATAAAAGGGTTAAAACTTAACATACATGAACGAGCACTAAAATTATGAACTATGTAATTCAATTTATTATTAATTAAAATGATTTTTATTTATTTATAAATTGTATAATATCAATAGCCCTTAGGCTTATATTTTAATAGAACTTCTCTTTATTACATGTATATATACTTATTTAGACTAATACCGTATCGCGCACACACACACAGAACCCCGGAGCACAATTTTAAATTTACCGTTCGGCGATCTTCTTGAAGCTATTTGTCTTGGAGTCGTCGACGGTGGCTGCAGGAGTAAAGATGTAGCGGCTTCTCGCAGAATAACTGTATTTGGCAGGTGGCACGATATTACGTATAAGAAAAACCTTTATACTCTTCGTGGCTGCTTTTTAGCTATTTTTCGTGCGACCGACGTCGGTTTATATTTTTGGAGCTCTTTACACTCGCGGTTTATTGAGTAGCTAGCGAGCACGGAACTTTTAAGTTTTATATATCTAGTCGACACTATTTTACTTAGAATCTCAACCGGAACTGTTTAATGTGACTTTTGGTCCAATTAATTACGAAAAACAATAACTTAATTAATTATTTAAATCCGGAGTCACGATTCTTTATACTACTCGTATGCGTGTGCACCTGTTGCTAGCTGCACGCATTCTGGTCTTTTTCTTTTTCTTCTCTTCTTCTTCCGGCGCAAGATAGTTGCGCCGTAAGAATCTTCTTTTTCTTAGCCGTCGTCTATTGTGTGTGTGTGAGCGGCGGTTATTTTATACTCATGCACATATATATATATACATATTAATGTAATACATACATGTGCATTTGTAGCGAAAATGCTTCGTTACAGGGTGTAGTTTATAAAAAAAACGACACATCAGACATTACAATTAATAATAGATATAGATACTTCAAGTCTTACACATACAGAACGTAAGGAAGTAATTTATAACAATAAACTACACATCAAGCCTTACACCCACTTATCCCAAGAGAGTAATTTATAAAAAAAACGAAACATCAGGCATTATACTCACATAACCTATTGTAGGGATTTTTAAGAAAAATCAACACGTCTAGCCTAACACACACTTAACCTTACGGAGTTATTTATAAAAAAAATGACACGTCAGGTATTACACCGACATAAACAAATGTAGGGATTTATAATAAAAATTGACACGTCTAGCCTTACATCTACATACCCTAAGAGAGTAATTTATAAAAATCGACAGGTCTAACCTTACATCTACATACCCTAAGAGAATAATTTATAACAAAAGGCGACATGTCATGCATTACACCTTCATAACCTAAGGTAGGGATTTATAATAAAAATCGACACGTCTAGTCTTACACCCACTTATCTTAAGGGTGTAGTTTATAAAAAAAACGACACGTCAGGCTTTAAACCTTCATAACCTAAAGGATTAATTCATAAAAAAAGTACACGTCAAGCATTACACCTACATAGCCTAAGGTAGGAATTTATAATAAAAATTGACACGTCCAGCCTAACTCCCACATAACCGAAGGGAGTCATTTATAAAAAAAATGACGCGTCAGGCATTACACCCACATAACCTAATGTAGGGATTTATAATAAATATCGACACGTCTAGCCTTACATCTACATACCTTTACAGAGTAATTTATAACAAAAACCGACACATCAGGCCTTACACCTTCATAAACTAAGGGAGTAACTTTTAAAAAAAAGGACACGTCAAGCATTACACCTACATAACCTAATGTAGGAATTTATAGTAAAAATCGACACGTCTAGCCTTACATCTACATACCCTAAGGAAGTAATTTAATACAAAAAACGACACGTCAGGCTTTACAGCAGCGTAACCTAATGTAGTAATTGATAATAGATAAAATAAATCATCACGTCTAGCCTTGCATCTACATAACGTAAGGAAGTAATTTATAACAAAAAACTATACGTCAAGCCTTACGCCCACTTATACCAAGGGAGTAATTTATAAAAAAAACGACACATCAGACATTATACTCGCATAACCTATTGTAGGGATTTATAATAAATATCGACACGTTTAGCCTTACATCTACATACTCTTAGAGAGTAATTGATAACAAAAAACGACACGTGTAACGAGACATTTTTGCCCGTTACAAGCAAATATTGAATATTAAATTATTTAATATTTGCAAACATACATACACACATTTTCGCGCGCCTCAAGTCTTCAAGACAGAATATTTCCGCCTAGCAACAATCAAATTTCAAAGATATTATTTCTAGTTTAAAAATATTCTAATAGATCAATAAAAAGCAGCACCAATCAAACGCGAATATAGTTTTTTTTCCATACATTAATTCATATATTTTTGATTTATTTATCATTCATCTTTATCATATTTTTTTAAGCCAGAAGTAAGTATAAGTGATTATTGCTTGATAAAATATTTTATTTCAAATTTTATTTTGAATTTCTTTAAAAATAATATTAATTTTAAAAATTGTAAATAAACTGTAAATATGTATAGAGTAGGGCTTAGGAATGACCGAGTAGGATCAATGTACCGTATTTATGCAAGAATGATTCATTAAATCTTTAGTTCCTTAGAAGTGGAAGGACTTCGCTCCGCAAAGTCCACTCTAAGCGGGGAGCTATTGTAACGAGGCATTTTTTCCCGTTACAAGCAAATATTAAATATTAAATTATTTTATATTTGCAAAAATTCATACACACATCGACGCCCCTAGCGAATAAAACGCTTATTCAAAACCCTAAGGAAAAAAATTCCAAGTGATAGGTAAATGGAATACTACGCCACCTCAAATGTAGTGGCGAAGACGACGCTTAATCAATTTGGAGGCAAAGACTACTCCAACAAAATTTCCAAAACTCGTATTTTGCTATGTTCTGTCGTACCGACTTCATTTAAATAACATTAAGTCGGTACGACAGAAAATAACAAAATACGAGTTTTGGAAATTTTGTTAGAATAGTCTTCGCCTCCAAATTGAGTAGGCGTCGTCTTCGCCACTACATTTGAGGTAGCGTAGTATTCCATTTACCTTTCACTTACAGTTTTTTTCCTTAGGGTTTTGAATAAGCGTTTTTTTCGCTAGGGGCGTCAACATATTCGCGCGCCTCAAGTCTTCAAGACTGAATATTTCCGCATAGCAACAATCAAATTTTAAAATATATTGTTTTTAGTTTAAAAATATTCGAATAGAAGATCAATAAAAAGCAGCACCGATCCATAAAAGTTATAGATTTTCATATCGACTGATAATGATTTATAGTATTAGCCGCACGGCGCTGTAATAGAAGACCATGCTGTTTCCTTTGCAAATCGAGCATTCCGGTTTTGGCTCTGGACCGCGAAGTTACGCGCGATGTCCATAGAGCAGTTCACGGTTTCGCACCTCCAAGTGCCAAAAATACTGGTAAAGATACGCATGTTGCCTTGGAGCCATTTATAAATAAAATAAATAATCATTTATAAAGTCATAATTATCATTAATAGTGAAACCTTAATTTAATATAAATTAATAAATTATATTAATTAACCGACCACGGTCGCCATAGTGAAAATATTCTAATATTAAATAAAAACTCAATCGTGTTAAGTGAGTAATCGACAGCAGTAGATAAAAATCCTGCATCAGCATCCACAAGCCTACATCATGATTCAGCATCCTAGCAGACGGCATCATCCACAAGTAGACGACTCCAACAGCAGATATAATATTATATCAGCGCGGTATTCTAAAAGTGTGTATATGTGTGAATGCGCGCGGATCGCGACGAATTTATGTAAAGCCACGCGGGTTTATTATTTACGTTATTATTATATTATAATTATATTTCACATTTAAATATATTTCATATATAAAGCCCACGAGGCAAATACAAAAATATTAATAAAGTTTAGTTTAATATTTCATCATATATAAATAAGTGTTTAATTCATTTTTGTATAAGTGAATGTTCACATATAATCAAATTTCCTCACATAAATACTAGACTGCCAAAAAAAAAATCGACTTTTCGATTTTTTAAGGTGCTCAAGCGTTTTTGGATGTCATTTAATGAAAAAATAAGATCTCCGTAAACCGCATCTAAAAATATTTAGTCGTTGGACAGCGCCAAAGCATTTTCGATTTTTGAAAATGGGCTGAGGAACATCGGGAGGGACTAAAGCTACTAAACTTAGGCAACGTAAAAACAAAATTTCGGGGGGTATTTCATAGTTTTTTTGGTCGCTAAAAACGATGGAAACATTGATTTTGAATTATTTTTTTAAGGCAAAAAGTTATGAGCTAATTTCAGTGGTAAAAATATCAAAAATTGGACATTTTTTGACGTCAAAAACTTGCTGCGGACTAAAAAATGTTTAGAAATTATTTAAAAAGAGCATTCCGCATATTTTTTGGGTCACTAAAAGCGATGATATTGGTTATTTTTATTTATTCTTGACGGATTCAGAGTTATGGGCCAAATATTGTATTTTGAATTTCCAAAATACAATACTTTTTTGAGCTAAATGACTGTCAAACGTGCAGAAAACTTTTCTGAACCTCTAGAAAGGTAAATTATCATATTTTTGTGTTTTTCTAACTAGCGCAGAATTAATTTCTTAGATTTTTTTAAGGGTGCTAGTTTAGTTCAGTGTTACCACAATGTCATAAAATAAGGTTTTCAGGCAATTTTCCAAATAATGCTGTTATCTTGCAATTCAACCAAAATACTTCAAGTTGGTCTCATTTTTTTTGCATAAAATACACCTTTCAATCCCCTTAATCGGCAATTTTTCATCGCTAATTCTCTCATCGTAATAGTTAATAAACCAAATGGCCATTTTCGGCCACAAATGACCAATTTTTAAGTTGCTACAAAAATTGAAATTTTCATTATAAATAGGTCTTATACGTGATATAAATTTTGTAAAAACTTTAAGTTTCCAAAATTTGTTTACTTCTTTGTTTTTAATTTTTCCTTTAGCAGATATGATAATTTAAAGACAGAGTCTCAATTTAAAGTTTTTAAAAAAAAATCATACTTTATCATTAAATTTGTAGAACCATATCTCGGAATAATCTAAAGCTAAAAGGACGAGTAAGAAATTTTTGGAAATTTGGAACTTACAAAAAGTTATTGTAAAAAATAAAATTCAATTTTATCAAAAATTAAAATTTTAGCACCAATTTAAAAATTGGTCATTTAAGGCCGAAAATGGGCATTTGGTTCATTGACTATTACGATGATAGAATCGGTGATGAAAAATTGCCGATTACGAGGATTGAAAGGTGTATTTTATACAAAAATAATGAGACCAACTGGAAATATTTTGGTTGAATTGCAAGATGACAGCATTATTTGGAAAATTGCCTGAAAACCATATTTTATGACATTGTGGTAACACTGAACTAAACTAGCACCCTTAAAAAAAATCTAAGAAATTAATTCTGCGCTAGTTAGACTAACACAAAAATATGATAATTTACTTTTTTAGAGGTTCAGAAAAGTTCTCTGCACGTTTGACAGTCATTTAACTCAAAAAAATGCTGAATTTGGAAATTCAAACTACAATATTTGGCCCATAACTCTGAATCCGTCAAGAATAAATAAAAATAACCAATATCATCGCTTTTAGTGACCCAAAAAACATGCGGAATGCCCTTTTTAAATAATTTCTAAACATTTTTTAGTCCGCAGCAAGTTTTTGACGTCAAAAAATGTCCAATTTTTGATATATTTACCACTGAAATTAGCTCATAACTTTTTGCCTTAAAAAAATAATTCAAAATCAATGTTTCCATCGTTTTTAGCGACTAAAAAAACTATGAAATACCCCCCGAAATTTTGTTTTTACGTTGCTTTTTAAGTTTAGTAGCTTTAGTCCCTCCCGACGTTCCAGAGCCCATTTTCAAAAATCAAAAATGCTTTGGCGCTGTCCAACGACTAAATATTTTTAGATGCGGTTTACGTAGAACTTATTTTTTCATTAAATGACATCCAAAAACGCTTGAGCACCTTAAAAAATCGAAAAGTCGAATTTTTTTTTGGCAGTCTAATAAATACCTATTTCTTAGAACTCCCCCACTTGACGAGTGAGACCGTTTCTCGTGCCGAGCTAGCCAAATAACAGAGGTAATTCCCCCTTATTATTATTATCACTACTTCTAAATAATTATACATACATATATATATTAAAAGACGCTCTTAAAGAATAAATATAATAATAAATATATATGTATGTATATTATTAAAAATCTATTTATTTAAACAAATTACTCCCGTTATACACGTCAGGCATTAAACCTACATAACCTAACGTAGGGATTTATAATAAAAATCGACACGTCGAGCCTTTCACCCACGCAACCAAAGAGAGTAATTTATAAAAAACGACTCATCAGGCATTACATCCACATAAACTAATGTAGGGATTTATAATAAAAATCGCCACGTCTAGCCATACAACTACATACCCTAAGAGAGTAATTTATTACCAAAAACATACCGTCAGGCATTACACTCACATAAACTAAGGTAGGGATTTAAAATAAAAATCGACACTTCGAGCCCTACAGCCACCTAACCTAAGCGTGTAATTTATAAAAAAAAAACGAC
This sequence comes from Anagrus nilaparvatae, assembly GCA_022575985.1. Classification (NCBI taxonomy): domain Eukaryota; kingdom Metazoa; phylum Arthropoda; class Insecta; order Hymenoptera; family Mymaridae; genus Anagrus; species Anagrus nilaparvatae. Next base: position 8,865,199 of record JAKSXM010000247.1, on the reverse strand, counting down.
ACGTCAGCCATTACAACCACATAACCTAAAGTAGGAATTTATAATAGAAATCGACACGTCAGGCATTACACTTACATAACCTAATGTAGGGATTTGAAATAAAAATCGACACGTCAAGCCTAACACCCACATAACCTAAGGGAGTAATTAATAAAAAAAACTACATGTCAGACATTACACCCACATAACCTAAGGTAGGAATTTATAATAGAAATCAACACTTCAGGCATTACACCTACATAACCTAATTTAGGGATTGATAATAAAAATCGCCACGTCTAGCCATACAACTACATACCCTAAGAGAGTAATTTATTACCAAAAACATACCGTCAGGCATTACACTCACATAAACTAAGGTAGGGATTTAAAATAAAAATCGACACTTCGAGCCCTACAGCCACCTAACCTAAGCGTGTAATTTATAAAAAAAAAACGACACGTCAGCCATTACAACCACATAACCTAAAGTAGGAATTTATAATAGAAATCGACACGTCAGGTATTACACTTACATAACCTAATGTAGGGATTTGAAATAAAAATCGACACGTCAAGCCTAACACCCACATAACCTAAGGGAGTAATTAATAAAAAAAACTACATGTCAGACATTACACCCACATAACCTAAGGTAGGAATTTATAATAGAAATCAACACTTCAGGCATTACACCTACATAACCTAATTTAGGGATTGATAATAAAAATCGCCACGTCTAGCCATACAACTACATACCCTAAGAGAGTAATTTATAACCAAAAACATACCGTCAGACATTACACTCACATAACCTTAGGTAGGGATTTATAATAAAAATCGACACGTCTAGCCTTACACCTACATCCCTTAAGAGAGTATTTTATAACAAAAAATGACACGACAGGCTTTACACCTTCATAACCTAAGGGAGTAATTTATAATAAAAAATGACACGTCAAGCCTTGAAACAGGGTGCTTGAAACCACATAACCTAAGGGAGTATTTTATAAAAAAAACAAACCGTTCACTCACATATCCTAAGGTAGGGATTTAAATTAAAATCGACACGTCAAGCATTACAGCCACCTAACCTAAGCGTGTAATTTATAATAATAACGACACTACAGACATTACACCTTCATAACCTTTTTATAATAAAAATCGATTCGTCAAGCCTTACACGCACATAACAAATAAATGTATTTTTAGAAAAGCGTTTAATAAATAGAAATCAATTTGTTTTTTACAGTTTTGTGAAAAAATATGAAATTTTTTTGGATTTTTGACCACCAATTTCTGAAGTTAATGTCTTGAAATCTTTTTTAACAATCAAAATATTTTCGTTCATACAGTTCTCCATAAATTAGTATTGAATAAAATCAAGAATAATCAATTTTTTCTATTATTTCATTTTAATATCTATAGAATTTCTTTTTTATTAAAAAATATTAATTTTTTTTTTCAGGCAATTTTAAATGTAATCAAAAATAACAGTGGACGCTTAGAGGAGAAATTTAGGTGTTTTCATCGATCTTGCAATGAAGCGTTTCCTTGTTTTCACAGAAGATTTGCTGCTTCATTAAGAGCTCATCAAACACCAGTACCAGCATAATTTATTAAATGTCATTATTTTAAGAATAACTTTATTTTTATACTATTTCAAAAAAAAAGTACTTATAAAATAAACAAAAATTATGCTAGATTTATGTAATAAAGCCATTGGTGGAAAAAATATGTACTATAAAGTACAAAAAAATTTAAGAGTATTCATAATGTATTCAAAACAATTCTAAAGTAATGTGCAAAAATTCTTAAGAATTAAAAATAATTCAAAAGTGACCACAAAAAAAGTTCAAAAGTATAACAATTTCCCGACGTCCAGAGTTTTTTTATAGTTTATTGAATTTTTTTTTAATACTTTGAAATACTTATAAATTATTTTGAATATTTTAATTATTTTATAATTTTTATCAGAATATGTTATATTTTTGCATTTGCCAATTGGGAAATTTAAAATTCTAATTTAATATTAAATAATCCGGGGTTATTCACAAAAACAAAAAATTAGATGCGAAAATGTAAATGACATTATTTTTATATTAACATTATATGAATATCTGCAACAGTATTGTGATCACTAAAGTTATATTTCTATATATTATAAAGTTATAAACGCTTCCGCTGTCGCCTGAGACCTTTCGGCCAAAATAGACTTTTTGGGCCAAAATGGGCCTTTTGGGCCAAAGTGAACCTTTTGGGTCAAAGTGGGCTTTTGGTCCAAAATGATCCATTTAGGCCAGAATAGACCCTATGTATTATAATGTTGTAAATGCTGACGCGTGAGCTCTTTAGGCCAAAATAAAACTTTTGGGCCAATCTGGTACTTTTGGGCAAACTGGTACTTTTGAGCCAATCTGGCAACACATCAACCACTGTTACGTGAATCATTTGGGTCAAAACGAATAAAATACACCTTTCAGGCCAACATGGAACCATCTTCACAATACCTCAATCACTCTACGGGGGTTATATTTTATCTTACAACTATATATATTTGAAAATTTATTTGTGTGTCTGTGTGTGTGTGTGTGTGTGTGTATTATTATCAGTATTAAACCAGTGAACGCAATTACATAAAACCGGTGTCAAAATAAAGAAAAAAAGTACGCAAGTGGCATAGGCTATAGATTTTCTGCTCAACTATCGTATTTTTTGAGATTTTAATTTTTAATGTTTTTCAAATTGATAAAATTTTTAAAAATTTTGAAAAAAATTAAAATTTCTCGAGACTATCGACAAATTTTATTGTCACAAGTTTGTACTATTCGATTCGGCACCAATTTTTACGTATTCTTCTAAATTTTTATTCAAAACGGAAGGTATCTTTAAAATTTTATAAAATATTTTTGAAGCTGGTAAAAAAAATTTGTTTCATTTTTTAATTTTTAATGTATTTTTAATCATTTATTTGTGTGACTATGCGTCTATGTGTTTCATCATGAGGCTCAAACAAATGAAAGACATTACATAAAACCAGTGTTAAAATAAAAAAATTTTTATTATTTTTGGGAAAAATTAAATTTTTTTAAAATTTTGTTAAAAAGTGAAATATCTGAAAAATATGATAAAATTTTAATGTCGCAATTGGTATTACTTGATTCAGTCAATTCTAGAACCATCTATATATACATATTTTAATACTATATACTATATCTTAATACTATATATATTTGAAAATTTATTTGTTTGTTTGTGTGTTTGTACCCTAATGACGCAAGAACCGCCGAACCAGGGATGGGCATATTCTTATCGCGGGGATAGTCTATATCGATAGTATTCAAAATATTCATCGCTTTTTTTTGCGATATGCGATAAAATAACTATCGACTATCCCGGATTTTGCGATACTCGATAGAAATTCTATCGTATATCGCAAAATTTTGCGTTAGAATAAGTATCGACTATCGACTATCGCAATATTCACGTCAAAAAATAAAAAATTAAGCTAAAATTAAATCAGTTGACTTCCCCTACATTCCCTTCATCATATTCAGCGAGATATTCTCCTAGAAAGCTATTGCTGTTGACGAGTCCTTCTTTCTAAAATTAGTTGAATTTTTTTTTTCACCAAATAATGAAAAAAAATCGCACTTATTATTATTATAAAAAGCAAGATAAAAAGCGAAGTCTTCTTCATTTTAGGCAAGATCCCATTTTCATATTGTGTGTTGTTTTTATGCGTTTTTTTCATATCTAAACACGGTTTTTTTGTAATAACTCAACAACAACTGGATGAAGTTGTCTTAAACTACGGGAGGCAAAACTAAATATGAAATGGCCGTAATATGAATTCAAAAATTATATAATTTTTTATATAAATTATATAAAAAACTAAAAATTATAAAATGAGTATTTTTTATTTTTTGGATAAGTATTTTTATATTTTTATTTATAAGGCAAAAATTATTTTAAAAAAACATGATTTAGTATAAATTAAATTTTAACCTGCTTGAATTTGTTGCTTGTTATAAAGGAAATAGATTTATATGAATGTAAAACAACAAAAGAATTTTTTTTCAAATTAATCTTTATTGAAAATAATATTTAATTGAGAGCTGATATTTTTAATAAAAATTTTTTTATATAATTTAACTTATTATTAAAAATAAATATTTAAATATAAGGATTTATTTTATGTTATATTACATCTATTGCCTTTATAACAAGTAACATTGTCAAGCAAGTAAGGCTTATAGTAAAAATTTATCAAAAAATCCATTTCAGGGAAGTTTTTGCTAATTTAAGGGTAATTTCCGCATTTTTTGTGAAAAATGACCTGAAATTTGGACCTGAAAGTAGTCAAATAAATTTTAGGATTAAATATTTATTTAACTTTCTTAAACAAATAAATGTTGATCTCGCAACTTTTTTTTTCCGAAAGTTGAGACAAAGGCAAGTCTTGTGAATGGAAAATAATTCTTAACTTAGATCGAAGGATACTTTAAATTTTTTTTAAAGATCTGAAACGCATATAAATAAAAAAATATAATTTAAGATTATTTTTTTAAAAACATTTTTCAATTTTGTTCGCCAATTTTCTATAATATCTATGGTTTCTTACATTTTCCACTTGATCACATCATTGTACTATTTTTTTATTAAATAAAATAAATTTACTCCAGTCAAAATACGGGTTTGGTTGTATTTTTACTGGCGAACATGAGATTTGCTTTACTATATGTTTTTTGGGTCGCTGAACACAAAAATCGGGGTCATTTCGTAAAGAAATGGGGGCTTCACCCCTAAATTTGCAAAAAACTACCCCAAAATGGGGTGTTTTTTACATAGTTGCACATTGAGCGCTCAGACTTGCACCATATGGGTTTTTTGGGTCGGTGATCAAGAATTTCGACTTCTTTTTCATAAATAATTAAAATTTCATCCTTAAATTGGCTAAAATTACCCCCGAAAAGGGTGTGATTTTGCTATTTTTGCAATTTGAGCAATCAGGATATGTCCATATAGGTTTTGTGAGTCGCTGATTAAGAATTTCGGCTTATTTTTCATAAATAATTAAAATTTCATCCTTAAATTGGCTAAAATTACCCCCGAAAAGGGGGTGTTTTTGCTATTTGGGCACTTTGAGCAACTAGGATATGTCCATATAGGTTTTTCGCGTCGCTAATTAAGAATTTCACTTATTTTTCATAAGTATTCAATATTTCTTGAGCATGCATTAAAAAAAAAAAAAATATTAAGTTTCATTTATTTATTTTTACCTTCACTATAATAATTTATTGATCAGCGGCCCAGGGACCTGAATGGACATAATCGGGATGCTCAATGTGTGAAAATAGCAAAACCACACCTTTTAGGAGTAGTTTTAGCTGTTTTATGGGTGAAATATTGAATATTTATGAAAAAGGAGTCGAAATTCTTGATTAAAGACCCACAAAACCTACATATACATATCCTGGATGCACAAAGTGCGAAAATAGCAAAAACACCATTTTAAGTGGTAGTTTTAACTAATTTAAGGGTGAATTATTGAATATTTATGAAAAATAAGTCGAAATTCTTGATATGCGACCCAAAAAACCTATATGGACATATCCTGGTTGCTCAAAGTGCCCAAATAGCAAAAACACCCCCTTTTCAGGGGTAATTTTAGCCAATTTAGAGGTGAAATTTTAATTATTTATGAAAAATAAGCCGAAATTCTTAATCAGCGACTCACAAAACCTATATGGACATATCCTGATTGCTCAAATTGCAAAAATAGCAAAATCACACCCTTTTCGGGGGTAATTTTAGCCAATTTAAGGATGAAATTTTAATTATTTATTGGAGTAATATCCATACTTTTTTAAAAAATGAGAAAATTTAAATAAAAAAATGTAATAAAAATATATAATTAAAAAAAAAATAAAGCAGTAAACTCAGCTGTACGCGCGCGTTATTTAGAATATTGCTATGCAATTACATACTAAATATTATATTTATTTAATTTTAATTATTGACCAAACTTATTAAAAAAATTCAATATTTCTGACCATTTCATGAAATGGTCAATTGCATGTTTGGGGTGTAACATATATAACAAATTGTATAATTTTTTTATTTATATTTAGTTATGCCTCCCTAGTTTAAGACAACTTCGTCCAGTTGCTGTTGAGTTATTACAAAAAAAACGTGTTTAGATATGAATGAAGGATCGTGCCTAAAATGAAGAAGCCTTCGCTTTTTATCTTGCTTTTTATAATAATAATAAGTGCGATTTTTTTTCATTATTTGGTGAAAAAAAAAATTCAACTAATTTTAGAAAGAAGGACTCGTCAACAGCAATAGCTTTCTAGGAGAGAATCTCGCTGAATATGATGAAGGGAATGTAGGGGAAGTCAACTGATTTAATTTTAGCTTAATTTTTTATTTTTTGACGTGAATATTGCGATAGTCGATAGTCGATACTTATTCTATCGCAAAATTTTGCGATATGCGATAGAATTTCTATCGAGTATCGCGAAATCCGGGATAGTCGATAGTTATTTTATCGCATATCGCAAAAAAAAACGATGAATATATTCAAATTATCGCTTGCAGAAAAACTATCGGATATCCCCATTTCATCTATATGCCCATCCCTGCGCCGAACCGATTGGCATCAAACCGGTGTCAAAATAAAGAAAAAAAGTCTGCGGGTGACATAGGCCATAGATTTTCTGCTCAGCTATCGTAGTTTTTGAGATATTTATTTAATTTTTATTATTTTTGAACTTGATAACATTTTTTAAAAATTTTAACAAAAATTGAAATATCTCGAGACTAACAAAAAATTTTTTATCGCACTTCATATTATTCGATTCGGCACTAATTTTTACGTATTCTCTGAAATTTTTATTCAAAACGGAGGTATCTTTAAAATTTTATAAAATATTTTTAAAGCTGGTAAAAAATATATTGTTAGTCTCGAGATATTTCAATTTTTGTTAAAAATTTTAAAAAATGTTATCAAGTTCAAAAATAATAAAAAATTAAATATCTCAAAAACTACGATAGCTGAGCAGAAAATCTATGGCCTATGTCACCCGTAGACTTTTTTTCTTTATTTTGACACCGGTTTGATGCCAATCGGTTTGGCGGTTCTTGCGTCATTAGGGTACAAACACACAGACAAACAAATAAATTTTCAAATATATATAGTATTAAGATATACCGGGTATCAGGCAACTCGTAGTAGGTAGAAAAAATTGTTCGATAGCTATAGCCACTATATAGAGAGCGCGTTAACTATAGTATAGTATAGCAATATATATTCTCTGAGTATAGTTAACGCGCTGTCTATATAGTGGCTATAGCTATCGAAAAATTTTTTCTACCTACTACGAGTTGCCTGATACCCTGTATATATATATATACATATATATAATAGCTGCCTCCGGCTCGCTTCGCTCGCCCCGGCACCCGCCATGGGGGCTGCGCCCCCCTGGACCCCTGCGGCTATATTTTTCCAAAAATATGTTCTTTTAGGTTACTCAATATTTTGTAAAATAACCTTTTTTTTATCCGAAGTATTATCTAAAATTTACTGAATCATAAAAATTACGGGCTTATGAACCCAGACAGATAATTAGTGATCAGCAATACAAAGCTTAGCTACCCTTCCATAGGATCCACAAGTAGTCGTTTTTTCCCTCAAATTCTAGGGTTCTGTATGATAATAGTTGTTCAAGCTTTTTTTAGTTACTATATTTAGTTACTACATCAGTGGCTGATAAAAATTAAAAATATATATAATATAAGTCCTGAACTTTTATAATTATCGAAATACTATTGTAACTTTTGAAAGATCGAACAAATCATCTTGAAAATTTAGGTGGATACGTAAAAAATATACCTGAATCGAATGAAATTCTTTTTGAAAAATAAATTTTTCCTCGGTTTTCAGTTTTTTTGGTTTTTTTTTTAAATTTGATAAAAATTTTTTTCTTGGAAATCCTGTTTTTTCAACATAAAATATTTTTGCCGTTATCAATCGAAATAAAACCTAGCCTATGTTTTGACCCGTAATTTTTGCCGTCTTTTGCCGTAAACCCGATGTCTGTAGATTTTACTGTGTTCTCGTTTATCACGTTCGGACATACAAACATATATAAGTAAAGATTTATATATATAGGATGTAAATTTGAAATCCAAATTTTATGCTAAAAAATATATGTAACTCTGGAAACATCAAACTGATTCGCTTGAAAATTTAGGTGGACACGTAAAAAACAATTCTAAATCATATAAAAACTTTTCTGATTACAAAAAAGTTCCAAGTTTTTAAGTTAATTACGATTTTTTCGAAAATTTACGAAAACATCAAAAATGATCACTTTTTTGAAAAAACGTTTTTTTGACGACAAAAATTTTCTTTCGCATCAATCTAAATCCTGTATAACCTATGACACTCCTGCAATTTTTCCGCGTTTTTTGCCGCAAACCGCGTCTTTCTAGCTACTGTCTTCTAGGCGTGATTATCAAACTAAAAAAATTCTCTATCGTCATATATATCTTAATACTATATATATTTGAAAATTTATTTGTTTGTCTGTCTGTCTGTCTGTCCACTCATCACGTAAGAACCGCCGAACCAATTGGCATGAAACCGGTGTCAAAATAAAGATAAAAAGTCTGCGGGTGACATAGGCCCTATATTTTCTGATTAGCTGTCGTAGTTTTTGAGATATTTAATTTTTAGTATTTTTGAACTTGATAACATTTTTTAAAAATTTTAACAAAAATTGAAATATCTCGAGACTATCGAAAAATTTAGGTATCGCACTTCATAGTATTCGATTCAGCACTAATTTTTACGTATTCTCTGAAATTTTTATTCAAAACGGAGGTATCTTTAAAATTTTATAAAATATTTTTAAAGCTGGTAAAAAAATTTTTTTCATTTTTTTATTTTTTTGGTATTTCTAATCATTTATTGGTGGGTCTGTGTATATTATAATGTAATTTATATTCTATATTAAAATGTAATTTATGCGTACTTAGTTAAATTTTTATTAAAAACGTACGTTGCTTTAAAATTAAAAAAAAAAAAAAAATAAAATTTTTTACTATATCTTAATACTATATATATTTGAACATTTATTTGTTTGTCTGTCTGTCTGTCTGTCCACTCATCACGCAAGAACCGCAGAACCAATTGGCATGAAACCGGTGTCAAAATAAAGATAAAAAGTCTGCGGGTGACATAGGCCCTATATTTTCTGATTAGCTGTCGTAGTTTTTGAGATATTTAATTTTTAGTATTTTTGAACTTGATAACATTTTTTAAAAATTTTAACAAAAATTGAAATATCTCGAGATTATCGAAAAATTTAGGAATCCCACTTCATAGTATTCGATTCAGCACTAATTTTTACGTATTCTCTGAAATTTTTATTCAAAACGGAGGTATCTTTAAAATTTTATAAAATATTTTTAAAGCTGGTAAAAAAATTTTTTTCATTTTTTTATTTTTTTGGTATTTCTAATCATTTATTTGTGGGTCTGTGTATATTATAATGTAATTTATATTCTATATTAAAATGTAATTTATGCGTACTTAGTTAAATTTTTATTAAAAACGTACGTTGCTTTAAAATTAAAAAAAAAAAAAAAATAAAATTTTTTACTATATATTATATATATTCAATTCAAATTTTAGGGTATAGTTTGGGGTGATAAAAAAGTCCCTCAGCCAAAGTTTTAGTCCTCTAGCACCTCATGGGCCCGAAATATGTCTGTTCAAAGGTCCAAAAATAGCCTGATCTGGCCCATTTTCAAAATTACACCATTCCTTTGAATTTACTACAAATTTTATCTTATTGGTAATATTTGAACTGGTAAAAGGTATACATTAAGAAAAAAATTTAATATATAATAAAAAATTAATAAAAAATTATTAAAAAATCAATAACAAAAACACCGGGAATAGATCAGGGGGGGCGACTCCTACCCCCCTCATACTCTTTCTTTTTTTACTATTTTTTTAAAAAAATTTTTTTCATTATTTTATTTTTTATGGTATTTTTAATCATTTATTTGTGGGTCTGTTTGTATATTATAAATTAATTTATATTCTATATTAAAATGTAATTTATGCGTACTTAGTTAAATTTTTATTAAAAACGTACGTTTCATTAAAATTAAAAAAAAAAAAATTGATGGAGTTGAAATAATGTTTGGTTTTTAAAAATAATTATAATAAAAAATAAGACAAGTTCAAGAAATTAATGATATAATATATTTTATTAATATTTTTCGTTAAAAAAATAAATTAGTTAATATTAGTTTTAATTACATTTTCTACGATATTTAAAATTTTTTTTTAAATTAAAATATAGGAAAAACGCTGCCAAATTATGGGCACTACAGTTCTTTAAGATTATTAATATCATTCTTTAAACAATGCAAATATTCATATGAGTTAAAATTTTTTACTATATATTATATATATTCAGCACAAATTTTAGTTTGGGGTGATAAAAAAGTCCGTCAGCCAAAGTTTTAGTCCTCTAGCACCTTATGGGGCCGAAACATGTCCGTTTAAAGGTCCAAAAATATCCTGATTTGGATATTAATAGAGATATTAATTAATTTATTTATATAGTTTCATATTCTTATTTGAACTGGTAAAAGGTCTACATTAAGAAAAAAATTTTAGCTTATTTCAAGGCGTCAATTTTTTTTGGCATTGATATATATTTTGGACAATAACAACATGATAATAATAAAAATTATAATAAAAAATCAATAACAGCACCGGGAATTAGATCAGGGGGGGCGGAGCCCCCCTCTCACCTATGCTAGTACTATATATATTTGAAAATTTATTTGTCTGTCTGTCTGTCTGTACCCTAATGATTCAAGAACCTGACCTTGACATGAAACCAGTGTCATAATAAAGGATAAAAGTATTCGAATAACATAGGCTATAGTTTTGTGACTCAGCTTTCGTACTTTTGGAGATATTCAATTTTTACTATTTTTAGGATATATAAAATTTTTTGAAAATTTGCTTAAAAAGTGAAATACCTAAAAAATATGATTAAATTTTACTGTCACAATTACATAAAAAGTATTATTGGTATTACTTGATTTGGCACTAATTTATACGTACTCAGTTAAATTTTTTTATTTTCTCTATTATAACTAGAGAATCAATCAGAACCTATAATTTTTCATTAATGTTTCACCTACGCTGCTCTGAATAGTTTGAATGTGTTTGCATAATTATAAATTTGCAATGAAAAATGATTTTTTTAAGCAACACAAACAGAAGTAAATGTGACCCCCCTCCAACTTTTGCTAGCCCCCTAGTATATATATATATATATATTTATCTACTACAAATAAACTATATTTACTATGTTAATTACATTATATTTTGTATTTCGTAAATAAATTATACGACCCTTGTCCATAAATAAAGGATGCCCCAAATCACAGTTTACCATCCTCGGCTTCGCCTCGGAAGGTAATTTACATGCGATTTGGGCCATTCTTTACTTTTCTGGACACGAGCCTTAAATATACTGTTTCGTTACTTATAAATAGAATTTATTTTGAAAATAATGTAAATTACATTTTCGCATCTAATTTTTTACTCTCCTGGATAAACCCGGATTATTCAATACTAAATTAGATTTTAAAATTTTTAAATGTCAAATGCAAAAATATAACAATTCCTGATAAAAATTATAAAATTATTAAAATATTAAATAATAAATTAGTATTTCAAAATATTCAAAACAATTCAAAAAAGTATAAAAAAATTCTGGATGACGGCAAATTGTTATACTTTTGATGTACTTTTGAACTTTCTTTTGTGAAAACTTTTGAATTATTTTCAAATCTTAAGAATTTTTTTGTATTACTTTAGAATAGTTTTAAATACATTATGAATACTTTTAAATTTTTTTGAAGTTTTTTGTACATTTTTTTCCACCAGTGGCGTATTAAGAAATAAATTGATTATTAAACCAAAAATAGATTGAAACAGATTTTATTCAGAATCAGGTATTTTAAACGGTTTTTATATAATAAAAAAGCATTTCTTATTTTTTTCAAAATTTTTTTTTGTCAAATTGAGCCTTCAACATCAATCTTATAGAGAATAAACCATTTAAAAAGTGGTAAATTTCCATATATGGCTATGGCAATTTAAACTTTCATATATTTTAAAAATGATTTGCAGTTTAAAATTTATAATTTGGAAAAGAATAAAAAATTTTTAATTTATGATTCCTGAAATCCGATATTTTTTTATTACTTAATTTCTATTCTCAGAACCAATGCTTTTTGTGGCTAAATTATACTTGTTTATAGATTATACAATTGTGTAATTGTAGATAATACAATTATAGATTATACAATTATATAATTTACTAGATTATACAATTTTATAAATACGCAATCCAAAAATATTTTAAAAACTATTAGTATATAAATATATTGTAGGCCGTAAAAAAGTTAAGTTGGGTAGTGCTTACTATACGTACCAAACAATTCCGAACGACCTGGAGACCTTATATTATATCTTATATCAAAAAGAAACAATGATTTATCATGTTATTTATCATATGATTTACCACATGATTTACCATAAGGAATATTATTGACCAAAAATAATTTTTCTCCTAGAGACCTTCGGGATGAAAATCTGATATTCTGGAGGTATAATTTTCATTTTTCACCCCAACATGTTTTCCAATTTTCAAAGTTGGCGGACCAAAAAACATAAAAAAACAACTTTTAACGTTACTTGGGGGTTTTCGAGGTTGAGAAAAACGTTTTTATGAATGAAATTTTTTATTTTTTCACCCCAACATGTTTTACAATTTTCCAAGATGGCAGATTAGAAAAACATGAAAAAAACAAATTTCTTCATTACCTGTGGGTTTTTGAGGTTGAGAAAAACGATTTTATGAATGAAATATTTCATTTTTCACCGAATCATGTTTTCCGATTTTCCAAGATGGCGGATTAGAAAAACATGAAAAAAACAACTTTCGACGATACCTGAGGGTTTTCAAGGTTGAGAAAAACTTTTTTTTGAATGGAAATTTTTATTTTTTTACCCCAACATATTTTCGATTTTCCAAGATGATGCAACAAAAAACATGAAAAAATAAGTTTTTGCATTACTTGGGGGTTTTCGAGGTTGAAAAAAACTTTTTTTTGAATGGAAATTTTTATTTTTTTACCCCAACGTGTTTTCGATTTTCCAAGATGATGGAACAAAAAACATGAAAAAACCAGTTTTTACGTTATTTGGGGGTTTTGGAGGTTGAGAAAAACTTTTTTTTGAATGGAAATTTTTATTTTTTTACCCCAACATGTTGTAACGTCAGGTCAAAATTACCCTAAATAAAAGGGTTATTGTTATTAACAATCAAAAGTCAATGGTTGCTCAATATCAGGCATGACTTAGTAAAATATACCAAGCGTTATTAATTTAACACCTGAGCAAACATACATGTATATTTCGAGCATTTATCAGCTCATCGGGCGTTGGCCCACGTACGTGAGACCTTGACATAGAACTTCCCCCATAATTAAAATTAGTAATAGATTTGGTGACTAGGCAAAAAGCTCTTATCACTATATATAGAGGTACAATCCGAAGGTTCGGTCTCTTTAATCTGCTAGCAATTACGCGACTAGTTTCAGTTCACAAATTCAGTGCCCAACGATCGAGTACACTTACTTTTCCAAGGGATCTTAGAAGTTGGATTTTAACAAATTAAGGACTTCCAGTTGGACTTTAAGTAGTAATCATAGTAAGCACGTTGTAAGTTATTATAAGACAAATTATAAACTAATAAGTAAATAATAGAAATAAAAGTAGTTATTAATTAATTATCTTAAATTGATTTGAATCTAATCCTTTCCCGCCGTTAGTGTCACTTAGAAGCAAGGCAAATAAGGTATTCGCAATAATAATAATTTACACGCTTTTCTGGTATAAATTTAGACGTAACAAGTTTGGGGTCTCGTCCGCGATAAATTTTGTGGTTCAAATCAAAGTTTTAAATTTTTCAAGTCTTTTTTTTTGAGATTTAACTACCTTTACTATTATTATTTACAGATTGGTTTACAAATAATAAAAAAAAAAAGTAGTAAAAAAAAAATTACTGTAAATTTAGTTGTCATTTTTTCTTTGAGAAGGTAAAAATCCAAATTTAAAAAATTTTTTTTTTATATTCTCATATATGTTCATAAAATTTTTATATTAAATGCTGCTTGTGTAATTAAAATATAAAATAATTTTAATTATACGTGTCATTTTTTTTTTAAGAGATAAGTCATACAGTAATTTAATTTAAATATTATTCAAAAAAGAATAAAATATAAATTTTTTTTTATCAGTGATAAAATATTTTTATGAATAGAAATTGATTGAGTAAACCTAAATTTTTATCTAATTCAAAGTCAGTATTAACATATTTTAGTTAATTTTGTTTAAAAATAAAATTTTTTTTTTTTTGATTTTTTAATAAAATTGTATTTTATTTTTTTAGTATCAGTCATTTTATCAAAAAAAATATTAAATAAAATTTTTTTTTTCTTCTCATATTTAAATTCTTTTTCTTGTTGAAAAAAAAAAAAAAATATTTTACAAAATGGCAAACACACAAATTGCATATTTAGAAAAACAACTGCTGGCTAACGAGCCGTTCGTAACTAAATCGTTTGAAATTTTAAAAGAGCACGCGGAGGGTGAATTCGAAATACTAAACGATACAGATATAAGGGTAGTGCTAGGAGCGTATCAATGTTATTATGAGGAAAACACAAAAATTTTAGAAGAAGAAATTGATGACGCGGCTAAAGAGCTAATAACGGATTTTGCACAGTTTATTCCAATACTAAAAATGAAACAATTATTTAAAGATAAATTTTTTGTAGAACTGTTTAAAAAATTTAAAGACGCTAAAATTGAACCATCAGTTCTGGCAGATATAATAAAGGCAAAGTCTGAAGAAGTTAGCGCGAGTTCAGTATACACAGATTTCAGAGTAAATGAAATCCTTAGAAATTTTATTAGAGTAGATCCAAATAAAATGTGTACCACGACTTTTGATTATATTAGATATATTTACGAGAAAATTCAGTCGTTCAAAGGTAACTCAATTCCAGTCGAGTTTAAAAAATTATTTAATAAGTTAAAGTATTCGGTTGAAAATAAAGAGTTATTGGAAAAAACTATGCAAGATCCGGAAGTTTGTCTAGTTTTAAATGAATTAAACGAAAAAGGTTTAGGTCCAGAACAGGTTATTGCGGCCCTCACTTTACATGAAACTATCTGAAAATTAGATACATTAAACATAGAGGAAAGTAGGGTAAATGATTTTGAAACACCTTTAACAACGGGGGTAAATAAGGCCCTAGCGTTTAATTTAAAGGATGAAATTATTAAAAATAATTTATGTAGTAACCGAATAACGCCACAAAATTATCATGTAGACGATAGTGAAAGTATTAATTATGGACAAAGCACCCAAAATCAAACACGTCATCGAGGTCATGAGATGTGGCGCTCAACGATGTACCACACCCCACCTTGCGAAAGCATTCTTTCTCCGCTTTTAAAAGTTCAAGTGAGGGGAAGTCAACAAAATTCAAGGCCCCCCACGGTTCCACATTCTCAACAGCATAATTTTCTAAACCCCTTACATAATAGAAATACGGGTATAGAGCCCGACCCGAGTTCAATTTTTAAAAGAAATTATGAGTTGACAAAAATAAGGGCGTTGTCAATTAAAGACGCCCTTGATTATATCCCAAAGTTTTATGGAAACAGAAATGAGCTGTCAAATTTTTTACGAGGGTGTAACTTAGCTCGTAAATCCACCCCCCCAGAGTTTGAGTCTCAACTTACAAAATTAATAGCAACTAGGATATCGGAGGCGGCAGCCGAGGCTATGGGAGAGAGGGTTTTCGGAAATATGCAAGAGGTTACAAGTTTTTTCGACTTTATGTTTGGAAATTTAAAAACGGTGCATGAACTATACGGCGATTTAGCTCAAATTAGGCAAAAACCTAGTGAAGACACGGTCTTGTACTCAAATAGAGTCAAAATATTGGGTCAGAACATTGCGAAAGCAGCGATGAACGACCCGAATGTAAATTATAGGGAGATAGAGATAGGTCTAGACCGGGTTTTATTAAAGTATTTTTTGCGAGGTATGAAACCTGAAATAAGAGTACGATTAATACCGTGTAGCACTTTTGATGATACAATCAAAGAGGCTGTTATAGTAGAGAGAGAAGTAGGAGTATATTCGGTAGGCAACTCATACGCAAGCGCAACAGCAAATATTAGGTTAGTTTCAGATAACAACAATGATGTAGAAAAATGCGATATATTGGTAATCACCCAACCACGGCATGCGAAATTTTTAAAAAAGCGTTGAGTGATCATAATAAGAAAGCAAATGAAGTTAACGCAGTAAATAATAAACAAAATAATGGAGTTCAGTCGGCTGGCTTTTCAGGGCGCAGTAAAATAATATGCTATTATTGTAAAAAACCTGGGCATGTAATAAAAGATTGTAGAAGAAGAATCTATAATGAAAGAAATAGAGGTTCACAAAATCAGGCAGCGGGAAACGCCAGCGGGGTCTCGACTTCAGGCGCGAGTCAGAGTGCCCCGAATACAATGAACTAATAGTTCATATACATTTAAGTAGGGGCAGCCAAGCGCCAACGGTCAGCATAGTATCCGAGTCGCTTGTAAAACCTTATTTATTTTTAGTAGACTCGGGTGCAAATGCAAATTTAATTAAAAACTTTGCGGTGCCCAATTATTCAAAAGTGGATAGAAGTTGTATAATTAGATTAAGTCGTATTACTGATCCAACCGTTCCAACTGTAGGAAAAATATATTAGAAATTTGGTGATTACAAATCTGTT
Source organism: Anagrus nilaparvatae (assembly GCA_022575985.1). NCBI lineage: Eukaryota > Metazoa > Arthropoda > Insecta > Hymenoptera > Mymaridae > Anagrus > Anagrus nilaparvatae. The sequence goes on along the minus strand of JAKSXM010000247.1, from coordinate 8,848,264 downwards.
TTCCATATTGTAAAAGATGATTTTCCTATTGATCAAGACTAAGGCAAATTTAAATTTTGGTAATAAATGTTTGGAAATCGGAAAAAATTCATTTCCGTTTACTCAAGAAATAGAAAAAAATTGTTTTGTCTTAGAATCAATAAATAATAATTTAACAAATGTAAATTTAGTTCAAACCTCGAAACCCAATTTAGCACAAACTTCGACCCCTAAATTGGCACAAACCTCGTTACAAAATTTAGTTCAAACCTCGAAACCCAATTTAGCACAAACTTCGACCCCTAAATTGGCACAAACCTCGTTACAAAATTTAGTTCAAACCTCGAAACCCAATTTAGCACAAACCTCGACCCCTAAATTGGCACAAACCTCGTTACAAAATTTAGTTCAAACCTCGAAACCCAATTTAGCACAAACTTCGACCCCTAAATTGGCGCAAACCTCGTTACAAAATTTAGTTCAAACCTCGAAACCCAATTTAGCACAAACCTCGACCCCTAAATTGGCACAAACCTCGTTACAAAATTTAGTTCAAACCTCGAAACCCAATTTAGCACAAACCTCGACCCCTAAATTGGCACAAACCTCGTTACAAAATTTAGTTCAAACTTCGGTTACTAATTTATCACAAACCTCGGCAAATAAATTGGCACAAAATTCGACATCTGATTTAGTACAAAATCAGATAACAAAATTTGCACAAAATTCGAACCCTAATTTAGTTCAAAAAACAGTACATCAGCAAAACACCAACAGAACTTATATAGTTTCTTCGGAAGGCAATAATAAAACTTTAATAAATCCTTTGCAAATTCCTTCTAGTTCCGCAGCAGATCCTTCAAGCTATGATTTAAAAGCATCGAGTTGTTTGACAATGCGCATATTTCATCTAAATACAAACGATTCCTTGCATAAATTAGAGCTTAAGGAAAATTCTGTTTTTTTTGAGAGAGAAGGTCCTGCGGCCACGAGACCTGCTCTCGTCAAAAATAATTATTTTTCAGATCCTTTAGGAAAGCAGGTACCAAGTTTAATTAGACCTGCGATCGAGAAAAATTATAGTTTTTCTGTAGTAAAACCTGTGTATAAGGTACTTAAAATCGCTGAAGCAAAAATTCAAGGTTTTGATGAGTTCAAAACGCTGCAAGTCTTATTAAGGTTTTTAGCAAAAAGTAAGGATTTAATACCTATGGCAATTGATGATTCTAGAGCGTTAATTGCCATGGCTAAAAGGTTTTTGTTAGAAAAAACATCACTAACGCCATTAGTCCAGAGAAACTTTAAAGCTTTTGGATAAGCTCATGTCATATTTAGAAGTCGGTAATAATATTTGCTCTTCGGTGCTAGAATTAGTAGTAAAAATAGTAAATAATTTTGATATAATAAATAAGAAGATGGGTATTTCTAAGGTAGATGAGGCTGAAAGTTTTTCGTATAAGAAATTAGTTAAACATAAAAAAGATCTAGCCGAAAGAATAGACACATTATCTGAACAAAAATTCGTACATAATTCCGAGGAAGAGACTTATTTTTTAAAGCAACTATCAATATTAAGAGAACTAATTGCTGATATGTTAGAAGAAAATAATCTTAGTGATTATAATAAACAAAATATAATAGCGTTAACAAATGTAATATTAGATAATATAGATTTTAAGAAAATAAATACGCAAGGTTTATTTAATTTGTTAACAGTTTTAGAAGTAGACAAACCTAAGTATATGCCTGATATATTTAAAAAGGCTATAGAGGTACTGGATAAAATAAAGTGTAGCAGAAAAGGTAAAGTAAGAGTGTTGGTAATTAGTCCAGAGGAAAGGATCAAGAAAATCAAGGAATTGTCAAATCTTGAGCATCTATCGGAAGATGAATTGAAAATTGTAGAAAATGTAATAAATGAATTTCATGATTGCTTTCACATTCCAGGGGATTACCTACCATGCACAGACTTATATCAACATCGCATAATTACAACAAATGAGCTGCCAATTCATACAAAACAGTATAGAATTAATCCATTCCTGGCTGAGGAACTTAAGGAGCAAATAACGAAACTTTTGAAGGAGGGCATCATAGTTCCAAGTTTCTCAGCATATAATTCTGGTATTTTGCTGGTTCCAAAGAAGCCAAACGCCCAGGGGGTGGTCAAACATCGACTCTGTTTGAATTTTAGAAAATTAAATTCTGTAACTTTGGGTGATAGCTACCCTCTACCATCCGTATTGGAAATTCTGGACAAGCTAGATGGCGCTCAATACTTTATCTCTCTCGACCTTTCACAAGGATATCACCAGGTGGCCATTCATCCAGATGACCAGCACAAAACAGCATTTGCCTGTAAATATGGATTATTCCAGTTTCAAAGATTAGCGTTTGGATTATGTTCAGCCCCCAGCTCATTTCAAAGGCTACTAAACATAGTACTTGCTGGACTAGAGAACGTGGTAGTATACATCGACGATATTTTGATATTTGCCAAAACTCTAGTTAAAATTATTAGAAGCCTTAAGACAGGTAATGTTGAGATTACAAAAAGCTAATTTAAAATTACAGCCTGAAAAATGCTACTTCTTAAAAAAGACCATCAATTATTTGGGGCACATAATTTCCAAGGAAGGAGTCCAACCAGACCCAAAGAAAATCACAGCAGTTGAAAAATTCCCAGTACCTAAAAATCAGAAGAATATTAAACAATTTTTAGGTTTAGCAGGCTACTACCGTAGGTTTGTACCAAATTTCGCCAAAATAAGCAAACCCTTGATGAGTTTGCTGAAAAAGGACGTTGAATTTGTTTGGGGCGAAGAAGCACAAAAGGCTTTTGAGGAATTAAGATCAAAATTAATACAAGCTCCAGTATTAATCTATCCAGACTGGTCCATAGGATTCGTGTTAACAACGGATTCTTCAGGTTTTGCTTTGGGCTCCATTTTATCTCAAGGCGAAATTGGTCAAGATCTAGAACAGTCACAGATGCAGAAAAAAATTATAGTACAACGGATAAGGAATGTCTTGCAATTATTAGTAGCGTAGATTATTTCAGACCTTACTTGTATGGACGAAAATTCAAGTTGGTGACCGATCATAAGGCGCTCATTTTTATGAAAAATAAGAGAGATCCAAATGCAAGAGTAACAAGATGGAGGTTAAAATTGGATGAGTATGAGTATGAACTTGTATTCAAGTCCGGTGTAACTAACGTAAATGCAGATGCTTTAAGTCGAAATCCAGTTCTAATTTTAGAAGTAGTTCCAATGTCTAATAAGAAAATTCTTGTATTAGGTACTATATTGGAGGAGGAGGTCCAAAGTCCATCAGTGGAGCCAACATCTCAAGCAGTGTCCAGACCAAATACCATGTACAGAAAGCCAAGTCAGAAGTATCTGGACGCCATAAGTGCACTGCAACCTAAAAACAAAAAGAAAATGGTTAATCAATCATTACCTGAAGAGGTAGTCCATCAAGAAGTACCAAATGTTGCCGAAATTATCCAGGAACACAGGAGCCAGCATTATCAAGATATCGATGAGGAGCTGTCTCGATCATATGTGGATAATATCTTTCAACAAGAAAATGAGGATCTTCCTTTCCAAAACGTTGACCTCGATGCAACGGAGCTTAGGGCTCATATGGAGAGGATGTCCGCGGGAAATTTCGTTACGTGCAGAGACAAACTTCACATGCGCAACGATAACGTAGCGTATTTCGTGACTACTTCAGGTGCACCCTTGGACACTGGAGCTCTAGAGATGGATGCAGTTAACAAGCTACCCAGGAACCTACCACTAGACTTGTGCGAACCATATGTAATTAAAGTTAGTAGTAAATATCATATCTTATTACCTGTAGCATCAGGTGTAGCAGTTTCTATGTCTAGAGCCAATGACAATATAAAATTAACATTAGGTAAATTACAGAAAATTTTAGAGAAAAAAGGTATAGATTCTGTCAGTATATCTAAGTCAGAAAATATTTGCGATCTGACTTGGGTAGAAATTTTAAATATACTAAAGGAAAGTTTTGATTCAAGTTCTAAAATAACAATAGTTATATGTTTAGGTTTAATAAGAGTACCAACAGCCACAGAAAGAGAGCAAATACTCCGGGAGGCTCATTGTTCAGCAGTCGGTGGTCATAAAGGAATTACATAGACCTGAAAATGCATAAAAAACAACTTTTCCTGGGAAGGTATGAAGCAGGACATTGAGGACTTCATTAATCGATGCCTGGATTGTCAGCTGAAGAAATTGGTCAGAGTGAAAACAAGACAACCACTTTTGATTACGGATACCCCTCCGCAAGCGTTTCATAAGGTAGCAATCGACCTGGTCGGCCCGTTGAACACCACAGCAAATGGTAATGTGTATATTTTAACAGCTCAATGTTTATTGACCAAGTTTGCCCAGGCCTACGCGATACCAGATGGATCAGCTAGTTCTATAGCAGAAGTGTTCATAAGGCGTTTTATATCAACTTTTGGATGCCCGAAACAACTGTTAACAGACAGAGCCCAAAATTTTGTTTCAAAGTTACTTAAGGAAATAGCAAGAAGGTTCAAAATTAAGCAGATTAGGACGTGCAGCTATAGGCCCCAGAGTAACGCTAGCCTGGAGCGCTCGCACCATCCGTTAGCCGAATATTTGACTCATTTCGTGAACAAAAATTTGGACGATTGGGATGAGTACCTGGATATGGCCATGTTAAGTTATAATAGCGCTGACCATGAAGGGACGGATGCGTCTCCTTTTGAATTGGTTTTTGGACGATTATGTAGAACACCGTCAAGTATGGAAGATCCAGAAGACATGCCTAAAACTATGGACCGGTATTTGAAAAATTTAGTCACTAGGTTAAATAAGGTACAAAAGTTAGCTAGAGAAAACCTTATTAGAGCTAAAGAAAGGTCAAAAAGGTATTATGATAGAAAAATAGTCCATAAAATTTTTAAAATAGGAGACAGCGTTTATTTGCTACCAGGATATAAAATTAGGAAATTTAGGAATCATTACTTAGGTCCGTTTGCAGTAAGTGATACGTATCAAAATGGTAATCTAAAATTGAAACTAGGTCAAAATAAATTCAAAATAATCCACCCAAACAGAATAAGAATCTTCTTATATAGTCTTATATAAAACCTAGGTTTCCATTGAGTGATTAAGTTAAATAAGTAAGAATAAGTATTAAAAGAATAATAATATACAAAGTAGTATTAAGAAATTTTGAGGAGCAGATCGGCATAGTGCGGATCCCCCTCACGAAACAAAACTGTTAAAAACCGTTGAAAATGCTCTGATATTCAACGGTCGAATTTCGATGTAGAATTTACTGTTAAAAACCATTGAATTTCAACGGTTTTTAACAGTAACTTAATTTTTAACAATTTTTAACGGTTTTGATGTTCATCAACCGAATTATATTAATTTTCCGTATCTAGGAGTTTTCGAGATGAATAAAAATTATTTTTGGATGATAATTTTCATTTTCCACCCCCGGAAAATTGATTAATTTTTTCAAAATGGCGGTTGCAAATAAAAAATTTATCCGAAAATAAATGCTTTTTGCATTAGAAATTATTTTTTGGGTTGAATAAAGTTGAATATTAAATGGAAAATCTCATGTTCGTATACCCCAAAATATTTTCCATTTTCCAAGATGGAGGACCAAGTATACACTAAAAAAATACCTAAAAATGAAATCTTCAATGACAAAAAGTTTTATAATTAAAAGTTGAGCGTAATAATAATTATATAATAATATCGTTAGAAAATTTTTTAGTTTTTCCAAGATGGCGGACAGAATTTTTTTAAATTTAAAAGAAATAAAATTCCCTTGTTCGTAAAGGTTTTTGGATTCTGTAAAAACAAATTTTCATCAAAGAAAACTAACGTTTATACTTTCATAAACAAAAAAAATTTTTCAAAATGGCAGGCAAACAATAAAAACATAATCATAATTAGTTAAAATTCTTTTTATTAGATACTATTTTTTGGGTAAAATAAAAATGTGTCTTGGATGGAAAATTTAATTTTTATAATACCCAAAATTGATTTGATTTTCCAAGATGGCGGCCCAAAACTAATAGAACTATTTAGAATAAATTATTTCTTTTTATTAAATATTATTTTTTGGGTAAAATAAAAATGTATCTTGGATGGAAAATTTGATTTTTATAATCCCCAAAATTTATTTGATTTTTCAAGATGGTGGCTCAAAACTAAAAAAACTATGCAGAATAAATTAAAATTCTTTTTATAAGATCACTAATTCTCTCATCACTATAGCCAATTAACCAAACAGTCATTTTTGGCTAAAAATGACCAATTTTCAAATTGCTGCCAAATTTGTAATTTCTAACGAAAATGGGTTTTATAGGTCTGAAAAAATTTGTACAAGCTTCAAGTTTACAAAACTTCTTTATTTTACCTTTTTAATCGAAATTTGGTCAATAAAAATGATTTCTTTCTTGAAGAAATGAATACTCAGGGAAAAATTAATTGATTTAAAAAAAAATTTATTATTTTACGATGATAATCAAGCGAATAATGCATATTATTGCTGAAATTTGTCTTAAAATTGATTGAAATTCTATTGAAATATGCCTGTTTCTAAACTTAAAATATGCGCATTACTAGCTTGATTGTCATCGTAAAATAATAATTTTTTTTTAAAAATCAATTAATTTTTCCCTGAGTATTCATTTCTTCAAGAAAGAAATCATTTTTATTGACCAAATTACAATTTTTAGGTCAAAAACTGTGTTAAGTAAATTTTGCTACTTACAATTTTCAAAGGTTTTTGACCTAAAAATTGAAATTTGGTACGCAAAAATTTTTTTTCATAAAGAATTGCCAGGGAAAATTACATCAATTTAAAAAAAAAAATTATTATTTTACGATGAAAATCAAGCGAGTAATGCATGTTTAAAGTTCAGAAACAGGCATTTTTCAATTTAGAACTTCAATCTTTTTTAAGACGAATTGGAGCAAAATTTTAAATTGACGATAACTTGGCTAAATTTCATCGGAAAAAGAAAAGTGTTTTTTTCTTCTGGAGTAATTTTTCCCTGGCAATCAGACTTTTCACCTATTTTTAAAAAATTTTATTTACCTAAAAAGTTATTTTGAAAATTTGGGGTAGCTCAGATACGAAAAACACGGTTTTTGACATAAAAGTGGCAAAATCTTTTTGGCATCCATCGCTGATTTCGTGTTCACGCTTTTTTTTGCATTCTATATGGTTCAAACTACTAGAAAATCATGATGGCAGTCGCGGCCTCGTAAATTTTTTTTTCTTCATTTTTGATGCTCTTAAAATGTACTTTCTCGTAGAAATGCACACATACATACATACATACATACTAAAGTGTGTCTTATTTTTTTTTCGATAATTTTTGGCTTCCCACATTTTTTGGAAAATTTTGGTCATAAAAAACACCGCCCTAGCTCCAAGGATTTTGATTTTCAATTTTTTTATCCCTTGCCACCGAGCACTTGATGTTTCCCATTTAAATTACATGAGAATTTTGAGTTTTTAGCTATAAAAATTTTTACAGAAGCCAGAAAGCGTTTTAAAAAGCTAATTTTTACTGGAAAGCATATTTTCATATGTTGTAAAGATATGCAAACAGCCCTGCATTCATTCCCGAGTAAATTCTGGGACTAGAAACGCAAATTAACATTTTGGCTTAATCTTATAAAACAGGGTTTTTCGGTAATTTTCAATAAAATACTGCAACCTCAAAAATGAACCAAAATATTTTTGGCTGATCTCATTTTTTTAGTGTAAGTGTCACCTTTCAAACGTCGTAAACCGTGTATTTGTATCACTGATTCTCTCAGTGCTATAGTCAATTAACCTACTAGTAATTTTTAGCCCGAAATGACCAATTTTTAAATTTTTTTAAATTGCTCCTAAAATTTTAATTTTTGACGAAATTGAGTTTTATAGGCATTAAAAATGTTCTACAAGCTTCAAGTTTCCAAAACTTTTTTTTCGTCTTTTTTCTTTAAATAGTTTTTAAGATATCGCTTTTCAGAGTTAATGATAAAAAATGACATTTTTTTTAAAACCCTGAAATTGGGTGACTTTAAATTAACATCTCTGGTTAATAATTAATTGAAATGCGTTGAATAAAAAATTTTGGGAAATTTGAAGCCTGTAGAAAATTTTTGAGACCTATAAAGCAAAATTTTGTTGAAAATTACAATTTTGACAACAGTTTAAGCTAATTCAAAAATTGGTCACTTTTATTCGAAAATTACCGTTAGGTTAATTGGCTATAGTGATGAGAGGATCAATAATAAAAGAACACGGTTTACGGCGTTCAAAAGGTGACACTTGCAGTAAAAAAATGAGACCAGAGAAAAATATTTTGGTCAATTTTTGAGGTTGCAGTATTTTATTAAAAATTACCAAAAACCCCTATTTTATAACATTCATCCAACCTCAAAAATTAATAAGATTTTAGTAGGAAATTTATTATGAATAATAAATGCGATCTTTTTGGAACAAGATATTTCTTTAATGTTTTTACATCGACGTTTCGGAGATCAATAAAAAAATTTTGTTAACGTATGAATCGGTGGACCTTTAAACTTTTTCAATGTAATAGATTTTAGTACTTCATTAGCAGTGGGAACAGAAACTCTTATAACTAAAATTACAGTTTATTATTGTTTTCTATATATCGCTAATTTTCATTTTTTTTGCAAAAATTGTGTCACGTGGTCGTATATATACCGATTGAAGTAAGAATTTACAAATTTTTTTCTCTTAAAGTTTGTATTTCAAAAAGTTGTTGACCATACACCATAAAAATTAACATAATTTTAAGTTGAAAAAAAAATTTGTGGCTAAAATATGACAAAAAAGCCTTTACCGTTCCTATTAAGAACTTGGTGTTTTAAACAAAATAAGTGCATGGATTTTTATTTCCTTTTTTTTAAAGTTTGTATTTCGCTTAATTTTAGATGTATCAACAGCTATTTAACCTTGAATTACTGTTTTAGATGCTATTTTAGTTTAAAATATGACCAAAAATTACGTATTTTTTCAAAAAAGCATAAAAATACTTTTTTATACCTCAAGAAATAATCGGTTAAAAGCAGAATAAAAAAAATTTTTTACTTTTACTTAGTTTTTATGACAATAACAAGTTGATCCTTTGATAAAAAAAACTTTTACTTTATGTTTTCAAAAAATTACAGCACTAAAACAAGATTTTTATATTATTTTTTTTAAATCTATTTTTGCAAAAAAAATGAAAATGAGCCATATATTGTATAATATTATATTTCTAATTCAAAAAGATATTTTTTAAAATTTTCATAAGTTAATTATATATTTATTTAAATTGAAAATTTAGGTTTTCTGTAATAAAAAAAAATTTTGTTAAAAATTTGTTTATATAAATTGTATGCATTGTATTTTCAGATCTTGAAAAGGGAGACACAGATCTCCGAAACGTCGATGTAAAAACATTAAAGAAATATCTTGTTCCAAAAAGATCGCATTTATTATTCATAATAAATTTCCTACTAAAATCTTTTTAATATTTGGAACGATAACAGTATTTATAATGTTTAAATCATCTTATAACTCAAAAATTAATCAAAACACTTCAAAATTTATTTAGGTCTACTTAATACCGTAGGTATTGGTTAAACAAGCGTGATTACATTTAATAAAATTAAAATATTACAAAATTTTTTATTTTTCAATTTTTATATTAGTCTAAAAGAAAATACAATAAATTGTCACAAAATTTTCACATAACAGCATTCTGGAGCTCTGTAATTACCGACATTTTCTATGGGAAATCTAGTAAATTTGGGCTGATTTGAGCTAATCGGTTCCTGACTTTCTGAAGCCAAAAACAAATTAAAAAGATTTTCTTCTTACAGAAAATTTTTCTTTTTAGTTCCTCTACACCGCTATCGACTTCGATTTTTGATATTCGATAATTTTTTTTATTAAACAATAATTTATAATAATAAATAGTTCGCGTCCAATCAAACGGCGTCAAATAGATACGAACTTATGAATTATTATTTGATTAAAAAAAATTATCGAATATCAAAAATCGAAATCGACGATAGCGATGTAGAGGAACTAAAAAGAAAAATTTTCTGTAAGAGGAAAATCTTTTTAATTGATTTTTGGCTTCAGTAAATCAGGAACCGATCAGCCCAAATCAGCCCAATTTACTATATTCGTCCCCATAGAAAATGTTGGTAATTACAGAGCTCCAGAATGCTGTTAATAATTATTCTAGAGTTCTATTTTTTTTAAATTAATTACTTAACTTTCTTGATTCTATACCTAAGTTTTTTAAAAATTAATTTCATTAAAAATTAGAAATAAAATAATCTCAAAAATAATTCAGAAGCAAAATATTAAATAAAAAAATTTTATGAATGACGCAAAAAACCAATTCAATAATCGTATAAATTGAATAAATAAACTCTATATATTATGAAAAAGACTAATTCCAATATGTTTTTATACATATAATTTCTTAGAAATTAATAAGTATAAACAAGTCCTTGAAAAATAAAAATACGCCGCCCGAGTCTTTATAGTGTATGGGACCACATTAATAATATATTATATATCACCTCTATACACTACTTTCAGAATATGTGTGAATGAATATTATTATACTATGTACCCACATAGCACAAAACGTTGCTAAAACGTTGCTAAAACGTTTTTAAAAATGTTGTCAAAAGTTTCCAAAACGTTTCAAAAACGTTAATTAATAGAAAGATTAATTTTATCAATGTTGTAATAATTATTTATATTTAACTTTTTTACTTCAGATGTTGAAGTGCAGATGCAATTATATATTATGATAAATTAAATAGATAGATCAAGTGTACGTACAATGCAAATTTTTATTAAATAAATATTATTAAAAAAAATTATATATAAATTTATAAAAAAAAAATTACTTTAATTCCTAGATTTTTAATACAATAGAAAAAGCAGCAGCTGCCTTTCACACGTGTAAGTCATAAAAAATATACATACAAAGAAAAGGTCATCTCAAAAAAAAAAAAAATTATTTTTTTGGTTCATCAAAGGAAGGCGTTATTTTTCGGAGCAGTGAATAATCTCATCTTATTAAAAAAAACTCGAATCAGTAATTATATTTATTTTACTTGCATAATTTTTTTATTTTCTACTTATTTTATAAAAACTTTTTTATTTTATTATATTGCAAGTTTTAGTAATTATTTTAATCTACTCACAACCAAAATCCGTTTTCCTTCTCGAATTTTAAAAATTATTAAAATAATTTTTATTTTTTGATGTTAAATATATTTTTCCTATTTTTTAAGGTTTATTTAAACGGAATTTGTAAATACAACCTAAAACTTGAAAAATCATGAAAAAGTTTCAGCAATGTTTTAGAAACGTTTTTGGGTGGACATCAGAAACGTTGCCAAAATGTTTTCATAACGTTTTAAAACGTTTTCGAAACGTTTTAGAAACTTTTGACAACATTTTTAAAAACGTTTTAGCAACGTTTTAGCAACGTTTTGTGCTATGTGGGTAATACTGTCAATACTTACATGCTCATACGGAGATCCTTAAAGGCTTCGACAGATCTGACTTATACAGACCAAAAACCTCCATATCTACATTTTAATGATTTTGAGATATTTAATAAAACGCGTTTCTATTGATTTAATTATGTACTATTCAAGGTCCCTGAATCAAAAATATTCTAAATCCCTAAACTCGGATTATTCTAACAAGGGGAGTTCAATACATTTAGAACACCAAATTACACCAAATGGTTATGGATGAGTATATTATGTTAAAAAAACATGTCGTCTACTCTCCGTTCATTCCAATGGGCTTTCTGGGCCTAAAAACGCAGGGTTCAATGATATAAAATAGGGTTTTTTGGTAATTTTCAATGAAACGTCAAAACCTTAAAAATTAACCAAAACTCTTCTGGTTGGTCAAATTTTTTTGGCGTAAGTATCACCTTTCAAACGCCACAAACCTTAATTTTTTATCATCAATTCTCTTATCACTATAGCCAATTAACCGAATAGTAATTTTTGGTTAAAAATGACCAATTTTTAAATGGCTGCCAAATTTGTAATTTATTAAGAAAATGGGTTTTATAAGTCCCAAAATATTTCCACAAGCTTCAAATTTGCAAAAATTCTTTACTCTACCTTTTTCAATTATTTTTTAATAAGATATCATAATTTGAAGTCGGAGTCCCAATTTTATGATTTTTTAAAAAAGCTCATTTTTAATGTTAACTTTGAAGAGCCATTTCTTAAAGACGACTCAAGAAAATGAGACAAGTAAAGAATTTTTGGAAATTTGAAGCTTTTAAAATTTTTTTGAGACATATAAAATCCATTTTTGTCAGAAATTACAAATTTGGCAGCAATTTAAAAATTGGCCATTTTTAGCAGAAAATTACCCTTTGGTTAATTGGCTATAATGATGTGAGAATTAGTGATAATAAATTGCGGTTTACGGTGTTTGAAAGTTGACCCTTACAACAAAAAAATGAAATTAACTACAAGTGTTTTGGTTAACTTGTGAGGTTTAAGCGTTTCATTGAAAATTACCAAAAAACCCTATTTTATAACTTTGAAACCTGCGTATCTAGGCCCAGATGGCCCATTGGAATGAACGGAGGGTATCCGGAATGTTTTTTCAACATAATACTGATGTATTCTAAGTTCCTAAATCGAAATTATTCTAAGACCCTGAACCCGGATTATTCAAACTCCCAAAATTGAAATTGTTCCAAGTCCCATTTGACCCCTTCCCCTCCTTAAATCGAAGAAATTCGAACTCCTCCCTTGATTTTCAGATTTCCAGGGTACCCCCTCCTTATAAACACTTATTTTATCATGTTTCATGTTAAAATAAATTGAAAATTTACAATTGAGTTTTATTGAATTTAATTGTAATTGTATTTAATTGAAATCAATTGTAACATCAAAAAGTTGGATTTAATGATGATTAATTTGATCGGATTTCAATCTAATTGCTTTTTATTCCAACTAATCGTGATTTCATTCAATTGGATTTAATTGTAATTGTATTTAATTGTAATTAATGGTAATTGTATTTAACTGAAATTAATTGTAACATATAATATTTGATTTAATTATGGTTTAATGTGATCGGAGTTTAATCTAGTTGCTTTTTATTCGATTTAATCGTGATTTTATTTAATTGAATGAAATTGTAATTGAATTTAATTGTATTGTAGTTTAATTTAAATTAAAAGGATACTCCGTTCATTCCAATGGGCCTTCTGGGCCTAGAAACGCAGGGCTCAATGTTATAAAATTGGGTTTTTTGGTAATTTTCAATGAAACGCCAAAACCTCGCAAGCTAACTAAAACTCTTCTGGTTGGTCTCATTTTTTTGGTTTAAGTATCACCTTTCATACGCCATAAACCGCAATTTATTATCACTAATTTTCTCATCACTATAGCCAATTAACCAAACGGTCATTTTTGGCTAAAAATGATGAATTTTCAAATTGCTGCCAAATTTGTAATTTATGAGGAAAATGGGTTTTATAGATCTGAAAAAATTTGTACAAGCTTCAAGTTTACAAAACTTCTTTATTTTACCTTTTTCAATTATTTGTTAAGCAGATATGATAATTTGAAGTCACAGTCACAATTTTACAATTTTTTTAAAAAAGCTCATTTTTTATGTTAACATTGAAGAGCCATTTCTTAAAAACGAATCAAGGAAATGAGACGAGTAACAAATTTTTGGAAATTGAAGCTTTTACAAATTTTTTCAGACCAATAAAACCCATTTTCATTAGAAATTACAAATTTGGCAGCCATTTGAAAATTAATCATTTTTAGCCAAAATGACCGTTAGGTTAATTGGCTATAGTGATAAGAGAATTAGTGATCTTATAAAAAGAGTTTTTCTTGGACCACCAGTTCCATGTTTATTTTCATGCTAAATTATTATTATTTTTATGCTAAATTCTATTTGTGAGTCTAGTTTTCTTTTCTGAAAAATATTTGAATTACATTGCGTTGATCATTTCGAATTCAGAATGAGCTCAAATTGAATTCAGAAATCAATCTCAATTTGACTTCAAAATGAACTTTTCTTGAAGCTTTTACAAATTTTTTCAGACCTATAAAACCCATTTTCGTTAGAAATTACAAATTTGGCAGCAATTTGAAAATTGGTCATTTTTAGCTAAAAATGACCGTCTGGTTAATTGGCTATAGTGATGAGAGAATTAGTGATCTTATAAAAAGAATTTTAATTTATTCTGCATAGTTTTTTTAGTTTTGAGCCACCATCTTGAAAAATCAAATAAATTTTGGGGATTATAAAAATCAAATTTTCCATCCAAGATACATTTTTATTTTACCCAAAAAATAATATTTAATAAAAAGAAATAATTTATTCTAAATAGTTCTATTAGTTTCGGGCCGCCATCTTGGAAAATCAAATCAATTTTGGGTATTATAAAAATTAAATTTTTCATCCAAGATACATTTTTATTTTACCCAAAAAATAGTATCTAATAAAAAGAATTTTAATTAATTATGATTATGTTTTTATTGTTTGCCTGCCATTTTGAAAAATTTTTTTTGTTTATGAAAGTATATACATTAGTTTTCTTTGATGAAAATTTGTTTTTACAGAATCCAAAAACCTTTACGAACAAGTGAATTTTATTTCTTTTAAATTTAAAAAAATTCTGTCCGCCATCTTGGAAAAACTAAAAAATTTTTTAACGATATTATTATATAATTATTATTACGCTCAACTTTTAATTATAAAACTTTTTGTCATTGAAGATTTCATTTTTAGGTATTTTTTTAGTGTATACTTGGTCCTCCATCTTGGAAAATGGAAAATATTTTGGGGCATACGAACATGAGATTTTCCATTTAATATTCAATTTTACTCAACCCAAAAAATAATTTCTAATAGAAAAAGCATTTATTTTCGGATAAATTTTTAATTTACAACCGCCATTTTGAAAAAATTAATCAATTTTCCGGGGGTGGAAAATAAAAATTATCATCCAAAAATAATTTTTGTTCAACTCGAAAACTCCTAGATACGGAAAATTAATATAATTCGGTTGATGAACATCAAAACCGTTAAAAATTGTTAAAAATTAAGTTACTGTTAAAAACCGTTGAAATTTAATGGTTTTTAACAGTAAATTCTACATCGAAATTCGACCGTTGAATATCAGAGCATTTTCAACGGTTTTTAACAGTTTTGTCCCGTGAGGGTACGATCCAAATTTTCGACAAAGTTTTCTTTTTGTTAGTCAGAAAAAGTCACTAAATGTTTTATTTTAATAATAGAACTTTGTCAAAGATTTGGATAATTTAACGAAAATAGAGTTCAACAAAGGTCAAAATACTTAAAACGGCATGGTAGCATGAAGAAAAACAACCCATGTATCAGCGACAGTGCCATAAAAAATTCAAGCATCCCAATCATTACAAAGAAATTGGATAGTTTTAAACATTACAGAAAAGGAGACAGAAAATAGAGAAGCAGACGTTAAATTCAAATACACACCAATACAAGCATACAAAATTAGTAAATTATCAGATTATTAATAATTGTATGATATTCTTAGCATTTAATGTATGATTTTTTAGATTAGTTTAAGATAGTATTAATATTAATTAAAAGTTAAGAATCTATATAAAGAGATAAAAATAATGATAATATAATTGTTTATATACAAAGGTACATAACCTAAAATAGAAAATAATACTTACTTCGCCATTAGCAATTCAAAGTTAAGGTTTCAGTTTAAATTTTTTACAGTGTACACGATATTCAAATGAGCCCTTTTGTTTCAAAAATACATAAATTAACTATAATCAGTCCAGGGGACATCGGATGATCTTCCGAGTCATCATTTTTCCTACTCTAGTTTTATGGGAGAAGTGAATATTGATAATAATAGTGAAATTTCTCTAGGAGGGAATTTTTGACTATTGGGGAAAACTTATCGACCAATAGAGGATTGACATATCGGGACTAGCGCGTGGGAGATTTTGAAGAGTAGGGAACTAAACTATTCTTATCAATTTTCATAAATACCCAAGTTTAAGCTGAAAAAGGCCTTCTATTTTTTATTGAGCTCATCAAAACCCGCAGTACTCGCGACATTTTTAAACATTGAATTAAGTTTTTTTTTATTTTTGTTAATTTATTTTAAATAATTATAAAATGTTTAAAATATTTTCAACTTATAAATTATTTCAATTGAAAATTATTAATAATTTTATAAGCAGTTGTGAATTTCCTCACTTAAAAGGTTTAAATTTTGAAAAGCTTTTAAAAATAAAAAAATTTATTAAATTCAAATTTTTTTGAAATTACATATTTATTTTTCCAATTATTTTCAACTATACCAAAGAAAACCTAAAGAAAGTAAGTAATCATTTTATTATTTTATAATTTGTTAATTTTATTTAACAATTCATTTTATAATTTGTTAATTTTATTTAACAACATCTAAAGATCAAAGTAGTCAGTACGGCCCTGGAGGAAAATTCAGGGACAGTCCTCCTAAAAATAGAATCCAAATAAATGCTTGAATATTCTTCGAGTTTAAAATTTATTTGTCAAATTTTATTATTTAAATATTTTGTAAGACTCCGTTCACGAGTACATTACAATGGCATCCACTGGTATTGGGATGTATTGACTACTAAAATCTTGGATATTGTTAATTTAAAAAGCTTATTTTCTCACATCTTAAAACATTATTTTTTTTTTTTGATACGTTCAGCCACGTTTTGTCAACTGTGCAGCACCTTGAAGGTGTACCAAAAGACAAACATAAAGTTGAACCGTTATCACTTTTAGAATCATTTCATTCACCTGCATTTTTTTTTTATATACTAATTGTTAAACTAATATTTCAAATTTTCCTTAAAAAAAATTTCTAAAAAGTAATAAAACAAAATTCAAAAGTTAAAATTAGAAGCAACATTAAGTTTAGAAATTATACGTATACACATTCAATTGAAAATTATTATTAAAGTAGTTATTTTTAAAACACTTTAATTGTTCTAGTATGTCGAGAAGCTGAGCACTTCCCATACGCACTTGTAGGCTCAAATTTAGAATCAAATTATAAAAAGGAGTTAGTTTTTAAAACCCTTTATTGAAAATTATTATTAAAGTAGTTATTTTTAAAACACTTTAATTGTTCTAGTATGTCGAGAAACTGAGCACTTCCCATACGCACTTGTAGGCTCAAATTTAGAATCAAATTATAAAAAGGAGTTAGTTTTAAAACCCTTTATTGAAAATTATTATTAAAGTAGTTATTTTTAAAACACTTTAATTGTTCTAGTATGTCGAGAAGCTGAGCACTTCCCATACGCACTTGTAGGCTCAAATTTAGAATCAAATTATAAAAAGGAGTTAGTTTTAAAACCCTTTATTGAAAATTATTATTAAAGTAGTTATTTTTAAAACACTTTAATTGTTCTAGTATGTCGAGAAGCTGAGCACTTCCCATACGCACTTGTAGGCTCAAATTTAGAATCAAATTATAAAAAGGAGTTAGTTTTTAAAACCCTTTATTGAAAATTATTATTAAAGTAGTTATTTTTAAAACACTTTAATTGTTCTAGTATGTCGAGAAACTGAGCACTTCCCATACGCACTTGTAGGCTCAAATTTAGAATCAAATTATAAAAAGGAGTTAGTTTTAAAACCCTTTATTGAAAATTATTATTAAAGTAGTTATTTTTAAAACACTTTAATTGTTCTAGTATGTCGAGAAGCTGAGCACTTCCCATACGCACTTGTAGGCTCAAATTTAGAATCAAATTATAAAAAGGAGTTAGTTTTAAAACCCTTTAATTGCTACAAGCATTTTTTTTTTTCACTTTTAAATTTTACTTTATGCTAACATATGTTAATTATTTTTGGGTACCCAGAGAAGCCGATACTTCTCAAATACTGAAGCATGCATTCGGGTTAAACATTGCCCATACAATTATCGTATTAACCCAAATTAAATCTTAATACCATCAGGAAGTAAAAAGAAAAACTATTTTTCAACAATTACACCAAAAAGTTAACTTTATATTACACATCCAAGAAATATAAAAACACATCATCAAACTTTATTTTCATTAACACCTTGCGCACAATAGAAAATATTAGTGATATTGGCCTTTACACATTAATTTAAATTAAGGAATTAGATAGTAATTATTTTATTTTATTTTATAAGTATCATTAAAACAAATAGATTGAAAAAAAAAAAAAAAAAAAAAAAAACATACATTTTTATTAAATTTCACTTTATTTTATTTGTTTTCAATATTTTTTTTAAATCGGTTAAAAAAACCAACTACAAATTATTTCAATAAAATACACTAAAATCTTAAAAGAAATACATTATACACCATTATTAACTATATATTCACTTTTAAACAATACGGTTAGTTAAATACACTTTTAACACTTAAGTCCATATATTTTATGCATATTCACATTTGACGCTTGGTCACAGGACATTATTCCTCTTGCTCCATACCAAAATATTGATTTCTAAGGTTTTCCATTAATAAAAATACAACCTAGAACACATATAAAATAAATTAATATTATATTTTAAGTAGTTAGTGAAATAAAAGAAAAACTTATCTTAAAATTTTGGAAACGGCAACTTCCAATATTGGTAAATTTCAGTTTTTGAAACCTGAAAAAGCTCGTAATACCTTCAAATTCCTAAATACCAATTGAAAACGCTGAAAATAGGTTTAAGAAGCATTAATTATATAGTTTTAAAAAAAAGCAGATTTAGTTATCTTATTTTAAAAATTTTGAACTCCAAGTCCAAGTTTTAAAAAATTTTTTCCAAGATCCGGATCCAGCAACTTAGCCCCTTTTAGGTAAATCTATACAAAAATAAGATATAGAATTAGAAAAATATTAAATATTTGTAAATATAATCTCCAAGCACTGTAAATATATTCTTACCATAACACCAGCTCATAGATTTCAGTAGTAAAACTCGACAAAGGCTCGATATATGCCATAACACCTAAACACTGAAAATAAAAATTAAGTTTTAGTTTTTAAAAAATATAAATTAGTAAAAATAGATATTGAATAATAACTAATACTCCCATAATTCACAATCTTGACTCGACAGTTCACAAAGTTCCCAAATTTCTACATAAATTCAGACTGGACTTTTGACAAGGACTAAATGGCAAACCTGAAACAATAAACATAAGTTTAGTTAAAATTATACATAATATCACATAAAATTTAGTTTTAACTTACCTTGTAAAACTTTGATTTAGTTAAAATAGAATAATCTGTAAATAATACATGTACCATATAGCAAAAATATAGTTTTAGCATTTTATAATAGTTAACGTTAATTAAGTCTGAATTTTAAAAATTAATTTAACTTTTATCAAATAACTAAATCAATTAAAGAAATCGCAACTGTTAACTCAATTAAAATTAAAAAAATAACAATTTAGACAAACAAACAAAGGGAGACATTTGTTATTTATAAAGCAAAATTTAAAAACTGACAGGTTGCACCACAAACGGTTTATGCGAACGCCAAAGCCGCCGTTTCCTAAAAACGAAGGGCCACGAAAAAAAAAAACGCACTAGTGCTACTAAATTTTAAGTTACCGCAAAATCGTTTGACACTAAGTTTTTAAGTTCAACAAGGGTACCGCAATAGCGCTCCCGAGTACAAATGGTGGATAAATTTTTTTTTAATTTATAATTTTCGAATTTAAAATACATTATTAAGATAAATAAGTTCATATTAAGATAAACTAAGGAATTTTAGTTGATTTTTCGCTGATCTCAATACTATTTTCTGTCTTTCAAAATTTTTACTAAGTAAATATTTGAATTCTTAGTAATAAACTAAGTGGGGAGGAATCCAACCACACAGGCAAATAAGATAATTATTTCTGGATTCTATAGTGTCTAGCAGAGTATAGTAAAGGTACTCATAATAATGGTACTAATGATAATGATAAAAAAATTACTATACTCTAGTGTCTAGTGACCACTGCCTAGAAAATCGTGACAGAACTTTCATCATCGTAAATAAGAAAACGAGTTTTAGACTTAATATAAATATTAAAAATACCTTTGCTTATTTTTTTCTTACGCTAGAACATTCTTGATAATTATTTTCAATGCTTTGGGAAAGGAACTAACAATAGTTAACAAATGAATATTTATACTTTCATTATTAGATAGAATGTTACTTTACAAGCTTTCAACCTCTATGCATGAAAAAATTTTTTACTAATACTATTTTTCTTACAGGAAAATATTACTGAACAAATAATTATGCATTTTTTCAGATCCTTAAGAATATAAGGTCATTTTGACCCATACGTTATAAAACTTTCATTATGTATTGGTACTTGATAATTGAATAAGTATCATATCTATATTGCACTTTTATGAACTAATTATTTTTATATTGCAGCAAATGAAAATCTCCTTGTAAATTTGCTGTAATCTAAAAACATAATTATAAAACAAAAATAAAGCAAAAACTCATGATTTTAATTTTGCTTCATAAATAAAATCTAATTAGGATATAATATTTATAAACTGTTTATATATATTAAATAAAATAGGATAAATTAGGCTTAAGGATAGTATTTTAAGAACGTTAGAGTAAATAAAAGTTGCGGCGAATTAAATGTACAAAAAGAAGTATACGTATAATGAGATTGGATATAAAAGGGCCCATATATGATAATGATAAAAGCTTAAATTTATTCTTCTTCCTGAAATTCTTGATTTCATAAATACATTTATATTAAATAAAAAGTAAAGAAAATAATATACAAAATATTTTTAGTTTTTGTTATATATGAAAACTTATTTTTCCAATTCCCCTTAAATTTCCTTTTCCTATATCTTTACCAAATTTTTAAGATATAATCAGTACAAGTTAGAATATTTGAAAATCAAATGTGAAGAATGCATTCGTAGAATGCCTCACGAGGCTACATATATACAATTTCAAGGCACGACCTTATTTAGGAATGTAAATGACATCCAAAAGTTTACATGATAAGCATCTAAGAAAATCATAAGAAAAAAAAAAGGAGGAATGAGAAATTGTGAAGAGAATTATATCTTTAAGATGAATTATAGAATTGAATAAATAGTTATGCAACGCCGACAAAAGGAAACGTTTACTTTTCACAAAGAAATTTTGAAAAAAAATGAAATTGAAGAAAACAACTTAAGTACTCAATGTTGCAGGAAAATTCAACTGTTCACAGCTCAACCAATCGCATTTTCGAATTCGTTATGTGCCTATCGATAACGACATATGAAAATATCAAAGAATAAAATGAACACTAATTCTCAATCCTCCTATCTAAACTTTCCACATCCGTTCATTATTCATTAATGGTTTTCACAAGTCAATTTTAAAAATAAACAACTTAGGACAATATGTTACAATGGAGACAAGAATTTTAGAGGAGAGGGAATTTTTCTGTTTCTTACAGGTTATTCATGATATATGGGATTATCCTTTTTCTCTTCATAAGTACTTCGTTAACAAAAATTTTATGAAAGTCGTTAAAATTTTTGTCTACTTCACGTTCTTAAATTTTAATTTTTAAATACATATATTTTTAATTTTAATTTTAAGACACTGTATTAAATATTTTATTATTTAACACATAATATATAAGCAAAATTAAAATTTTTATCTAAGTAATAGATTACTTTAAAATGTGTAAACATTGAAAATTATAATAATGATTATCAAAATTGTTTCCACTCAAATTAAAGGCTACCAAAAATAAGTCAGGTTCCGGTTTATATTTTCATACAAGCTGTGCTGATTGGAAAGGGCCCTTCCAGTTATCACGAGTTTTTGTGGAAATAAACAGGAAACAATGATTTAGGCTTTGGTACAAAGTAAAAAAAAAAAAAAAAAAAAAAAAAAAAAATAAATATTATTGATGTTTAATGACAATCGACCATTAGATGTAATATCTTAGTTAAAATAAGCCAAGATATTTTCGTAGATTTAACAGGACTCATAACGTAATTCTAAATGGTTGGAAAGCAATGATCTAAAAAAAAAATAGCCCCAAGCGCTTAAATTATTGGTACAATTATTCAATACCCTACGTCATCTTTGGTGGAAATTCAGAGTCTATCAGAAATTATTCTCGAAACTCATAACCTTTGGAAAAAAAAAATATCGCATATTAAAAAAAAAAAACCCAACAACAATGCCTTACTAAGAAGAAAACGATCAGATTTATCAAAGGGATTGGATAACAAAAAGCAAGAAAAGGGTGGCAGAGATTCAATCGGAGTTGTGGTTATGCTGACTCCGGATAAACAAGAAAATAATGATGGGGCAACATTTACTGGACATTCTTCGAATAACTAGCTGGTGCAGTGCTTATTGTGTGTAGTTTATTCTTAGTGCAGTGAAAATTTTTTTTGAATAAATTTTTTTAAATGTGTGTGATTTAAAAGTATGAAAAAAAAATCTAGACATTTTAGAGACATTTTAAGTAAATATTGTAATATAAGTGAGGAAATAGATATAAGTACAATATCGTTAATAAATTAAATTAAGAAAAAATTTGTTATTTTATATACATAGTATACAGTTGGTAAAGCATCATTGGAAGCATTACCAACACTTTAAGTGGCGAGGTGTAACGTCCGGACCTCAAAAATTTTTTCCGTGTACATGAAATTTACTTTACATGTATACGTGATGAAATTTTGAGGGGAAATTAGAATACCGCGACTTGGTGATTTTTAAATAAATTAGTTTTTAAAATTTATTTTTAATAATAAACAATTTCTCGGATTTTTCCTAGTTAAAAATCGCCAAGTCAGAAAATCGTTTCCCTTGAGAGTTTTTCTTTTTCAAACCTGTTTTTTTTAAAACAGAAAAGGAAACTCATAAATATATTTTATTATGTTTTTAATAGGTTTAAAAGATATTAACTTTAGCTAATTAACTACGGACTTAAGGTCATAAATGTTTATTGAGAGGAAATTTATTAGTTGGGAAAACATTTTACTCTTATAGTAGAATTTAGACTCAAATAATAACTAAAAGCTCAATGGAAATTTATTAGTAGTTAATTAGTTAAGAAAAAGTTATTTAAAAAATAAGCGAGAGTTATATTCTCATAGTTTAAAATATTGTTATTTTAGTTAATAATAAAGAGAGCTCTACTTGGGAAATTAATGAATATCATATATTCTCGTTTTTCATGTATAAAACTCTCATACTTTAATATTATTCATAAGAAAATAATAATGAGAGGAAACTCTCAGAAAATCTAATCAATCATAACATTTTTGTTCTGAAATATTTGGTCAAATTATTTTCAAATTATTTTCTAAAGTAAAATTTTTAATTTAGAATTGTTTATAACAATGACTGAATTTTCAGAATTTAAATAGTTGTATTGTTAGTGTTTAATATTTAATAAGAAAATTAAAGTATAAAATAATTTAGGTTTTTCCATAATTGGAAACTGTAAAATAGCTAATTATAATGAAAAAAAATGAAATTCAAAGTTAAGGTTTCAGTTTAAATTTTTTACAGTGTACACGATATTCAAATGAGCCCTTTTGTTTCAAAAATACATAAATTAACTATAATCAGTCCAGGGGACATCGGATGATCTTCCGAGTCATCATTTTTCCTACTCTAGTTTTATGGGAGAAGTGAATATTGATAATAATAGTGAAATTTCTCTAGGAGGGAATTTTTGACTATTGGGGAAAACTTATCGACCAATAGAGGATTGACATATCGGGACTAGCGCGTGGGAGATTTTGAAGAGTAGGGAACTAAACTATTCTTATCAATTTTCATAAATACCCAAGTTTAAGCTGAAAAAGGCCTTCTATTTTTTATTGAGCTCATCAAAACCCGCAGTACTCGCGACATTTTTAAACTTTGAATTAAGTTTTTTTTTATTTTTGTTAATTTATTTTAAATAATTATAAAATGTTTAAAATATTTTCAACTTATAAATTATTTCAATTGAAAATTATTAATAATTTTATAAGCAGTTGTGAATTTCCTCACTTAAAAGGTTTAAATTTTGAAAAGCTTTTAAAAATAAAAAAATTTATTAAATTCAAATTTTTTTGAAATTACATATTTATTTTTCCAATTATTTTCAACTATACCAAAGAAAACCTAAAGAAAGTAAGTAATCATTTTATTATTTTATAATTTGTTAATTTTATTTAACAATTCATTTTATAATTTGTTAATTTTATTTAACAACATCTAAAGATCAAAGTAGTCAGTACGGCCCTGGAGGAAAATTCAGGGACAGTCCTCCTAAAAATAGAATCCAAATAAATGCTTGAATATTCTTCGAGTTTAAAATTTATTTGTCAAATTTTATTATTTAAATATTTTGTAAGACTCCGTTCACGAGTACATTACAGTATACCATCTAGAATTCCTAGCAACCTCATTATTGTTTCTGGAGTTGACTGAGAATTCCTTAACGTGGTCTTAATCCTGTTTATGTTGTCAGTCATTTTTTTTTTTTTTTTTTTTTTTTTAAGTTAAAGTTTATTAATCCAAATCTACCACTTCGTTAAAATATGTTAGCGCGGCTAAAATCTGCGGCAGGCAGATTAAACAGTCTTGTACCTATTTGGTTGCTTTGCTAACTTTTTTGGATTTTTTTTCTTTTTTTTTTAATTTTCACGACTCTTTTAAGATTTTTTGACTTATCTTTATCACACTTCTTTTCACTTTCTTTATTCTTTTCTTCACTTATTTTTTCACTTTGATTCGCGAACTTTATTATTTCATCTAAGATGAATTCGTGTATATCTGTCATTACTTTGTTGTGGATGATTCTACGATTTAATTGAGACTAAAATATTTACATGTAATATGGGATGTTCTTAGCTTGTAAATTAAACAATCTTGTCCAGGGATTATATAAAAAATTTGCTAGCTATGTTTTTTTTTATTTATAATTGTAATATTGCCTTGTGAATATTTTGCGTATGCATCCAGTAATTAGATATTTAGAAAATATACTCTTGTAAGCTTGTAAGCATAAAGAGAGTTATTTTTTATTGTTTTAAAAAATCTGCTGATTGTTTTTTAATGAATAAATTTTTTTAAATAAATAAAAATTTATAATTAGAACAAATCATGCCTTGAAATTCTAGGATGTTTATAGTTAATCAATGACACCAAAAATACTATGTCTTATAAATTACACAATTTGGAAATATTTAGTTAGTTACCGTTTAATATTCATTAATGGTTGATCTTTTTTATTTTTGTGAAAAAATGTCACCCAAAAATTTATTATTGAAAATTTTTAGAATTTTATCGAGAATTCCTTATAGCAAAGAACCTAGCTTTCGTAAATTTTGTGATTCAAAGTGGCGTGCTAAAATAATTAATAAATCCCCAGAATTTATTTTAAGAAAAATGAAATTAATTTTGAGTCATTGTACTTACTCTACATTACGTGTAATTTGTAAAAGACTAAGTTTAAGTGAATTTGATAATGAGCAAGTAATTATACTTATTGGTGATATTTTGAAAATAAGAGGACAAAATAATCATCAGTGTTTTAAATCTTTTATAAGAAAATACGAGTCAAGAATACGTGAGTCTTAAAAATAAAAAAAAATTATTCAGTGTTATTTAAAAAAAAAAAAATTTTTTAATGAATCCTAGAGTTCGCGGATGATTTCAATGATGCATTTATGGACATCCAGGTACCGGATGTTGGAGATTCATTTTGTAAAGTTTGTTCATTACTATTCTGTACGGAATTATAATTTTTTTTTTATGTAAATTTTTTATATCAGATATCCTACAAATAGTTAATGTCCGCCTGGTTACTAATATTAAAGCCCGCTTACCTACTAATTTTGATCAGGTTAATGCATAAATTTTAATAGATCGATCGGAAATTGCTAGAAATTTATTTGAGTTGAATCTTTTAAACCTTTTGGAAATTGTTGTCATTTTTGGTAGTTAGGTGATCTAATTTTTTAATTAAACCAAAATTTAGAAAAAAAGTTATCAGGTGAAATTTTCGGGATTTTTTTAAATTAAAAAATTTTTTGTTGGAAATTTGGTGGTTTTTTTTTGACGATAGAGGTCGTTTGCCTTCTTTTTTTTTTAATATTCGGTTGCTCTTTTATGGATTCGGGGAAATTTTTTGAATTATGGTACTATTACTATTCTGTATGGAATTATAATTTTTTTTCATGTAAATTTTTTATATCAGATATCCGACAAATAGTTAATGTACGTCTGGGTACTAATATTAAAGCCCGCCTACCTACTAATTTTGATCAGGTTAATGCATACCTGACTACTATAAAAAATTGTACCTTATTTAAATTATTTTTACATTACAAAGCTACATTATAAATTAACCTTTTTTAGGTTTTTTTTTTTTTTTTTTTTGGGCCCCTTCAAGAAGGGGCCTTTTTCGTAGGACGAGGAGAATGCATTTACGCATACCATACACGCGTACTGTATGGTTATGTGGGACTCAACCTCAAATTTATATCTGGGGTTGACCAGATATACACAATTGAGGAATTACAATACCCACTAAACTCCCCACCCTCCTGCATTTATGACAATATCATAGAATCCGGACCGGGACTCCCTGTTTAGGTATTACTTCGGTCCGGAAACAATGCAGCCCAGGCATTTCTTCGCCATACCCTGTCAATAAAGGAGGAGATTTTCCTACGAGAGGAAACCTTCCTCCTTTTTTCCAATCAGTGTCGCCCGTACGTACTCTGCCACACTGTACCAGTTAGCGGCACTGCGCAGCATTTCCGGGACGACTACTTCCGGCCTCCATTTATCGAAGGGCGGTCGCCCTTCAGCGAAGCGAGGACACCCAAAAAAGGTGTGCTCAGCGGTATCCAGCTCGCCCGGGCAATGCAAGCATTCCGGAGATGTCACCTTGCTCCACTTGAAAAGCATATCGCGGAAATAACCGTGACCAGTTAGGAACTGTGTGAGGTAGAAGTCTACCTCTCCATAATCACGGTTCATCCAGCTTTCCAAATCAATGATAAGGCGGTGCGTCCAACGTCCCCTCGGGTCACCATTCCACCTATACTGCCAACATTCCATTGTGCGGGAGCGAGCGCGAACGGAAGCTACGTCGCGCTCTTCTTCCCCACGGTTATAGATCGCCTGCCTTTCCAAGGCAAGCAGGTCGATGGGAATCACCCGAGTCACCACCTGGATCGCTGGCTCTGATACTGTCTTGTACGAGCAAGCGATTCGAAGTACCCCCTGCCTCTGTACTGCCTTTAGTTTCTTGCAGTACTTTTTTATGCGGACATTGTCCGCCCACACCTCTGCACCGTAGAGCAAGATGGAGTTAACTGTCGTCATCAGCAGCCTCCTCTTCTCAGATCTGGGACCGCCGATGTTCGTCATTAGCCACGAGAGGGACTTTGTCACCCGGCCAGCCTTTTCACAGGCCTGCTGGAATTGTCTATTGTAGGTCAACTTGTTATTTCAAGAAGACCCCCAAATATTTGACCGATGGTTTGGTCTGGATCATAAGGGGATTACCTCCGTCATCAAAGCTGACGCCGAATATGATATCAACCCTTCTCCGGGTCAGAAGGACAATCTCCGTTTTCGGAACTGCCAGTCTGAGTCCGTGATCCGACATCCAGCTATTGATAAGGCGCATGGCCTTATCCAAGGTATTCTTCTGGTCCTCTGGCTCTCGAGCTGTTATGGTTAGAGCAACGTCATCCGCGTATCCGATCATGGAGCATCCATCCGGGAGCTCAATCTTTAGCAAGCCGTCGTAAAAGGCATTCCACAGATCAGGACCCAGAACTGAACCCTGCGCTATGCCTGCGCTTAATACTTTACCTCTTGTGCCATCGAGCGTGTTCCAGCGCAGGTATCGGTCCCGGAGGTAATCTCTGAGTATATTTCTCAGATAATCCGGAACTCTGAATACCTGCTCGAGGGAGTGCAACATATCGTCCCACTTAGCCGAGTTGAATGCGTTTTTGACATCCAACGTGACAAGCAGGACGTCCGGTTTAATATCCAGCCGCACTTGTCTGGCCCTCATAACCACCTTCACGACCTGCTCGATGGCACCGATCGTGGAACGCCCCTCACGAAAGCCGTGTTGGTTGTCGCTAAGGTCACCCGCTTCCCTAATTGCTTGCCGCAATCTTCCTCTGACCATGCTCTCCATCACCTTGCCAATGGTATTTAACATACACAATGGTCTGTAAGATGATGGAGATCCTGGTTCACCCTTTCCCTTGCTTATCAGAGCCAGACGGGCCACTTTCCAGTCCCTTGGAAAGGCGCCTGCCACGAGGCACGCGTTAAACATGCCAAGCAGGAGACCAGGGAATACCTTTGCAGCCGCCTTAAGGGCTTCCGCGGGTATTCTGTCTAGTCCTGGCGCTTTCCCATTTTTCATTGACCTAATTGCCTGAAGCATCTCCGCCTCGATAAATAGCGGAACTTGCTCCCTCGGGACATCCAAAGCAGGGTGTTGTTGGTTTGGATGATCCGGGAAGAGAGCGTCCACTATTCTTTTGGTCGTTGCTTCATCCATCGTGTTGTCATATCCGGACTTAAGTTTGCCCATGACAACCTTATATCCCAGGCCCCACGGGTCGCTGTTGACATCATCTCTTAGGGACCGAAGACAGCGCGCCTTGCTGAGGCGGATAGCTTTCGCCAGCCTATGCTTGGCTCCCTTGTACTCTTCAACCTTTTTTAGGTACGATCACTCTATATTGTCAGATATGAAGATAAAATTGGGTCTTATTTAAATTATCTTTCTTTTCGAGATTATATTATAAAAGAACACTAGCTGATTGGCCTCGCGATGCTCGGCTTAACCAAATAAAAACTCTTGTGCATTAATTTTTTTTATATTTTAATCATATGTAGTTAATTATAATAAATTTAATCATACGTGATTAAAATGCAATTTAATTTTATTTAAAAATGAATGAGAACAGAATTAATTTTATGCTTCTAAAATTAACAAAAAAATTTTATAATTCATATTAAGAAAAAGTTACATGATTATTTATAAATATTTATAACTAATGAGGTATATTATATAACATAAATAATTATTGATAATAAATAATAATTGAAAATAAAATATAGTGATATGCAGCTTTTTTAACAAAATTTCAGTTTTTTTCAGACAATCAATATTTGAATATTTTCAATTTTCATATACATCACAACTGATATTGTAGACAATCAATATGAATATGACTATAGAATGAAATTTTCATAATTTTTTATTGTTCATAAATAGGACAGGCGATATCCATTTCACTCTATGGTGAAATTTTTTTAGCTTTTTCATAAATAAAACAGCCAGCATAGATTGAAAATTTTGAATTTTTTTTATAATGTAGACAGCCAATATAAAAATTTTACTATAGAGTGAAATTTTTATAATTTTTTGTTTTTCAATTAATAGTACAGCCAATATCCATTTTACTCTATGGTGAAATTTTTGGGATTTTCCATATATAAAACAACTAACAATATAGATTGAAATTTTTACGGTTTTTTTATATTTTAGACAATCAATATGAATTTTACTCTGGAGTGAAATATTTATTATTTTTTTTTTTCATAAATAGGACAGAAGATATTCATTTTACTCTATAGTGAAATTTTTTGGGTTTTTTCTTATATAAAACAGTCAACAATATAGATTGAAATTATTTCAGTTTTTTCATATTTTTGACAATCAATATGAATTTTAATATCGAGTGAAACTTTTATAATATTTTTTTATAAACTTTTATAATTTTTATAATGTTTTCATAAATAGAACAGCCGATATCCATTATACTCTATATATGGTTAAATTTTTGAGTTTTTTCATATATAAAACAACTAACATTATGATTGAAATTTTTGATGTTTTTTTATATTGCAGAGAATCAATATTAATTTTACTCTAGAGTGAAATATTTATGATTTTGGTTCCTCATAGAGGACCCATTGTTTTAGGTGAAATTTTTATTTCTAATTTTTTGACATATACGCACGTTTTGAGATCTCAGGATTCTAAAAACCAGTTTTAAAAAAAATTATGTATGTGTGTGTGTGTGTGTGTGTGTGTGAGTGTATGTATGTAAGTATGTATATAGCACTGTCACCGGTGCTATTTTTTTATAAAATTTTTTTCACCAAAAAATCTCCAGGTATTTTTTTTTTTTTTTAATTTGAATATATGTAATACCTCATTTTTTTCCATGCAAGTAAATTTTTGTCGTATTTTCATATTGTAAACAGCCAATATGAACTTTACTATACAGTTAAATATTTCTAATTTTTTTTTTCATTCTTAGGACTGCCGATAATTTGTATATTATTACATCGTGAAATTTTTTTAATTTTTCATATATAAAATAGCCTGCACTCATTTAATTTATTTAAAAAAGCAATAAGGCAGTATCTTTATAAATTAGATGCCTAACACTGTTTAACAACAGCTTGACTAAATTAATATTAATTAATTTTGTTATTTAATTATTTATTTACAAATTTTAACCTATTTATTTATTTGTTGACTAATTAATAAAATTCTAATGACAAATTTTAATACATACTAATTTGACTATTGACTGATTGGTTTTTGACTGATTTTTGCTATGGTTAACTTATTTATTTTATTTAGTTTTTGAAACAGTATTAATATCAAATTATATCATATTACTTATATTTTTATTAACTAATTTTACCTCAATTTTATTTATATATGAATTATTTATTTAAATTAAACAATATATGTTAATTAGAGCTATAATAATAATAACTATGTAAGAGTGTAACTAGTTTTGTACAATACAAATAAAGGAAATAATAATAATAATAATATAAAATAACCAGAAATATAGATTGAAATTTTTGTAGTTTTTTCATATTGTAACAGCTAATATGAATTTTACTATGCAGCTAAATTACAAAATTTTTATTTTTTCATTCTTAAGACTGCCGATAACTATCTTATTTCATAGTGAAATTTTTTGAGTTTATTGATATATCAAATAGCCGACAATATAGATTGAAATTTTTGTAGTTTTTCATATTGTAAACCGACAATATGAATTTTATTTTACTATACAATTGAATTCTTAAAATTTTTGTTTTTTTCTATTATTCTTAGGACTGCCGATGTCTATATTATTTCATATTCAAATTTTTGAGTTATTTCATATATAAAACAAAAGAGCTTCGGTGCAAATTACTCCTTGGAAAAAATGCTATCGAGTTGACGCTTTCTTTTTAATTTTAGCTCATGACACAGAGTTAGAACTGTTTAAAGCTAAGAAGTACAAAATTTAAAAACTCAAAAATTGGTTATTTTCATCACTTCATATCTTAAAATGGTTTGTATTAAAATATAAAAACCAAAATGCTTTGTTTTTATTAAACGCATTTCTAAAGCAGCTTTTTTGTTGTTTTTTATTTAATGTATTCATTAAAAAGAAATAGCAAAAAAAAGACTTAGAGTCCGATTTATTGAGTTATTGGGTTTATTCATTGAAATAATAGTATTGAATTTAGCAGAAACTATACTTCACTTTAATTTTTTTTTCTAAAACAAACCTGTTTTATAGAAATGTTGTAATTTCAATTGTTTTTATGCAATAATAACATTAAATTATTAGTATTGAATTTAGTAAAATATACTTAACTTAGTTTTATAGAAATCTTGTAATTTCAAATATTTTTATGCAATGATAGCATTGAAATATATGTATTAAATTTAGCAAAATATACCCCGCTTTCAATTTTTTCGAATAATAGCCTGTTTTTTAGAACAATTGTAATTCACGGGGGTCAAAAATGAATTTAAATCAAAAAAATGACGTCCCATAATTTTTTTGCACCAACGTGTTCGTTTATGCATATAAAATCCGAAAATAAGGCGTTTTAAATCCTAAGGCCGGCACTTTCTGCGCATGCGCAGTTTTTGGATTTTTAAAAATATTATTTTAAATATTTTGAATTTACTTAAATTTAAGCTGTTTTTTAACATAAAAACATCCACCAAAAGGAAATTTTTTGATTTTCTGCTAAAAAAAAAACAAATATTTAAGTATATGTATGTCTATTCACCTAATATTTACCCTTACATTGACTGGGAAAGGCGTATTTTACGCAAAAAACGACTGTTTAAGCTACTTATCTTTATATAATTATACACGCACACACACATACACACACACACACACACACACACAAATATGTGTTTTTGTGTATATTTGTGTGTGTGTGTGTGTGTGTGTGTGCAAGCGCGCGTATTCTGAAAGTATTAATTTAAGCTATTTTCATTTTCTGTTTTACACGTTAAATCTAATTCTTTGAATTTCGCGAGTTCATAGTATTTTACAAAAACTTTTAGTGTTTGTAAATAAAAATTTAAATTTTAACTCTTTGTTTAAGAGTAATATATACCTTCTGTGTTTTTATTTTTTCTTTATTTTTTAAAAACTATTATGCCACTTTTGCATACATACACAGTAACGCTAATGAGGAAAATTCATATAAACAAAAAATATAAACAACAATATATTGACAATATAATTATTAGTTAGTTCTTGTAAAGCTCTCTGAGTGAACATTTCTAGCTTTGTGCATTCTAAAAACAAGTTAAATTTTTTATTACTTTTTTATCTGAATCAAGCTAAAAAATTTAAATTTATTTATTTTTAATTTTGAAGAAATGATTTTTAAAAAACCCAAAAAATTAAGTCAACCAGCCACTCATAGTGAAAACCGGGAATGACTATGCATTATTTGTTTAAATAAGAATAAAGCATTTGCTAAAATTAAAAATAACTATAATAATTGGTGCAAAGCTGGAGCTAAGAAGGGCGAAGCTATGGATTTCATGAATTGTATTCATGAACCAATTTTGAAAGCTGAAAAAAGTACAAAAGTTATTGATCTTGTGCCTCCACCTGAATTGCATTTGATGTTAGGTGCAGTCAACACAATTATAAAAGACATGCTTAAGAAAGAGAATTGTGAAACAATGAATTGGGTAAAAAGTTGCCATGTTGTAAGACAGATAACACGGTCTGGTGCTAGTTTCAATGGAAATTCGTGTAAAATACTTTTGACTAAGTGTGATCAGTTACGTTCAAATATTAGACTCATTAAATATGCGCAAGTTTCTGGAGATCTTAGGAATGTGGTTCACGAATGTTTTGGCCAATTCTTAATACCATCTTACAAAGTCAGCATTGCAAATTTTAAAAAAAGTTATGCAGCGTTAGAAATACCTTATACTCCAAAAGTACACGCAATAATCTTTCATGTTCCAGAATTTTGCGAAAAAAGTAAATCTGCACTAGGTTTTTTCAGTGAGCAGGCCGTAGAATCCGTTCATTACGATTTTCTTTCAACTTGAGATAGATATAAGGTAAATATGTCACATCCAAAATATAATGAACAGTTGCGTAAAGCATTAGCTGAATACAATAGCAGACACGTTTCAAAAAAAATCTAAATAATAATAATTTTTTTTTTTTTTTTTTTTTTTTTTTTTTTTTTTTTTTTTTTTTTTTTTTTTTTTTTTTTGCACAGTGGCAGAGAGGTGAGAATGCGTTACGCACGAACAGAACCCGGTGTTCTGAACAGTGTCGGACTCCATGATGGCAAGGCACTCTACAAAGAATGCATTGCCCCATGTTTACCGACTAAACTCACCCCTCATCATACCTTATACAAGTCAGCCCGGAACCGTTTATCACATTACATCGGGTTGACTTAAGGCCATGTATCTTCTTTGGTTGAAGATCCTTCCATCCATTAATCCTTTCTTTCTCCTTCTTGTTATTTCACCGTGTCGTCAACTAGATAAATAAGTAACTTTATTAATAAATAAATATATATATAAATAAATAAATAAATAAATAAATAAATAAATATCCTTGTACGTCCTCCATTATCCCCCCATTGGTGCCGCGTGCAAGAACCGTCTAATTTGACTGCTCCTACACGCGGCTCCTAGTTAGGGTGTCGTCAATAACTTTTTTGTACGCAAAATCTCCTCCACGTACCTTGCCACGACGCTCCATGACTCCTCGTTCTGGAGCATTTTTCCGACTATGTTATCGGGTGTGACTTCTTCAACCTCTGCTTCCAGCGCTCTCCTTTTAGTTATCCAGCGGTCACACTCGAAAAACGTGTGACGCGCGTCATCTCGTTTGTCGGGACAGAATACACATTCAGGGCTCACGACCTTTCCCATCCTAAAGAGATAAGATTGGAAAAGCCCATGGCCACTGAGGAACTGTGTCAAGAAGTAGTTTACCTCTCCGTGCCCTCTCTGAGTCCAGGGCGCGACCTCTTTTATGAGGCGCCTGGTCCATGCGCTGTCTGTGCCATCCCTCCAGAGCGTCTGCCACTCCAGCATCACATCCCTCCTAGCTTCCGCTCTGATACGGTCGACGTCGCCTTCATTTTTTCTATCATAAATAAGTTTACGCTCTTTGGCAAGTAGCTGAATAGGAATAATTCCTGCGATGACAAGAACTGCCGCTTCCGAGACAGTCCTGTATGCGCAAGAAACCCTCAGAGCACCCTGCCTCTGCACTCTTTTCATACCTTTCGAATATATATCCTTATCCAGTGCCTCACTCCAAATCTCCGCTCCGTACAATAGGATGGAGTGAGTTACGGACATAATAATTATAATAATAATTATAATAATAATGATAATAATTAGTATTCGTTTCAAAAAAAATCTAAATTCAATTAATTTTTTTTTCTAACTGTTTTTTTATGATTTCTATGTTTTTTAATTATATGTTCATATATGTTCTTTTATGTTTTCTATGTAGTCTGAATAAAATAAAAAACATATTTTTTATTTTCTTAGGCTATTTAATGGTAAAAAACCGTTTTTTATTTTTGTGAAAACATTTAAAAAGCATTTATTTTTGTGAGAACAGTTATCAAATATTTATTTTTGTGAAAACATATGTCAATTATTTATAAACTTTTTTTTTTATTTTTTTGTAATAAATAATTCTATAAATTATTCAATAAAAAAAATCATTACCCAAATCTTTTTTTTTTAAATTAATATTCTTATACAAAATGATTCCTGCATAATACCTACACACACACACACACACACACACACACACACACACACACACATTTGTGTGTGTGCGTGTTTTGGTATGTGTGTGTGTGCGCGTGTTTGTGTATGTGTGTGTGTGTGTGTGCGTGTATAATTATATAAAGATAAGTAGCTTAAACAGTCGTTTTTTGCGTAAAATACGCGTTTCCCAGTCAATGTAAGGATAAATATTGGGTGAATAGACATACATATACTTAAATATTTGTTTTTTTTAGCAGAAAATCAAAAAATTTCCTTTTGGTGGATGTTTTTATGTTAAAAAACAGCTTAAATTTAAGTAAATTCAAAATATTTAAAATAATATTTTTAAAAATCCAAAAACTGCGCATGCGCAGAAAGTGCCGGCCTTAGGATTTAAAACGCCTTATTTTCGGACTTTATATGCATAAACGAACACGTTGGTGCAAAAAAATTATGGGACGTCATTTTTTTTTATTTAAATTCATTTTTGACCCCCGTGAATTTCAATTGCATTGAAATATTAGTAATTAATTTAACAGAAACTATACCTCACTTTAGTTTTATTTCGAAAAGTGTCCTTTTTTATATAAAAGTTGTAATTTCAATCGTTTTCATGCAATAATAGTATTGATATATTATAGTATCGAATTTATGAAAATATACCCAACTTAAATGTTTTTGAATTCCGTCGTGTTTTATAGAAATGTTGTAATTTCAAATGTTTTTATGCAATGATAGCATTGAAATATCAGTATTGAATTTAACAAAAATTATACCCCTCTTTAATATTTTTTTCGTTAACAAATTAAAAAGATAAACTCATATTGATTGTCCACAATTTAAAAAACACCTAATAATTTTAATATATATTGTCGGGTATTTTATATAAGAAAGAACTTAAATAATTTCATTATATAAGGAAATGGATATCGCCTGTATTAAACATGAAAAAATAAAAATTTCGATAACATATATCGTATAGATAAATTTAAATTGATAGTATACAATTTAAAAAATTTATAAAATTATAATATATATTTTCGGATGTATCATAGCAGAAACTTTACGCTATTCTATATTTTTTTCGAATAGTGTCCTCTTTTATATGAAAGTTGGAATTTTAAATATTTTTATGCAATGATAGCATTGAAATTTTTTTATTTACTTTAGCAGAAACTATACGCTATTCTAAAATTTTTTTTAATAGTTATACATTTTTATGCAATGATTGTATTGAAATATTTTTGTAATTTCAAAAATTTTTATGCAATAATAGCATTGAAATATTTTTATTGAATTTAGCAGAAACTATACGCAATTTAAAATTTTTTTTTATTAGTTTCCTCTTTTATATAAAAGTTGTAATTGCAAATATTTTTATGCATTGATTGCATTGCAATATTTTTATTGACTTTAGCAGAAACTATACGCA
This sequence comes from Anagrus nilaparvatae, assembly GCA_022575985.1. NCBI lineage: Eukaryota > Metazoa > Arthropoda > Insecta > Hymenoptera > Mymaridae > Anagrus > Anagrus nilaparvatae. The sequence goes on along the minus strand of JAKSXM010000247.1, from coordinate 8,811,631 downwards.
ATTTAAAATTTTTTTTTATTAGTTTCCTCTTTTATATAAAAGTTGTAATTGCAAATATTTTTATGCATTGATTCCATTGCAATATTTTTATTGACTTTAGCAGAAACTATACGCCATTTTAAATTTTTTTCGATTAGTTTCCTGTTTTATATAAAAGTTGTAATTTCAAATATTTTTATACAATGATAGCATTTAAATTTTTTTTTTGATTTTAGCTGAAATTGTACATCATTTAAAATTTTTTTCTAATAGTCTCCTGTTTTATAGAAAAGTTGGAATTTCAATTATGTTTATGCAATGATAGCATTGAAATTTTTTATTGACTTTAGCAGAAACTATACGCCATTATAAATTTTTTTCTAATAGTCTCCTGTTTTATAGAAAACTTATAATTCCAAATATTTTCATGCAATGATAGCATTGAAATTTTTTTATTCACTTTAGGAAAAACTATACGCCATTCTAAATTTTTTTTAATAGTCATACATTTTTATGCAGTGATTAAATTGAAATATTTTTGTAATTTTAAATATTTTTTGCAATGATAGCATTAAAATTTTTTTTTTGATTTTAGCTGAAATTTTTTTTAAATTACATATCAGATAGAGAAATCCTTTAAAACCATGATTCTGGATATTAGTACTTTCATATAAATAAATTAAGTACTAAGTCCAAAAAGAAAAAAAATTATTGTGTTTTTTTAATCTTTTTATACAAAAAATTTTGAAAAAAAAAATTTCGAAAAATTACATATAAGATGGAGAAATCCTTTAAAACCATAATTCTGGATATTAGTACTTTCATAGAAATAAATTAAGTATTACGTCCAAAAAGAAAAAAAATTATTGTTTATTTTAATCTTTTTATACAAAAAATTTTGAAAAAAAAAATTTCGAAAAATTACATATTAAATGGAGAAATCCTTTTAAAACGATGATTCTGGATATTAGAACTTTCCTAGAAACAAATTAGGTATTACGTCCAAAAAGAAAAAAAATTATTGTATTTTTTTAATTTTTTTATTAAAAAAATTTTGAAAAAAAAAAATATCGAAAAATTACGTATCACATGAAATAATCATTTGAAAACGATAATTCTAAATATTCGTACTTTCGTAGAAAAAAATTAAGTACTACATCCTTAAAAAAAAAAAAAATTGGCATTTTTTATATTTTTTGGTGGCAAAAATTTTCAAAAAAAAATTTTTGAAAAAATTAAGTATCAGATCCAAAAAATCCGCAAAAATTTACAATAAACAAGGTTCTTAAAACTAGTACTTCCATGGAAGCAAATTATGTACTACGTTCAAAGAAAAAAAAAAAATTGGTCTTTTTTGTATTTTTTTATGAAAAAAATTTTGGAAAAAAAATTTTCAAAAAATTAAGTATCAGATTCGAGATATCGAGTAAAAACCATACTTTCAAATATAAGTACTTTCGTGTAAATAAATGAGGTATTACATCCAAATTAAAAAAAAAAAAAAGTACCTCGAGCTTTTTTGGTGAAAAAAATTTTGAAAAAAAAATTAGGTCTTAATGTCGTGTTGGCTGTGAAATATCGCCGGTTACAGTGCGACATACATAAATAGTTAAATACATACATACATACATACATACACACACACACACACACAGACTTTTTTTAAAAACCGGTTTTTTAGCTTCCTGAGGTCTCAAAACATGCTTATATGCCAAAATATCGAAAATCAAAATTTCACCTATCACAAAGGTTTCTCTATGAGGAACCAATAATTTGGATGTCAGCAGTCTTAGTTATGAAAAAATCGAAAAAAAAATAATAATTTAGACGTCGGCATTTTTAGTTATGAGAAAATAAAAAAAAATATTTTAGATTTTGGCTGTCCTAGTTATGAAAAAATTAAAAATACCCTGCCAACTAGCTGGCACTGAGGTTCCTCAAACAATGGGCTGTAATCTTAATTTACAACAAATATTATTGATTACAAACATGCAATTATACATAATTAAAAAGAGACAAATATAAAAAAAAGCTAATTTTATTTTTTTTTATAAAATTTTATTTTATTAGAATATATAATTATCCCTTAATAATTAAAATATTGGGTAACATGATTTTTTTGTTTTGTCAAAGAAATGGTTGTTAACGATGAGAAAATTACAAATATTCGCTCAATTATTATAAAAAGATAGGAGTTTTTACCAGAATTTATAATAATTTCTTATAATTTATTTTCTCAGTGTACTTCTTGCATTTGACCAATCTTCCGCAACAATGATAATAATAATAATATTTTGTAATAAAAAAAATAACCATATTAATTGCTTCAAGATTTTAACATTATTTATATTATTTCTATTAATCACAAAATAATAAATTATTTAATTCTATAAATTGTTTGATTTTTTAAAAAGTGCCAATATAACTTTTAAATCTTAATTTTAAAATGCAAACATAACCATTTAATATTTTTAGGCTGTTTATTATTGTTTATAATTTCATTAAGCTGCATACATAAATAAACATAGCAACGAACAAAATAATCCGAGGAAGTCAAAAAGAGGCAAGATTTCCATCATTCTTTCTTGTGTGTTATAATTTATATCAAAATAAAAAAAAAAATTGTGATCGGATACAAAAAATTACTATAAACTAAATTTACAAAATTTGTTCTCTCATTAAAATAAATTTGATATGTCCAAAACGAAAAATAAATTTGGTGTTTTATGTATTTTTTTGTGACGAAGATTTTGGAGAAAAAAATTTTCAAAAAATTAATTATCAGATTCAAGATATCGAGTAAAAACCATAATTTCAAGTATAAGTACTTTCATGGAAATGAATGAGGTATTACATCCAAATTAAAAAAAAAAAAAGTATTTTGAAATTTTTTTAATAAAAAAATTTTTGGAAAAAAAAGTTAGGTATTCGTTCGATAATTGTTTTGGAATATCACTGGTTACAATATTTTAAAATATTAGTACTTTCATAGAATTAAAAGAGGTATTACACCAAAAAAATATTGCAATTTTTTTTATTTTTCTTTTTTTTTTAATTTAGAGAATAAAAATTTTGAAAAAATTAAGTATCAATTCCAAAATATTACTGTAAAAGAGGTTCTTAAAACTAGCACTTCCATGGAAATAAATTAGGTACTACGTCCAAAAAGAAAAAAAAGTTTCGTATTTTTTGTATTTTTTTGTGAAAAAAATTTTACGAAAAAAATTTTCAAAAAATTAAGTGACAGATTGGAGATATCAAGTAAAAACCATACTTTCTAGTATAAGTACTTTGTTACGTATGGTAGGTCAAAATTGATATGCCTAACATTTGATATATATATATAAATAGTAAACCCTATATCCGATAGCTGTATTAATATTACAGACGACATAGGAACCCGCAGGTGCATTTCCGCTGTTGCTGATCTAGCACAATAGCGTGGGACCAAAAGTCAACTATGACGTAAATTAGTAGGGATTTAGGCGTTATAAACTGCATAAATCCCACCTCGCGATTCTCGGTAATAATTAGGGACGCCTTCGCTAATTGGACGTGACGAGACCGACGCTTTTTTGTATTGGACGTCTCCCTCAAAATCTCGGAATATGGGCAGATTCATATTAGATTATATATTACCCTTCAGGCGCCCAAACCTATTATTAGAATACTATCCTTCGTTTAGAGTGTTACCACTCTATTACAGTTCTACCTTTAATTACTTGACTTTAAGACTTAAACAGTTTTATTATATTTACTTATAATCAATAAAGTGAAAGTTATATATCAAATCAGTTATCAGTTATTATTGTGTAAGTGACAATTCCTTCTGTAATTAAGAACTTAACCTCAGGTTAGGTTCATCCAGCTTAGATCGAACCCGAACTCAACTACAAATACATCAACTATAAACCAACCAAATAATAACCATACCAACTTAAATAAAATACCTGGGGCTGTCAATATCCCCAGGATAAACTTATATTTCATATATTCATAATTATTTATATTTACGTATCCCTTGGATAAAACCTCAGGATACGTAACATAAAGTGGCTCCCCAAAAGGAAAGCTGGTAAGAAGGAACAAGAGCATATTTCCTATCGAGATAATATTTACAGTATATGGCAAAGAAAAGCCAACGCTATTATACCTGCAAATATCCAAATTGCCAAAATTGTAAAGGAAAGGTAAAAGAAAAATTTAAAATTTCAAAACACGAAATACTATCAACAAACAAGTCAAATAGTAAAGTAATAGTGACTGTAAATTATACTATCAAACTCAACGAAGAAATCAACTCTAATCAATCAAAATCTCAAGATCATTGAAATTATTTAAAGCCGTTATACCATACAATACCATCTAAAGAAATTTATCTACATCTTCGCCAAGCAGTTTCTGGAAAAATTTTTTTGCCAAGCTGTAGCCAAGCTGTATATTGCCAAGCTGTAGCCAAGCTGAATATTGCCAAGCTGTAGCTAAGCTGTATATTGCCAAGCCGTAGCCAAGCTGTTCATTTTTTTTTATCATTGCCAAGCAGTTTTAGGACCTATCCAACAAATCATGGGAAAATATAATGGAATTCAGGACCGTTATTATAACTACAATCTTAATGTAAGTACCTTAAAAATATTTTTTTTATTTTTAAATCTCCGAGACATTTCAAAATTTTTACAAAAAAAAATTTTTTTTTAAAAATCCTTCTTATAAACAAATAAACAATCTCGTAAATTTTTTCGTAAAACTATTATGCCAAATAATTCTTGGCGACAACCGCGAGATACATTTTCTGATACTGAATCAATTAATAGTGAAGTAAACCGAACCATGGACGGCCCTCAAACTAACCCGCCCAATAATATAGATGTAGCCAATTTAGCCCAAGAACTTGAACGCCTCAATTTAGAAATGCTACGACAACGCGAACAAATGACAAATATAATTAACGCAGAAAGAGCACTAAATTTAGGAATAACAAACGAAATTCTGAACGATATTGAAAATAATGATCAAAATCGTAATAATGCAGTACTAAACCCACCAAACAACAATAATAATATACCTAGATTAAATAATACCGTCCCACTTATAACTGCTATTGCAAATATACCCGATTTTTCTGGTCAACCACAAACCCTACAAGCTTTTTCCAAAGTTTTGAAAGACATTGTTAAAACATATGGAACAGGATGTGAACAATTTTTGTTAAATTCAATCCCTCGTCGCCTTAAAGGCCGAGCATACGACGCTTACGCAGGAATTGCTCCTAATTACACCAGTTTAGAAAATTTTTTACAAGATTTAAAATTAAGTTTTGGAGGTATCACTGACGCAGATACTATTAAATTAGATATGAGACAAGCCGAACAAAACCCTGGCGAACCAGTCGCCGATTACGCCCTACGCGTACAAAATTTAGAACAAGCTTTACATGCAATTTATGATTCATCAGTTAGCTTAACCGCAAACGAAAAAGAACAATGGAAAAAGCGAACTAGTATTGAAGCCCTTGAATGCTTTCTTTTTGGATTGAGAAATCCTCCGGAATATAGAGTAGCCTCAAAACAACCAAAAACTTTGCGAGAAGCTGCTAATATTGCAGTTAACCTTGAAGGTAGACGTCGCTCGGTACAAAGACATGAATTCTGTACATTAAAACACGCACCAGTTACTCCAGCCGAACCAAACAACTTTGCGACGGACGACAAAACTAGTGTCACCACAGCCACAACTTCTGAAATATTCAATTTAATTAATCAAATTTTAGAAATACAAAGATTACATAATGAAATGGGTAATGCAGCAGGTATACGCGCTACTGCCGCTGAAACTTCAAAAAAGCAATGTATTTTCTGTAAAAGTAATAGTCACGATATATCCCAATGTAAAGATTTATTTAAATCTGTTGAGCAAGGAAAAATTAAACATCCTACCGAAACCCAAGAACCCGATATTGCAATTACAACTTTAACTCCTGTTTTTGAAAATTACCCCCAAAATTATCCACCACCTTGGTGGCAACCGAATAGAGGAAACAATTATAATCGTTATAATTATAATAATCAGAGTTATAATACAGGAGGTCGAAACTATAAAAATAACCCATTTAATCAAAATTTTAATCAATACCCAAATAATCAACAAAATTTTAATTCATATCAAAATTTTAATGGATACCCTAATAATCAAAATTTTAACCCAAATAACCCCCAAAACTATAACAATAATCGCGGTCAATTTCGCGGTAATAATAGAAATCGTAATTTTAACAGAGAAAATTTTTCAAATTAGTAGGGATTTAGGCGTTATAAACTGCATAAATCCCACCTCGCGATTCTCGGTAATAATTAGGGACGCCTTCGCTAATTGGACGTGACGAGACCGACGCTTTTTTGTATTGGACGTCTCCCTCAAAATCTCGGAATATGGGCAGATTCATATTAGATTATATATTACCCTTCAGGCGCCCAAACCTATTATTAGAATACTATCCTTCGTTTAGAGTGTTACCACTCTATTACAGTTCTACCTTTAATTACTTGACTTTAAGACTTAAACAGTTTTATTATATTTACTTATAATCAATAAAGTGAAAGTTATATATCAAATCAGTTATCAGTTATTATTGTGTAAGTGACAATTCCTTCTGTAATTAAGAACTTAACCTCAGGTTAGGTTCATCCAGCTTAGATCGAACCCGAACTCAACTACAAATACATCAACTATAAACCAACCAAATAATAACCATACCAACTTAAATAAAATACCTGGGGCTGTCAATATCCCCAGGATAAACTTATATTTCATATATTCATAATTATTTATATTTACGTATCCCTTGGATAAAACCTCAGGATACGTAACAACTTTCATGGAAATAAATGAGGTATTACATCCAAAATAAAAAAAAAAGGGGGGTTTGAGATTTTATGATTAAAAAATGTTAAAAATTAGGTCTTAATTCGATAATGGTTTTGAAATATCACTAGTTACAATATTTTCAGATATTAGTATTTTCATAGAATTAAATGAGGTATTACACAAAAAAAAAAAAAAAATATTGCAGTTTTTTTTATTTTTCTTTTTTTTTAATTTTGACAAAAAAAAATTTTGAAAAAATTAAGTATCAGATCCAAAAAATTACAATAAACAAGGTTCTTAAAACTAGTACTTCCATGAAAATAAATTAGGTACTAAGTCCAAAAAGAAAAAAAAAATTGGTATTTTTTGTATTTTTTTGTGAAAAAAATTTTAGAAAAAAAATTTTCAGAAAATTAAGTATCCGATTCGAGATATCATTTGAAAACTATACTTTCAAATATAAGTACTTTCATGGAAATAAATGAGGTATTACATCCAAATTAAAAAAAAAAGGGGGGTTTGAGATTTTTTGATAAAAAAATGTTTGAAAAAAAAATTAGGTCTTAATTCGATAATGGTTTTGAAATATCACTAGTTACAATATTTTCAGATATTAGTACTTTCATAGAATTAAATGAGGTATTACACCCAAAAAAAAAAAAAATATTGCATTTTTTTTTATTTTTCTATTTTTTTAATTTTGACAAAAAAAATTTTGAAAAAATTAAGTATCAGATCCAAAAAATCCGCAAAAAATTACAATAAACAAGGTTCTTAAAACTAGTACTTCCATGAAAATAAATTAGGTACTACGTCCAAAAAGAAAAAAAAAAGTATTTTTTTGTGAAAAAAATTTTAGAAAAAAAATTTTCCGAAAATTAAGTATCCGATTCGAGATATCATGTAAAAACCATACTTTCAAATATAAGTACTTTCATGGAAATAAATGAGGTATTACATCCAAATCAAAAAAAAAAAAAGTACCTCGAGCTTTTTTGGTGAAAAAATTTTTGAAAAAAAAATTAGGTCTTAATTCCATAATACTTGTGAAATATCACCGATTACATACATACGTACACACACGCAAACACACACACACACACACACACACACACACACACACATACAGACTTTTTTTAAAAACAGGTTTTTTAGCTTCCTGGGGTCCCAAAACGTGCTTATATGCCAAAAAATAGAAAATAAAATTTTGACCTAACACAATGGTTCCTCTTTGAGGAACCAAAAAAAAAATTTTAGATGTCGGCTGTCCTAAGTATGAAAAAATAAAAAAAAAATAATAATTTAGATGTCGGCTGTCCTAGTTATGAAAAAATAAAAAAAAAAAATTTTAGATGTCGGCTGTCCTATGTATGAGAATAAAAAAAAAATAATAATTTAAATGTCGGCATTTTTAGTTACGAAAAAATAAAAAAAGAATAATTTGGATGTCGGCAGTCTTAGTTATGAAAAAATCGAAAAAAAAATAATAATTTAGATGTCGGCAGTCTTATTTATGAAAAAATTGAAAAAAAAATAATAATTTAGATGTCGGCAGTCTTAGTTATGAAAAAATCGAAAAAAAAAATAATTATTTAGATGTCGGCTGTTCTAATTATGAGAAAATAAAAAAAAATATTTTAGATGTCGGCTGTCCTATGCATGAAAAAATTTAAAAAAAAAATTGGTTCTAAATAGTTTTTTTGCTATTTCTCTTCAATGAATGCATTAAATAAAAAACCAAACAAAGTTCCTTTAAAAAATCGTTTATTAAATAGAATGCAATTGGGTTTTTACATTTTGATACAATCCATTTTAAAATATGAAGTGATGAAAATTACCACTTTTTACGTTTCTAACTTTTCAACTTCTTAGCTTTAAACAGTTGTAACTCGAAACGGTGAGCTCTAATTAAAAAAAAAGACAACGTCAAATCGATAGCATTTTTTCCAAGGAATAATTTGCACTAGAGTTTGTCTCAAAAGATCTCTTAGATCCTGAGAAAAAACAGTTTTAGTGAAAAAAATATATAATTTTTTACCTTTTTGATCACTAACTTCTGAGATTGATTTCTCGAAATCATTTAATTATTTTTTAAAAATAAAAAAATCGGTTGGGGGTATTTCTTCAAGGATTAATTTAAAACCAATTTCATGTATTTTCGTCCATACAATTCTTCATAAATGGATATTGAGTAAAATCGAAAATAATAAAATTTTTCAATTATTTCATTTTAATATATATAGGATATTTTAGCTACAATCACCCCCTTATATATATATATATATATATTATATATATATAAACTAAGTAGATATTTTTTATTGCAATAATCCCATCCTAATCAAAATTATTCATCCTCTTGACTCAGCCTCGGCATATGGTTACCGTCTATTCTTATACATATTTTTCGGATAAAAGGTTTTAAAATTAGGCTTGCTTTTAAAAAAAAATGAAATCGAATAAAACTTTAATAATTAAATATGTTATTTTATTTTTATGGACAAATTATTTTTATAAATATTTTTTTGACCAAAGTCGTGAAAAAGAAATTATTATTATCAAAATATTTGAAATTCATTTCTTTACCTCTAAAAATCTTCTTAATGGCTTAAACTCTGATGTAAAATTTTTAAAGAATAACTTTATGTTGATATTAGAAAAAATTTAATTAAAAAACTAATTTTAGATCACGCTGGCTGCAATTTTGTCTAATGTTATCCATTTTAATACCAAATAGTTAATGTCCACCAGTCGGCTAATGTTTTCCAGGTTAATGCTAACCTGGCTACTATAAAAATAGTTAAAATTATTTTTACATTGCAAAGCTATATTATAAATTAACCTTTTTTAGGCACTATCACTCTATATTGTCAAATATGAAGATAAAATTGTACCTTATTTAAATTATTCTCTCCTGACAAAGTTTTATTTAAAAAGAACATATTTTAAGTACGATCATCCGATATTGTCAAATATTGAACATAAATAGTGTCTTTTTTAGTTTTTCAACACCTGATCCTATCTGATGTAAAATATATAATGAATAACTTTATGTTGATATTTGTAGAAATTTAATTAAAAAACTAATTCTAGATCACGTTGGTTGTAATTTTGGTGAACCTGGATCTACATGTCGTAGTAGTGACTGTGATAATTATGAAAATATAGCAAAAAGTTCAGTCTTTGGCGCTGATAATTTGGAGATGATAAACGACAAGGCTTTGGAAAACAATAAATCACAAGAAAAGGCATTAAACAAAACCGGTAAATTTATTTTTAAGAGTATTTATTACTTTTTGACGAATTGATATGAAAATTTAATTTTAAAAAAATCTAGAACTCTTCAAATTAAGTTACGTCGGTACGGTTTATGAAAATCCACAAGAAGGTTGCAGTAAATACAATGATAATCAAGTAACTGAACCTGACAACGACGATGCTCATAATATCGTAAACCTTATACCTCCTAGGGTTTTTGAAGATTATCCATTCTTACTTGATTTACCATTATCTGGCGATGAAAATAACAGCTTTAATCCAGCAGATATGAGCTTATCAGGTAATAAATTTTTAAATGTTTTTTTCTTTTTTTTTCATTCTAAAAGAAAGTACATGTCTTTCAGTGCAGCATAGTCATGGCTCTGGAAATCTTGATCTTTTGGGAGCAGAAAATAATAGCCGATTAACTATAATAAGTGAAATCGTACTTAGTTATAAGCGATTCAGCCTGACAGGTCGTGAAATTTGTGTTAAATTGAAAAAACTGTCGACAGACGAGAACGATATCGAGACTTGGTTTGAAAATTGTATGAAAGAGTTACACGACATGATAATAAAAGACTCATTACCAAATGACTATATAGGATTTGAAATACATTCGGAAAAATTAAATAAACCTCTTTGGTTATCTTTTCGTCCGGCGGCTAGATTTAATCTTTACGATATAATAACTCTGATTGAAAGCAGGCTCAGAGCTCAACAAGTTTTGACATTAACGACGGAGGTTTGAATATTTTAACCGCTATTGTTCGTGTACCTTCAGGTAGGGGTAGGTTACCATTGACTTCACTGAGTTTGTTCGATGTGAACAAAAGATCAATTTTAAGAATAAAAGGTGACAAATCGTGTTTTTCGAGATCTCTTTGTACGGCTTTAGTACATGCAAAGAGAGGTCAATTGAGAAGCGGCGTTTTACATGAAAATTGGAAAAAAATAAGAAAAGGAGGCAATTTGCAGAAACTTGCAGCCAGACAATTAGAGCGCGATGCTGGCGTAAACATTCCTGATGCCGGTTGCGGCTTAAATGAGATTCATCAATTTCAAATTTATTTAGCTCACCAGGGTGTATGCATCGTGGTTTATGACGATGTAAATTTATGACGATGAGTTACCGATTTATGACGGTGAGAGATACGTTTTGGATAGTGATTCGGAAATTTTTTATATACTTAGAATTATGTACTTTGTGCGTACAAATCATTATAGACCAATTTTAAATCTTAACGCAGCAGCGGGTTCGAGATTATATTGTGTACCTTGTAATAAAAAATATTCAGATGATAAATTCCACAGATGCTCAAACAAATGTAACAAATGTTATCAAATGCCTCCCTGTGTATCGATTATGTTTCAAAAGCTTATAAATTGTACGGAATGCATCAGGCAATTTATAGGTAAAAAATGTTTTGAAAATCACAAAGCACCCGGCTCGTATATGAATAAGGGATTCGTTTGCGAAAGCGTGAAACATTGTCCAACCTGTCTTAAATTGATTAGATCAGATGATACTTTGAAACATAATTGTAACGAAATTTTTTCTAACACCTGTATGAAACGAGCAGAGATTAATCATTTATGTTTTATGCAGCGTTTGGCAAAAAAAGAGGAGGAGGATGAGCCCAAAGTAGTTTTTTTATTTTACGATTTTGAAACTACTCAATCAGAAGCTTTAGAAGGAGACGTTTTAGTTAAAATTCACGAACTAAACTTATGTATTGTACACCAAGTATGTACTTTATGTTTGGAATACGACTTTAATTTGGTTTCCTGTCCTGCATGTGGGATCCGACGACACATATTCAAAAATGAGCCCGTTAGAAGATTCGCCGAGTTGGCCCTGTTACCTAGAAAAAAATTTGTTAAAACAATATGTATTGCACACAACAGCCAAGGTTTTGACAGTCAGTTTGTACTAAATTACATGGTGGAAAAAATGTATTTGAGACCCAAATTGATTCTTAATGGTACGAAAATTGTATTGATGGCCATAGAAAAGGTCAAATTTATTGATAGTCTCAATTATTTTCATATGCCTCTTAGCGCGTTACCCAAGGCATTCGGTTTACCTGATCTGATTAAAGGTGATTTTCCTCACTTATTTAATACCCCTGAAAATCAAAATTACACGGGACCTTTACCTGATATTAGCTATTATTCGATTGACAGTATGTCGTGTAACAAACGAGAAACATTTTTAGTTTGGTACGAAGAATTGAAAAATTCAGGTTATATTTTTAACTTTCAAAAGGATATTGAAATGTACTGCGAAAACGACGTTAATATCTTGAAATTATCGTGTTTAAAATTTAGAAAATCTTGTTTAGAAATTGGTATAGTATGTCCATTCCTTGAAGCTACTACAATTGCTAGCACTTGTATGAAGGTGTATAGAAAAAATTTTCTCAAAAAAGATACCATAGCAATTTTACCTCTTAGAGGATATCGGTTTAGCGATAATCAGTCTTTTATTGCTCTCCAGTGGTTTGTCTGGATGGAAAGAGAATTATGTCGTCAAATTTTACATGCTGGTAGATGCAGAGAAATAAGATTACCGATAAATGTGAAGGTAGATGGTTTCTGCACACCAAACTCAGATGAAACACATAACGGTATATGTTTGCAAATGATGGGATGCTATTGGCACGGTTGTATTCTTTGCTATCAAAGAAATAGGGATCAGCCTTTGTCGGGGAAAAGTAGCGATACCATGGAGAATCGTTTTAGTAGAACCATGGCCATCTGTAATCGAATTCGGGCAAACAATTACAGACTCATCGTAAAGTGGGAATGCGTATTTAGGACTGAATTAAAGGGAGATGCCATAATGAGAGATTATATTGATAATCATAGCCTTACGAGAGAACCGCCATTAAATCCGAGAAATGCTTTTTACGGCGGGAGAACGGAAAACTATGTCATATTTTACGAAACTAGAAAAGATGAAAAAATAAAATACGTGGACGTAACATCTTTGTACCCCTACATATGTAAAACTGGTAAATTCCCTCTCCGTCATCCGGTTTTATATGTAGGTGAGAGCGAATGCCGTGATTTCACCGGTCAGAATTATGAAAATTTTATAACAAAAGTTGAGGGTATTGTTTATTGTAAAATATTACCACCTAGAAATTTATTTCATCCGGTTTTACCGATAAAAATGCACGGAAAACTCTTGTTCGGTTTGTGCAGAACTTGCTGTGAAGAGATGTGCAAAATCGACTGCATTCACGAAAATGAGGATTTACGGTGTTTCAAAGGCACCTGGGTATCTCTGGAATTGAAAAAAGCACTTGAATTGGGTTACGTGATCAAAACTATTTATGAAATTTGGCAGTATCAAATGACCCAATACGATTCTGTATCCAAAAATGGTGGTTTATTTGCAGAATATATAGATACGTTTTACAAAATGAAGACTGAGGCTAGCGGTTTACCCGAAGAATTTGCAACCACGGATGAATACGTCAAATATATAGACATTATATATTTGAGTTGCAGATTTCTTATAAGCACGTGAAATACGTGTTACCTTAGATCAATATTTTAAACACCTTATGAAATATAAAGATCAAAGATTCGCAAAAGATCCTAGATTTCGATTTTTTGCAATGAACACCACAATGCGTCATGCTTTATTACAAAAAGCAGGAGTTTATATAAGAAAATCAAAGTTAGAAGACATGACAATTAATAAATTAAAAACTAAATTAATAAACGATAAAAATTTTTGGAAATATATAAAGGTTTACGCAGCAAAAGTAAGATCATCAAACAGCTATTGGTATCAACGAAGTGATGAACTATTAACCATAGTTAAACAAATTAAAAAACCAACAATTTTTTTTACTTTAAGTGCAGCAGATCATCAATGGAATTCATTGTTTAAATTACTATGTCCCGATACAGATCCAAATACTATTGATGATCAACAACGTAAAAAATTAATTCAAGAAAATCCATTAATTGTCAGCTATTTTTTTAAAGAAAGAGTTAATAATTTTATGAAATATGTAATAAAACCATTATTTGAAGTATCCGACTTCTGGTATCGTTGGGAATGGCAATTTAGAGGATCACCACATATTCATGAAATTTTATGGTTATAAACGTGCCATTATTTAATATTAAAATTCTAACACCAGAAGAAAGAGAAAAACTTTGCCGTTACTTCGATTGATTTTTGTTTTGCAATAAATCCTAAACATGATGTAGGAATTAATCATCCTGCACGTCAAAATTGTTCTGACATTCCAACAGATAATCTGGAAAATGATTTAATTTATTTATTAAATAGATTACAACGTCATACGATGCATGGTAATCACTGTATAAGATACAAATATAAAAGCACAATTTTAACAGCCTATCTTAGCGATTCCTCGCGCATGCGCTACTCAAAAAAAATTTTTTGACCCCAGAATCGGATAGCCAGGGAAATTTCCTATTCGGACCTAAAAAGAAAAAATATTTCATGTTAATGTGAGTTTTTTACAGCAATAATAAAAAAAATTATGACTCATTTTTCTTACATTTTTTACAACAGTCAAAAACACTAAAATAGCTGCCAAAAATCGATATTTTGCTCTGGGAGGTTAAAAATTGGGCTGGTAACTTATTTTTGGTAGTACTTTCAGAAAAAAACACTTTGGGGCAATTTTGAAGACACGACCATACAAATCGCACTCACTACATTTAATTTTACCCATATATGACTTTATATTTTTACTCTAAGCTTAATTTTTTATTTAATTATTTTTTATTTCTATTTTAATGCGATACAAAGGATTTTTATAACAAACTTATCTATAAGTATTCATTTTTATAAATTTAAATTCAATTAGTACCATAATATTTAATTTTACTTATAATATCAATAATGTGCATACAACTCAACTAGAATTTTTTTTTATTTTTTCGATTTGCGAACGAATTTTCGATTCCAAATAATTCGTAAATCGAGAAAAAATTTTACGCACTTTTCAACAGACTATTAAACAATATATAAATAATTTTTTGATTTCAGACAAATGAATCTAATGATGAAAATATTGATACAAAAACTTGTAATTTAATAGAAAAATATAAGATCAGACCAAAAGAACTAAATAACTTAACGTTATTAAATTTCGCTAAAAATTATACAATTGTCAAGAACGATACAAAACGACAGAAAGAAATTTAGAATTGTTAGAATTTTTCCAAAATTTAAAATAACTAATAATGAAATTGAAGATGAAAAATTTTATAAACAACAATGTATTTTAAACATACCATTAAAAAATGATTATAATGATATTCTTCAATCATATGGAAATATTTTCTAAATTAGAAAATCAAAATGCAAAAAAATTTCAAACGGATTTGAAAGATTTGAAATTTTTAATAATAGATGAAATGTCTTTGATCGGTATTTCAGTTCATATTGAACGTTATTTCAGATAGAATCACGATGTCGAGAAATACATGCTAATGAAATTGATGAACCTTTTGGCGGAATCATAATTTACTTACTTGGAGATTACAATCAATTGACACCGGTTGGAGACACAGCAGTATTTAGTGATAAAAAACTAACAGACAATTTACAAACACAAGGAAGAATAATTTTTAAACAATTCCAAAAGTATTATTGTCTCCAAAACGCACCCAGACAAAAGGGTAATCATACCCCTTACTCACAATTGCTAGATGAAATAGCAAATGCAGAACTGTCTCAACAAAATTATAACTTATTATATAACCGAAGAGAAACCGTTATCCCCAAAGAAGAATTAAACAATTTTAAAAACGCAATTTATTTATATCCAACGTGTGCACAAGTTAAAACACATTATGAAACATTTTTGAAAAATACGGGACATCCAGTTGCACGCATAGTTTCAATAAACACACCCAATCTTGCCATGCGTTGCTCGGACGAAAAAGTAACAGGATTACAGAGTATATTATACTTGTCAAAAGACTGTAGAATAATCTTACGTACAAATTTATAGGATTAACAAATGTAAGCTTAGGATACATACGGGAAATAATATATGCTGATAATGAATCACCACAACAATTACCTCAAGTATTAATGGTTGAATTTGATAATTACAAAGGACCATTTTTGTATAAAAATTATTTCCCAATTATTCCCGTGGAAAGAACTTGGAAACATAATAATATTTTATGCAGTCGCACGCAATTTCCAGTAATGTTGTCATATGCTCTAACCATCCACAAGTCTCAGGGGCAGACGTTAGATAAAATTTTCTTACAAATAGGAGACACGGAAAGACAATTGGGAATTACATACGTCGGTTTGAGTCGAGTTAAATCAATTAATGATATAATTTTATTAAAAGGTTACAACAAATATCGTTTTGACTCAATACGACTTTCAACATCTTTTAAAGTGAAACAAGCTTTCATACAATCATTAAACAAAATTAGTAAAGTAATTAAAGAATAAAATATTGATTAAAATATTTTTCAAAAACAAATCATATATAATCAAAAATTAATTAATTAAAGTTATTATTTTGAATATACATTTAATTAATTACTATTATGTAAATAAACACGCTAATACTGTAAATGTACATATACAATATTTTGTACATTAAATATTTATTGTTTATAACAAAATGAGTTTGATTATTTACTTCACTTAATATACCCAATTAATAATATTTCAAATAATAAAAATCGTTTGTATTTAGGAATAAATTTAGTGGGTTGTTATGCTTCGCACAGTCTATAATTGTTAGCAATTATCTAGTTAAGATTTCTTTTGTATTTTCTGGTTCGTAATTTTGATCATACCCGCGACCTTATATATCGGCCACTACATTTTTTCGACCCTGTATATACTCATATGTTATATCATAATCCTGAAAAGCCAAACACCAACGTTTAAGCCTATCATTTACGAATTTACATTTTTGCATAAAAGTTATTGCTTGATGATCTACTTTAACGAGAATCTTACTACCCGCTAGATACGTATTTAATTTTTGCAAAGCATGTTTAACGCTTAAAAGTTCAATTTCACATACGAAATAAGATAATTCGATAGATTTTAAAGTTCTGCTTATACACGTAATTATCTTTTCTTCGCCGTTATCATCAATTTGTGATAAAACGCTACCGATCGCGTATTTTGAGCCGTCGCAAGTTAAGATTTATTCTTTATTTAAATTCGGAAAAACTAGTACTTTTTCTTTTATAAATAGTTTTTTCACGTTTTTGAAGGCTTTCTCATGCTTATTTATTATAATAATTTAAGAAGCCTAGAAATTGTTGTAACTGTTTAACATTTTTTGGTCTTCTATAGTTTTGAATTTTTTCTATTTTTTGTGGATCTTGCATCAGGCCTTCTGGGGTTAATAAATGGCCTAAGAAATGTATTTCTTTTCTACAAAATTTACATTTTTCAAAATTTAAAGTTACATTATATCTTATTCATTGTTTGAAAACTTTTTCTAAGTTATATATATGTTCTAAAAACGTCTGAGATAATACGCTCATATCATCCACAAAACATAGAACAAATTCTAATATATCTTTTAATACTTTTTCCATCGCTCTATTTAAAGCTGCTGAAGCTACTTTCAGGCCAAATGGCATGACGTTAAAACAATAAATTCTTCCATCTATGCTAAACCCTATATATTTTCGACTGTCTTCTGATAGGGCTACTTGCCAAAATGAACAAATTATGTCTAAGGAAGTTAAATACTTTTTAGCCCGACGTATGCAAAAAAATTAAAAAAAAATCTTATACAATTTTATACAACTGACTTCAAAGAAGTCAGTTGCAAAAATATACATAGGATGGGAAAAGGAAGGGTTTAAGGACAAACGTCACCTTAAATAAAAAATTCGATTTGTTTAGAATCTCCTTATTTATTTATGAACTTAGATACACTAGAGGTTCAGGTGACGGTTGCCAAAAGAATGAAGAAGGCCCGATTTTGCAGGCTCTTTTATAGCTGGTCAACCGTCTTCCTGAATGTTCTAGAATGTTTGAGAATAATTAATTTTAAATTGAGAATAATTATTTTTTATTTTGTTTATTTAATTAAATAAATTAAGATTTTTTCTAGAAGATTCTAATTTTTTCTATGCTTAAATTTAATGTTTATTTGTATATATTTAAATCTAAATCTAACTTAGTCTAACTATTTACATATTTACAATATTCATATGCAATTGCACATTTTCCTGCATTCCGGACTGCAAATAGTCTAGGCGCCAGCCATACTAATCTAGGTTAAAAATTAGGAATTAAAAATTAAAAATTAAATCGTAGGTTACAGCTGCTGAATGATAAAAAAATTTTTTTTTAGATACAGCTCTGTATTAAAATATGTACATAAATGATAAATAAACCTAAAAAAAGTGTATTAGTATAATTATACATGGTTGTATGCAGTATAAAGGCATGTTAGTCAACATTTGCAATTTAGTCAAAAAATAAAAAAAAAATGAAAAATATGATTTTTCTACTTTTACTTATATATATAATTTTTTTTTTAACTGACATATACCAATGTAGGGGATTGCAAGAGGCTTCTAAGAGAAGAGACTTTTAGGATGTTAAACTGAACTTGTATTCACCCGAACATCGTCAAATAATAATTAATTATTTATTAATTATTCATTAACAATATCCGTGACACAGGAAAGCTGCAGAAAACCTATGCCAAGAACAGCCAGATACATGTTTTCTAAATAGTGTTCGATTTTTCTTTTAAACACTATGTCGAAAACACGATCCTGACCAGACAGCGTATAACTAGTACAAACTCTACACGAACGTCCGAGATGGTCACCCTTCCGGAGACCAACCGCACTCAACTTTGCTTAACTTTTATAAGCAAACATATAGAGTTTATACTACCACGTTACGAAGCTGGCTTTTTAAACTTAAAAAAGTATTTTTTTTAATGTTTTTATATAAATTATATTTTTTATATTTTCTTTAAATTTAAAATATAAGTAAAAGTAGAAAAATCAAATTTTTAAATTTTTTTAAATTTTTTGACTAAATTGCAAATTTTGACTAACACAACTCTATTCTGCATATAACCATGTATAATTGTAGTAATACAGTTTTTTTAAGATTTTTTTATCTTTTAAGTAAATTTTTTAATACAGTTTTGTACCTAGAAAATTTTTTTTTTAATTTAAAAAATATAAATATTATACCTTTTTATGGTAAAAAACAATTTTTTTTTTCATTCAACAGCTAAAAAAATTTTAAAAAAAAAAAATTTTGAACTTGAGTGCCTATGATTTAGTATACACAAAAACGGTCATTTTCCATCCCGCAGAATTTTTTTTCACAAGAAATTGCGTTTCTAGCCGATTTTCGGCTACTTTTTTTTTTTACTACACTGCGACGGCGTTGAAAAAATAATAAAAAACGTTTCGCGTACTCTAAAGGGGTGCGAGTTAGTATATACGGCCCATATCGAAAAATCCTGTGCAAGCGTTGTGCACAACGTTGTGCACAAGATGTACAAAAGTTTGTACACAAGCTTGTGCACAAGCTTGTGCACAAAATCGTGAAATTTTGTGCATAAAATAGAAAAAAACTTAGTTTTAATAAAAATAGACGAGAAACCGAAATATAGTCCTCCAAAAGTCCAGGTAATACTTAGGAAGGTATTATTAATTAAAAATATAATTTGCCGAAAAAAGGGTCTAAAAGCATTCCAATATGGCGTATCCGAAAACTCTAAAAACACCCAAAAATAAATTTTCTGTATTAGATTTGGGTTTTCAAGATCAATGAAAACCAATTTGAAATGTAAATTTTCATAATTTGACCGTGCAAATTTATTTCGGTTTTTCGATATGGCGGAACCGAAAATTTCAAAAACACCCGAAAATCAATTTTTTGCATTAGATTTGGGTTTTCAAGATAAATAAAAACTAATTTGAGATGATAATTTTCATATTATGACCTCGCAAAAAATTTTTTGGTTTTCCAATATGGCGGACCCGAAAATTTCAAAAACTCCCGAAAATCAATTTTCTGCATTAGATGTAGGTTTTTAAGCTCATTAAAAACGAATTTGAGATGCAATTTTTTATAATTTGATCTTGCAAATATTTTTCGGTTTTTTCAACATGGCGGACTCGAAAATTTTAAAAACACCCGTAAATCAATTTTCTGCATTATATTTTGGTTTTCAAGATAAATGAAAACGAATTTGAGATACAAATTTTCATAATTTAGCCTTGCAAATATTTTTCGGTATTCCAATATGGCGGACCCAAAAATTTAAAAAACACCAGAAAAGCAATTTTTTGCATTAGATTTGGGTTTTAAAGCTCATTAAAAACGAATTCGAGATGCAATTTTTTATAATTTGATCTTGCAAATATATTTCGGTTTTCCAATATGGTGGACCGGAAAACTTCAAATACACCCGAACATCAATTTTCGGGTCTGCCATATTGGAAAACCGAAAAATATTTGCAAGATCAAATTATAAAAAATTGCATCTCGAATTCGTTTTTATTTGTCTTGAAAACCCAAATCTAATGCAAAAAATTGATTTTCGGCTGTTTTTGAAATTTTTGGGTCCGTTATATTGGAAAACCGAAAAATATTTGCGAGGTCATAATATGAAAATTTGCATCTCAAATTCGCTTTCATTGATCTTGAAAACCAAAATATAATGCAGAAAATTGATTTACGGGTGTTTTTGAAATTTTTGGATCCGCCATATTGGAAAACCGAAAAATATTTGCAAGATAAAATAAGAAAAAATTGCATCTCAAATTCGTTTTTAATGAGCTTAAAAACCCACTTCTAATGCAGAAAATTGATTTTCGGGTGTTTTTGAAATTTTCGGGTCCGCCATATTGGAAAACCGAAATAAATTTGCACGGTCAAATTATTAAAATTTAAATCTCAAATTGGTTTTCATTGATCTTGAAAACCCAAATCTAATACAGAAAATTTATTTTCGGGTGTTTTTAGAGTTTTCGGATACACCATATTGGAATACTTTTAGACCCTTTTTTCGGCAAATTATATTTTTAATTAATAATACCTTCCTGAGTATTACCTGGACTTTTGGAGGACTATATTTCGGTTTCCCGTCCATTTTTATTAAAACTAAGTTTTTTTCTATTTTATGCACAAAATTTCGCGATTTTGTGCACAAGCTTGTGTACAAACTTGTGTACACCTTGTGCACAACGCTTGCCCAGGATTTTTCGATACGGGGGTTTCTGAATGAGAATTTTTAAGCATAGTTTTTTGCATGAGAAAATTATATATTTATTTATACGGGTACAAAGTCATAATAAGATGCGACCATAAAGCAATATGTTTTATGAATAAAGTAAAATATACAACAAATCGCATTTCGCAAGATGGCTTAGGTGCATAAATGATTACTGTTGACAAGATTTTAAATAAAATTTTTAATCATTTTATACTTACATATGGTCCCATCCCAGCAAGCAAAATGAAATCATAAATTTAAAGTTTATTCATAAAAAATTCTTTATGAACTCACAATGAAATCGTAAATTGATCATTTAATTTCGCCTGATTGCGTTCTTTTTGAATTCAATATGAGTTAAAATTGCGTGTAAAAAAATGTACCAAGTTAGTAATATAGTTACAACCATATAGTTACAACGTGGTTACAACTCAAATGTACACCCACACAACTAAACAGACTTTTAAAAAAGACGCGACTTCGACCGTTAATATTCCATGATGAAAAACATTACGTGTTATAATAAAGTGTTATATTATTTTTGCTTAAATAAAACAATTAAGTTAATTAATTAAAAGTTCATTTATAAATCATTTTTTTACTAAATCTAAAAGTTAGTGTTATAGTGTAATTGTAGAATATTTTTAAACAAAAATATCAAGTGACTTATTATTACTGAATATAACCTATATGTATATAATAACGTATACAATTTATAAATTATCTGTATTGATTGTATTTTATTATTGCAACAAGTGTTAATTATTTAACAAATAAAACTTTTAATTTTTTTTTTGAAATTAAGTGCAAAATATCCTAGTTATAAGTATATATAAATACATCATTAATGTAAAATTTTTGAATTAAGTTAATAAAATATATTTTATTTTAAGGAATTTAATTAATTTTTAAATATTTTTTAATAAGTTTATCCTAACCTTAATACCTATATAAATTATTTTCAGAAATTTTTTCACCAAAAATTGAATAAAATAAAATTATTGTAAAATTATTTACTTTCTGATATAATAACTGTACACGAGTCCCCTCAATGAGCGCCAACCTGAGATGCGCTGCGGTGTCGAGATTTCAAAGAATTCCTTTAATATACACTTACTTGAACTAGAAAAAATTTTTATATAATCACCCGGGCGCTTTTTGAAAAAAGTTCAAAATTGAGCTTTTCTAAGCTGCCCATTCTTTTTTATTATCCCACCCCTTCAAGATATGCTCAAAAATTATGAGAAAAGAGTGACTTTAGTAAAATTTCCTCAGGAATTCGGTCCTGCCATTATTTTTCCAAAATTTTCCCTGGAAAACCCGGAAAATGGAAAAATTCAATTTTTATTTTTGAAGTGCTGTAAATAAAAAACCGAATCATATTTTTTCTTCAAAATTTGGGAGGAGACTTGTTTATAAATACATTTTTTAGTGCCATTCCTAACTCAATGTTATCGGCCATCTTTAACCTATAAATAACGTAAATTACACGAATTTTTATAGATTTTTCTCATTCTTTAGCATTTTTATTAGATATTCAGGCATTTGGTGACCTTATATACCTAAAATAAGGTCGAATTCAGATTGCCAGGGAACGTTTACAAATGCCCTAGATATATTAAAAATAATTTTATTTTTAAATAGCCTGGTTTGCAAAATTTCAAATATTATTTCAAATAATATAATGTTTTTTATTTTTCTCAATTTTTTTCACTTTTTTAACTCAATTTTTTTATTTTCGTTCTATATATATAACTTTGTATACCCAAAATAAGGTCGAATTCGGATTCCCAGGGAAATGATACATAAGTAATATATTTTAAATATAGAATTCTAAAATAAAATTTAAACATAAAGTTAAATTAGTTTTTGTATTTTTTTTTTTTTATTATTTTAAATTATTGTTATTTTTAAAATTATGCGAACCATGGTATTTAAAAATAAAATTTATTTTAATATATTTAAGGCTTTTATAAAAGTTCCCTGGGAGTCTGAATTCGACCTTAATTTAGGTATATAAGGTCACCAAATGCCTGAAAATCCAATAAAACTGCAAAAGAACGAGAAAAATCGATTGAAATTCGTGTAATTTACGTTATTTGTAGGTTAAAGATGGCCAATAACATCGAGTTAGGAACGGCACCAAAATAGAGTCATTGTTTAGAACGAAATTTTAATCTGTGGCGTAAACAAGGTTTTGCTTTTAAAAATGAATTTATGACTAGTAAAGTATGATTCAGTGACTAGAAAATTCAGTTTGCATAAAAATTGAATATTAAGGGGTCAAATGGGCAATCTTAGGTTAAAATTCGAAATTGAAAAAATTTTATGTATACTTATATGAAATTTAACTTTTGATTACAGTGCAAATAAGTTCTAAAATGAAAAATAATCTAAGAATATTATCCATTGCAATTAATTTCAGAGATCATTTTTACGTTTTAGAAACGTTTTCACTGACTAGGAAAGTATGATTCAGTGACTAGAAAATTCAGCTTGCATGAAAATTGAACTTTATGGAAGAAAATGTATTAATTTACCCCCCTAAATAGGACAAATTCCCCCCCCCCCCTTAATTTTCAAGTTCTCAAGTACCCCCTCCTTATAAACATGTTCCATGTTAAAGTATTTTTTTAACTACTCATCAAACAAAGTAAATCGGTGTATAGTTATCGCCCAAACTTTAAAAAAAAATTTAAGCGCAGCAACCTGACAGTGTGAAAAACTATATTTTTACTGTTTTTGATCCTCAGAGATTGGAAATTTACTTCCACAAGAAAAAATCAATATTTTTGAGAGTCTTATTAGAGATCTGGTATAAAACTTTTTTTCGAAAAGATGGAGCTCCGATCGAAACTCTTAAATTGAAAATTTTACATCTGCAGTTAATAATAGCTGACTTTCGAAGTTCAAACTACATTTTCATAAAATTAAAACGGTCATGCAATATAATTGAAAAAACAAGTAGGTAATGCAATTTATTCAGATTTAAACTTTTTTAGAGAATAATAGCTAAAAAATTTATATTTTCTTTTATTTACAGAAATTTCTAATGATGTTACTAAACCAGCTGTAGTTTATTGATCGAAACAAAGTTTTAATAAATTGTCAATTTTTGTGTGTGTGTGTATTTCATTGATCTATTAATAAAATAAAAAAATGAAGAAAATACTAAATTATTTTATTTTTTATACACCAAATGTCCGTAAATACGCCAAAAAGTAATTTTAAGGGAAAAAAGTCGGAGCCGATGAAACATCCTGAAATATTAATAAAACGTTTTGAAACGTTTTTCTGCGGACATTTGAAACAGTTTAAGCTTATTTCAAAAACGTTTCTAAAATTTTGGTTATGTTGTATGCTTTTTTTACGTTAAAATTAACGTTAAATTTTAACGTTAAATTTAATATCGGATTTGAACGTTTAATTTAGCATTAAATTTTAACATAAAAATTTAGTGTTGAATTTTAACGTTAAATTTAATATTGAATTTTAACGTTAAATTTAATGTTAAATTTAATGTTAGAACGAACATTAATTTGATCAAAAAATTTAGTTGTGAAAAAATAGCAATGATGCTTAATTTTAGAAGCATCAGGGTAATTTCCATAATAACTACATAGTTGGATTAGCAAAAATATGAAGATTTTTTTTCTTCAATTTTCCGCGATAATTTTAACGTTAAATTTAACGTTAAATTTAACATTAAATTAACGTTAAATCTACCTTAAATTAACCTTAGAGTTACCTTAAATTAACGTTAAAATTAACGTTAAATTAGCGTTAACTTATGCACCGGGGAATAGCCATAAATCATTGGCTTGCAAGGTTGAGCTTTTACAAAATTATCACAGAAATACTTATTACAATACGACGGAATTTCGTCCAGTAGAAATATTTTTGAATCAGTCACCCGACAGAATATGGAAAAAATATATAAATTTCAACTGGCTAAATAATAATAAAATAATACCTTATAAAGAATAATTGTATATAGCTAAAGAAAATGTAAAAAGAAACAAAAAAAGAGCTAATTAATAAATAAACAGAAATAAAAGTTCTTTAAATTAAAAAAAGGGAAATTAATTTAAATTTAAATTTAAATTTTACCTATTTTCCGTCTAGCGCTTCGCTATTTGTCATTTACGACATTTTTCAATAGTAATAGTTTTAAAAATAAAACTGGAATTAAAATCATAATATCAATAACAACAACAAATTTCTCTTAAAATTTAAATTTAAATTTAACAATATTTAGTGTACAATCGGTGTTAAAAAATCTATCATAGTTTCCATAATGCAAAATAACATTATCTTCGAGAGGACGTAATTTTCTCTCGTGCGGAGTGGGAGGGGAAGACGACTTCTCGCTGGATTGTATCACGCCAAAGAAATATACAAAATTATAATCAAAATAACATGAATTGTAATAATTACAATTGATCATAGTATAATTTCTTTAATTTTCGTGTTTTATTTTAATATTCGTGACGATTTTTATTAACAACAATTTCGCGTTCTAGTTTTAATAAAAATTAACCTCACTTTCCTCATCCTTTTTCCTTTTTTTTTTTTTTTATATTTTATTAATAATATTTATTTACAATCGACATTAAAACGGTGCGCACCTCGCAAATAAAATGTAATGTAATAAAAATAAGTGAGAGTGTTAAGAATTACATCAAATAAAAATAATGCACAAATATAATTTTATTAATTTTGACAACATCCTAATAACATTTTCAATAATTTGGAAACCTGATGATGGAACATAAGTTCCGAAACATGTCGTAAATGACAAATAGCGAAGTTGCTAGACGGAAAATAGGTAAAATTTAAATTTAAATTAATTTCCCTTTTTTTTAAAGAATTTTTAAAGTGACTTGGGTATACCACAAAATTAATTTTAATAAAAGTTAAAATTAATTAATTAATTAGAAATAAAAGGTTGTAAAGCAGGACCTTGTAAGTGTAAGGGATAAAAATCAATCTAATGCACTACAAGGCATAATTTCAAAATTTTGTGCAGTATTTTGTGGCCCTTTTAAAATAAAACAATCTATTGGGGATTACTCATATATATTAGAAGACTCAGATTATATCGAATAGGCCGGTAAATATAATTATAAGTACTTAAGAAAATATTATAAGAAATAAAAATAAAGTTTTGAAAACAAAAGAATATAGAAAAATATATAATTATTGTAGGCTACCCCTAAGGTAATCTACTGTAGAATTAGATCGCAAATAAATACAGATAAATAAGGATATTGTTATTCAGGTTTCGCCTGTTGGTCTAACTCATTTACTGGTGACAGGATTTCAAAAATAACTTCTTTTATTATTAAAACGCTGGTTTAATGATTTATAATAATATTGGCCATGCTTAGATCTCTTAGTTAGCGGTAGAATCCTGAGTACAAGTTAGTCCGTTAATTTGTTTATAGTTTCTAGCGTCAGTCAGTTTTCTCTAAGGGACTACATGCTCCTAAGCTCTACCGGTTAGGAGCTTCTGCGAGAGCTTTTAAAGGCTAACGCTTAGTTAAAATGAGGAGAGGAGATCTGCGCGTAATTGGCTTAATGCGGAAAATTTAGTGTCCTTAGTAACAATGCCTCTAATCATAGGTAATTAGGTTGTCACGCGTCTGAGTAGGGTGGTTTTATTCCCACCTCGAGTACTTCGTGTGAGGTCTTATTACGAACTTTCTTGTACGTGTGGTTTCTCGTAATGATGATGCTGATGAAGCATTTTTAATTATAATATCATATTATTTTATTGCTTATAATTTCGTCTAGATATAATTCCGATAATTTATATATGGGCGATTATTTCTCAACCCGGCCACCCCCTTCTGTCCAAAAATGGTCGCAACTCAAAAAGATTTCGGTTTTCTAAAATTAACTTGAAAAGGGCCTAGTTTTTTATTCTCATTGGTGTTTTCAACCCTGTAAATCTACTGTGCCCATTTCAGGCATTGAGCGGTGGCAGGTCGACATTTTAAAAACAGAAAAATTGAAATAAAAGTAGATTAACGGTAAGTTTTTTGAAATTTTTTTCTCTTAAAAGTTTTTATTTATTAAAACAAAGAAAATGAGACCACTTGCGTGGTAATTGGTTGATTTCTTAAAAAGTTTTGGGAGTGCTATGTAGTTTTTAAAAATGGGTAAAAAACTTTGACTGATGATATCTCTAACCCTACATATCCAAAATAAAAAAGTTTTAGTGCAAAATTTCAATGGTTGGTCTCGCGATGCTCAGCATAAATGGATAATAATTCTAATCTTTTTATTAGTTTTTTTATCATGTGTAATGAACCAGATTAATGGTTCTACGTTAATTAGTCTAGTTTTAAGAAGGTTGTCCAGGCCATCTTGGGAATTTAATTAGCTTGAAATTCAAAAAAGTATTCAACAATTGCCTATTGAATTTACTTTTAAATAAAAGAAAAACTTTACTAAATGAATAAAATTTGTTGGGAAAAACTGGATTTCAAAAATTTATTATGCTTTAAATATTTTTCTAAAATTGAATTTATTTAACTAAAAAGAACTTTTAAGATTTACAAAATTTTTGTTAAGATGAGGAAGTTTAAACTAATGAACACTTTTCTATAAAATAATTAATTTAAAATAAAATTAAGTTCAAAGCCTTCTTTTCTTTCTTTTTTTCTTCATGTTTAACGCGAGTAACGTTCCAAGCCGGTTCAGAAGTACTTAAAGTAGGCGTTTCTTAGGCGAAAACACGAGTATTTAAGCACCCCAAAAATCTGATAAGATAGGCCACTTCGTGTTTCATCAAAGATTAGTTGTTTTTCTTATCAATTTTTAACGAAATTTCAAAACAAAGGGCCACTTCGTGTTTCATCAACATTAAATGTTGTTTTCCTTATCAATTTTATCGAAATTTACGTGAGAATTTTTAGATTTCATTAAATTGATAAGTCACTAAATAAATATTTTTTTGTTATTGAACCCATTGTTTCGATTTTACCTGGAACTTAATTTTCCTTGTTTTTCGACAAATAAATTACTTTTAAACCCTTTTTCTTTTGGTTTAAGCTAATCATGAGTTTTTTCAAGGTAATTTATTCATGAAAGTAAAACATAAAATTTATTATGCTAATTGTAGAATATACTTTGCGAAAAATATTTATTTTTCATGAATCAAACTTAATCTTTCTTTGCTTTAAATCTATTTTTTCTTTAGATCTTTTAATCATCATGGAGCATATTTCAACTTTTTCCTGTTTGGAAATGATGTTCAAAAATGGATTAAAAGTAGGAAAGTTTATGCTTAGTTATATAGTTTAAAACTAATAATTTCATCCCTCGAGCCCTTATTCTAATTACTTTAATTTTTAAAAGTAGAAATAAAAATAGAGCTCGAAAGTGAAATTATCGCCCTGGCTAAAGTTTTTCAGTTATCCGGTTAAACTTAAAGCTAAGTCATTTTTCTCGCAATTGAAAATTTTAGTTTTCACATCGGATAATTGAATGGCATCCCTAAGATTTTCCAACTATTTCCAGGGTAAAATAATTTTAAATTGGAATTCATCTACAAAAATTTTTAAAAAAAATTTCAGGGACCGTCATTTCAACCTACACGGAAAAAATTTCCGAACGGCCGAGGATGTTACACATGCAATGATAAAGGATGAATTTTTTATAGCAAAGTTATAATTTCAAATGTTTTTATGCAATATTAGCATTGAAATATTAGTATTGAATTTATGAAAATACATCGCACTTTAAATTTTTTTCCAATGGTCTCCTGATTTTCATAAACGTTGAAATAGTAGTTTCGATTTTAACAGAATGTAGCCTACTTTAATTTTTTTTCGAATAGTATTGTAACAATCAGTTTTCAAGCTGATTAGTACTATTTAAATTGATTTTAGGAAGGTTGTCCAGGCCTTCCAGGGATTGTTAATTAGCTTGGTGTTCAGAAAAAGTTACTCAAAATGGTGAATTGAATTAATTTTTTCTGTAAAAGATAAAATATGTTACTTACTTTTTTTTGAAATTGGATGTCCAAAAATTTATTAACTGAATTTGTACTAAGTATTTTTTTTTAAAGTTTAATTTATTGAAACTTAAGTAATTTATAAAATTGAAGTTAAGTTGAGGAAAGAAAAATATAATTTAAAATTAAACGAACACCTTTAAATGATAATATTAATTTAAAATGAAATTAAGTCCAAGTTATTCCTTTCTTTTTCTTTTTCTTCATTTTTAAAGCGAGCCAAGTTCTGAACCGGTTCAGAAGAACTTCGAGAAGGCCTTTCTCAGGCAAAAACTCCAGTATTTAAGCACCGAAATCTTTGATAAGACCGACTTCCCCTCTTGATAAAAATCAAGAGTGGGTTGAGGGTCTTATCTAAGATACTACTCCTAGAGTTTGTCTAAGAGGGGAATTCTTTTGTCGACTCATTATCACGCATAGATCGGATGTTATTTTTCTTATCTAAATTTTTAATGAGTCGACAAAACGTGATATTTCAAAACAATGGGTTTTACATAAGATATTTATAGGAATACTTTTGTCTTTGTCTGACTTTATCAAAATAAAATTTCGTTAAGTCATTAAGTAAACCCATTGTTTTACTTGAACTTAATTTTCTTTGTTTTTCATAAATAAATTACTTTTGAACCCTTTTTCTTTTAATTTAAGCTAATTATGGGCTTTTTAGAGCAATTTATTTACGAGAATTAAACCTAAAATTTATTATGCTAAACGTAAATTTTTATAAAGGTAGCTTAAAATTATGCTTAATTTACGTAGTTCCAGGCTAATAATTTCATCCCTTGAGTTTTCCTTAAATCTAAATTTAGTTTCTAAAGTAGAATAAAAAAATAAAAACTCGAAAGTGAAATAATGGCCTTGACTAAGGTTTTTCCAGTTATTCCATGGAACTAAAGGCAAAATCGTTTTTCTCGCAATAGAAAATTTAGCTTGAATAACTGGAAAAGATTGTCTTTAAATTTTCCGTGAAAATTTTAAATTCAACAAATTCGAATTTGTATACACGGAAAAAATTTTATATACCGTTTTTTCTACATACACGGAAAAACATTCTCAGCGGTTGAGGACGTTACAGTATCATATTTTATACAAAAGTTTAAATTTCTATTATTTTTAAGCATTTATAGCATTCTGATATTAGTATTATATAAATTTATAAATATAAATATAAATTTTCTTCAAAAAACTTACTGTTTTATATAAATGTAGTAATTTCAATGGTTTTTATGCAATGACAGCAATGAAATATTAGTTTGGAATTTAAGCAGAACATAGCCTACATTAAATTTTTTTCTAATAGTTTCCTGTTTTTTAGAAAACTGATAATAGCAGTATAGAATGTTATACCCCATTATAAGTTTTCTTCGAATAATGTCCTGTTTTATAGAAAAGTTGTAATTTCAATTATTTTTGTGCAATTGTAGCATTCAGATATTAGTATTCAATTTAGCAGAATATAGACCATTATGAATTTTCTTCAAATAATGTCCGGTTTTATAGAAAACTAGGGGGCAAACCCCCTGCGCGCTATAGCGTACCAACCCTCTCAGATCATATTTCATGTTTAATCGAAATAAAGCTGTTGTTTAATTCATAAATAAAAACAATTATACAGTGAGATCTCAAGTTCAAATAATGTACTTTTTTCATAATTTTAATAAACCATTATTATTTTTATTTTCAAAATTTATCTCAAGAAAAAAATATTGCACTATTGCCAGAACCCTATTTTCATCCCTCAAAATAAATTTTTCTTTTCTTCTGGGTGGCGAAATTTTTTAATACGATGACGAAATACTCGAATTAATTTTCATATGTTATGTGTTGCATCTAAAAATAGAATAGAATAGAATAGAATAATAGTTTGTTTGTCTAGAAACAAAAGTTGTGAAAATATTTATGAAATATAGGTCTTTAACATGGGTAGATTTAAATGAAGCGTACATGACTTGTATGGTCGGGTCTTCAAAACTGCTCCAAAGTGTTTTTTCTGAAAGTACTACCAAAAATATGTCACCAGCCCAATTTTTAGCTTCCCAGAGCAAAATCTCGATTTTTGGCAGCCACTTTTGTGTTTTGACTTTTGTAAGAGGAATATTAAATAGCTTCACAAGAAATGGGCCTAAAGTTGGCAATGATTTAGCAATAATTCTCTGTGGAATGCCATCATCCCCAGTTGCTTGGGAACTAAAATGAGTCATAACCGGGATCACATCATATAGGGTTACTTCTTTGAAGTTCTTCTTTGAAGATTTTCAGTAGAAGATGTACAAAAACTTGCAAAATACGCATTTAGATCACCCAATTATAAACCATGAAGGTCACTTTTTGGTGTTGGTAAAACACCAAATGCTTTAGTTTTCGCCATATATCCTGCTTATTATTTAAGGCATTGTTAATGTGATCTTGGAAAAATGTGCTTTGAGCAAATTCAGAAAGTACCTCTATTTTATCCGAAAGCTGGATAAGTTCTTCTGAAAGAGCAAAATTTTTGGATATATTGTAGCGTCTTTCAATAGTTTTACGCTTGTTGATTAAGAGCTGAATTTCCTCAGTTATCCAAAGAGCCTTATTCTTTTTAGGTGCAAAAGTTTTAAGAGGCGCTAGATGGTCAATAGCTTGTTGAATATTTGAATTCAAGCAATCAAGTGCTGGGCCAACTTCAAGATAAGGGCTAAGAAAAGGTGTCCAATCACAACTAGTCAGAATCTCATTGATGCTCTCCGGGGTAATATCTTTTAGCTTTCTGTAGGAGAAGCTTTCTGTAGGGGGCTTGGACACAAATAATTCGATTTCTACATTAATGAGGTTGTGACTAGTGTGAAAAATTGATATTTTGTTAGTATGAGTCAGTATTTTATCATTCTTATCAACAAACATAATATCAATTTAAGTTTTTGGTTCCACTGATCCTAGAGGACGATTCGTGACATTATGCCTGACAACTTAGAGTGATAGTTTATCGGAGAGATTGAGGATAAGTTTTGTGTCTCCACTGTTGGTGAGAAGATCAGCATTAAGGTCACCCATTATAACTTTGTGACTATACGATGAACAGTAGTCACGTAGATTGTCAAGAAGATCAGATGTATTATTGAATGATATTGTATTTAATGGACGATATATGAGGCAAATTAGTATAAGAAGAGTTTCATCTCCCCAAACTTTGCATATAAGGAATTGTGTTTGAAGGGGTTTGCCATGGACTCCTGTATCAGAGTAAATGAGAATTTGAGCTCTGAGATTATTGCAAATGTATAGGATCAGGCCCCCACCTTGTGTGTTTCTATCTTGCCTGTATAAACTGTAATCATCAATGCTTACTAAGTAATCATCAATAACACTACCCAGTCGCGTCTCCGCTACTCCCATAACATCAAAAGTGATCATTAACGAGAATGTCTCGAAAGGCATTGATATGACGTTTAAGAGAGGTCGCATTTACAAAACCAACCTTCAATGTCTTTATGTCACTGTCTAGTCATTGCGTAGTTTTGTTACTCGTATCATTAACGGTCTTACTGTTATTACTGTCATTGCTATTATTATTATTATTGTATTGTGTCTTTATCACGTCAATGTCTGTTGAGCTGTTAAAAAAATGAGCACACTAGACTTTTTCCATCTGGTTAAGAAATTGCCATCCGTTTGCCAAAAGTACTTAAAATCAAGATTTCTAGCATGCTTTCTACGAGATTTAAATCTTTGGTATTCATTAGTCGAAAGCACTTCATTTAAAGCAAGCTTACTAGCAGGCACATTAGTGACAAAGTTCTCATCCAGATGCGAGAGGTCTAAGTCTCTACTGTTATAATAATTTATTGAGCATTTTAACGTAAAGATTTGTTTGACGCGAGAAGATGTGGATAGGCTGACTATTAATGACGGATAAATTGAGATAGTACCAGTATTTTCTACAGGCTGTGTAGAGGCACCATTTGAGATATTAGTATATAATAGTCTCACATTTATAATCTCATTAGTAGTTAATGTGCTTGAAATACCATGTAAAATACAAGATGCAGGTCCATGCAAAGACCTGCGAGATTATCTTCAGGGAAAAGTGACATAAAGCCAGCTTTATCCATACATTTCGTAGTCTTCTGTAAGCGTTGTCAGAGCGTCATTTTCTATTGAAGTGATTAAAAGTTGTGGAGGGTGATTATTAATGGCACTATGTGTATTAGTGATGTTTTCAGATTTTTTATTATTAGTAGTATTGCTATTGTGTGATGAGACTTTTGTATTTTGACTTATTAATTGTTTTTTGTGTGAATGAATAGCTGTGTGTGTAAATGGTAAGTCTGTGTTTTTGTTTGATAGATTTAACGGTGTATCATAATTTATATGCTTATATTTATCAATATTGTTACTATTATTTAAATTTAATTGACTATTATTATGATTAATATTTTTTTTTTTTTTTTTTTTTTGTCAAGGGAATCTTGTGAATCTTGCATCAGCCATGGAGTGTTTACGGGACTTAAAGACCCGCAAATTTCCTTGACCGCCCAGTTTCACAAAGTGTAAACTGGGATAAACACACTATAAACCCCCCAAACTTGTTTGCCCCAAACCGGAACTCCCTTTTCAGGTATAACTTCAGTTTGGGACGCATAGCCTAGGCAACTGGCCGCTGCCTTCCCCCAGCCTAGTGACAGGAGAGCTATCTACGATAGAAGTCCCTCCTCCTTTTTCTTCAACAAGGTGGCCCTTACGTACTCTGCTACTTTATTCCAATTTCTAAAACTCCGAAGCATTTCCGGGACCACCGTCTCTGGCCTCCAAATCGAGAAGGGTGGGCGCCCTTCCACGTAGCGCACATATCCGAAGAAAGAGTGCTCTACTGTATCCTTCACGCCTGAGCAGTGCAAGCACTCCTCTGTTGCCACCTTATGCCAATGTTTCAACATTGCACGGAAGTACCCGTATCCAGTTGAAAATTGGGTGAGGTAAAAATCCACCTCCCCATGTTGTCGTCCAATCCATGCCTGCAGATCTGAAATCAGTCTGCGCGTCCATCGGGCATTTTCCTCTTCGTCCTTTTTCCACCGTTTCTGCGATTTTTCCATAGAGCTGGAGCGGGCGCGAGTGGATGCCACTTCGCGGTCCTCTACACTATCGTAAATGTATCTCCGCTCCAACGCTAGCAGGTCGATGGGTATGACCGATGCTACTACCTGGATCGCCTCGAGCGATACCGTATGGTACGCGCAGGCGATCCTCAGGGCAGCTTGCCGCTGCACAGACGATATTTTATGTCTGTGCATGGCAAATTTGGTGATATCCGCCCAGATCTCAGATCCGTAAAGCAGGACAGAGTTGACAACGGACATCATCTTCGCATTCCGGGTTCGGGCCCTCCTATGTTGGCCATGAGCCTTGACAAGGAGGATGTGACCGACACGGCCTTTTCACTCGATCTCTGAAATTGTTCCCAGAAGTTCAGCTTGTTATCAAGCAGAACTCCCAGGTACTTAACCGATGTCTTGGCTTGGATCGTGTGAGGGTTTCCACCATCATCGAAATTTACATCGATGTCCGTGGAAAGATGATTAATATTTTTATTATTATTATTATTATTATTATTATTATTATTATGGATGGAAGAGCACGGATTAAGTCTGGCAGTCGCTAAGACCGAGATCGTGATGTTCACGGGGAAGCAAATCAATACCGTTATTCCAATACGGGTTGACGAGGATACCATTATAGAGACGAAAAGGTTCGCCAAATATCTTGGAATAGTTTTGGATACGAAGCGGACCTATTTCGAACATA
The DNA here is from genome assembly GCA_022575985.1 of Anagrus nilaparvatae. Taxonomy (NCBI): domain Eukaryota; kingdom Metazoa; phylum Arthropoda; class Insecta; order Hymenoptera; family Mymaridae; genus Anagrus; species Anagrus nilaparvatae. The sequence goes on along the minus strand of JAKSXM010000247.1, from coordinate 8,776,474 downwards.
TTTCTCAAAGGGTCAAGAAGGCAGGTACCACGACGCTAGCCCTGAGCAGGCTGATGTCGAACATGAATGGACCAAAGTCCAGCAGGAGAAAGCTGCTAATGTCCGTAACTCACTCCATCCTATTGTACGGAGCGGAGATTTGGAGTGAGGCACTGGATAAGGATATATATTCGAAAGGTATGATAAGAGTGCAGAGGCAGGGTGCTCTGAGGGTTTCTTGCGCATACAGGACTGTCTCGGAAGCGGCAGTTCTTGTTATCGCAGGAATTATTCCTATTCAGCTACTTGCCAAAGAGCGTAAACTTATTTATGATAGAAAAAATGAAGGCGACGTCGACCGTATCAGAGCGGAAGTTAGGAGGGATGTGATGCTGGAGTGGCAGACGCTCTGGAGGGATGGCACAGACAGCGCATGGACCAGGCGCCTCATAAAAGAGGTCGCGCCCTGGACTCAGAGAGAGCACGGAGAGGTAAACTACTTCTTGACACAGTTCCTCAGTGGCCATGGGCTTTTCCAATCTTACCTCTTTAGGATGGGAAAGGTCGTGAGCCCTGAATATGTATTCTGTCCCGACAAACGAGATGACGCGCGTCACACGTTTTTCGAGTGTGACCGCTGGATAACTAAAAGGAGAGCGCTGGAAGCAGAGGTTGAAGAAGTCACACCCGATAACATAGTCTGAAAAATGCTCCAGAACGAGGAATCATGGAGCGTCGTGGCAAGGTACGTGGAGGAGATTTTGCGTACAAAAAAGTTATTGACGACACCCTAACTAGGAGCCGCGTGTAGGAGCAGTCAAAATAGACGGTTCTTGCACGCGGCACCAATGGGGGGATAATGGAGGACGTACAAGGATATTAATTTATTTATTTATTTATATATTTATATATTTATTAATTTATAAACCTATGTATATATCTATTTGACGACATGGCGAAATAATAAGAAGGAGAAATAAGGAACCTCCAGGATGAGAGGACAAAAGAAAGAAAGGATCTTCATTAAAGAGGATGCATGGCCTAAGTCAACCCGATGTAATGTGATAAACGGTCCCGGGTGTGACTTATATAAGGCAGAGAATGGGGGTGAGTTTTGTCGGTATGCTTTGGGCAAGGCATCTGTCTTTTGCAGAGTGCCTTGCCCCTTGGAGTCCGACACTGTTCAGATACCGGTTCTGTTCGGGCGTAAGTGCCTTCTCACCCCCCTGCCCCGAGTGCAAAAAAAAAAAAAACAAAAACAAAAAAAAAAATTATTATTATTATTATTATTATTATTATTATTATTATTATTATTTTTTTTTTTTTTTTTTTTTTTTTTTGTCAGGGGAATCTTGTGAATCTTACATCAGCCATGGAGTGTTTATGAACGCGGTCGCCGGCTACGCCCCAGATTCTTAGTGGATAAACACACTATAAACCCCCCGGCGCTTGTTTGCCCCAAACCGGAACTCCCTTTTCAGGTATAACTTCAGTTTGGGACGCGCAGCCTAGGCAACTGGCCGATGCCTTCCCCCAGCCTAGTGACAGGAGAGCAATCTACGATAGAAAGCCCTCCTCCTTTTTCTTCAACAAGGTGGCCCTTACGTACTCTGATACTTTGTTCCAATTTTCAGAACTCCGTAGCATTTCCGGGACCACCTTCTCTGGCCTCCAAATCGGGAAGGGCGGGCGCCCTTCCACGTAGCGCACACATCCGAAGAAAGTGTGCTCCACCGTATCCTTCACGCCAGGGCAGTGCAAGCACTCCTCTGTTGCCACCTTGTGCCAATGTTTTAACATGACACGGAAGTACCCGTGTCCAGTTAAAAATTGGGTGAGGTAAAAATCCACCTCCCCATGTTGTCGTCCAGTCCATGCCTGCAGATCTGAAATCAGTCTGCGGGTCCATCGGGCATTTTCCTCTTCCTCCTTTTTCCACCGTTCCTGCCATTTTTCCATAGAGCTGGAGCGGGCGCGAGTGGATGCCACTTCGCGGTCCTCTACACTATCGTAAATGTATTTCCGCTCCAACGCTAGCAGGTCGATGGGTATGACCGATGCTACAACCTGGATCGCCTCAAGCGATACCGTATGGTATGCGCAGGCGATCCTCAGGGCCGCTTGCCGCTGCACAGACGATATTTTATGTCTGTACTTGGCAAATTTGGTGATATCCGCCCAGATCTCAGATCCATAAAGCAGGACAGAGTTGACAACGGACATCAACAATCTTCGCTTCCCGGGTTTGGGCCCTCCTATGTTGGCCATGAGCCTTGACAAGGAGGATGCGATCGACGCGGCCTTCTCACTCGACCTCTGAAATTGTTCCCAGAAGTTCAGCTTGTTATCAAGCAGAACTCCCAGGTACTTAACCGATGTCTTGGCTTGGATCGTGTGAGGGTTTCCACCATCATCGACATTTACATCGATGTCCGTGGAAATTGTTGTTCGACGGGTCAGCAGTACGATCTCCGTTTTTGGGATCGCGAGCTGGAGCCCGTGCTCGCCCATCCAGAGATTGATCTGTCTCATGATTCAACCTCTCCTGGGTTACCTGCATGTCCCTGCCAGTGATAGTCAGAGCCACGTCGTCCGCGTACCCGATCAGAGAAGCTCCTTCCGGGAGGTGAACGCGCAACAGGCCATCGTAAAAGGCATTCCACAGGTCCGGTCCGAGAACCGAACCTTGGGCAATGCCCGCACTCAGAACCCTCTGTCGCCTGCCATCGAGCGTGTCGTAGAGCAGTCTGCGGTCCCGTAGGTAGTCCTTTATTACGTTACCCAGATACCTGGGTATCCGGAAATCGTACTCGAGAGACCGGATCATGTCATCCCACCTGGCCGAATTGAAAGCGTTTTTGACGTCCAGCGTTACAAGAAGGACGTCTTTGCGAATTGCAGGCCGCTTTTCCCTCTCAGCCTCTACGGTATCCACGACACGCCGGATGGCGTCTATCGTGGAATGCCCCTCACGAAATCCATACTGCTCCTCGGAAAGGCCACCGCCCTCCTCGATAGCTCTTCTCAACCTTGCCCGGAGCATGCTCTCCATCACCTTTCCGATGGTGTTTAACATGCACAAGGGTCTGTAAGATGATGGAGAGTCCGGGGCTCCACCTTTACCCTTGTTCAAGAGCACGAGACGTGCCACCTTCTACTGCTTTGGAAACATGCATTGAACATGCTTAACAGGATACCAGGGATTATTTTGACCGCTGGTTTGAGCACTTCCGCAGGTATCCCGTCCGGCCCCGGCGCCTTGCCATTTTTCATGGCCTTGATGGCCTTCACCATCTCGTCCTCGCTGAATAACGGCACTTCCTCTCTGGGTATCGCCGCTACCGGGTTTTCCCGGATGGGCTGCTCAGGGAAGAGAGCGCCGATGATTCGTTCGGTCGATACTGCGTCCATCATGTTGTCAGACCCCCGGTTCAACTTGCCCATTACGACTTTGTAACCAAGACCCCAGGGGTCTTTGTTTACATCCTCGCGTAATGAACGCAGGCATCGAGCTTTGCTTTGACGGATAGCTTTGGCCAGCCGGTGCTTAGCATCCTTATGTTCCTTGGAAAGTGCAGCAGCTTCGGGCCTGTCCCGTGCTCTCTGCGCCCTTCGTCGCGTCCTGTGGCACTCCTTGCGGAGCTCCGCTATTTCGGAAGTCCACCAGTAAACTGGCTTTCTCCCTTTCCAGGGCCTTCGACGAGGCATAGAGGCGTCACACGCCCCTCGCAGTAGAGACGTTACTTTCTTGACTAAGATTTCAGCCTCGCGGGGACCTGTAGCCTCTCCATGCCAAGCGGGGACGGACGACGACTCCATTCGAAGATACTCTTCGAACTTGTCCTCGTCCATCTTTGGTACATTCCAACCCAAGGGACGCCTCTTGTACGGAGGCCGTTGGGAGGTTCCCTCAAGCACCCGGAAGGTGATGTAATGATGGTCGCTACCATTGTAACCATCCATCACCGTCCATTCGCCGATTCTCCCAGACGCACCTTCTGTTGCAAAGGTTATGTCTGGGATAGAGGCACCCCAACCTGCCCTCTCGTAGGTGGGCCGGTTTCCTCTATTCTGGACCACTAGTTTGCATCTAGTGGCCATTTCTAGTACCTGCTGTCCCCTAGGATTGGTCGTCGGCATGCCCCATTCTAAGGACCTAGCGTTAAAGTCTCCAGCAAGGATAACGCTTCCAGTTACCGTCCGAACCGTGTTCTCAATTCTGGCCAGTTTTGTAGCCAGCACTTCCGAGCTATCGTTTGGGGAGAGGTAGCAACATATATAAGTTGTCTCCCAGCACGTGACCCAAACGTGGCAATTGCCTTTCCCTTTTTTGGTCAAGGTCGTTTGGGCTCTACCCCGGAGCCATATGGCGCAGCAGCCAGTGTCATCGGTTAGCCAGTATTTGTGGTTCATGTTGTATGATTGCTCGCTTAGTAAAAGGATATTTGAATCTTTATCATCTCAGCTTTAGTTTGCTGCTCCTTAATCAATACCAGCTGTTCTACTACGCTGGCAAACTTTCGGACTCCATTCTTTATCACCATGCTCGCGTTCTTCTGAACATAGCCGAAATGATACTCCATTTCGATTATGGCCTCCAGAAGTTTGCCGTAATATCCCTTTTCAGCAATAAAGCCTTCTTTTACAGTATCCAGACCTTTAGCTGCCTGGGTTTCTTTGAAGGCTTGTTGGACATCGCTATATTTTGCAAGAATATCCTGCATACCATCATTTTCCATGAGCCTAGATAATCGAGTGCTCCATCTAGGCGTCACTTTGAGCTTATCCAGCCTCATTTGTTCTACTGGGCCAGCTTCGTTTGAGTTTGTTAGGGGTAGGGGGCCCTGTTGGTTGTTGTTCATTTGCGGTCCCTGCACGCTTTGAACCTGTTCATTATTGTTTTGCTTCATCATTATTTTAAAAAAAAGTTTTCTCCTTCTAACCTGTTCTGTCTTGTGTAGTTGAATGCGGGACATGATACAGCCAGTCATCGCGGTGGTCTCGCAATGGTCGGCCCCCCGAACTGGGTGTCCCCTAGCGTAGTGGCCTTGTGGAAAGCCCCCCGCTCCCCGCAGCAGGGCCCTGCCCGGGCGCTACCCGGCACTACTACGGAAAACGAGATTATTCGCCGGCTGATAGAGCAGCCAGACCAGTTAGCTAGACAGCTCCGGGCTCCTGTACTATCCGGCGGCCTGGAGGTGCAGTTCCCAGTTTTTGACCTGTACCCTCTACGGAGGTTGCCATCCCAATCCGGAGGGCCGACCACCGCGAGCAACGATGATCGGCAGCATCACGCCGCTTGGTTTCTTATCCTGTAAAAAGAACTATTGTTGGTGTACCTGTAAATAGAATTTAAAAGAAAAAAGTTGTAATTAGTGGGATTGGTGTTCGGTCTTTCAACGATCAACACCCTGGGTGCCGGTCCCGGGGGGTTGATCAATGTCAGTCCTGCAGATGGGAGGATATTCGCCTTCGCTCCATGTCTGTCTAGCATCACACGGTCATTCTTGACCCGTCGTGTGGGCCGGGTGACAATGTGGTGGATTTTTACCACTATGGTTGCTTACCATCTCGCGATATTCTAGCCCGTCGAGAGACAGGGGGAGAACTAATCTGGAAGTCGCGTCTGAATGATCCAAAGACCCCCCATAAGTTCATTCCAGAATAATGCCCCCAGCCAGAACCCTCGGGAACACATGACGGCTTTCTGCGGCACTTACTTAAGTGCACGATGGTACAAGTACCTAATTAAGAAGCGAAGGCACAGAGCCCTGTTTATAAGGGCGGCCTAGATGTTCTCAGAGAGCTTGTCTAGTGTTGCGGAGTATTCTGGCCGTACCTTCACACATTACTAAACCAGAAGAAACTAACCTGGAGTCATGATTTAGCGGGACTCGCAACTACCTGTGTCCGGTTACGTCGCTGTGCTCGAGGTAGAATTCTCCCATGCTAGGAGCCAATACGTCAGGTCTAAGGCAACCCTGTATGTGGCTTAAATCGCACTTAGATTGGAGAAAACCTTGGAGCCCCTTTAGTGTGCCTCTTCCTCAAGGATAGTTTAGGATAGCAGTCTGTGGCTGCATGCTTGTCAAGAATGTTCGAGGGAAAGACAAGGCATAAAACCCGGTTTATAGGGCAGCCTCAGTTATTCCAGAACCGCTTATAGCGTAACCATGAGCAGTCTGCGGCATTCTTAACATGGACGCATGGGGTACAGCATAGAGCATGTCCCTAGAGAAATGCAAGGCATGAGACCCGATTTATAGAGCAGCCTCAGTTGTTCCAGAGAGCTATATCCTAAATCCTTGATTCTAGTTCAACCTTCAAAAAAAAGGCGGGCTGAACCACCCTCCTCCTTCCTCAGCCTTATGAGGCTCCGGGCTTGGGACCGGTTTAGCGGAGTTATTATTATTATTATTATTATTATTATTATTATTATTATTATTATTATTATTTTTTTTTTTTTTTTTTTTTTTTTTTTTTATAAGGGAAATATGTGAATCTTACATCAGCCATGGAGTGTTTGCGGGCCTTAAAGACCCGCAAATTTTCATGACCGCCCAGTTGTACAAAGTGTACAACTGGGAGACCACCGGCGACCGCGGTCGCCGGCTACGCCCCAGATTCTTACTGGATAAACACACTTTAAACCCCCCGCGCTTGTTTGTCCCAAACCGGAACTCCCTTTTCAGGTATCACTTCAGTTTGGGACGCGCAGCCTAGGCAGCTGGCCGCTGCCTTCCCCCCTGCCTAGGGGAAGGAGAGCTCTCTACGATAGAAAGCCCTCCTCCTTCTTCTGCAACAAAGTGGTCCTTACGTACTCTGCTACTTTGTTCCAGTTTTCGGAACTCCGCAGCATTTCCGGGACCACCGTCTCCGGCCTCCAAATCGGGAAGGGCGGGCGCCCCCCTGAGTAGCGAACACATTCGAAGAATGTGTGCTCCACTGTATCATCCACGCTCGGACAGTGCAAGCACTCCTTTGTTGCCACCTTATGCCAGTGTTTTAACATGACACGGAAATACCCGTGCCCGGTCAAGAATTGGGTAAGGTAGAAATCCAACTCCCCATGCTGTCGTCCCATCCATGCCTGCACATCTGGAATCAGTGTGCGTGTCCATCGAGTATTATCCTTTTCGTTGTTTTCCCATCGTTCCTGCCAGGCTTCCATAGATCTGAAGTGGGCGCGAGTGGTTGCCACTTCGCGGTCCTCCACGCTTTCGTAGATGGAAATTCATCTACACTATCGTAAATGTATTTCCGCTCCAGCGCTAGCAGGTCGATGGGTATTACCGAAGCCACGACCTGGATCGCCTCTAGGGATACCGTCTGGTATGCGCAGGCGATCCTCAGTGATGCTTGCCTCTGTACAGACGATATTTTATGTCTGTACTTGGCAGTTTCCGTGGTCTTCGCCCAGACTTCTGATCCGTAGAGCAGGACAGAGTTGACGACTGACATCAGGAGCCTTCGCTTCCCTGGTTTGGGTCCCCCGATGTTGGCCATGAGCCTTGACAGGGAGGATGCGACCGATGCTGCCCTTTCACACGACCCCTGCAATTGCTCCCAGAAGGTCAGCTTGTTATCAAGCTGAACTCCCAGGTATTTCACCGATGTTCTGGTTCGGATCGTGTGAGGGTTTCCGCCGTCGTTGATAATTACTTCGAAATCGGTGGGAACCCTTCGACGGGTCAGCAATACGATCTCCGTTTTTGGGATCGCAAGCTGGAGCCCGTGCTCGCCCATCCAGAGGTTGATCCGTCTCATGACTAGATTCAACCTCTCCTGGGTCACTTCAATGTCCCTGCCCGTTATGGTCAGGGCCACATCGTCGGCGTACCCGATCAGGGAAACTCCTTCCGGGAGGTAGACGCGCAACAAGCCATCGTAAAAGGCATTCCACAGGTCCAGTCCGAGAACCGAACCTTGCGCGATGCCTGCACTTAACACCCTTTCACGCCTGCCATCGAGCGTGTCGTAGAGCAGTCTCCGGTCCCGCAGGTAGTCCTTTAGTACGTTACCCAGATACCTAGGTATCTGGAAATCGTACTCGAGAGACCGGATCATGTCATCCCACCTGGCCGAGTTAAAAGCGTTTTTGACGTCCAGCGTTACCAGCAAGACGTCCCTGCAGTTTGCAGGCCCCCTTTTTCTCTCAGCCTCTACGGTATCCACGACGCGCCGGATGGCGTCTATCGTGGAACGCCCTTCACGAAAACCATGCTGCTCCTCGGAGAGACCACCGCCCTCCTCGATTGCCTTTCTGAGCCTTGCCCGGAGCCCCATAATTATTATTATTATTATTATTATTATTATTATTATTATTAACTCCGCTATACCGGTCCTAAGCCCGGCGCCTCATAAGGCTGAGGAAGGAGGAAGGTAGTTCAGGCCACCTTTCCAAGGTTGAACTGGAATCAGAGATACAGGACATAGCATTCTGGAACAACTGAGGCTGCCCTATAAACGGGTCCCATGCCTTGCTCTTCACTGTGGTACACGCATACTGCTGTACCACAATGCACTTTCATTAAGTATGCCGCAGACAGCTTATCGCTTTCTGGAATAACTGAGGCTGCCCTATAAACCGGGTTTATGCCTTGCTTTTCCTCTGTGCATCCTTAATGGAGTGCCGCAGACTGCTATCCATAAGTATCTCTGAAGAAACGGCACACCAAAAGGGGCTCCAAGGTCTTCTCCAAATTTAAGTGCGATTTAAGCCATATGCGGGGTCGCCTTAGGCCTTAGGTATATGGCTCTTAGCATGGGAGATTTCCACCTTGAGCACAGCGACGCAGCCTTTTAAAGGCTAGTTGCGGGCTCCGCTAAACTATGACTCGTGGTTATTACTTTCTGGTTTAGTAATGTGTGAAGGTAAACCTCGGGGCCAGGAAGACTTCGGCCTTTCTGGATGGGCGTGGCGAACCCAAGGAACTCTAGCTGTGTTTTGAGGAAACTCTAAAATCCTCCGCCGTGTGTCTGCCCATGCGGGACATGTGTGTTTACAAACACAACTAAATGTGTTTGTCTACACACATGCACGGTATGGACAGTATGCCGTGCGGCGCGACCCGTGAGTGCCAAAAGAGGATCCTGGATGGGGAAGCGAGCTGTCTGGTTGCGTGCCGAGCAACCTGAACCATCTTTGGCCTTTGCTGACGCAAGACGGGAGGTGGGGTTCTCTGCAGCCGGAGCCCATCATTAACGGCTTGGCGATGTTGCCGGTATGTACCCAAGCTGCTGGAGGACTCTAAATTTCCGAAGCGAATTATGCTTTTATTCTCGGAGGAATGGGGGGAGCAAGGTAGTGCAAGTACATGCCGTCAGCTATATCCTCTGTGATGCAACCAGTCTGCATGTCAGCTGCCCAGAATGTGAGGGGTCGAAGGAGGCCGTTGCACATGGAGTGATGAATCCTAAATGATTTGAAAATGTCTGAAAAAAATACATACAAAAGCGGTAATGAAAATAAGAAGAATGGTGAAGATCGTTCTACACAGGACATGGACTGTGAAATCATAGATGAAAAATAAACAAAATGATATGGTCCAGGCGACTTTTGCCAGTACTTCAATTGGCAAAAACATCACGCAGTTGAATCGATGTCATGTGACAATCGATAAAATATATGAAGAGATGCTATCTCACGTTGCACAGATGGAGGAAAAGATTAAAAAGCAGACTAACATTTCGATGGTAATCCAAGACGGTGTTAGGCTGATAAAGAATAATCTAAACAAACTGACGACAATTAAAGGCATGCAAGTTCGAGAAGTCCTTTCTATCGAAACCGAGTTAAAGCAGTATATTACTGAGCAATCTAAAGCTGCTCAAAATACAAAGAAAAGGTTTCGAGAAAATTCGGAAGAGGGAAATGAGACAGGAAAGCAGACTCCCTCAAAGAAGCCTGCGAGCGGGAGTAGCCCAAAAAATTCAGCACAGAAAGCCAATTCTGCTGCATCCGCGGCAAAACAACTCTCAGCTGGCAGGTTTAACAAGCCGCCAACGTATCCTGGACTTACTGTTTCGTTGGTAAGAAACGAAACAGTGACGGAAACGGAAGGAAATGGAGACAAGACGCCGGAACCTACCGGGACTCCTCTCGGGGACAACGAGGAATTCCAAGATTACACTGGCCGAAGGAACAGGAGAAAGAAAAGGAAAAAGGCAGAGAGAGAAAAAGACGAGGAAAAAAAAAAGAAAAGAAGAAAGGGAACGCCAAGGGGAAAGCGAAGCTTCCTAGAGCTAGAGACAAGGCAGTCGCAATTAAGCTACCAGAAGGGAAAGCGTAACAAGCCGGTAACGTATTGATCGAGATGAAAGGAAAAACAGAAGGGCAAACAGCTCTTTTCGAGGCAGTCAAGGCAACAATGGGGGAGAACGTGAACGTCGCATGTTTGACGCCACGTCGGAACCTCCAGATTCGGAACATCAACTGCCTTACCACGAAAGAAGAAGTAGAGGCAGCCCTGAAAGCTGCCTTTAAAGAAACCGGACCGATTCAGGTAAAGCTATCTCAGCCTAATATTCGGGAGCAGAGATTAGCGACCATAGAGATGGACGAAAAGGCTGCGTTTAAGCTGATCAAAAAAGGTAGCATTAAGCTAGGCCTGGGGAACTGTAGAGTAAGACTGCAGTCTACCCCACTTAGATGCTTCAGATGCTTAGCCTACGGGCATATTGCAGGAAATTGCAAGGGGCCCGATAGAAGCAAACTTTGCTTTAAATGTGGACTGGAAAACCACAAGGCAGACGAATGCACAGGAAAGCTGCGATGCTTCCTCTGCAAAGCTGCTAAAATGAAGGGAAACGAACTCAAGCACTTTCCGGGTTCTAGGAAGTGCGCTGAGTTCAAAAAAGCGATCACAAAATGATCAGGGTTGTCCAAGGAAATATGCACAGAAGCTGGATCGCAAACCAGCTCATGTATCAAACTCAGAGGGAGATCAAGGCTGACCTGTGGATCATCAGCGAGCAGTACCCAATGACTAATCCAAACCCAACCACTTGGTTCGCGGATGAATTTGGAACCGCAGCTATTTGGGTCGCAAATCCTGGAAATGTTCCAGTCGAAGCATCAGGAAGGGGCAGGGGTTTTGCATGGATTAAAAGCAAAGCCATAACGTACGTCAGCTGTTACCTAACTCCAACAGGACGTATACAGGACTATTATACGAAATTGGCAGACATAGAGGACTTCGCGAGAGAAGCGGGTGGCAACTTAATTGTTGCAGGAGACTTTAATGCCAAAGCTGTCGACTGGGGTATGCCCTATACTGACTCAAAAGGAGCAGCGACACTAGAAAGGGTGTCAAGGCTGGGTCTCGTTGTTCTAAACGTGGGTAACACCACAACCTTTAGAAGGCCCAGCTTTACTGAAACTATAATTGACGTTTCCTTCGCATCCGAAGGCCTGAGTACGAGAGTCAATAACTGGCACGTCATGGAAGTCTTCACTGCGAGCGACCACCAGTACATCTCGTTCGAAATTCAGCATGAGAAACTGCCCCCTGGAGAGGCATATAGGCCAAAACCAAGAGGCTGGAACCTCAATAAGCTGAACAAAGAAAAATTTATACGAGTTTTAATGATGGGACAAAGGGCAATTCTAATGAAACCCCGCAGAGTAGGAAGTAAGGAAGACGCGGAGAATGTAGTATCCGAAGTAATGACGCTGCTCAAAAAAGCATGTGACGCTTCCATGCCTCAAAAAAGGTTTAAAGGAAGGAACCCACCTGTATATTGGTGGAGCACAGAAATTGCAGAGTTACGCAGGCAAAGCCACATGACGCGAAGAAGAGCAACTAGGGCCAAGTCTCGCGAAGAAGCAAGGGAACTGATGAGAGTTCATAAGGAAGTGAAGCGATCTTTGAGGCGGGCAATCAATGCCAGTAAGATCCGCTGCGAAAGGAATCTGTGCCTCGAAGTGGACAACGACCCCTGGGGATTGGGCTTCAAGATAGTCACGAAAAAGCTAAGGGGATTTGCTGCTAGCTCACTAATGGACGAAGAGGAAGCAAGGACAGTAGTTGATGCTCTGTTTCCGATGCACCCGACGAGAATAGACCAAGAGGAGGACATTAGGGTAACCGAAATCCCGGACTTCACGCAAGAAGAGCTGTTTGCTGCCGTAGACTCTCTCAGAAATAAGAAAGCCCCCGGCCCAGACGGCATACCAGCCGAAATTATAAGAATTGCTGCGCACGAGTGTCCGTCATTGATGTTAATGATGTACAACTCGTGCCTACGAGCTGGAGTATTCAGTAGGCGATGGAAAAAGGCACTGTTGGTTCTTATCAGTAAAGGAAAAGGAGATCCCACACTCCCGTCCTACTGGCGACCACTAGGACTGCTGGATACAGCTGGAAAGGACTTCGAAAAAATGCTACAACCGCGTATCTTAAACGCAGTAGAAGCAGCAGGGGATTTATCTCCTCGGCAATACGGATTTAGACGGGGGAGGTCTACGATCGGGGCTGTGAAGGAGGTCGTTGACGCGATAACTAGAGCCCAAACGGGTAATTATTACTCACGTAAAATTACTCTTTTGGTCACCCTGGACGTCAAGAACGCATTCAATTCTGCAAAGTGGACAAAGTTCCTTCAAGGACTAAATGATTTTGCAGTACCAAATTATTTGATGCGGGTAATGAAGAGTTACCTAAGTGACAGAGTACTATTGTACGAGACTCTTCAAGGGAAGAGAAGTAGGAAAGTGACAGCTGGTGCAGCTCAGGGCTCCATATTGGGACCTGACCTATGGACCATCTTTTATGATGGTATCCTGAGGATGGAGGCTGGTTTATGATAGGCTATGCGGATGATATTGCCCTCGTGATCATAGCAAGGAACGTGCAACAAGCACAGGATAGCTTGAGCGTCTGCATGTTAAAGACAAACGCATGGATGGAAGAGCACGGATTAAGTCTGGCAGTCGCTAAGACCGAGATTGTGATGTTCACGGGGAAGCAAATCAATACCGTTATTCCAATACGGGTTGACGGGGATACCATTATAGAGACGAAAAGGTTCGCCAAATATCTTGGAATAGTTTTGGATACGAAGCTGACCTATTTCGAACATATTTCTCAAAGGGTCAAGAAGGCAGGTACCACGACGTTAGCCCTGAGCAGGCTGATATCGAACATGAGTGAACCAAAGTCCAGCAGGAGAAAGCTGCTAATGTCCGTAACTCACTCCATCCTATTGTACGGAGCGGAGATTTGGAGTGAGGCACTGGATAAGGATATATATTCGAAAGGTATGATAAGAGTGCAGAGGCAGGGTGCTCTGAGGGTTTCTTGCGCATACAGGACTGTCTCGGAAGCGGCAGTTCTTGTTATCGCAGGAATTATTCCTATTCAGCTGGTTGCCAAAGAGCGCAAGCTTACATACGAAAGAAAAAATGAGGGAGACCTAGAATATATTAAAGCGGATGTTAGGAGAGCTACAATGGTGGCGTGGCAAACAATCTGGAAGAACCGCGTGGACAGTGCATGGACCAGGCGCCTCATAAAAGAGGTCGCGCCCTGGACTCAGAGAGGGCACGGAGAGGTAAACTACTTCTTGACACAGTTCCTCAGTGACCATGGGCTTTTCCAATCTTATCTATTCAGGATGGGAAAGGTCGCGAGCCCTGAATGTGTATTCTGTCCCGACAAACGAGATGAAGCGCGTCACACGTTTTTCGAGTGTGACCGCTGGATAACTAAAAGGAGAGCGCTAGAAGCAGAGGTTGAAGAAGTCACACCCGATAACATAGTCGGAAAAATGCTCCAGAACGAGGAATCATGGAGCGTCGTGGCAAGGTACGTGGAGGAGATTTTGCGTACAAAAAAGTTATTGACGACACCCTAACTAGGAGCCGCGTGTAGGAGCAGTCAAAATAGACGGTTCTTGCACGCGGCACCAATGGGGGGATAATGGAGGACGTACAAGGATATTAATTTATTTATTTATTTATATATTTATTTATTTATTAATTTATAAACCTATGTATATATCTATTTGACGACATGGGGAAGTAACAAGAAGGAGAAATAAGGAACCTCCAGGATGAGAGGACAAAAGAAATCTTAGGATCTTCATTTAAGAGGATACATGGCCTAAGTCAACCCGATGTAATGTGATAAACGGTTCCGGGTGTGACTTATATAAGGCAGAGAATGGGGGTGAGTTTTGTCGGTATGCTTTGGGCAAGGCATCTGTCTTTTGCAGAGTGCCTTGCCCCTTGGAGTCCGAGTGCAAAAAAAAAAAAAAAAAAAAAAAATTATTATCATCATCAGGCTGGGACTTATTGTCTTGAACGTGGGTGACACCACCACCTTAAGAAAGGCCGGCTATAACGAGATGATAATTGACGTGTCTTTCGCATCTGAAGGCCTGAGCACAAGAGTGAATAACTGGCACGTCATGGAAGATTTTACAGCGAGCGACCACCAGTATATTTCGTTTGAAATCCAGCACGAACGACAGCCCCCCGGTGAGGCGTATAGGCTGAATCCAAGAGGTAGTAACCTCAATAAGCTGAATAAAGAGCGATTCATACAAGTTTTATCGATGGGACAAGGGGCAATTCTAGCGAATCCGCAGAGTAGAGAGTAAGGAAGACGCGGAGAAACTAGTATCCGAAGTAATGACGCTGCTTAAGAAAGCCTGTGATGCTTCAATGCCTCGAAAAAGGTTCAATGGAAAGAACCCACCTGTGTACTGGTGGAACCCAGAAATTGCAGAGCTCCGTAGACAAAGCCACAAGATGCGAAGAAGAGCGACTTAAACAAAGTCCCGCGGAGAAGCAAGGGAACTCATGAACGTTCACAAAGAATTTAAGCGATCCTTAAGGCAGGCGATCAACGCCAGCAAAATTCGCTGTGAAAGGAAGCTATGTATTGAAGTTGACAACGACCCCTGGGGACTTGGCTTCAAGATAGTTACGAAGAAGCTGAGGGGCTTCGCGGCCAGCTCGCTAATGGACGAAAAGGAGGCAAAAACAGTCGTTGATGCCCTATTCCCGACGCACCCGACAAGAGTGGATCAAGAGGATAACACCAATGTGGAGGATATCCCGGACTTTACGCAAGAAGAGCTGTTCGCTGCCGTGGACTCCCTTAGAAATAAGAAAGCTCCCGGCCTAGACGGTATACCAGCCGAGATTATAAGATTAGCTGCACACGAGTGTCCATCATTGATGCTAAGGATGTACAACACATGCATCCGAACAGGAGTCTTTAGCAGGCGATGGAAAAAGGCAATACTGGTACTTATCAGCAAAGGAATGGGTGATCCTACACTCCCATCCTACTGGCGACCACTAGGACTTTTGGATACAGCGGGAAAAAGTTTCAAAAAGATGCTGCAACCTCGTATCTTAAACTCTGTAGAAGCAGCAGGAGACTTATCTCCTCGACAATACGGCTTTAGACGGGGGCGGTCCACCATTGGGGCAGTTGAGGAGGCCGTTGACGCGATAGCGAGGGCCCAAACGCGTAATCATTACTTTCGTAAAATTACTCTTTTGGTTACCCTTGATGTCAAGAATGCATTTAACTCGGCAAAGTGGACTGACTTCCTGCAAGGACTGAGTGACTTCGCAGTACCCAAATATTTAATGCGGGTAATTGAGAGCTACCTAACTGACCGAGTACTCTTGTACGAGACTCTACAAGGTTAGAGGAGTAGGAAAGTGACAGCTGGCGCGGCTCAGGGTTCGGTACTGGGACCTGACTTATCGAACATTTCTTATGATGGTATCCTGAGGCTGGAGCTAGCGGATGGCTGCTTCATGATAGGGTATGCGGATGATATTGCTCTCGTAATCATAGCAAGAAACGTACAACAGGCTCAGAACAGATTGAACGTTTGCATGGTAAATACAAACATATGGATGGAAGAGCATGGATTAAGTCTTGAAGCTGCTAAGACAGAGATAGTAATGTTTACCGGGAAGCAAATTCAAACTGTCATCCCGATACGAATTGACGAGGATACTGTCATAGAGACGAAAAGGTTCGTTTAATATCTAGGGATAACTCTGGACACAAAGCTGACTTATTGGGAGCACATCTCTCAAAGGGTCAAGAAGGCAGGTACCACGACGCCCTGAGCAGGCTGATGTCAAATATGAACGGCCCGAAGTCCAGCAAGAGGAAGCTACTAATGTCTGTAACTCAGTCCATCCTATTGTATGGAGCAGAAATTTGGGCGAAGGCGTTAGACAAAGATATGTATGCGAAAGGCATAATAAGAGTTCAGAGGCAAGGTACTCTGAGGGTTTCTTGCGCGTACAGGACTGTCTCGGAAGCGGCAGTCCTTGTGATCGCAGGCATTATCCCAATTAAGCTCCTCGCCAAAGAGCGTAAACTTATTTACGATAGAAAAAATGAAGGCGACGTCGACCGTATCAAAGCGGAAGTTAGGAGGGATGTGATGCTGGAGTGGCAGACGCTCTGGGAAGATCGCGCAGACAGCGCATTGACCAGGCGTCTCATATAAGATGTCGCTCCATGGATCCAGAGAGAACATGGGGAAGTGAATTACTTCTTGACCCAGTTTCTCAGTGGACACGGGCTTTTTCAGTCCTATATCTTCAGGATGGGCAAAGTTGGAAGCTCCGAATGTGTGTTCTGTCCCGGCAAACGCGATGATGCGTATCATACGTTCTTTCGTTGCGATCGGTGGGTGATCAAAAGGAGGGAAATGGAGGCGGAAATAGGCGACATTACCCCTGACAATGTCGTTGAAAGAATGCTTCAAAATGAAGAAGGATGGAGTGCTGTTGCAAGGTTCATGGAGGATATTCTGCGAACTAAAAAGCTATTGACGACACCCTAACTAGGAGCCGTGTGTAGGAGCGACCGAGATGGACGGTTTTTGCATGCGAAACCAAAGAGGGGACAATGTAGGACGTAAAAGGATATCTATTTATTTATTTATTTATATACTTATTTATTTATTTATTTATTTATATATTTATTTATTTATAAATTTACTTATTTATCTAGTTGACGACACGGTGAAATAAAAAGAAGGAGAAAGAAAGGATCCCCAGGATGAAAGGATTAATGGATGGAAGGATCTTCAACCAAAGAAGATACATGGCCTTAAGTCAACCCGATGTAATGTGATAAACGGTTCCGGGCTGACTCGTATAAGGTATGATGAGGGGTGAGTTTAGTCAGTAAACATGAGGCAATGCATTCTCAGCAGAGTGCCTTGCCATCATGGAGTCCGACACTGTTCAGAACACCGGGTTCTGTTCGTGCGTAACGCATTCTCACCTCTCTGCCAGTGTGCAAAAAAAAAAAAAAAAAAAAAATTATTATTATCATAGTTATTAATATATTTTTGTCAAGGTAATCTTGTGAATCTTGCACCAGCCCAGCTATGGAGTGTTTGCGGGCCTTAAAGTCCCGCAAATTTCCATGATCGTCCAGTTGTACAACGGTACAACCAAATGACTGCCGGTTTTGCCCCAGACTCTTACTGGACAAGCACACTATAAATCCCCCTGCGCTTATTTGCGTCAATCTGGAACTCCCGTTTCAGGTATAACTTCAGTTTGGGACGAGCAGCCTAGGTAACTGGCCGCTGCCTTCCCCCAGCCTAGTGACAGCAGAGCTCTCTACGATAGAACGCCCTCTTCCTTTTTCTTCAACAAGGTGGCCCTTACGTACTCTACTACTTAGTTATTAAATTTTTTTTTTTTTTTTTTTTTTTTTTTTATAAAGGGAATCTTGTGAATCTTGCATTAGCCACGGAGTGTTTGCGGACCTTAAAGACCTGCAAATTTCCATGACCGCCCAACGCGGTCGCAGTCTACACCCCAGATTCTTACTGCATAAACACAATTTAAACCCCCCTGTGTTTGTCCCAACCCGGAACTCCCTTTTCAGGTATAACTTCAGTTTGGGAGGCGCAGGCTAGGCAGCTGGTCGCTGCTTTCCCACCTGCCTAGGGACAGGAGAGCTCTCTACGATAGAAAGCCGATCTTCGTTTTTGGGATCCGGAGCTGGAGCCCGTGCTCTCCCATCCAGAGGTTGATCTGTCTCATGACTAGATTCAACCTCTCCTGTGTTACCTGCATGTCCCTGTCCATGATGGTCAGGGTCACTTCATCCGCGTACCCGATCAGGGAAGCTCCTTCCGGGAGGTAAACGCGCAACAGGCCATCGTAAAAGGCATTCCTCAGGTCCGGTCCGAGAACCGAACTTTAAGCTATGCCCGCACTCAAAACCCTTTGTCGCCTGACATCGAGCGTGTCGTAGAGCAGTCTCCGGTCTCGTAGTTAGTCCTTTAGTACGTTACCCAGATACCTGGGTATCTGAAAATCGTGCTCAAGACCAGATCATGCCATTCCACCTGGCCTAGTTGAAAGCGTTTTTGACTTCCAACGTTACAAGAAGGACGTCTTTGCGAATTCCAGGCCGCTTTACCCACTCAGCCTCTACGGTAACCACGACACCCCGGATAACGTATATCGTGGAATATCCTACACAAAATCCAAGCTGTTCCTCGGAAAGGCCACCGCCCTCCTCGATGGCTCTTCTCAGTCTTGTCAAGAGCATGCATCACCTTTCCAACGGTATTTAGCATGCCCAAGGGTCTGTAAGATGATAGAGAGTCCGGGGCTCCACCTTTAACCTTGTTTAAGAGCACAAGACGTGCCACCTTCCACTGCCTTGGGAACACTCTCGCTACCAAACATGCATTAAACATACTTAACAAGATACCAGGGATTATTCTAACCGCTCGTTTGAGCACTTCCGCTGGTATCCCGCCCGGCTCCGGTGCCTTGCCATTTTTCATGGCCTTGATGGCCTTGACCATCTCGTTCTCGCTTAATAGCGGCACTTCCTGTCTGAGTGTCGCCTCTACCGGGTTATCCCGGATGGGCCGCTCAGGGAAGAGAGTGCCGATGATTAGTTCGGTCAAAACCGCGTCGATCATGTTGTAAGACCCCCGCACACTGATTCAGAAAAATAAAAAGCGGCAAAAAATTAGCTTCAAGCGAGGTTTTAATGAATTTCGATGCGGTTAGCAAAATTCAGTTCCTAAAAATGTGTTTTTACCGAAAAGTACGGCAAGAATTTCTGATTCTTTGAATTTTCACCCCTTAAGTACTTAAAACTACCCCGAAATAAGAGTTTTTTTATAACATTCATTTTTTTCAAAAATTAGTTACCAATCACTTTTATAACTATTATAAACATTAAAAATTGTGAATTTTCATGAATTTAAAGTAGAAGAATAAAAACTGCCCCTATTAAAACCCAAAGTACCTCTGAAACTACCCTTAAAATTCTAAGGCTATTTGCATGTGCAACTCAATTTCTTTGAGTAGTTTCAGAGGTACTTTGGGTTTTAATAGGGGCAGTTTTTCTTCTTCTACTTTAAATTCATGAAAATTCACAATTTTTAATGTTTACAATAGTTATAAAAGTGATTGGTAACTAATTTTTGCAAAAAATGAATGTTATAAAAAAACTCTTATTTCGGGGTAGTTTTAAGTACTTAAGGGGTGAAAATTCAAATAATCAGAAATTCTTGCCGTACTTTTCGGTAAATACACATTTTTAGAAACTGAATGCCGCAAACCGCATCGAAATTCATTAAAACCTCGCTTGAAGCTAATTTTTTGCCGCTTTTTTTTTCTGAATCAGTGTGCCCCGGTTTAATTTGCCTATTACGACTTTGTAACCTAGACCCGAGGGGTCTTTGTTTACATCCTCGCGTAATGAACGCAATAGAGACGTTACTTTCTTGACTAAGATTTCAGCCTTGCGGGGACCTGTAGCCCCTTCATGCCAAGCGGGGACGGACGCCGACTCCATTCGAAGATACTCTTCGAACTTGTACTCGCCCATCTTTTGTACATTCCAACCCAAGGGACGCCTCCTGTACGGAGGTCGTTGCGAGTTTCCCTCAAGCACCCGGAAGGTGATCTACCATCATTACTATTGTAGAAATCCATCATAGTCCATTCGCCGATTCTCCCAGACGCACCTTCTATTGCAAAGGTTATGTCTGGGATAGAGGCACCCCATCTTGCCCTCTCATAGGTGGGTCTGTTTCCTCTACTCTGGACCACTAGTTTGCATCTATTGGCAATTTCCAGTACCTTCTGTCCCCTGGGTAGAATGTAGAATAAAATAAGAAAATTATTTTATTGCTAATTTTATTTTTTTGGATATGTTATAATTATAATAAAACAATATTTTAGTAGTAATTTATAGTATTTTAAAAACTAATACAAATTAAATAACGTGAGAGCGATGTGACCGCAGAACTTCTGATGTAAATCATACATATGCGCATGACAAAATCGGTGCGACCAATCAAATCACGAATAATTCGATGAGAAAAGTCATAATAGAGGGCATCATGAGTTTTAGGTAGTAAGATTAGTAATTTCAATTGTTTTTATGCATCGAGAGCATTGAAATATTATTTTGGAATTTAGCAGAATATACCTCACTTTAAATTTTTTACGATAATGTTGTAACTCACCAGATTAATGGTGAAACGTTTATTGCTTATTTGAGGAAGGTTGTCCAGGTCTTCCTGGGAATTTAAATAGCTGATTATTTAGAGGGTTGCTCAGAATTACTGTTTATTTTTACATAGTATTAATATATAACTTACTTTCCTGTTTAGAGTTGAATGATCCAAGACGAGTTAAATTAAGAAAATTTGTTAATTAGTGAAATAAATGAATTCACCAAGAGTATTTTATGATGTTTAATTTATTTTAAACTTACATATTTTATAAAACTGAAGTTATGTTAAGGAAAGAAAAAATTTAAAATTAAATAAACACTATTAAATAATATAATTATTTTAAAATAAAATTATGTTCAGAGTTTTTTTTTTCTTCATTTTTAACGTGAATAACGTTATGAACCGTTTCAGATGATACTTCAAGAAGGCTTTTTCTCTGTAAAACATGGGTTTCTAAGCAAAAAAATTTTGATAAGACCGGCCTCTTAAAATTAATTTATAATTTAATTTACAAAATTTTATGCCTTCCCGACGAATTTTCGAAATATCTCTTATGATCTCCGCTGATCTTTTTAGATCTCCGGAGATCACTTTTGATTTCTGGAGATCTCCGGAGATCTCCGGAAATCTCGAGGGATCGCAAATTTCAGTTGATTTCTTTAGTTCTCTGGAGACCTCCAGAGATCTCCGGAGATCTCCGGAAATCACTTTGAATCTCTGAAGATTACTGGAGATTAAAATAGATCTAAAGTAATTTCCAGAGATCACTGAGGTAAAAAAAAAGTTAGAAAAATTTAGAAAGAATATTTAGAATTATTAAGCAAAGTTGTAAAACGACAAATTTGATTGTTTTACCTTATTTTTTGGCTTTATTTAAGTTTAAAAAATGCTGCTATTAGTTATTTTACTAAAACCTCATGCAAAAATCAAAAAGTACAGCAATAACTTTACTAATTTTTATAATGAAAATAATTATTGGAATCAAACCGTCTCAATAAGAAATACAATTAGGTAAATGAGTAAAAAAAATTAGTTATTTGATCTAAATATTCTTTCTAAATTTTTCTAACTTTTTTTTTACCTCAGTGACCTCTGGAAATTACTTTAGATCTATTTTAATCTCCAGTAATCTCCAGAGATCATAAAAGATTTCCGGAGATCTCCGGAGGTCTCCAGAGAACTAAAGAAATCACCTGAAATTTGCGATCACTTGAGATTTCCGGAGATCTCCGGAGATCTCCAGAAATCAAAAGTGATCTCCGAAGATCTAAAAAGATCAGCGGAGATCATAAGAGATATTTCGAAAATTCGTCGGGTTTCCAAAACTTAGTTTTTAAAACATTCCAAATTCAAATATTAAGAATTGCAATGAACTGAATGAATTGAGGCTTGATAAAATCATATCAAGATTAGATATTCCTCCTTTGAGTTCTCTTTGTCATTTTCTATTTAAGAATTAAATTTCCCAAAGACAAAAATAACTCGCAAGTGAAATGCTAAACCTCGCCTAATTTTTTCTTGTCGCTTTATACTACCTAAACGTGAAATCGTATTTCTCGCAAGTGAAAATTTTAGGTTTTATTCCGCCAGCCAGAAAAATATTTTCCGCTGTGCCTCTATATTTTCTCAGTGAAAAAAATATATGAAGGTTTTTTTTTTAATTCAACTACACTAAAAAAAATTACAAGGTACTAAGCTTTATGCTACACGGAAAAAATTTAAGAGGCACTTGACGTCACAATAGTCAGTTTATTTGAGAAGTTGAAATATCAGTATTGAATGTAGCAAAATATAATATACCCCGTTATACATTTTTTAATGTAAATATTACATCCAGAAAGTAGGTCTATCCATGGGCTCTCCACTTTCAGGATTTCTAGCGGACGTATATTTAAATCACTATGAAAATAAATATATTTTTTCTGACAATAACAGATTTAATATGAACATCATACATTATTCGCGCTGGATGATATATTCATCATATTCAATGGCAAGGTTCGGTAACTAGAAAACCTGAAATCATATCTAAATAGTATTAATAATAATATTCAATTTATATTGGAAGTGGAAGAGAATAACAGCATAAATTTTCTAGATATCACTGTGTCAAAAAACGTCAAAAATTTGATTTTAATATATATAGGAAACCTACAACCACGGACATGGTCATACACGCTAATTCTCATCACCCTTTTTCTCAAAAAATGGCAATATTCCACGCCTTTGTACATAGATTACTTACAGTCTCTCTCAACCAAGATAACTATAACAGTGAACACACTAAAATACATAGCAATAGTAAATGGTTACAACAGCAACATAATAGACAAATTCATAAATAAACATAAAAAATCCAAGATAAAACCTGAAAAGAAATAAATATCAGCAACTTATGGTAAATACACCCCATTCACACTAATAAATATATTCAAGAAATTTAATTACCAAATAGGCTTCAGAACGAACAACAAACTATCAAAATTACTAATTAAAAGACCTCCGTTACCGTTGGACAAAAAATCGGGTATTTACAAGACCTGTGATGACTGTGACTGTTTCTATATAGGGCAATCGGGACAAAGTTTTGCCGCAAGATTTCCAGAACATTTACCACTAAAGAATCCTAGGACGCCTATAATTCTGGATAATGTTAAATCAAACTTCGCCAAACATATAATGGGAAAAAATCACACTTGCACTAGCCTATCGAATAAATTAACACCTTTATATATATGTGATAAAGGCAATATTATGAACGCATTAGAGGAGTACGAGATATATAAAGTTTTTAAAAATAAAGAACAAAAACGCTTTATATTAAATGACCAGCTGATGTTTAAATGCCACTCATTATTTGATACAGCTATAAAAATAAATAATGATAATATCAACAACAATAACCAGCAAGTAATACCAATTGCGACAGCAAAATTTGATCATATTTTTCAGATATTTTTGATATTGATATTTGATATTTTATTTATTGTATAAATATACAAAGGCAGATATTTCACTTTTTAACCAAATTTTCAAAAAATTTTATTTATCCCAAAAATAGTAAAAATTGAATAAAGGCGTCCCTCCTTATACGCGGGTTTCGCTCATACGCAGTTTCTCTATTTTCGCTATCCCTCCTTATTCTATTAAAAATTCGAAGTAAAAATTGATTACGTGAATGAAGCCTGGTCAAAACTGCTCCCGGAGTTCGACGTGCGAGAGTAATCTCTACTGGAAGAGAATTGAACTGCACCTCAACAGTCAGCGTTTTAAGAACTGGTCTCGATTCGATACTGATTTCACGATCTCCAGGAAGCAGAAATTTTTGATCTTTTTATCCCAGAACCAAAATTCCTGAGTGCGGAGAATGCCGAAGAAATGTTGCAGCTAAAGAGCCCAGAGTCAATTCAAATTTCGGAAAATGAAGAAAGTGAAATTGAGAGAAACAGCTCTGTTATAAAAATTATTAATTTCGTTCAAAGTGCAATTGATGTGGCTAAGTGCCAAGACCCTATTATAACTCGAAGTATGGAATTCAAGCATGGTTGTAGTTTGGCATTTACAGTTTATGAAGATTTATATAGAGATTATATGAGAAAAATTAAACAGATATGTATTACTCAATATTTCACTAAAAAATAAGTACACAAAAGTACAATAAAAGTAATAAATAATAAAAAATTTTCTTTTGAATATGGAAACTTGGAGTGTCTAGAACCTAACCCCCTTATTCTCATAAGACCTTGGTCTCCGTATACGCGGTTTCCTTGTATGCGGCACTTTCCTGGAACGCATTAACCACGTATAAGAGGGGACGCCTCCAAAAGTACTAAAGCTGAGTCGCAAAACAATAGCCTATGTTATCCGCATATTTTTATTCTCTATTATGACACCAGTTTCATGTCAATTGGTTCGGCGGTTCTTGAGTCATTAGGGTAAAAACAGACAGACAGACAGACAAATAAATTTTTAAATATATATAGTATATAGTATTCAGATATGTATATATAGATGGTTCTAGAATTGACTGAATCAATTGCAACGTTAAAGTTTTATCATATTTTTCAGATATTTCACTTTTTAACCAAATTTTCAAAAAATTTAATTTTTTCCCAAAATGGTAAAAAATTTATATTTTAACTTTATTCTAACACCGGTTTTATGTAATTTCGTTCATTGGACACAGACATACCATAAAAAATAAAAAAATGAAAAAATTTTTTTTACTAGCTTCAAAAGTATTTTATAAAATTTTACAGATGCCTCCGTTTTGAATAAAAATTTAGGAGAATATGTAAAAATTGGTGCTGAATCAAATACTACAAACTTGTGACGATAAAATTTGTCGATAGTCTCGAGATATTTCAATTTTTTTAAATATTGTTAAAAATTTTATCAAGTTCAAAATTACTGAAAATTAAATATCTCAAAAACTAGGATAGCTGAACAGAAAATCTATATCCTATGTCACCCATAGAAATGTCCAAAAAACTGATTTCCAATACCTAAAAATGAACTAAAAATAGTAAATTTTTATTATCTTGACGTTTTGGTACGTTAGTACCCTTATCAAAAGCTAAAACAATACGTATAAAAAATTAAAAATTTTAATTTAAAATAAAATTATGGCTATTTTACATAGTAAACATTGATTTTTTTCTTAAATTAAATTTTTTAATTTTTTATATGTATTGTTTTAGCTTTTGATAAGGGTACTAACGTACCGAAACGTCAAGATAATAAAAATTTACTATTTTTAGTTCATTTTTAGGTATTGGAAATCGGTTTTTTGGACATTTCTATGGGTGACATAGGATATAGATTTTCTGTTCAGCTATCGTAGTTTTTGAGATATTTAATTTTCAGTAATTTTGAACTTGATAAAATTTTTAACAATATTTAAAAAAATTGAAATATCTCGAGACTATCGACAAATTTTATCGTCACAAGTTTGTAGTATTTGATTCAGCACCAATTTTTACATATTCTCCTAAATTTTTATTCAAAACGGAGGCATCTTTAAAATTTTATAAAATACTTTTGAAGCTAGTAAAAAAAATTTTTTCATTTTTTTATTTTTTATGGTATGTCTGTGTCCAATGAACGAAATTACATAAAACCGGTGTTAGAATAAAGTTAAAATATAAATTTTTTACCATTTTGGGAAAAAATTAAATTTTTTGAAAATTTGGTTAAAAAGTGATTATCTGAAAAATATGATAAAACTTTAACGTTGCAATTGATTCAGTCAATTCTAGAACCATCTATATATACATATTGATAAGGGTACTAACGTACCGAAATGGCAAGATAATAAAAATTATTTTATCACAACAACAGTATACTCGTGAATAGGTCACTTAATCCTTTTATAATTATTAAAACGAACGAGTACTTAATAATATTTATATTAAAAATAGTAAAATGAGATATTTTTACCTTTGTTATATCCGTCTTGAGAGTGACTTCGTTTATAAATATTTTACACTATGCGTTTCAGAATTGAAAATTCCATCATCAGGTGTATTATTTGTCAGATGTTAAAAAATAAATATAAGGATTAAAGTTTCTAAAAACTAATTATTTTTTAATTTTAATTTTAATTATGAATACTTCATTTTAATTTCATTATGAATACTTCAATTAAAAATAGTAAATTTCTGAAACAACTCTAAGAATAAGAAATCCCTTAGACCAAATTTTTTGAAATAAGATCTACTTGAAAATAAAAAATAAAAAGTAATCTTATTGTTACGTATGGTAGGTCAAAATTGATATGCCTAACATTTGATATATACAAATAGTAAACCCTATATCCGATAGCTGTATTAATATTACAGACGACATAGGAACCCGCAGGTGCATTTCCGCTGTTGCTGATCTAGCACAATAGCGTGGGACCAAAAGTCAACTATGACGTAAATTAGGAGGGATTTAGGCGTTATAAACTGCATAAATCCCACCTCGCGATTCTCGGTAATAATTAGGGACGCCTTCGCTAATTGGACGTGACGAGACCGACGCTTTTTTGTATTGGACGTCTCCCTCAAAATCTCGGAATATGGGCAGATTCATATTAGATTATATATTACCCTTCAGGCGCC
The DNA here is from genome assembly GCA_022575985.1 of Anagrus nilaparvatae. Classification (NCBI taxonomy): domain Eukaryota; kingdom Metazoa; phylum Arthropoda; class Insecta; order Hymenoptera; family Mymaridae; genus Anagrus; species Anagrus nilaparvatae. Next base: position 8,749,895 of record JAKSXM010000247.1, on the reverse strand, counting down.
CAAACCTATTATTAGAATACTATCCTTCGTTTAGAGTGTTACCACTCTATTACAGTTCTACCTTTAATTACTTGACTTTAAGACTTAAACAGTTTTATTATATTTACTTATAATCAATAAAGTGAAAGTTATATATCAAATCAGTTATCAGTTATTATTGTGACAATTCCTTCTGTAATTAAGAACTTAGCCTCAGGTTAGGTTCATCCAGCTTAGATCGAACCCGAACTCATCTACAAATACATCAACTATAAACCAACCAAATAATAACCATCCAACTTTAATAAAATACCTGGGGCAGTCAATATCCCCAGGATAAACTTATATTTCATATATTCATAATTATTTATATTTACGTATCCCTTGGATAAAACCTCAGGATACGTAACATTATATAAATTTGTAAATTTATATTTAACTTTTATTTTTTGTCTAAATTTTTAAAAAGATGAATATAATAAGTTCTTTTAAATTGCTTAGTCAAAATTAAACTAATACTTGTTTTCCAGCAGTATTGGCTTTTAATTACCTTACAATATGCATACATTACTGTTAACAAATTTGTTATTATCTTTTCTCAGATAAAAACTAATATCTTAAGGCACACAGGCATAATTTGATTAAGATAAATAAAAAAATATTAATATATATTCTTCGTAAAGAATATGACAAATTAAAATTTTGCTTTGATTTTTTTCAGGATTAAGAATAAACAAATGTTATTTTAGTAATTTAATTGACACATAACCAATAACCAAATAAGCAGGTATAAGAACAAGTTTAAGACTAAGTGAAGCCACTGAAAATTTATACATTTATCTAATAATTTCTAATAAATCATAAAATTCTTTTTTCTTATAAAAAAAATAATTCATAAGATAAATAATACTTTTATTATGAATAATAAAATTAATTTCATTTCATATTTACAAATAAATAAATTTAATGTTTTTTCTAATAATTAATGATATAAATAAATAAATGCATATAAATTTAATAAAAAAACACTTTATTTAATTATTTTATAAATAAAATCACAGTATATATATTTCTACAGTAATCCTACTCCAAATAAATAACACGGAACGGCTTGTCCAGATGAGAAATGCTGGCGCCATTTGCGAAGGCGATTTTTTAAATTTAAAATACACGCGTATAGAAGAAAAGGTAACTATAATAGAAAAAGATAAATATATTCTAAAGGCGAAACGCGCGCATGGTATCCCGGAAAAAAAAACGCTTGAGATGTCTTACTGTAAAAATATGTATACTGTGATAAAATTTATTATTCTTATATATATTATATGATTATATTTTAGTGAATATGGTTTTTTAATTTGGGTAAAAACTTTTGTTTGTCCTTAAAAGAAGCGCATAATCAAATAAAGTCGTATCTATATTTATTATAATCCTTTATTAAATTGAAATCGTTTATTGATTTAACTCTGCTAAATTCTACGTAAGTAATACCTAATTGCCGTTCACTGTCTCCTATGTGGAGAAACATTTTATGAATAGTTTGTCCTTGTGACTTGGGAATTGTTTTCGAATAAGGTAACATAAGTGGAATTTGTGTTCTTTCTGTATTGTATTTTATCTTGCATCCATATATGGGTTAGTGGAATTATTGGAAACAGATTTTTATATAAATATAGTCCTTTGTAATTGTCAAATTCTACCATGATTGTTTCAGGTAATTGCGGCGGTGAATCATTGTCAGAATAAATTATTTCTCTGACATATCCTAGTGTACCATTTATTAAACCTCCAACAGTCCATAAACTTGTCCGTAACAAAATACGACAATTTTCAGATAAGTATAGGATATTTTGTAAACCTGAAGCTTTTTCATCTGACAAACGTCATTATATTAGGTACATTTTTATACTAGGTTAGCTACAATGCGATTTATTGGGTTTTCTGTATTTTTTAAATATTTTTCATTATGTGCAACTACTTGTGTGCATTTAGGCTATATGTGTATTGCATTCTAAAATAAATCCAATTTATTTTTTGAAATTATAGTTTGCCGTCTATTGTGTAATGCTTCATAATTTTCCTGTAATAATTCGGCATTGGCAATTTCGTCTAATAACACAGCTGCACAAAAAAAAAGTTCTGATCCTGGAACTAGACCTTCCTACATGTAAGTTTTTCGATGTCCTAAAACCGAATCTGAAGTCAGAATTTAGCCTACACCCACAGATTTTGCCCCAGTTACCCCCAGCTACCCTCTAAACTGACCCAAAAAGCAAATATTTTACTATGTCCAAAAGTTAAAAATAAAAGTACCTTAGTTACTTAGTACCTTAGTATTTTGATTTTCTAAAAACGAATTTGAAGTCAGAATTTACCTATTACCCTTAGATTTTGCCCCAGCTAGCCTAGTTGCCCTCTAAAACCCACGAGAGGAAGGTTACTTAATCGCTTTGAAGTATTATAGTGATATCAATATGGTACTAAGAACTTTAAAACACCAATGAAATGGAGAGAACCCAGACTTGATCATTCAAATTGTTATTTTTTTTTTATATAATATTACTGGAATAAATTTTAAAGCTGTTTATTCTGAAGTAGGCAGTGTTACTCCTCCCATACTTCTCGAAATTGATAAACAGGTACCTGTTCAGGATTCTGTAGAAAGAATGCAAGTAGATGAAGTCGAATCTGAGAGCGATAACAAAGAGGAGTATATTACATAAAAATCAACATCAGAAAATGATAGTGAGAACGAAGAATTAAAAAACAAAGCAATTTGTAAGGGCTCTTAACAAGGAAGGCAAATGCATTAAATATTTGGCCGTAAACTTCCCCAAGGTTTCAGAAGCCAAAATTAAGGAAGGAATTTTTAATGGCCCTGATATAAGAAAACTGATGAAAGATGATTCTTTTATATACAAAATGAATATTAAACAGAAAATCGCTTGGTAATGTTTTAAGGAGGTAGTAAAAAAGTTTCTGGGTAATAATAAAGATAAAAAACAGATAGTTACTAATCTAGTAAAAAATTAAAAAATTTTGGGCTGCAACATGAATTTAAAAATACATTTTCTGGATTCGCATCTTGATTCTTTTCCAGAAAATTTAGGTGATTATAGTGAAGAACAGGGTGAGAGGCAACACCAAGATATTACAGGGTGTCTACAGAAAGCTTGATATGAAATTCCAAAATATTTCCAGTATTTCAAGAGTCGATTTTGAGATTTTCAAGGATATTTTTTTAAGTAAAATAGAAAAATAAAATAAAAAAATATACTTTTTGAAACAGGTTTTTTATATCACACGAAAAGTAATAAATAATATTTATGGAAAAATATTAGTATAGTTAGTACAAAATTAAATATTATATAAAATTGTTTAAAAAAATCAAGTATGCTTTTTATTTTTTTTGTGGCTAAAGGGTTTAACAGTAAAATAATTAAATTATTTTAAAAAAATTTTTATTTTTTATATACATTCATATAAGAATATTCTATTACTATTAATTAGAATTAAGACTAGCTTTTTATTCCATTGCAAAACATATTTTTTTTTATTTTTAATTAGTATCATATTTTAAAAAATTATTTTAAAATTATTACATTTTATTTAATATTATATCAATTTACTAAAATAACAAAAAGAATATGCGAAATTTAAAAATTTTCTTATTATTTTTTATTAAATGACTTATAACTAAAAGTAAGTTACATTTATTAGAATATAGATATGTTTTATCTAAAAATAAAAAAATTAAGAAATTTTAAAAATGTAAAAATTAAAAAACTGAGATACTTATTTTAAATATGTTGTCTATATTTTATTGAAAAATAAAAATATATATAGAAAAATTTTTATATTTGACAAAAAAAAAAAAAAAAAAAAAAAAAAAAAAAAAAATTAATATTATTTATATAAATAAAAAAGAATTCAAAAATTTCGCTTATTTACTGTCTATGTTTTCTGTTTTTTTCTAATAGAAGAATTTCTTTTTTTTTTAATGGTATTGTTTGTAGTTGAAGAATTATCTGAAGTTATTTTTGATGATGTTTGTCTATTTAAAGAAGTTAAACTTGATTTATTAGCTTCTAAAATTTTTAATTCTTTATCATATGACTTAATTTCTTTATCTGTTTCATTAACTATTTCTAAAGCTTCTGTTTTTTGCAGTTCAAAGAATTAATTTCATCTTGAATTTCACGTTTCCTTTTGTTAAAAGAATTATCTTCAGTTTTTTTTTATGTAATGCTTCTGTCCTGTTGTTTGAAGCACTTTTAAAGGCTGTTATCATTGGTTTAGTTATGTCAATATCAGTGACTTTTTTAAAATTTCTTACATACTCATGAATACTTCTTTGAGCGATAAGACTATGTTCCTGTAGATTTTCTACTAAAAATTCTTTGTTAAGCGAAAAACTTCTTTCTACAACGGCATTTCCATGAAACATAACCAGGATTCGCTTATTAAAATTTATAAATTCAGAAGAACAATCTTGATCCTCACATAACTTCATTAAAAATAAATCTAATTTATCTTTTTTGCGACTAAATTCTTCTAGTCTTTTGATAACTTTCTCATCATGAATAAATTCAATGTATTCTTTTTCTATTTTTTCTGAAGCTTTTCTATGTTTTCTAAATGATTTAGGTCAATTAATTCTTCTAAAGCTAGACTAACTCTTGCTGTTTCAGGAACTAACATAACAAAAGGAGAGAGGCAACTAGCGCCTCTTACAAATTTTTTACCTAAAGGACATTTTTCCTTTAATTATTTACATATTTCTAAAATAAATAATTGGCGCTCAATTTTAAATTGTTTAATGTCTTCTTCTTTGGGCTTTTCTAATTTTTTTAATACACTTTTAGCAGATATCCCAATGTTTACTTTGCTGGGCTCACAAAGGACCTCGCTGTCTTCTAAATCTATCAATAATAATTCACGAACATTTTTAACTTTTTTCATGAATTCAGTTTTAATGATCCTATCATGTAAATTTTTTTGCATTACGTATAAGTTATGAAGCATAACAGGTAATAAACAGTCATTTGATTGATAAACCGTTAAATAGATTTCTAAATCTAAGGATACGCTTATCATAAAAGCTAGTTTTGCTTCTAAAAGAGAATCATTTAAAAAATTTTTAACTATGTCAAATTTCTTTGTTTTTGAAGGCTTGTTAGCCACTGACAATACATATGTTTTTAATTTTGAAATTATATTTTTAGCTCTTTCTATCACAGGTGAATTCTCTGTCCATCTAATAGAACAGAATTTTAAAGGAAATTCGTATGATTGAGTAGTACGAATTAAAGTACCTCTACGTGTGAGAAAATCCTTAAAAAGGTAGTATATAGATCTCAAATATTTATCTATCATCCAACCAGTCTTTTTATGCCCTGTCTTGTAACTTCCATTAACAATGTGTAGTGAACATGTACCAGTGTCAATAATTTTAGGACTGTCAGGGCTCTCTTTTTTTAAAAATTCTTGCAAATTATTTAATGTTTTTAAATTTACATTAGGACCATCAGATGATACCTGAATTATCTTATTTAAATTGATGTTTAATTCTGTTAAGCTTGATCTAAATCCTCCCAATAGGCCTGAAGCCGATACGTCAGTTAAAAAGCTTGATGTCAAATATTTTGTTTCAACATATTCATCTTTTAAAAAAACGCGAAATTAAATCCATTTGAGCTTTTTGAGCTATTTTATTAAGGCTCTCATCGAAAGAAAATGCAGTAAATTCACAAATTTGTATCTGACTTGCAGTTTCTTTTTGAAAATAAGGACCTAAACCGTAGGTTATTGAATAACTTAGCTTATCTTTTTGCATTCTAAATTTTTTTGCAATCTCACTATCATGAAACATGACAGGAAAGTAGTCAGAAATTTCAGAGAAAACTCTCAACGTGCTTTGTTTTCGGACGTGACATAGACAAAATAAAATTTCAGCTTTGATAACATCTTCTGAGGCGATGTAATTGCTTAGAGTTACAGTAGGATATGTAAAATTATCAGTATTTTTATCAGAAATATTATTATCTATACTTAAATTACATTGGTCTACTTGGCTTTGACAGTTACTGTTGTTATTATTTGCATCTGCGCTTTTTACAGGATTAATTTTTTGTTTTTCTACATTAACATTTATATTAGAAAGTAAAAATACATTTATTAGACGATTGTTTGATTTAGCTCTCACAGCATTTTTATGTTTCTCAGATTTTGCATGAGAGAGTAAGGCATGTTTCCCCATAGTTGCTAATTCAAGTGGAAGGCTATCCTTACATAACGAACATTTAGCCTGTGAATTACTTAGTTTAACAACCCATTGACTAAATTGAGGGAATTGTGTTTCGTCCGTACATTCTGGTCTAAAATGGCAATCTCCAGTTTTTCCCAGGATGATAACTAACTTTGCAAGATATCAACTTTTTACAACCTAGGAAGAATATAATTCTTTAATTATAAAGAAAAAAAATATATTTATTTTTATTTACCTTATGAGCAAGTTATGCCTGTATATATAGTTTATTTATCGTTCTAAGAAAAAGATATTATGATTTAGTTATATAAAACTATGAATCCAAGGTAATATGAGATCTAAGACGAAAAAAATTGTTATTTGTACATATATATAATTTATACATATATATTATACTAAACGAAAAATAAATAAAATTTTTAAAATAATTTTGGATTCTTACTTTTTTATTAGCCATATAATACGAAAAGAATGTTTTTGCAGTTGTATCCCTACTAATAGATATATACAGGTATTTTTAAAGTACTATCTGATATACACACAACAAAAATCACAATTTTTAATTCATATAAATTTTTGCATTATTTACAACAAAATGCCTTATTTTCAACAGAAATAAAAGTACAACTAGCCACCTAAAATAAACGTTTAATATTTCACTTTTAACTTAACCTCAATATAGTACTATAATCTTATGCTAGAATTTTTCTTTTCTTTTTTAATCACATTCAATTTGTTATTTACAATTAGTTTATCTTTGCACCAGCAATAAAGTTCTTTAATAGTAAAATTCTTTTTTTTACAAAGAACCGGTTTTTTGTTTATATTTGATTAAATTTTTTTTAATATTGACAGAATTCTTCAAAAAACGTAAGTTATAATACCATGGTAATACACTAACGGTAGCAGATTGCGCGGCAAATATTGTATATGTATAGTTAAGCGCATTGTTGCCAAACTGTATCATGTCCTGATATTCGCGCGCTTATTAAAAATATATTGTTTTTATAATACTTGAGGTAAGGCCAAACAATTTTTTGAAAAAAATAATCTTATACTAAAAGATAAATTTTAATACGAAAAATTCCAAAATTTTTTTAATAATCTATAAAATTCCAAAAATTTTCAAGGATTTCAAGGGCTTATTTTGAATTCCAAAATATTTCCAAAATATTAAGTATTTCAAGAGTCTGTAGACACCCTGTTATTACAGAAATGGAAAAGCGATACCAAGCAGGATGGGATATTCATATGATGGCAGACTCCATACAAGGAAGCGTGTAAGAAGATCTTTTGAGGATGGAAAATCTAGATACCAAAACAAACATCTTTTATTTTAGGTAACTAAACATACGTAATCATATATGCTCGTAGGTGTTTATTATTTCCAACTAAAGTTCTTAGCCCCTGATATCGCTGTAATACTTCAAAGCGATTAATTAACCTTCCTCTTGGCAACTAGGCTAGCTGGGGTAAAATCTAAGGATCATAGGTAAATTCTGACTTCAAATTCATTTTTAGAACATCAAAATACGTAATTGAGGTACTTTTATTTTTAAATTATGGACATAGTAAAATATTTGCTTTTTGGGTCGGTTTATAGGGTGGCTGGGAGTAGCTGGGGGAAAAACTAAGGGTGATGGGTTTTAATTTTTTTAATTCTTCTTCAGATTCGCCCCAGCTACCCCAGCGACCCTCTAAACTGACCCAGAAGGCAAATATTTTATTTTGGCCAAAATTTTTAAATAAATGTATGTATACTACGTTTATTGAGGTCCTAAAATCGAATCTGATATCAAAATTTACCCATCACCCTTAGCTTTTCCCTAGCTACCCCAGATACCCTCTAAATCGATCAAAAATGCAAATATTTTAAATTGTTCAAAAGTTAAAAATAAAAATATTTTAACAACATTTTTTGATCTTCTCAAAACGAGTTTGAAGTCATAATTGACACATCATTTTGCTCCAGCAACCCCAACCACCATCTAAACTGCCCCAGAGGATTAATATTTTATTTTGCGCAATAGTTAAAAATAAAAGTTCCTGTTACGTATCTTAATGTTCTAAAAACGAATTTGAAGTCAAAATTTTCCCACCACCCTAATTTATTGCTTGAACATAATATTTTTTTTATGTAAATTTAAGTAAACTTTGTATACATTGTGGTCTCATTCATTTTGGTCCTATTTACAACCCTTAAAATGTGTCATGTGGATAAGGGTAGATACAAAAAAATTAAAATAAAACTTATTTTTTATAATTAAAATTATATTCTTAGGTAAAATTGGCTGCTAATTTCAAATTAACCGTCAGTTTTGTGTAAAAACTTTAATTGTTGACACACCTTCTAAAATAGGGGTGAACGGGGTAAAGCAGCCGTATTAGGGTTATGCTTTATGGCAAATTTGTCAAAGTCACCTCTATTTTATAGAATGCTTCAAATTTTTTGCACAAAACTGATGTTGAATTAGAAATTAGGAGCCAATTTTACTTAAAAATATAATTTTAATTATAAAAAATAAGTTTTATTTTAATTTTTTTGTACTACCCTTATCCAGACGGCACATTTTAAGGGTTGTAAATAGGACCAAAATGAATGAAACCACAATGTATTCAAAGGTTACTTAAATATAAATAAAAAATATATTATGTTCAAGCATTTTTCAATAAAATTTGATACTTTTTTCATTGACGTTTCCAAACATTTCCTAATAATGCCTGTAATGCCGAATAATAATACCCCTTTCATCCCCGTTTTTAGGGTATTTTTAAGGGTTGTAGGTGAAAACTAATGTCAGATTCTGAAAGAGCATGAAGTTTTACTAGTGGATGAACTTTTTAGCCACGTATCTATAAGGGAATGTATTTATTTTTGCTCACTTCCAAAACTCTCCAACCCAGCGTTAATGAGTTAATTTTCATTAATTAATTAGTTAATTAATTTTTACATTTTAAATTATAATTTTTACATTAAAAGTATAATTTTTACATTAAATTTATAATTTTTCTTAAAATTTCGATTTTGAGATGCCCTGGGCTTCCCTGAGCTGCCTGTTGTTTCTAGGTCTTTTTTTTTGGTAAAACTATTTTTTTTAGTTTTAATGTTATAAGAGATTTTGTACATTAAAAATTATTTTTTATAACTTAAAACAACTTTTATACAGACTGATTTATTACTTTCCGATTATTTTCTATTATAATATCGAAATGAAACAGTTTTTAGCTAAAAAAAAAAAAAGTGCCAGACGGATTTTTTAAATTTTTTTATTTTTGTGACTCTGAACCACTAAAAAACAAATTTCCTTTGGAATCTCGGGGGTAATTTGAATTTTTATTTAAATTGTTTCAGGGGCACCGTGTCAGGTCAGTTAAGAGATAAGATTAGAATTCATACAGAAGAAATGCCTTTCAAATGTAATAGTCCGGGGCTATCCGTAAAACCACCTCTACATAATTATGAATAAGTCAAATCGACCTGAAACCTTTTGCATTCGCTTTGGGAAGATGTTAATAAAAAAACGCCAGAAGGAAATTTTGTGGAAATGAAGGAAGGCATTTTTACCCCATTTTCCCGGCAAATTTAAAAATTGATTTTTTTTCGATTTCGAGGACTGCCTATAGGCTTTTTGGGTCATAGAATTCAAATATTAAGTCAGAAACGCTATTTTATGCCTTCCCAGGAGTGATTTTGGCCTTTTTCACTCCTTTTACCCCCAAAATATGTAATTCTCTAATTGTACCATTTTTTCCAATTTTAAAATTTCTTTATCGGTTTTTTGGGTCGTAGAATTAAAATATACAGTCAGAAATTCTATTTAAAGTCTTCCAGGAGGTGATTTTGGCCTTTTTTCACCCCTTTTACCCCAAAATATGCAATTCTTTAAATACACAGTTCTTTCCAATTTTGAAATATCTCAATGGATTTTTTGGGACACAAATATTCAAATATAAAGTCAGAAATGCTATTTTATGCGTTCCAGGGGGTGTTTATGTCATCAACTTATTAAGTCACGTGGTTATGTAAATAGCCTTATTGGAAAATACTCAGTTTCTTAAATACTATATCGTAATCATCTTATTTTCAGAATGTGAATAATTAATAAATCATTAATTTCAATTAATTATTAGTACCCAAATTAATAAATTTCGAATATCGTGGCTTCTCCCTGCATAAATAATTTTTTAATTTTTTATTTTAATTTAATTTTTTCTTATACTGTGGCCGATATTCGATTAAAATTTTTTTAATTTTTAATTAAACGCTTATTATTATTTAATTAACTTATTAAAATTGTAGAATAAAAAGTATTTATTTTAAGTTTTTCATGTTTTTTTTTAAATTTTAATTAAAATCTTACTATTTTTTTTTTTAAGGTAAAAATGGAGTCGCAGGATATTCCTCAATAAGCTTTAAAAAAGCAAAAATTAATCAATGATTCGAAATGTTGCATCTGGAAAGTTTTTTATCGCAAAGGTAAAGCAAGAAAACAAGTAGAATTTAAGACTAGAATTGAAGCAAAAGAATTTATTAAGAAATACAGCCTATTTGTATATTTAACGAATCTCTTTGCAATAAATGTTTTTCAAAATTCCGTCTTAAGGAAAGCTTAGTTAATGTTCCTCCTATGTCTGCTAGCAATACTTTACCATCTAATCTTCCTACTTCTGAATCAGCAAATTTATCTAATGAACCAGATACTCAAGATATAGAACAAGAACTTGTTCAAAGATTTTCTCAAACATCCGTCAAAGAAAATAAAAAATTGACAAATGAATCAAGTTTAACATCCGAAGGCTCGTTATACTGCCCTTCTGATGAAAGCATTTCAGAAAATGAAATAATCACTATGCCATTTAAAAGAGTTGTTTCTTCAAAAGCTTACTGCTTTTTATGCAAATCTAAAAATGATTTAGTTGAAGTTTGCTTAGTGGCAAGACTTCAAGTTTTTATTAAGAGACGATTTTAACATTTATTCCTTATAGAAATCGATGCGATGCTCTAAGGCACGTATGATTAACAAAAAGTTTTATAAACATAAAATAGCGAAAATGACAGTTTATTCTGATGAATCAAATATTAGATCTGAGATAAAAAATTTCTTATAACATTTATCTGATAAGGATAATGAACGCCTACACGATAAAATAAAAGATTTTTCTATTTCGGAAGAGAGATTGAAAGCCATTACTGAAGAAGTGAGAAGACCACTTGTCACGTATTTGGCTGATGGGAAATGTGACTTTTGATTTCTGTAGTTGTTGTGCACTTTCACCCTTTTGATTATAGCGATTCGGTAGATTACTGGGCCCGTTGTGGCGTTTTTTGGATAGGTAGGATTATTTTAGATTAACTTAGTACTCGAGCTTTTATTATTATACTTTGACTTTATTTATACTTATATCAAGAAAGACTTTCTTAACATATGCTAAAAGGTCGAAGTTAAAGAAAGATTCATGTAAGATGTCTTAGAAAGCTTGAACTATTATTCCTGTAAAGTAAAGTCTCTCTTACATGAGAACAAGTCCTTAAATTAAGGAAATGCTAACATACATGCGTGATTCAGAAAATAGAAATATTTTAAGGGCCTTAATTATTTTTTTAATTAAAATCATAACTGCTAATTCAAATCGCTTAATTGCTGCTATATTAAAACTAAAAATTGCAGTTGTCAATGATTCCATTATATCGATAATAAAATGTATTAAAAAAGTTGTACTACCTGAAAAATTCGGTATACCAACCTATACGAGAGATTTTTTATTAACTCAAACATCAAAAGTACCAGAATTGCTCTATGGATTTACTAACTGCCTCGTATTAATATGTGATGGGACTTATCTGAGGCATGAAAAAAGCTCCAATAATATTTATCAAAGAAAAGCATATTCTGGGCAAAAAAAAGTTCCTTTATGTAAACCATTTACAATAACCACAACAAACAGATTTATAGTTGAGTTAGCTAGTCCTTTCAATGGAACCGTCAATGATGCACAAATTTTAGAACACTTATTAAAGGATCCTAACGGAATAAGCAGTATTTTAAAACCAAGAGACGTGTTTGTTTTAGATAGAGGTATTAAAGATTTTATAAATCTCTTAGAAGAAAAAGGGTATCGAGTACTAATACCAGCTTTAAAAGGTAAAAAAAGCAGCTTTCAGCTGAAGAATCAAATGCATCTTAATTTGTGACTAAAATTCGATGGGTAGTAGAAAGCGTACACGGTATTCTTGGTCAAAAATATAAGATTCTTCACCAATTCCGAAACCAAAACTTACCTAATGCCGAAGTAATATTTAAAACTGCATGTTTGTTATTAAACGAGACAGGTAAACGATTGTACTCTGACGCTGGAAAATTAGAAAAAATTATTGAAAATAGAAATTATGAAGAAATAAAAAAAAAAATTTGGCTGAAAGAGTGGAGGCAAACAACTGGAATCAAAAAACATTACCATTTCAAAAGATCACTTCAAACGATCTGTTAGATTTTCCGGAACTTTGTATTGAAGACTTAGAGCTCTTATTTAATGGAAGCTATCAATTATCTCAAGCCTTTTTATATTTAGGAGAAATGCTTTAAGATGGAGTACTTAAATATTCAAGTTTGAAGTAAGATCTAGACATATAGCAGCATAAACATATAAATGTTGAGTGTGATCCTGATAAGACAGGATATGATGCAATAAAAGATAGTTGTTGCAATTGTCCCAACGGTTGGCGGACCGTAGAATATTGCTCACATACAGCTGCCCTTATATATTATTTATCACATGGACGTTACCTTTCCAAAAGCATAGAATCTGATACGTTTAACATAATATTGAAAATAAAATTCTAAACTTAACAACTCAAATATAATTAATATTTTAATTTAAATATAATTCCTATGATTCATATGATTAGCTGTTAAAAGAGTTCCTGAATTACCATACGAACAACATTGCATAAAATCTAAAAAAAGAAAAATAAGAAATTTAATGAATAATTATGAACCAGAAGAATTGTTCAAAGCTACGAAATCTATAATGAAGGCAGATGGAAATAAGATTGGAGTAAAAATTTTTGATGACATTTTTGATAAAGAAACAGCTAAAATTTTTATGCAAAAAATAAAAATGAAAAAAAGGATGTCGGAAAATGAAGCTTTATTATTATTTATTGAAGCAGACTTGACAAAATCAAATTAGAAAAAAATACGTCTACAAACTTCCAAAACTCGTGAAATATTTCCTACATATGATGAGGTAGAATTAAATTTTTTTAATAAGTTGCTCTTACAAAGAAATAAACTATATATTTTAATTATTGTAACCATATTAACATATGTGTCTGTCGATGCAATAACAGCGTATAAAGTTTTGAAAAATAGAATACAGCATAAAAGAGAATTTGAAAAAAAAGCCAGGTACGACTGTAAAATAAGGTACATTCGAGCGCCCCGCCTTTATAAATACGAATATACATACAAAATAGGAATTCAAGCTGTGTATAGGATTAAATTTTTTTTTTAATTGTTTATTTAAAATCCTTTTATTTTAAATTTAAGAAATATTTAAAAATAGAGATAATAAAGAATTTACATTATTGTTTATTTTGTAATTTTTTTTAATCTTAAATGATTTACAATTCTCAAAAATTAGTAAAAAAAAAATGTTTTTAGAATTATTTCAATTTTTATTTTTAATTCTTTTTTTTCATTTTTCATTACATAATACATAAAATAAATAAAAAATTTTAAATAAATATTTATTTATTATTAATAAAACTTTAAAAAATAATATACAATATTGAAATTTAATAATAATAAAATATAAAAATGTTCACAAAATTTATAACGTTAAATATTTATAAAATAATCAGTTTCATATTATAATTATAAATATTTTATAACCACTTTCAAAAATTAAAATTATTTTTTCTTTTTTTCACTTATATTCATTGTTTTTTAGCACTATTTTTTTTAAATTTTTTCTCTGTCTCTTTCACACCCACTTTTGATAAATAATTTAATATTAAAACTTGATTTTCAGGCCTTAAAAATTCGATAAGTTCTTTCACGTCATTAACTTTGTCTTTATTTACACCAAAAAAACTAGCCTTTTCTTTTACAATATTGTCGAAATCAGGAACAGATAATTTATGTTGGATTGAAACATTATCATAACTATTAAAAGTAAATACATCCCCATTAGGCTTGTATAATAACCGTTTTTTTTGGCTAATTTTTATTTCTTTTTGAACTTTTAAAGGTAATGTTGGAAAATTTTTTTCATAGTCAAGAATTTCATATTCGTTATCTTGAACAACTATAAATCCAGGATCTCTTGAATTTTTTATTAAATTGACATACTCCTCCACAGTTTCAATTGATTCAATGTCTTTTTTTTTTTTTGAGTAGAGACCGAAATTGCGGTCACACTGATTATAAGAGTGCCCTACTACTGGGAAAACATGTTCAATAGGAACACCAAGTTTTTTAGATAAACTCGCGAAAAATTGTAAAAACAAATAATTTTTATTTTGCCCTCCGCAACCATCAGAGAACAAATAAATTTTATCGTGTTTTTCTGGATCAAACTCTTTCAGGATTGTGAAAAAAACAAAATTTATCACAGAATTACTTCCTTTCTTTGCAAAACCCTCAAGTAGAAAAAAGATATAACTTTTATCTTTATCAGCAGTTTCTTCCTTATTATCAAAATCAAAAATATGAGTATTAAAAGCGAAAAGCCAAAGCAGCCTGCTGTAGTACTGTTTGTTTATTGGGAGTTTTGGCAGCGGCAAATTCTGCGCAAAGTCAAACTCAACGCACAAGGCCCTTTTCTCTGATAAATATTTTTTTTTTAATGTATAATAAGATTTATACTCTTCTACATGTTTTTTATATTTTTCACTGTCCTGATTATCTAAAAGCTGACACCCGTAGCAGAAATCACACATATCAGTTCTTGGTAGAATAAACGAAAAATTAATATTATAATTAAAAAAATTAATGTATGTTTTTTCACTTAGAGGTACGTTATCATCACCAGTATCTGCCGAGTAAAAATCTAAAAAAAGTTTATACATGATTTTATGGTTTAGTGAAGAATCATCAAAGTAATTTAATGCCGTACGCTCTAAGTAATAGTGAGATTTATGATGTGGTAATGATTCACAATGTTTGCGAATAAGTTTCATTATGGGAGCACTTAAAATTTTAAAATGCTCATAACGTCCTCTTTTATCATTTAAATCCACGTTATTCAATATTTTTTCTCTAATGGTGCGAATTCTCATTTCACTAACTTGCAAAACACTTAAGAAAAATTGACGGCAAATGTTTTCATTAACATCTGACTTAGGAAAAAAATATGACCAAATACAAAGTCTATTTTTATGAATTGAATTTACTTTTTTTGATTCTTTATATTTTAGCAGATGTTTTAAAAAATAGTTTTGTAAATTATAATTTCCGAGAAACCAAAATTCTTTAAAAAATTTTTCCTGTTCTGAAACTTCAATTTTCATAAAGCAGAGCTTTCTACTGCAACAAAACACAACTTCTTGAAATATTTTCTCTTCAACTATTTTGCCACTCATAGATATGTATTCTTTGCCACTATTACGAGCTATTTTTCTTTGATTTCTTCCCCATTGATCACTTTTAACTTTTCGTTTTTTGCCCCTTTCCTCTATCAAATTTTCATTATTAGGATTCATTATAATTGAAAAGAACTTTACTCAAGAAAAATTTTTAAGTAACTGATTTATTTTATAAAATTCAAAAATATATACGTAATGATTTTCTTATCGTTTACCTTTGAAAACAAAGGATAGGAAAAATTTGAGATAAAAGGGATTCGATTAAAAAAATTTATTTCTTGTAGCCTAGTTAAATATTTTTTATCAGTTTTTTATTTTTTTAATGATAATTTAAAAGTTGGAAATTTAAAAAAAAAAAAATTTTCCACAAAAAAAATTCTTAGATTATTTTTCCATTTTTTAATCTTCGTGGTTTTTTTGTTATTTTTAAAATTTGATGATATCTTTGATTAAACTAAATAAAAGATATTATTTTCTATTCTAATATTTGAAAACTACAAGATAATACAGATTTTTAATAAAAACTTTTAATAATTGATAAATTAAGGAAAATACAATTATCATTTTAATTAAAATAAATAAGAGATATTTTTCTATACTGATGCTTGAGATATAAATATAAGATAAAAATTATGTAAAAAAATTAAAAAAATTGAGCGGTGTGGGAGACTTAAAAAATTGAGATTTATTATAACAATTATTTTTGGGTTAAGATAAAAAAGTGCAGCTTTTTTTATGACTGCGAACGATAATTAAGTCGGAAAATAGGAAGTTTTATCCAAAAATAGCAGGATGCAAACGTGTTCCCATGGGATATGAAAATTAACCCGTGCGGAAGACTTAAAAGATTGAGATATTTTAGAATTTTCTCTATTTTTTTTGAGAACATGCATGCTGCTTAGCCTCCTAAGACGATATTGGCTATTTTTCAACATATTTATAATGTTCCGGGCCAAAAAAAACCTCGCAGTTTAATACTTTTTCTTCCTAGCGGGCCAAAAATACTTTTTTCGCCCCGCAATGAGATCGAAAAAAAGCGTTGTCACCCCACTGAGAAAGAAAAATTTCGTTTTGTCCATGGGAACAAAAAAAACTACCCCAGATCGCAGTTTACCATCCTCGACTTCGCCTCGGGTGCTAATTAACATGCGATCTGGGCCATTCTTTTTTTTTGCTCCCTTGGTTAAAAATGTACTATTTGGCAAAAAATAAGTTTTTTTTATGCTTTTTATGTTAATAATTGCATTAAATTAAAAAATAAACAAATTAAAAAAATTTTTTATAAGTTGATATTTTTTGGGTACTAGTGTAAATCTTAGGTGGTTTATAGTTATAATTATTTAAATAGAATTCAAGTTACTCAAAAAAGATTTTTTTGTTTAAAAAGAATACAAAAAAATTGAAGAATTATTTATTAAATATTTATTTAATAATATTATCAAGTAGAAATTAGTATTTGAATAAAAATAAATTTTTTTTTATTATAGTATTTTATATAGTATAAATAGTATGTACAATAGGATCCCGGCGCGCGATACGTACCTGGCCCGCCTCTAAAAATCTTAGTTTCCCTTTCTACTTCTAAAACTTTATACGCTGTTATTGCATCGACAGACACATATATTCAACCCATATTAATTAAAAAGAAATAATTTGCAATATTTCATGTTCTTTGACATACTTCTTAATAAATTTTATTTATATATATTATTATAATTTAAAAGAAATCATGCTAAAAGTTCTTTTTTCTTGTTAATTAATTATCTTAATAACTCGAATATTTGATAAGATGTGGTAAAGTTGGTAAAATGATTTTTACGAGTGAAAGATGTTTAAAAATTTTTTATTTTTAACGACGTTTTGATCGATTAAGATCCTTTTCAAGCTAAAAAAAAATATAATGAATTTTTTAATAAAAATATAATAAGTAATTTAATAATATGGACACAAAAAAATTTTTTTCTCTTACTCAAATGTTTACAATTTATATTACATATTGAGAATATTGATTCTCTTGGTCAATATTTTGTCAAAAATTAATAAATAAATAAATTTGTAGATATTTAAAAAGTATCCTATAAACATGAAAAAATTTTTTAATAAATTATGATAAAAATAGACTGAATTGCATTTATATTATCTTACCACAAGTCATATTATTAGAATATTTTTAATATTAATAAGTGTAAATTGTTAAAAACTAAAATATCACAGAAAAAATACTGATGTGTAGGTAAATTTTGAACTTAAATATAAATAAATTATAATGAAATAATATTAAAAATTATGAAATTATAAAAAATATGTATGATTGTTGTTTACAATCAACTGTTACTAATTTAAAAATTTTTTGGTAAGTAACAAATATATTGTGTAATTAGAGCCATCTATTGTATGTGAATATTAATAAGATACTATGATTTATAATCGATATGACTAGAGTATTGTTTTTATCGACATTATTGATAGAAAAAAAAATTGAACATGTGATTTATGTAAACACAGAAAAACAGCTGTGATTATGTAAATATTATGTAAATAGTGAAAAAACTATTTTTATGATTTGATTTTTTTCAGTTTATGAAATATAGAATTGTATGGAGCAAATAGATTTTCAGTATCTTCAATTTTATTTATTGCTGTTGGATGAAGTTTAATGTGTATTCTTTCAGAAATAGTTCTTTTGTGGAATGATGGTTCTTTGTCCAATATCTTGAAATCCTTGAAATTAAAATTGTGACCAGTGTCAATGTAGTGTTGTATAACAACTGGGTACTTTTTAGGTTTTTTGCTGTTAATATTTTCCTCTTTACAGCTAGCATCTGCTGAGAAATTATTAAGTTCTTCTTTTCTATAATCAGGATTTTTATTAAGAAGTCTTTGACTAATTCTGGTAGGATGTTTTTGTGTAAAGGCTATTTTTTCTTCTTCTTTTTTCTTCTTATTTTTATATGCTGTGATACCACCTTCATGTTCATTAATTCTTACCAAGGCTTCTCTTTTGCTCTGTCCAATGTAGGTTTTGTCACATTCATCACATTCAAATTTGTATACTACATTAGTCTGAATGTCTTTTGAAAATTTATCTTTACCTTTAGTTATTATGTTATCCATTTTATTGATAATTTTAGGTATAGTTATGATATTATATTTCCTTAACATTTTAGAGATATTATAATACATTCTGCCTACAAGTGGAAGACAAACTTTTGGTAATTTTGATAAAATCCTTTTGTGGTAATCAATTCCCTGGATCAAAAATTTTTAAACATCTTTCACTCATAAAAATCATTTTACCAACTTTACCACATTTTATCAATACTTTACAACGAGTAATAACTTCTTATTAACTCGAATATTTGTTTATTGAATTTTTTAAATACAAATTAACTATTTATACTTATTAGAAGAATTTATGTGAAAATTTTATAGCTTGTTGTTTTTAAATATTGAATAAGAACCAATATCCTTCAAAATGTTGCCATTACTCATTTTCGATAAAAGCTAATAGTTGAGTTGAAAAATTAATTGTAGGTAGCAAAAGTAAAACAAGAATGTTACCCTGAAAACTTGCGAATCAATGGATGTTTATGTGAAATTCCATTACAAAGTTTACTAGACCACACTGCAAAACGATTATTACTGGCCCTAGATATTAAATTTCTTGCAGAAAGCACGCAACATTTACTTTTGAAATTTAAAGTCGGATTTGATGGTACATATTGCAATTCTTATAAGCAGAATTGGGATAACAAAGAAAATGATGACCACAATGTTTTTTTACATCAGTTGTTCCATTTGAACTAATTAATACTGATACAAAGGAAGTTTTGTGGAGAGATTGTAGGCCTTCTTCGGTAAAGTTATGCAGGCCCTTAAGGATTCAGTATACTAAAGAGAGCTCAGAAGTTTCCAAGGCGAAAGAAATTTGGATAAATAATCAAATCAGCAATTCACAAGAATTAAGGACACCAGATTATACTTTAAAATATGATTTCTCAATGACTATGATTGATGGGAAGGTAAGAATTGATTTTTTATTCTTGTTTATTTTTGTATAGAGATATGCATCATCATTATTTTAGGTTAGTATCGCTTTAAATGACGTCTCATCACAAACGTGTCATGTTTGTGGAATAACGATTTCGCAGATGAACAATATCGATAAAAATTTTAAAATTCCCATAAAATCTGGTAGTTTGAAATATGGAATTGCTACTCTTCATGCTCAAATAAGATTCTTAGAGTGTGTGCTCCATGTTTCCTATCGCCTTGTCGTTGAAAAATGGAGGGTAAATATATAAATTTTATTGGAATATTTATTTTGATAAAATTTGATTTAGATAATCTTTTACATACAAAAAAGTTTAAAGAAATAAACTTTTTTTAGATTTCAAAAAATTTACAAAAATTTGCAGATAAAAAAAAAAAAATTATTCAAAAAAGATTATTTGAAGAACTCAGAATCTTAGTAGATGTCCCTAAACAGGGTTATGGTAATACCAACGATGGTAATACTGCAAGAGTTTTCTTCAGAAATGCTGATATTGTATCAAACATAACTGGTAAAAATAATAATGCTTTTGATTCTTACACTAAAAAAACATAAAAAATAAAATTTGTTTTTTTATATTTATTTTTTAGGATTTAATAGATTTATTAATAAGGTATAAAACAATTTTAGCTACATTATCAAATGTAACTCACAAAATTAACGTTTTAAAAATTCAAAGAATATTGCATTGACACTGCAAAAATGTTCGCAAATTTGTATTATTGGTATTACATGACAACTTCGATTCAAATTATACTAATACATGGATATCAAATAATTGAAAATTTTGACTGCCCTTTTGGAATGCTTTCTGAAGAAGCACAATAAGAAGCAAGAAATAAAAATATTAAGCATTACCGTGAATTTCGTGCAAGAAAGATCACGGTGACCTGGAAGCGTTTTATTATGCGATCAAAATGACAAAAAAAATTGTATGTTAGGGTCTTTTCTACACTAAAAAATATCTATCCGGACCTTCTATCCAGCTACTTTAAGCATTTGCTGTCAATATTTTCATAATTTGAATAATGATGATCTGAATTTTTTTATAAGACTGGCTTTTTTTTCGAAGTCTCTAACAAAAATAATCACGCAGTTATACTCCCTGAAATTTCAGTCATCTCCTCGAATAACTTCGGGATGAAAATGGACCGTACGAGGGAATACTGATATCTTGGAGGCATAAATTTAAATTTATTATCCAAAACAATTTTTCAATTTTCCAATATGGCGGACAAGAAAAAATAAAAATAAAGACTTTCTACATTACCTGGGGGTTTTCGGGGTCGAGAAAAACGTTTTTATGAATGAAAATTTTTATTTTTTTGCCCCAACATATTTTCCAATTTTCCAAGATGGTGGACCAGAAAAAATCAAAATAAAGACTTTCTACATTACCTAGGGGTTTTCGGGGCCGAGAAAACCGTTTTTATGAATGAAAATTTTTATTTTTTTGCCCCAACATATTTTCCAAGATGGCGGACCAAAAAACATAAAAATATAGATTTTCTACATTACCTAGGGTCCGCCATATTCTAAAATTGGAAAATATGTTGGGGCAAAAAAATAAAAATTTTCATTCATAAAAACGGTTTTCTCGGCCCCGAAAACACCTATGTAATGTAGAAAGTCTTTATTTTTATTTTTTCTGCTCCGCCATATTGGAAAATTGGAAAATTGTTTTGGATGAAAAATTAAAATTTACGCCTCCAGGATATCAGTTTTCCCTCGTACGGTCCATTTTCATCCCGAAGGTATTCGAGGAGATGACAAAAATTTCAGGGAGTTAACTTCCTAAATTAGAGAGTTAACTCTCTAAATCAGGGATTTAACTCTCTGTTTTAGGTGGTTAACTCCCTGTTTTAGGGAGTTAGCTCCCTGAGCCAGGGAGTATAATTACGTGGTTATTTTTGTTAGAGGTATCCGGGATTCCTAATGTGCCTGCAGAACTCTAAAATATAAGTAAAAAAAATAAGTTTCTCGTTGGATTTAGACCAAAACATCGATTTTTAAGCCTACGATAGCTCTCGAAAGATTTTTTTTGGCCTACTTAAAATTGGGATTTTCGCAAAACTTTCAGTTTTTCCAGTGGATTAAAATTACGTTTAAAATTATGTTCTAAATGATATACTTTAGTATTTTTTCCCCAGGAATCTGATAAAACCATTTATTTTAGTTTTACCACGTTTTATAGGAGAAAAATCGATTTTCGTTGCCTTTTAGGGTCCAAATTTCAAGGGGACCAATTTTTAATGTTTTGTAGTTTTCTGAATAAATTTTTCTGTATATTGTTAACAAGAGGAACTTGTCTATTTTTTCCCCAAGAATTCGATGGAACCATTTATTTTAGCTTTTGACCACGTTTTATAGGAGAAAAATCGACTTTTGTCATGTTTTGGGGTCCCAATTTTAAGGAAATCAATCATAAAAGTATAATAGTTTACAAAATAAATTTTTCTGAATATTATTTACTAAAGGAACTTATGTATTTTTTTCCCCAGAAATTCGATCAAGCATTGGTTAAATTAATAAAAATATCACATTTAATTGGGTTACGTTGGTCATAAAAGATAAAATTTCTATATTTTCATGTTTATACATGAAAATATTGAGTAATGAAGTTTACCAGAAATTTTATTTGTTTGATTAGAAGCTTTAACATAAGCAAATTTTGATGAAAATTTATTTTCAAAAATAAGGCTATAAAATTTTTTGATACTGATTTATCAGTTCGTGTTATTTTTAGCCTTATTAAATTTATAAAATCTCTGAATGTAATTTTATAAAATTAATAGAATAAAAATGCCAGCTGTATTTAAATTAGAGAGAGAAAACTTCTTCTTTCTAACGGTATACAAAAGCAAGTATTTTTAGTCGTTTTGGGAACATGTGCAAGGCAAGTACTTACACAAATTTCAAAAAAAATAATTTTATATTTTTAATATTTTTTGTTTTTTTAAATAATTAAACGGTGTCTAGATAAGGTGTATTAGGAGTCTACTGACGAGCCAACCTAATACACTATGACGAAACACAGTTACGTGACTATTAGTTGAAAATTAACTAATTTATAGGTTAAATTAATAAAAATATCCCATTTATTTTAGCTTTTGACTACCTCTTATATGAGAAAAATCGATTTTTTTTTCGTGTTTTAGGGTTTCAATTTTAAGGAAAACAATCAAAAAAGTTTCTTAGTTTACAAAATAAAATTTCCTAAATATTATTTACTAAAGATACTTATGTATTTTTTCCCCAGGAATCCGATGAAACCATTTATTTTCGTGTTTGATTACCTCTTATATGAGAAAAATCGAATTTTGTCGTTTTTTAGAATCATAATTTTAAGGAAATCCATTATAAAAATCAAGACAATATTAAAAATATGAAAATATTGACAACAAACGCTTATAGTAGCTGGAAAGAAGGTCCGGATAGGGAATTCGTAGACATTTTTTAGTGTAGAAAACACCCCACCATACGGTTTTTTTTGTCATTTTGATCGAATAATAAAACGCTTCCAGGTCACCGTGAGATAAATCGGTAAATGTTTTAAAATAATATTTTTAATGAATTATTAGCAAAATTAGACATATAACAAATTATTTTTTTTTATTCGCCATTATATGCTAAATTATTTCGAAACTATTTAATTTATATAATCTTTCGTAAAAATATAAAGTTTAAAAATATTCAAAAAATAATTTTTTTTGGTATTAATCTTAGATATTGTTTTTCATTTAGGGTATCAACAAATGAAGACATTACACATCGGCTTTTAATTAGTTTCGATCCATTTATTACACTTAGTAAAGGTTCAACCAAGAAAAAAGTCGAGGAATTAACAGAAGATATGAAAAGTTTATTATTATTTTAAATATACTAGGGGGCTACGCCCCCTGCGCGCTAAAGCGCGCCAACCCCCTCAAATTCAAGTTTAAATGAGAAACAATTTAAACTTTAAACAAATATTTAATTAATAAAACAAATTGTCTATTTTATTTATAAATAATCTTCATTAAGATTTTTTTTATTATTTTTTGAAGTTACTTTTACTCACTGGGGGATAATTTTAACGCACTTTTTAAATAAAATTGTGTATGAATTTACCCTTAATATAAATGTATATTTTACCAATGATGCAATCACCGGCCCGAGGTGCTACGCACCTCGGGCCCTGTAAACCTTCCCGTTTGATATGTTATATAACTTTATATCGCACTTATTTCATAAATGGATCTCTCATAAATAACTAATTTTTTATTTAGGACAGACAATACCATGTTAATAATATTAATGTTTATTGAAATTATAGCGTCTGATGAAATTAAATAATTGTAGGTTTAAAAATTGACCAAATTCAGACAAGATTTGTTGGATGTTTATTTATTTCCCAATATTTCGAACAAATATTTTGTTCCTCTTCAGGGGATTTTTTGCTAAATGTACAAAAATACAATATTTTTACATGTATATGTATATAATAATATAAAGTATCAAGATAGAAAGAAAATTTTTTTAAAATATATAATAGATTTAACAATACCTTAATGTATAATAATATTACATATTTGGCGTCAAATGTAGTTATAATAATAAATAACAAGTCAATATATTATATGAATTAATTTACGAATAATAATAATTATTAATTGTAATAAATATTTGAGAATAAAAAAGTAAAATAATTTATAATGCATGATTTTTAACAAAACACGTTTTAAACATATTAGCTAGCTATAACAATAATAGAGAGATCATGTGTTTATGAGTTAAAGTTTTTCTGCGCACACTATGTTGACATATTATATGTATATGCTGTGCTCCATATTTAATAGAAAAAAAAAAAAAAAAAAAAAAAAAAAAATTTTTTGAGATCAAGTGATATTATAATTTGGCATTAAGAGCTTTATAGGAATCTTTTAATTTATCACAGTCTGTATTGGCATTCAATTTGTTGCAACCTTGTTTGTCTATGTAAACCATTTCAGCAAAGGACCTTTTGAAAGAATTTGTTTCTCTATGTAGAATTTGTATATTGGTGAAATCAAAATTATGATTGTACTTTAAAATATGTTTTGTTATTACATTGTGGTATGATTCTTTGAGCTTGATGTTATCTTTGTGTTCTTTGGTTCTGGTTTTTAAAAGACGCTTAGTCTGGCCCACATACGTTTTATCACAATCTTTGCAATCTATTTTGTAAATAAGGTTTTTGTTGTTTTCTTTTTGTAAAGGATCTTTATTAGGTTTAACGATACAATTGAGTTTGAATGGGGCTCTATAAACTGTGTTCATATTGCATTTGGATTTTATGGTATGTTTTATGTTGTCAGAAATTATGGGAATTAATGGTAATACTATTGTATTTTTGAAATCTGGTTTAGAATTAGTATCCTGAGTGTTATTGTTGTTATTATTGTCAAGTTGATTAAGAAAACAAGTAAAAATTCTATTTATGAAATGTTTGGGGAAGTTATTGAGTACTAGATCATTTTTTAATTGTTGGAAGTTTTTTTGATGTAAACTGCTGTCAGAGAGTTGTACAATTTTATGACAAAGGTTTTTAATGATCCCTATTTTTGTTGACATGGAGTGGTGTGAAAGAAAGTTCAGATATCTTCCAGAAAATGTTGGTTTTTTGTAAATGTCTGTGGTTATAGTCCCATCTGTATTTTTTATGAGTAGAATATCTAAAAAGTTTAATACATTATTGTTTTCTAATTCATTAAGGTATTGTTAAATCTATTATATATTTTAAAAAAATTTTCTTTCTATCTTGGTACTTTATATTATTATATACATATACATGTAAAAATATTGTATTTTTGTACATTTAGCAAAAAATCCCCTGAAGAGGAACAAAATATTTGTTCGAAATATTGGGAAATAAATAAACATCCAACAAATCTTGTCTGAATTTGGTCAATTTTTAAACCTACAATAATATTAATATTATTCACCCTTCCGCAATGAAGAAAAAAAAACGAAAAAAATAAAATTTTAATAAAAAACAAAATTTAAAAAAAAACGCGCCATTAAAAATAACGGAACAGTATAAGGTTTAATTTGTGGACCGCAAGAGCTCGTTAGTATAAATTTCTAAATGTATAACAGCTGATAAGTATTGACCAATCAAAATGAGTTTTAAAATGTCTCAAAATCAGCGTTACATTTCATTCTTTTAATAGAAGAGACTATTAGAAGAAACATTTTTTTTTATTAAGATCTTCGTCAATAATTTTTTGTTTTATTTAAATATTTATTTTACTTTATTTCTAGATATTATTACAGTTATTTTAATAAAATCTGATTTCTAATATATAATTAAAAGTAATCTAATATTTTTAAGAACAATTTTGTGTTTAGATAGTCGTTCTATGTTTAAAATGTTATTATCTATTAATTTTATAATTGTATAAGTACATGTGAATTGAGTCTAATGTCTAATATTTATGATGTATTTGTGATTTATAGCTTTTTATTTATTTAGATTAATTTTATTGATAATTTGTGTTTTTTTCGTAAAATATTTATTAGATTTAAATATGTATCAGATTAATATATTTATATAAAATTAAACATGCTTTAACTATTTAATTAGTTATAAATACTTATCTTTTCATTTCATTGCAATAATATTATGTTGTTATTATAAGTATATATAGTATATATTGTAACTAGTTACTATACTATGCTGATATAGGCATGTTTGAGAAGGAAGATAAAAAAAATTTTTATCTTTCCTCTCAACCATGCCTCTTTCAGCGTTCTATAGTAACGCGTTGCAATCGATATTTTTTGTAACAATATCTTCATGTGTATTGCATTTACGACCATGACTAATAAGTATAATACTTGAAAAAAAAAAAAAAAATTATTTGATACTCTTATTTTTAAAAGAAATTTAGTTGTAAATCGATTTTTTAATTAATCATTCTATTTAAAAATTTATTTGATACTTTTATTTTTAAAATAAATTTATTTTATTCTCTTATCGCATATAAAAATACATATGAATCAATATATGACTATATTGCATTCTAGTATCATCTTACAGTACGAAGATTTTTTCTCACTTCAATAAAATACCTCTATACCATTCACATAAACTCGTCGATATGCTATACATAGGAATATAGCGTTACAAAAATTATATAATAGTATATGGTTGATTCCGTGTGAAACGTACGTTGACTTGCAGATGGAGTCTTCCGATTGAGCTGTAACTTTGCACAGGTGTTTATAAATATAAAATGTCCTCATTCCCCAATTTTTACGTCTTCAAATCGTTTCTAGCCGTCTCTGTGAATTTTTGAAATTTTAGACCGATTTTAAAGCTCTTAGTCACTAATTTTTGCTTCATTATATAAAAGCCTAAAGAAATGTTAAAAAAATTATTCAAAAATAGGTTTCGATCGGAAATTTCCCTGGCTATCCGAATTTTGAATTCGTTTTTAACATTTTTACGTGGAAAGCCGGAAAATCGGAAAATGTGAGCCGTCCCGGCTGTAGCTCATAGCTCAAAACCCGTAACTTCAAATAAATTCAAACATGGGGTGGAGACAGAGTTTTACATATACTTTGACCTGGTATTAATACGGGTTTGACTTTTTTCACATATACATTAGTTCCTCGACTTACGAACTTTCGGACTTACGAACTTTTTTTTAGAACATGAAAAATTTTTATTTTTATAAAAATACAGTTTAAAATCTGTGTGAAATGGGATAAGAAATAATATTTTTGAAAACAAAACTGTTATTTTTTTTTTAATTTTGGTTCGATAAATCATCAATTATTGTATCGATATAGATATTGTATAGATTTTATCGGTTGAAAAGTAAAATTATAAAACATTTCCTTTTAATTTAAAAACCTAAAACTAATTTGAAACTTTATTTTACAAGTAATCTATTAAATAATTTCTGAATAAAAAAAATAACTTTCAATAAGATCAAGTGGACCAAGGCTTAATTAAAAGCGTTCTTTAAAATACTTTATTCAAAAGATTATATAAATGTTGTACATCTCCTTACATATCTACTTGCATATCCAGAGTAATTAAAAGTATTTTGTTATATTTTTATAAGGTGCAGCTTTCTATTCAATTCTTCAAACTTCAATATTTTTCTAATAAAAAAATCTCCATAGCGATGAGCAACTTTCGTGTCTGCAATGTGAATCATATCGTGATCTATGTAAAAATCCAACTAAAAAAAAATACAGTGGATTATAATAATTAAAAAAATAAGTTTATATAAAAGTTTAAATAATTAAATTTATTGTTTTTATTGCATTTTTTGCCTACATCTCTTAAAACTATTTAGAAATTATAAATACACTTTCAGGTTGCATTTGCTTAAATTTTCAAGCACATGGAGCAAAATTAAAAATTCGAGCAGATAACTTGTGCATAATAGCACCTATCTTAACCCATTAAGTCCGAAGGCCTTTTTTTACGTGTCGATTTGTAAACCGCTTCAAAAAAAATATTATTTACTAGAAATTATAAATAAAATGATGGTCCCTTAAGTAAAAAGAGTTGCTTTTTAAGAATCAGAGGTCAGATTTTCGATTTAGACTTCTGGAAAGTCAGTACAGCGGGTCAAAGTTGGCCAAAATTATAAAAAAAACGTTACGTAAAAGACCTGATTATTATGTTAAAAAACGCTGTAATTTTACTAAAAACCGCTACATTTTCATTTATTTAATTTTTAGAACTTATATTTTCAACGCGAGAAAAAATTTCCAAAATGGCGGACGGAAAATTTTGAGCAAAATATGTTGGAAAAAGTTAATAATGCTAAAACTAAAGATAATATACGAGTAAGTATAAGATACTTTTATATGGACTCTGGATGCGAATGAAAAATTATATTTTCACTTTCCAAAAATAAATTTTTTTCTTGTGGTGAAAATATAAGTTCTAAGCATTAAATAAATGAAAATGTAGCGGTTTTTAGTAAAATTACAGCGTTTTGTAACATAATAATCAGGTCTTTTACGTAACGTTTTTTTTATAATTTTGGCCAACTTTGATCCGATCTACTGACTTTCCAGAAGTCTAAACCGAAAATCTGACCTCAGATTCTTAAAAAGCAACTCTTTTTACTTAAGGGACCATCATTTTATTTATAATTTCTAGTATATAATATATTTTTTGAAGCGGTTTACAAATCGACACGTAAAAAAAGCCTTCGGACTTAATAGGTTAAGGGCCAGTTCCATAAACAAAAGCAATATGTCTTTCGCTTTGTTTACATTTGTAAAACCTAATTAAAATGCATTTTTTTGAAAAAAATGAATGATTCTGTAACCAACACGACATTTATTATATTTTAAGCAATAAGTAGGCAAATTTTCATGCAAAAATATTAAATCTAAGTTAATTTATTTTCAAAGTAAAGATTCCTTTTGAAAAATAAAGTACTTAAAATTAAATATTTTAACAAAAAAATACTTAATTTATTGTTCAATGGCTATAGATTGTCGTGTTGGTTACAGAATTTTGAAAATTATTAGTAATTATTAAAAAATTATCAAAAACAATCATCAACTAATAACGAATTATCTACAGAGACGTGTCGTCTCGGGACGCAAGTTTGAACGACACCTAGATATACGAGAATATTCTCTTCCGTTTCACAGACTGGCACTCTAATATAGTCTTTTAAGAGAATGCTTCGACCCTTCGAGTTTCGAGAAATTCGATTGGGACCAACGGCGGTATTTTCAAAAATAATATAGTATTAAGTTGAACGAAAGGAAGAAGTATAGCACATAGAGAGCTAAGAACCCATAATAATAATAATAATTAATAGTAGGAAGGGATATTATACATAGCGAGATACATATATAGCTTTATATTGTAGAAAAAACTCCATTTTGACTGTGTAATAGTTTAATATACTTTAATGAAATGAATGAGATCTTACAACAACAAAAACATTTACATGTAAAAATTACGCAAGTTTTCTATGTGTGCTTGTATTTTGGCCTTTGTTTTTAGCTGTAAAAATTTTTCAATGCTAAAGTTTTTAGATCCGAAAAACTTTACGCAAGTTTTAAATATTAAAATACATATTATCTAAATTTGCTATATTGAAAATTACCAATTATTATTTGAAGCGAATTGACCCAAAATTAATCCAACTTACAATTATTAAAAATTATTTAAAAAAACTTGTCAGGCCGTTAATTAATTATGAAAAATGGATATATTTATTTTGAAAATTTTACAAATTAAGTTTCAAATTTTCAATTTTTTTTTACTTGGCGGCCTGGCAAGTTTTTACAAATAATTTTTGATAATTGTAAGTTGGATTAATTTTGGGTCAATTCGCTTCAAATAATAATTGGTAATTTTCAATATAGCAAATTTAGATAATATGTATTTTAATATTTAAAACTTGCGTAAAGTTTTTCGGATCTAAAAACTTTAGCATTGAAAAATTTTTACAGCTAAAAACAAAGGCCAAAATACAAGCACACATAGAAAACTTGCGTAATTTTTACATGTAAATGTTTTTGTTGTTGTAATTGTTATTATTATCATTATTTTTATCAGTCCACATTCCGGGTAAATAATTTTCCACCGTAAATAAAAATGGCGCGGTGTTGCCTGTTTTTTTAAAAGACCCTGGTTTTTTCCTATATGTTTTTATGCAAATAAAAAATTTTAAATGTTTACTCATCGCAATAATAATATTTGCAAAACAAGTAAATTTTTTTTTTTTAAATACACAATGATATATCAAAGGAGACGCTTACATACCTTAAAATTTAAACTTTACTTCCCTGGAGTAAAACGTAGCTAATGCGCATATCTCTTTTACCAACCAACAACAGCGTGTTTAAATTATTGTTTTTTTTTTTTTAAAGAATTAGTCGCAGCAAACATCATTAGTCATGAATAATCGTGTTTTGTGTGCAGAAGAAAACAAAGTACACCTTTTTTCAATCAAGAACAAAATATAAAAAAACTCATAAATTATTTAAGTCTCGAGGAAAAGAAAGGAAGAGATATAAATTAAATTGTCTTCATCTTTTACTATTTAAAAGACTTTTTTATAATTATGGTGATGCTTATCTGAAGAGTTTTATACTATACTTAGAAAAGGAAAGTGTACAGTGCTGGGCTGCTGAATTAAAGTGTTGTTTAAATCATGATTGTAAACATTGGCCATATGAGATGACAGAAAAAATGTGGGCTACTTTAATACCAATTATTCGAACAGAATTATGTAATTTAAGTAGAATTTATGTAGAAACCATTACCAACTGAACAGTGTGCTTTGCACATGCACATAAAGATCGTGACCCCACAGAATCCATTGGTTAATTAAATGTTTAATGGAAGAACCGGTTTTAAGGCAATCTGAAGCATCATTTATTAAATTTGGTAGATTGCTAATTTTACAAAGTTCTCTGGCTATATAGTCATGGAAAGTAAACGCTTAAATTCAACGATTACTTGTTAAATTTTAAACTCACTTCTTAGAAAATTCATTTCAAAATTTCAGAGATAATCTGGCTTCAGCTTCAGTATCGATCTTTCAAGCTATATTACAATTAAATAATGGCAATACTAATGTATCATTAGAAAAACAGCTAGTTTTATTGATAAAATTTTTACAAATCTTAAAGCGTCAGTCGATGTTGAAGCAGTAAGTACTGACAAAAATGATGAAAAACGAGAAAAATTATTAAGACTTTTTCAAACTATTTGTAAATAAATGCATGAAAGTATGTACCGATCTTACTTTGATGGTGTCTGATTTTTACAAAAAATTTCTTAAGAAGTGAAAATATGTAAGTAAAACGTACACTAGAATTTTGAAAGATTCAAGACCTTTTTTCTATAGTAGCATAATTCGTAAAATCATCAACTCGAGTTTTAATTTGAGCGCACTTGTAATATCAGCAAAAATATAAACAAATTGTAAGGCATGTAAGCGTTTCGTTTATAAAACAGAGTAATACAGACGATAAACTTAAAATTAAATTATTCAATATTATAAATAAGATTACGATATAGTTAAATTCAGCCTTCTTAAATTATTATTATCTTGCTTAATTAAAATTATAATTAAATATTATTGTTGGAAAGTTAAACTAATGGTTACTTAGATTAACGGAACTCTTTCTGTAAAATAATTTAAGGTTATTCATTAAATTTATTAACAGCTAAAATTGCAGATTTAGTTTATAATTTCGTTATTTAGTCATAGTAAATTCAAGTTTTTTTTTGTTTTTTAAACCAACATATGCCGACGCAGGGTATCCCAAGAGACTAGGTTAGTAAGCTAGCTTAGTAAGTTAGGTTACTAAGCCTATGCTGGGGCAGTTGCGGAGCAGCCGACTTTTAAGATGTTAAACTGAACTTGTATTCACCCGAACACCGTCAACTAATAATTAATATCCTATCCTAAAAATGAGTTAGTCATCGATACGGTAACTATGTACATTGTTATCGCTAAAAGAGTCATTCTGATTGGTTCTCGCAATAATGTACACAATACATACATAACAAACATGAAAATTTTAAAAACAATAACATTAACACAACTCAAAAAGTTAGGTTATTTTATTTTAGGTATCTTACAAGTTATATAATAAACCAGTAGCTAATTATTTAACTTATAAATGGTTATTGATAATTAAAAATTATTTATTTAATTCATTTAAAAAATTAACAGAAAGCATAGATTAATTTAAAATTTAAATGGCTCCGGGGTAGAGCCCAAACGACCTTGACCAAAAAAGGGAAAGGCAATTGCCACGTTTGGGTCACGTGCGGGGAGACAACTTATATAAGTTGCTACCTCTCCCCAAACGATAGCTCGGAAGTGCTGGCTACAAAACTGGCCAGCATCGAGAACACGGTACGGACGGTAACTGGAAGCGTTATCCTTGCTGGAGACTTTAACGATAGGGCCTTAGAATGGGGCATGCCGACGACCAATCCTAGGGGACAGCAGGTACTAGAAATGGCCACTAGATGCAAACTAGTGGTCCAGAATAGAGGAAACCGGCCCACCTACGAGAGGGCAGGTTGGGGTGCCTCTATCCCAGACATAACCTTTGCAACAGAAGGTGCGTCTGGGAGAATCGGCGAATGGACGGTGATGGATGGTTACAATGGTAGCGACCATCATTACATCAGCTTCCGGGTGCTTGAGGGAACCTCCCAACGGCCTCCGTACAAGAGGCGTCCCTTGGGTTGGAATGTACCAAAGATGGACGAGGACAAGTTCGAAGAGTATCTTCGAATGGAGTCGTCGTCCGTCCCCGCTTGGCATGGAGAGGCTACAGGTCCCCGCGAGGCTGAAATCTTAGTCAAGAAAGTAACGTCTCTACTGCGAGGGGCGTGTGACGCCTCTATGCCTCGTCGAAGGCCCTGGAAAGGGAGAAAGCCAGTCTACTGGTGGACTTCCGAAATAGCGGAGCTCCGCAAGGAGTGCCACAGGACGCGACGTAGGGCGCAGAGAGCACGGGACAGGCCCGAAGCTGCTGCACTTTCCCAGGAACATAAGGATTCTAAACACCGGCTGGCAAAAGCTATCCGTCAAAGCAAGGCTCGATGCCTGCGTTAATTACGCGAGGATGTAAACAAAGACCCCGGGGTCTTGGTTACAAAGTCGTAATGGGCAAGTTGAACCGGGGGTCTGACAACATGATGGACGCAGTATCGACCTAACGAATCATCGGCGCTCTCTTCCCTGAGCAGCCCATCCGGGAAAACCCGGTAGAGGCGATACCCAGAGAGGAAGTGCCGTTATTCAGCGAGGACGAGATGGTGAAGGCCATCAAGGCCATGAAAAATGGCAAGGCGCCGGGGCCGGACGGGATACCTGCGGAAGTGCTCAAACGAGCGGTCAAAATAATCCCTGGTATCCTGTTAAGCATGTTCAATGCATGCTTGGTGGCGGGAGTGTTTCCAAAGCAGTGGAAGGTGTCGGAGAGCATGCTCCGGGCAAGATTGAGAAGAGCTATCGAGGAGGGCGGTGGCCTTTCCGAGGAGCAGTATGGATTTCGTGAGGGGCATTCCACGATAGACGCCATCCGGCGTGTCGTGGATACCGTAGAGGCTGAGAGGGAAAAGCGGCCTGCAATTCGCAAAGACGTCCTTCTTGTAACGCTGGACGTCAAAAACGCTTTCAATTCGGCCAAGTGGGATGACATGATCCGGTCTCTCGAGTACGATTTCCGGATACCCAGGTATCTGGGTAACGTAATAAAGGACTACCTAAGGGACCGGAGACTGCTCTACGACACGCTGGCGACAGAGGGTTCTGAGTGCGGGCATTGCCCAAGGTTCGGTTCTCGGACCGGACCTGTGGAATGCCTTTTACGATGGCCTGTTGCGCGTTCACCTCCCGGAAGGAGCTTCTCTGATCGGGTACGCGGACGACGTGGCTCTGACCATCACCGGCAGGGACATGCAGGTAACCCAGGAGAGGTTGAATCTAGTCATGAGACAGATCAATCTCTGGATGGGCGAGCACGGGCTCCAGCTCGCGATCCCAAAAACGGAGATAGTACTGCTGACCCGTCGAACAACAATTTCCACGGACATCGATGTAAATGTCGATGATGGTGGAAACCCTCACACCATCCAAGCCAAGACATCGGTTAAGTACCTGGGAGTTCTGCTTGATAACAAGCTGAACTTCTGGGAACAATTTCAGAGGTCCATTGAGAAGGCCGCGTCGATCGCATCCTCCTTGTCAAGGCTCATGGCCAACATAGGAGGGCCCAAACCCGGGAAGCGAAGATTGTTGATGTCCGTTGTCGACTTTGTCCTGCTTTATGGATCTGAGATCTGGGCGGATATCACCAAATTTGCCAAGTACAGACATAAATTATCGTCTGTGCAGCGGCAAGCTGCCCTGAGGATCGCCTGCGCGTACCATACGGTATCGCTCGAGGCGATCCAGGTAGTAGCATCGGTCATACCCATCGACCTGCTAGCGTTGGAGCGGAAATACATTTACGATAGTGTAGAGGACCGCGAAGTGTCATCCACTCGCGCCCGCTCCAGCTCTATGGAAAAATGGCAGAAACGGTGGAAAAAGGACGAAGAGGGAAATGCCCGATGGACGCGCAGACTGATTTCAGATCTGCAGGCATGGACTGGACGACAACATGGGGAGGTGGATTTTTACCTCACCCAATTTTTAACTGGACACGGGTACTATCGTGAAATGTTAAAACATTGGCATAAGGTGGCAACAGAGGAGTGCTTGCACTGCCCAGGCGAGAAGGATACAGTGGAGCACACTTTCTTTGAATGTGTGCGCTACTCGGAAGGGCGCCCGCCCTTCCCGATTTGGAGGCCAGAGAAGGTGGTTCCGGAAATGCTACGGAGTTCTGAAAATTGGAACAAAGTAGCAGAGTACGTAAGGGTCACCTTGTTGCAGAAAAAGGAGGAGGGCTTTCTATCGTAGATTGCTCTCCTGTCACTAGGCTGGGGGAAGGCAGCGGCCAGTTGCCTAGGCTGCGCGTCCCAAACTGAAGTTATACCTGAAAAGGGAGTTCCGGTTTGGGACAAACAAGCGCGGGGAGTTTAAAGTGTGTTTATCCAGTAAGAATCTGGGGCGTAGCCGGCGACCGCGTTCGTCCGTGGTCTCCCAGTTGTGCACTTTGTGCAACTGGGCGGTCATGGAAATTTGCGGGTCTTTAAGGCCCGCAAACACTCCATGGCTGATGTAAGATTCACATATTTCCCATAAAAAAAAAAAAAAAAAAAAAAAAAAAAAAAAAAAAAAAAAAAAAAAAAAAAATAATAATAATAATAATAATAGTTAATAATAGTATATTACGACCCATGGCCAGCCCAAATCGCAGTTTACCACCATCGGCTTCGCCTCGGAAGGTAATTTACGTGCAATTTGAGTCATTCTTTTTTATGGCCGAGGGTCGTATACAGTTTTTCTGCGGCAGTGGCGAGAAAACATGTCTTCGCAATAGCCGGGAAATACGTGCTTTCTGGTCATTGTCCAGAAAAAATAATTTTGTAGTCTTTAAAAAAAAATTATATTCTAATAAATAAATAAGAAACATTCTGATACTTATAGGGATTCTTTAGTCTATTTAACTTATAAAAAAGAAAAAAAATAATTTTTTGAAAAAATTAAAATTTACGCGGTTGTTAATCCAAAGTCAGATTTTTATTTTGTTGTACAACTTAGTAAAAATTTACAGGATCGTGAAAAAACTGATTATCCAAAAAATGCAAGAAAAAATTTAGCTTGAATAACGGAGCGCTCCGTTGCTTAAATATTGCTTGAATATTAACATGGAACACGTTTATAGGGGGGGGGGGGGGGAAGTAACTCAGTAGCTCCAATAGTTAAGAGAGTCCGGGATGTGAAATGGGACTTTCTAAACTTTGATTTGGAGACTTAGAATAATTTCAGTTTTGGGACTTAAAATGATTTTAATTTAGAAACTTAAAATAATTTAAATTAACGGACTTGATTTAGAAACTTTAATTTATTAAACTTTAATTTATCGAATAATCCAAGGCTACGGATAGAAAATAATTTAAAATTTAAGATTGAGAATACTTTCGACGAATCTGCATAATTTGTAATAAAGGTGAATTGAATTTACATTTGGGTTTCAAAATTTTAGTTCCTTATAAAATTTACATGTCCATACATGGGCGCATATGTTTAATTTATCTTGGATTGGTTAGAAAATACTTAATTTTAGTATTAAAGAAATGAATTATCTAATGTAAATCAAAAGATTAAAAAATGAAATTTTTTATCGGCATATAAAATTTGTTATGCCTGATCAATTAATTATTCAATATAGGTAAAAATTCGTCCACAATGCAGTAAAGATAGTTTAGGAAGTAGTAAGAAAAATTTGTAATACTCGGCATATGAAATTTTACCTCACCGGATTAATTTATTAACCCGATATAAAATGAAAAAATAAAATATTTATGTCTGCGAAAAAACACACATGTTTTCGCGGGAAAAAAAAGAGAATATTATTAATCTAAACTGGCCAAAAATGGAAATAACTGCGAAAAGTCTAGAATGGGATCTAGGAAGATAAAATTTAAAGAAATAATGATTTTTTTTTAAGGGTAAAATCTAAAGAATAAAAAAGGTGTTAAAAGTTATTCATTTTTATGATATTTCTTTCGGTAAATATATTTTGGTACTTATTTGAAATGAAATGTACTACAATAACTAGATGGATTCTATAACGAGTTTAGATCCAAAAAAGCAATTGTGGATACAGGGTGTATACATGAATTATTAACATTAAAACCCATAAAATGCTAAGAAAATTATACAGCGTCTCCTACGAATGACTTAGATTCTTTAACAGTAGCACTTTTTATTTTCAAAAATATTTGGATTGCAAAAAACATATTATGAGAAATATTATCAAAATAATAATAATTTACTTTGAAAATCTATTCCTACCAGATAAAATATTACTGTCACCGTAAATCAGAATAAAATGAGACATGGTTTTTATGTTATATTATTATTATTATTATTATTTTTACCTTATATTTTAATTTTTATTTTGTTCTAGAAGAATTTGAGTCATCTCAAGACTGCTGTATAATTTTCCCTCAGTATTATAAGGGTTTCATGTATACACACATCCAATAATTTTTTTGGGTCTGGACCCGTTATCGGTTGTAGAAGTAGGTCTAAAAATGGACTATATTTTTAAGATTGTCCTTTTTAGATCCTTGAATGTGACCTAATAAAGTTTATATACATAGACAATGTTATACCCTTATTAAAGATTAAAAAAGTTACAATCTGTATAAATGTGAGACGTTTTGGTTAACGGAATTATTATTAGAACAAATAATTTGGGTAATGCAATTAAAAGAAAAACAGGAGGTGGGTTTGAGATTCACAAGACACGTTAATACATGTTTAAATAAATAGGGATAGAGATTAGATTATTTTATAGATTATTTCATTAGATTGTTTCATTATATTACTTCTTATTAGATTATTTCACCCCCTCATTAAGAAATGCAAAATATTTATAAACTATAACGAGATTTAGCCCATTATATAGGTTTTTGGAACTTTTAATTATAATTTTAACTGTTCCATTAATGAAAAATGAACCGAATTCTCTTAAATTAGGAAAAACTTCCCTTATTGTGGGTAAATTTTTTATGTTCGCAAATAATAACAAAATTTTTACAAGAGTAAGAGTAAAAAAATTCATGAAATTAATAATTAAATTATAATTAAAAAAAAAGAACAATATTTTAAATAAGTAATGAAATTAAAAAAATATATTTGATAAAAGAGGAAAAATTTTATTAACTTAGAAGATGTCTATGGGGAAGGGATATTTGGCGAAGCTTGAAACTGAGGGCAGAGAATTGATGGTCAAAAAAATTCGATTTAAGTACTTTCTCAGTTGAGCTTACTTTTCTTCAGTATAGCTAATAATTCTTTAATTTAATTATGTTATTCTTTCTTTATATTTAAATTTTGATATGTGTTTATAACACCTATTAAATTAAATAAAATTCTATAGATTTTTGATTTAGGGTAATTCCATGGATAAAACGCACAAAATGATATGCCAGGTCTCGAAAATAGGAAATTTGGTTTTTTTTCGATAAAACAATTTAAAAATAGATGATTCCCCGAATTTGAAGGTTTTCTATAAATTTTGAAGGGTGCTATGCTGGTTTAAAGTTTTTTGGTCAAATTTCTCTCCTCAGCCACCATTTTTGAAAATCCCGTAAAAAAGCTCTAAAAAACGTTAAAGAAAGAAAAAAAAGTAGGTTTTCGATGTAAAATTTGATGAAAATTTCAAATTTTCAGTCAGATTTTTCCTACTCTATGACGATTCGCGGGAAAATTCAAATTTGTGTTAAACTTTAAGTGAAAATAACTCAAAAGTTTCCCGCTAAAAAAAAAAAATTTTTTTTCTCAAAATCTTCAAAAATTGCATATATTTTCCTGATAAAAATTTCCCGAGGGTAATTTTTGTTTTAAGCGAGTAATACCGATTTTCGTTTTTTTCAATTTTGACTTGTTACTTATTTTGCTAATTTCCCGCTAAGTCACGTGACCAAATGAAAATCTGACCGAAAATTTGAATTCTGCGGGAAATTTTACAAAGGTATAATAATTTTAGTATCTTTTGAATGATACATCTCAATTTGACAATTTAATTAAAATGGTTTATTAAAATATGGAAAAAATGAAAATTTATAAAATGGGATTTTATTGATTTTTGGGTAAATTTCTAACTATTTATAGACATTTTGATAGAAAATAAAATCTAAACTTAAAAAAAATTTATTTTTTATTAATAATAGACATAACTTTTGTTTTTTCCAAAAGAAGTATTTTTATTTTTAGATTTTACATGATTTTTAGGCTAAAAATGTAAAAAAATCAAGAAAATCCCATTTTATAAATTTTCATTTTTTCTATATTTTAATAAACCATTTTAATTAAATTGTCAAATTGAGATGTATCATTCAAAGGATACCAAAATTACTATACCTTTGTAAAATTTCCCCCAGAATTCAAATTTTTGGTCAGATATTCATTTGGTCACGTGACTTAGCAGGAAATCAGCAAAATAAGTAACAAGTCAAAATTGAAAAAAACGAAAATCGGTATTACTCGCTTAAAACAAAAATTACCCTCGGGAAATTTTTTTCAGGAAAATATATGCAATTTTTGAAGATTTTGAGAAAAAAAATTTTTTTTTTTAGCGGGAAACTTTTGAGTTATTTTCACTTAAAGTTTAACACAAATTTGAATTTTCTTGCGAATCGTCTTAGAGTAGGAAAAATCTGACTGAAAATTCGAATTTTTCATCAAATTTTACATCGAAAACCTACTTTTTTTTCTTTCTTTAACGTTTTTTAGAGCTTTTTTACGGGATTTTCAAAAATGGTGGTTGAGGAGAGAAATTTGACCAAAAAACTTTAAACCAGCATAGCACCCTTCAAAATTTATAGAAAACCTTCAAATTCGGGGAATCATCTATTTTTAAGTTGTTTTATCGAAAAAAAACCAAATTTCCTATTTTTGAGACCTGGCATATCATTTTGTGCGTTTTATCCATGGAATTACCCTTTAGTCTTTTGGTAAGTTAGTAATCCAGGTCAGTTGGGCAGAATGAAAAAAAAACGTTTTGTGAAAACTCTGAATTTTTATTATTGATCCTGTCGCTGCGCTGTAATGACTTCAAAAATCTGACTTTAGATTCTTATATAACAACCAGGAGACTATTATTTTATTTTAAATTTCTCGCTTATAAAATACTTTTTTGTTGTGGTTTACCAAATCAATAAGGTCTTCTTACTTAGAGGGTTTTCATCTTTAATTAATGATACAATACAATTCAAATTGTTATAGAAGAATTAATACATAATTTAAATAAGTCATTCTCTGCGCGAAGCGCAGTTGGGTCTAGTTACTGTTCAATAATGCACTATATTAAATATTAATAATATAATTATTATATAAGTTTAGTAACTCCGCTGTACCGGTCCCAAGCCCGGAGCCTCATAAGGCTGAGGAAGGAGGAGGGTGGTTCAGGCCGCCTTTTTTCAAGGTTGAACTAGAATCAAGGATATAGGATATAACTCTCTGGAACAACTGAGGCTGCCCTATAAATCGGGTCTCATGCCTTGCATTTCTCCGGGGACATGCTCTATGCTTTATCCCATGTGTGCATGTTAGGAATGCCGCAGACTGCTCATAGTTAGTCTATAAGTGGTTCTGGAATAACTGAGGCTGCCCTATAAACCGGGTCTTATGCCTTGTCTTTCCCTCGAGCATTCTTGACAAGCATGCAGCAGCAGACTGCTATCCTAAAACTAACCTTGAGGAAGAGGCATATTAAAGGGGCTCCAAGGTTTTCTCCAACCTAAGTGCGATATAAGCCACATACAGGGTTGCCTTAGACCTGACCTATTGGCTCTTAGCATGGGAGAATTCTACCTCGAGCACAGCGACGTAGCCGATTAAAGGTAGTCACGAGTCCCGCTAAATCATGACTGCAGGTTGTATTTTCTGGTTTAGTAATGTGTGAAGGTGATGGGTTATTGGATTATTGGGAAGTGGCATTGTCATCAGACAAAGAGGAGCAATCCTCCATTCTGTAGGGGATCTATCTATGGAATCAATGCCGTCTGGTTCCAGAGTAAAATCTGACATCAGCCCTCATGACTCCACTGGTAGATGCCTGACCTGTTCCATGACAGGCATAAAACATTGTGGAATGGTAGCAAACATAGAGGTGGAAACACTTCATCTGTTAGATTGAGGATTGGTGTTCCCTCGCGTCACCGCCTCTCAATCGAAGTCTGTTACATGCCGGATTAATAATCGTATGTGATGTCATCAGACATGGTGGTGAAAACCCCCCGATCTGTAGGACTATTATTACTGGATGGACGCTGGAAGCTGATAGATACTCTCTGTCAGCGAATAACGTAAATCCTTCAATAATACTCTGAAGGGTACTCTTACCCAACTAAGGGCCCTTTGTCCAGGGACACAGGCTTATTTTATGAACAATGCTAAATAAATACAGTGAATTACCCCAGGTTGATACCCCTCTTACAGAGGATAATTCAACCTCTGATTCCGATCAAGTGAAAGCCTTGATGGTCAGAGCCGGAGACACAGATTCTGGGGGTCTCCAATTTAGCATTTCTCAGCAGCAAAGGCAGAACACCACGCCAACAGAGCAACAACATCTACCTCTAATTACTGCTGAAAAAAAGACGGCAAAGGTAGTCTCAACTAGGCTAGAGGTCGAGGATTCCTCCCGCAAATCCTCAATGGAAGGTGACATATGCGCAAAATGTGCAGAGGTCATATTCGTTGCCTAATGTTAGCGAAGTTGGGCTTGACGACGAAGGCAAGAGGGAAGAAAATATAGAAAGATATCTCCGAGAATCAAAGGACTATAACAAGGCGTGCATTGAAATCCACTCAAACATGGAGAGAGATATTACTCAGAAGAGAGACTCAGTCAAAGTACAGAAGAACTGTAATATGACTGTCAAAAAAGGCATAGCTGAGTTTGAAAAATATTTAGCCAGGCTTAAGACAATTTTTTAACTGCAGCAGGAGCTTTTAAATGGAAAACAAAAACCCGATATTCCTATAGAGGAAGCATCAGGGGCTATGACTGGAAAAGGAAAGAAGAGGGCTCGGACTGCGTTCCGAAGCCCACCCGGAAAGGAGAATACAAAAAAAAGACCAGCGCAGAAAATGTCCCCGGAACTCCCTCTAAGGAAGACCTTCGCTAATGCAGTGATGTCTCCTCCGAAAGATATGATTCAGGAGGTGAATCAGTTAGCTTCTGGCCAGCAAACGAAGCCAAAAGATGTAGCTACAGATACCTCCCCTCCAGACGAGGATGATTTCGTCGCTGTTAAAAGCAAAGGTCAAAGAAAAAAGGAAAATAAGAAAAAGAAAAAAGAGTTTGAAAGAAAGGAGGCAGAGGCTCGTAAAAACCAAGAGCAGGAACAGAAGAAGCAGCAGGAAAAGCAGCAGCCAAAAATAACTGCAGCGGCAGCAAACCTGCGGCAGGGGGCAGAGAATAAAAGAAGCAAAAAGAAAAAGCCGCAGAAGAAGGAAGGAGATGGCGTATCTCCTCCTTCCGAGGCGACAGAAAAAGGCAGGAGAAAGAAGCGCCAGAACCGGCGCATAAGGATCTCTAAGCGTAAGGAGGCTCTAATAATAAAGCCTCCTGAAGGGAAGTCATATGCAACAGCCCTGCTGGAGAACAAAAGAGGTGTCCAACTAAAGGATTCGGGGACTGAGGTTCACCGAATCCAGAAAACCCAGGATGGCAGCGTCCTAATAGAGCTGAGCTCGTCGAAAGACCGGCAAAAACTATTAGACGCTGTCAAGACGGTCGTAGGCCCAGAAAGTACAGTCAAGGAACTGATTCCCCACCTAACCGTGGAGATCAGAAGCCTAGATGGTACTACTGGTAGCGACGAAGTGAGGCAGGTGATAAAGGAGGCAACCAAGCTGCAGAACGATGACGACATAAAAGTCACCATCTTCAAGGCTAAGGGCACTAAGGCGGATATGGCGGTCGTAGACCTACCAGAAGCCGCCGCACTAAAATTGACCAAAAAAGGCCGGCTAAATAATGGCTGGTCTAATTGGCAAGTGCGCTTAAGAGCCGAGGTTACACGGTGCTTTAAGTGTCTTGGTTTCGGCCACAACCAGTGGTCATGTAAGGGCATGGACCGAAAATTTGCGTGTTTTAAATGTGGCGCTCAAGGCCACAAGTCAGAAAATTGTCCTGTGGAAAAAGCAGAATGCTTCCTCTGCAGGGAAAGAGCTGACAAGGCCAAGACCGACCACCTTCCTGGATGCGGAGCATGTAAGTGTTATCGGGAGGCACTTACGGCATGGAAGATAAAATGTCATCGGTAATGTTCGGAGTCCTGCAAGGGAATATGAACAAAACCATTCTTGCTGACCTTTTGCTCGATCAGCTCGCAGGCGAGACAAACTCTAGCGTCGTCTTGCTATCCGAGCCGCTTCGCAATAGGAACCAGCAATTCTGGTTAACCGATGACACAGGCCAGTGCGCTATATGGAAACGAGATCGTGCTCAGACGTCTATATCCCGACATGGAAAAGGCAACTGCCACGTCTGGGCAAAGTGCGGTAATACAACTTTCATTAGTTGTTATTTGTCACCGAATGACACTATTGGGGTGTTCACCGCAAAGCTGGCCTCATTGGAGAAAACGATAAGGGAAGTCTCTGGCAATATCATATTTGCTGGGGACTTAAATGCCAGGGCCGTGGAATGGGGAATACCAACCACGAACCATAGGGGAACGTTGATCCTAGAGATGGCCGCTAGAACTGATCTGGTGGTCATGAACTCTGGGAACAATCCAACCTACGTAAGGCCAGGCTTTGGCGAATCGATCCCTGATGTAACTTTTGCCTCGGCCGGGCTGGCAGGAAGAGTGGGCAGTTGGAGGGTGATGGATGGAGCCAATGGCAGCGATCATAATGACATCACCTTCAAAGTGCGTGATAGGGTTGTTAATCGGCCCCCGTACAAAAAGCGCCCACTAGGCTGGAATGTGTCAAAGATGGACGAGGACAGATTTGTGGATTATCTTCGCGAAGAGTTCTCGTCTATCTCAGCCTGGCATGGAGGACCGACCACCCCGCGAGAGGCAGAGACCCTTGTCAAGAGGGTAACTGCTCTTCTGAGGGGAGCCTGCGATGCCTCTATGCCGCGTAAACGGCCCTGGAAGGGTAAAAGAAGCGTGTACTGGTGGAATGAAGAAATTGCGGAGCTTAGACGGGTCTGTCACGGCGCACGCAGAAGACGGCAAAGAGCGCATGGCCGCCCAGAGATGGCTACGCGCTCTGGAGAGTACAAGGGAGCCAAGCATAGGCTGGCAAAAGCTATCCGCCTCAGCAAGGCGCGCTGTCTTCGGTCCCTAAGAGATGATGTAAACAGCGACCCGTGGGGCCTGGGATATAAGGTTGCCATGGGCAAACTTAAGTCCGGATGTGACAACACGATGGATGAAGCAGCGACCAAAAGAATAGTGGACGCTCTCTTCCCGGATCATCCAAACCAACAACACCCTGCTTTGGATGTCCCGAGGGAGCAAGTTCCGCTATTTATCGAGACGGAGATGCTTCAGGCAATTAGGTCAATGAAAAATGGGAAAGC
Organism: Anagrus nilaparvatae; assembly: GCA_022575985.1. Classification (NCBI taxonomy): domain Eukaryota; kingdom Metazoa; phylum Arthropoda; class Insecta; order Hymenoptera; family Mymaridae; genus Anagrus; species Anagrus nilaparvatae. The sequence continues at coordinate 8,705,288 of JAKSXM010000247.1, read as the reverse complement.
GCCAGGACCAGACGGAATACCCGCGGAAGCCCTTAAGGCGGCTGCAAAGGTAATCCCTGGTCTCCTGCTTGGCATGTTTAACGCGTGCCTCGTGGCAGGCGCCTTTCCAAGAGACTGGAAAGTGGCCCGTCTGGCTCTGATAAGCAAGGGAAAGGCTGAACCAGGATCTCCATTATCTTACAGACCATTGTGTATGTTAAATACCATTGGCAAGGTGATGGAGAGCATGGTCAGAGGAAGATTGCGGCAGGCAATTAGGGAAGCGGGTGACCTTAGAGACGACCAACACGGCTTTCGTGAGGGGCGTTTTACGATCGGTGCCATCGAGCAGGTCGTGAAGGTGGTTATGAGGGCCAGACAAGTGCGGCCGGATATTAAACCGGACGTCCTGCTTGTCACGTTGGATGTGAAAAACGCATTCAACTCGGCTAAGTGGGACGATATGTTGCACTCCCTCGAGCAGGTATTCAGAGTTCCGGATCATCTGAGAAATATACTCAGAGATTACCTCCGGGACCGATACCTGCGCTGGGACACGCTCGATGGCTCAAGAGGTAAAGTATTAAGCGCAGGCATAGCGCAGGGTTCAGTTCTGGGTCCTGATCTGTGGAATGCCTTTTACGACGGCTTGCTTAAGATTGAGCTTCCGGATGGATGCTCCATGATCGGATAAGCGGATGACGTTGCTCTAACCATAACAGCTCGAGAGCCAGAAGACCCGGAGAAGGGTTGATACCATATTCGGCGTCAGCTTTGATGACGGAGGTAATCCCCTTATGATCCAGACCAAACCATCGGTCAAATATTTGGGGGTCTTCTTGGATAACAAGTTGACCTACAATAGACAATTCCAGCAGGCCTGTGAAAAGGCTGGCCGGGTGACAAAGTCCCTCTCGTGGCTAATGACGAACATCGGCGGTCCCAGATCAGAGAAGAGGAGGCTGTTGATGACGACAGTCAACTCCATCTTGCTCTACGGTGCAGAGGTGTGGGCGGACAATGTCCGCATAAAAAAGTACTGCAAGAAACTAAAGGCAGTACAGAGGCAGGGGGCACTTCGAATCGCTTGCTCGTACAAGACAGTATCAGAGCCAGCGATCCAGGTGGTGGCTCGGGTGATTCCCATCGACCTGCTTGCCTTGGAAAGGCAGGCGATCTATAACCGTGAGGAAGAAGATTGCGACGTAGCTTCCGTTCGCGCTCGCTCCCACACACTGGAATTCTGGCAGTATAGGTGGAATGGTGACCCGAGGGGACGTTGGTCGCACCGCCTTATCATCGATTTGGAAAGCTGGATGAACCATGATCATGGAGAGGTAGACTTCTACCTCACACAGTTCCTAACTGGTCACGGTTATTTCCGCGATATGCTTTTCAAGTGGAGCAAGGTGACTATTCTAGGTACTATTTTTATTCTAATTAAAAAAAATTCTTGTTCATTTTCTTTTTAAATTTAAAATTAAAATTCTTTTATTAAATAATAATAGTTTTAAAAAAAGTTATATTATGTATTATAAAAAAAATTTTTATGTATATTACAAAAAAAGAAAAACTTATTTTTATGTATAAAAATTTTATTTTTTGAAATAGTTCAAGGCACCGCGGTGTGAATCTTAAATTTATTTGTTTGTGTGCAAATAGTTTTATTAATAATAATAGAAAGATAAATTATTTTAAACTTTATAATACCTTTTTAAATATTTAAAACATTAATTTATATTATTTACATAATTATTTATTTATTTATTTAGAATTTGTTAGGCGCAGGCGTGGCCGATGCGCTACAATTTACAAAAGTTTACAATATAATTTTTGTACATAGTACATACAGATTTTTATGAAAGTATATTGAAATTACAAAATATATATTTAGTTTATATAAAATTTAAAAATGAAAAATTTAAATTGAATTTACAAAAATAATATTTAATAAAATTAATAAAAATTAATAATTAAAGAATATAATTAGATATTATTTTAATGTTATTTACATTATTATTATATGAATGAATGTAATTAATCTTAATAATAAATTTGTTTAATCATCGCGATTTTAGGACAGGTGTTTTTTGAAGGTAAAGAAGGTATTTCAAATTATAATAATCCTTTATAATATTTTATAAAGGAGGTAATACCCCTATTTACCCCTTTTACTTTTTTAACTTAAGATTTCTTTTGAAATTATATTTATATTATTAAAATAATTTTTATTTAATGAGAATGATAATTTTTTATGGATGTTAAAAAGTTACTAGTTAGTTTGTTTATGGTCTTTTTGAAATTTTTATTCAAAAATATAATATGTACTATTTTTTTCAAAGTTTATTGATTTTTTTTATTGGGTGCTTTTTTTTATATAAAATATCCTGTGCAAGTTTTTATTATCCTTTGTGATGATCAGTTTATTAGTTTAGTTGTAAAAATTTAGTTTTTCAGTTTTGCAGAGTTCTTTCAACAAAAAAGAAGGGAAATATTTTAGATTTAGTTATTATACAGTTTTCTTCAGTTTTTTTCTCAAGTTTTTTTCAGTTATTTTTTATTTTTCTCTTTTTTGGGTGAGAAAACCTGTATTAGTCATTCAGTTTTAAGAATTATTGATGATTTATTTAAAATAAGTTTTCATTTATGCAATTTAAATTTTACCATTTACAAGAAATTAAAAATTGGTTATATTTCTTGCATGAGTTTGGAGGTCCCACTGAGTTTCCTTATTGAGGAAAAAGTTAATTACTAGTTTTCTTTTTTTAGTTAAAAATAATTATAGTTAGTTTATTTTTTTTTCTTTCTTTTCAGAAGGGGATGAGAAAATCTTTATTTGGGATTGTTCTCATGGGAACTCTAGCACATTTATATGTAGCAGTTTTTTTCAATAATTCCAACAAGAGTTTGACTAGTTCGGTTTATGCAGCATTTTTCATTGATTTTTTTTTTTGTTGAAATTTTGCATATTCTATTATTATGTAGTTTTTTACTTAGTTATTTTGCGCATTTAGTTATTTTGTTTAGTTAATTCGAGCAAATAGTTATTTATATGTTTCGTTAGAACTTTACATACTTAAACAATTAAACTTTTTCTTATATTAATATACGTTAGTTAAAATGGCAAAAAGTTTAATTTTAGAGCAAAATTTAATTTCGCAACGTTTTAAAAATTCATATACCAATTTTCTTGAGGATGGGAATGAAAGCATATACAAACCTTCTACCCGTTTGCAAAATTTGAATGACATGTGGTTCCATTTTGAGGAAATTCATTATAAAATTTTAAATATAGCTAATTCTGATAAAACCAATTTTATAAAACATAATACTTTTGATACTGATGAACAAAATTATTTAAAATTAAATGTCAGTTTAATGAATTTATAGCAACCCATAGCCCTCAAAATGATAACTCACATAGATCTTCACGGTTTGCTACTGAAAATAATTTGGGAAAATTGGAAAGAATCCCAATCCCCAAATTTAATGGTAGTTTGACGGAATGGGAGAATTTCCGAGACATGTTTAAATCTTTAGTTATCGATAAAAATTATTCGGATGTTTTTAAGTTATATTATTTCGAATCCAGTTTACAGAGTGAACCCCTTTAATTAGTTAATTCATATAGAGTGATTCCTAGTGAATTCAGCAAAAGTTTCCAGGTCGGGTCGCTGAAACTGGCTAAAAACTTTTTTTTGCCAATTAGCTATCCAAAATGGACTATGTCCCCAAATTTTAGCCCTTAATATTGAAAACTAAGCCCAGGGCGAATTTTTGAAAAAAAAGGACGTTTTCATCTTTCCTCAGCCACCCATTCTTCTTTTATGTGCCATTCCTTCTGGAAATCATTAAAAATAATGAAAAAAGAGGTACCATAGTAAAATTTCCTCAGGAATCCAGTCATGCCGTTAGTTTTTGAAAATTCCTACACGGGGAGCCAGAAAATCGATAAATTCACAGGGTATATTACGGAAACTACAGAAAAATTGTATATCCGAATTTTTTATTGAGCTTCTCAGGAAAAGCGTGTTTATATATATATTTTCGGATGCCATATCAACCTAGATGCGATCGAACTTCCTAGACCCTAAAGTAACCGAAAAATAGTGAATTTTCCTAAATTTTTCTCATTTTTCAGCAGTTTTTTTGAATTTTCCCGCTCTAAATGACTCCGAACGATTTAAACAAGGTAAGATTCGGATTTCCAGGGAAATTTCACATATTTTCTTTATTTAAATAATTATTAGGCTTCGATGTAAACGAGCTCACACCAAATGCCTTAAATACAAAATTTTGATTTTTATCGTTTTTTAGTAGTTTTTTTGAATTTTCCCACTCTAAATGACTCCGAACGATTTAAACAAGGTGAGATTCGGATTCCCAGGGAAATTTTAAATATTTTCTTTATTTAAATAATTGTTAGGCTTCGATGTAAACGAGCTCACACCAAATGCCTGAAATACAAAATTTTGATTTTTATCGTTTTTTTAGCAGTTTTTTTGAATTTTCCCACACTAAATGTCTCCGAACGATTTAAACAAGGTAAGATTCGGATTCCCAGGGAAATTTTACATATTTTCTTTATTTAAATCATTTTTAGGCTTCGATGTAAACGAGTTCACACCAAATGCCTTAAATAAAAAATTTTGATTTTTATCGTTTTTTAGAGTTTTGTGTGTACTTTTTCTGTTTAAGGTTCCTAATAAGATTTATTATATCGTATATAATAACAACTTAATAAATATTATATTATTAAAGATGTAAATTACAAATAATCTTATTTCCGAAAAAAATTTTAAATAATTTAAATTTAGCGCTAAAAATAATAAACATTGTATATAAAAAATTAAAAGCTATGTGGCGTGGCAATCGTCAATGTTTACAAGATTTATTAGTAAATAAATGAGTTACATTAAAAACATTTTTATTGTATTCATATTATTCATTAAAACAATAAGCTACGTAAATTTATTTAATTATTGTGTGAATATTAAAATATTATTTGGTACCTACGGAGATAATAATTTAGATAATAATTTAGCCTGGTAGCGAGACCCGTGTTAAAGTAGGGTTTAATGAAATTTTATACAATATATCGGCTACAAATGAAAATGATCAAATAAAAAGAAAATTAGGGCATACTCATTCCAAATACACTCAATATCTAAAGAATTTGGATTCTATTTATGAATAAATTATCTAAATTATAATAATATTTTCTGAATACATTATTGTAAGCTAAATATTATGTAAATATCAATAAAAATTTTTTTAATAGAATATTTTTCTTTTTATTAAAAAACTCATTCTTTTAAAGATTACCTAAATATGTATTTCATTCATTGTTAATTAAAAAATTTTTACTCTGAAATATAGAGCTAAAAAATAATTTAAATTTATATTGAATTTTCTATGAACTCTTTTACACTAAAGCCAAAAAATTATTAAAGTATAGAAAGTCCTTAAAATTTTACTGGAAACCCGAATTTGACATTATTTAAATCATACAGGGTCATTTAGTGCGGCAAAATTCAAAAAAACTGCTACAAAACGATAAAAATCAAAATTTTGTATTTAAGGCATTTGGTGTGAGCTCGTTCACATCGAAGCCTAAAAATTATTTTAATAAAGAAAAGATGTAAAATTTCCCTGGGAATCCAAATCTCACCTTTTTTAAATCGTTAGGAGTCATTTAGAGCGGGAAAATTCAAAAAAACTGCTAAAAAACGATAAAAATCAAAATTTTGTATTTAAGGCATTTGGTGTGAGCTCGTTCACATCGAAGCCTAAAAATTATTTTAATAAAGAAAAGATGTAAAATTTCCCTGGGAATCCAAATCTCACCTTTTTTAAATCGTTCGGAGTCATTTAGAGCGGGAAAATTCAAAAAAACTGCTAAAAAACGATAAAAATCAAAATTTTGTATTTAAGGCATTTGGTGTGGTGTGAGCTCGTTTATATCAAAGCATAAAAATTATTTAAATAAAGAAAATTCAAAAAAACGGCTAAAAACGATAAAAATCAAAATTTTGTATTTAAGGCATTTGGTGTGAGCTCGTTTACATCAAAACCTAAAAATGATTTAAATAAAGAAAATATGTAAAATTTCCCTGGGAATCCGAATCTCACCTTGTTTAAATCGTTCGGAGTCATTTAGAGCGGGAAAATTCAAAAAAACTGCTAAAAAAACGATAAAAATCAAAATTTCGTATTTAAGGCATTTGGTGTCAGCTCGTTTACATCGAAGCCTAAAAATTATTTAAATAAAAAAAATATGTGAAATTTCCCTGGGAATCCGAATCTCACCTTGTTTAAATCGTTCGGAGTCATTTAGAGCGGGAAAATTCAAAAAAACTGCTAAAAAAACGATAAAAATCAAAATTTTGTATTTAAGGCATTTGGTGTCAGCTCGTTTACATCGAAGCCTAAAAATTATTTAAATAAAAAAAATATGTGAAATTTCCCTGGGAATCCGAATCTCACCTTTTTTAAATCGTTCGGAGTCATTTCGAGCGGGAAAATTCAAAAAAACTGCTAAAAAAACGATAAAAATCAAAATTTTGTATTTAAGGCATTTGGTGTGAGCTCGTTTACATCGAAGCCTAAAAATTATTTAAATAAAAAAAATATGTGAAATTTCCCTGGGAATCCGAATGTTACCTTGTTTAAATCGCTCGGAGTCATTTAGAGCGGGAAAATTCAAAAAAACTGCTGAAAAATGAGAAAAATTTAGGAAAATTCATGATTTTTCGGTTATTTTAAGGTCTAGGAAGTTCGATCGCATCTAGGTTGATATGGCATCCGAAAATATATATAAAAACACGCTTTTCCTGAGAAGCTCAATAAAAAATTCGGATATACAATTTTTCTGTAGTTTCCGTAATGTACCCTGTGAATTTATCGATTTTCTGGCTCCCCGTGTAGGAATTTTCAAAAACTAATGGCATGACTGGATTCCTGAGGAAATTTTAATATAGTACCTCTTTTTTCATTATTTTTAATGATTTCCAGAAGGAATGGCACATAAAAGAAGAGTGGGTGGCTGAGGAAAGATGAAAACGTCTTTTTTTTTCAAAAATTCGCCCTGGGCTTAGTTTTCAATATTAAGGGCTAAAATTTGAGGACATAGTCTATTTTGGATAGGTAATTTGAAAAAAAAAAGTTTTTAGCCGGTTTCAGCGACCCGACCTGGAAACTTTTGCTGAATTCACTAAGAATCACTCTATAGTATTACAAATAATAACTTTGTTTTTGTTTGGGAAAAGTTAGTCGACAAATTTGAAAATACAAGGCGGTTAGTTAATTCACATTTAGCTTCATTTTTTAATTTAAAAGCTATAAAAAAGGAGTCTTCTGCCAAATTAAAACGAATTTTGAACGGGATTACAGCTCCTATACAAGCATTAGAAGCATTAAAAAGAAATACCAAGTATTATGACGATATGTTGGTATTTCATTCAATTTCCCTTTTTGATTTGGATACGCGTAAACAGTGGGAAAAATATGTTGGAAATTTAAAGAATAGAAAAGAACCTCTCTTATTTTCAGATTTACGTAGATTTATAGAAACTCATGTTGTTGTTTCAGAGTCAATCGAAGATAACATGGTAAATAATTTTAATAAATCATCAATAAATGTTAAAAATAATGACTCAAAAAACAACAAAGATAATCAAATCAAGTGTATTATTTGAAACCCCCTTCTCGAAAGGGGCCCAGAAAAAAAAAGAAAAAAAAAAAACTAAATTATCAGTTTTATTATTTTTTTACATCACGAGTTTCAGTTATTTAATTAATTATTCATAAAAATACAGTCCACTAAGCTACTCATCAACAATTACTCATTAATTTTTTATTAACAATATCCGTGACACTGAAAAACTGCAGAAAACCTATGCCAAGAACAGCCGGATACATGTTTTCTACATAGTGTTTGATTTTTATTTTAAGCACAATTTCGAAAACTCGATCCTAACCAGACAGCGTATAACGTCAGTACAAACTCTGCACAAACGTTTGAGACGCTCACCCATCCAGATACCAACCGCACTCAATTTTGCTTAACTTTTATAAGCAAACATATAGAGTTTATACTACCGCGCTACGAAGCTGGCTTTTGTTTGTTAATTTAATAATTAATTAATGTACACAGACCGACCCTTAAATTATATAAATTTAAGTAAATGATTAACTTGCAATTTAATTATTATAAAATAGAAAAAATAACTAAATGGATTTATAATTCTTGAAATATAAATAAATAAGCAACTGAATATCTCAAAATATATATTAGACGGCTCACGGACTCAGTCAAATTAATGACCATCATTCAAATTAGTGGATTATTACTTAATATTTTAGTAAATCTAAATTATTAATATAAAAATGTTATATATCTAGTAATTAAATATTTATAATTATAATATGTACTACCAAATTTTTGACGGTATTTCTTATTTCAGAAATATGTGATAACTACCTACTTGGCAAGCTTATAAATTTTGTAATTAACTTTAAAAAAAAAGAATTTTATAGCTCATTGTAAGTTATATATAAATTTTTAATAAAGGTTCCTTAATAAGGTCATCAGTTCGATGTCGGTAAAAAATAATTTGCATTTTTTATTATTCCTGATCCAAAAAGGTCGTATCATCACTCAATTTTTCTTAAAATCGTTATGATCATAATAGAATTAGTTACTAAATTTTATATACTTATTTTAGATGTTATATGTAAGGTTATTTTTTAATATAGATTATAATTTCGGATATTATTGATATTATCATTATAATTTAATTATATTACAGCTACTGTAAATAAATATTACATTTCGTATATATGGGGGATAAACTCAGGATTGTATAATATCTTTAGTAGCAGGAGTATACTAATTATGCTAGAATATAACATTAAACACAAAATTTTACCTCTGATCCAGACTGAAATTTACCATCCAACCCTGAAGAACCTTTTGTCCAGACAATATTTTTCATTTTGTGCTTAAAACACAGCAAATGAATAGTTAAATTTGCAACTTCTTTATTGATATCCCAAGTTTCCTGTGATCGGTTACTGCTCATAAACGTTGCCAATTTACTTAAGGGTAATGTTGTATACAATTTTAAGTAAGACCTTATTGTAGGAAGCATTTTTTGTTGAATAACTTCTTCCATAAAAACTTGTGTTTGGTGTTTAATAGCTTCTCGCACATAATCTTCATTTGGTTTTTCTGGATTAGGGGGGTACAAACATAAAAATTTAGGACAAGCAAACTGGAAACAAGACTCAAATTCAGAAAGTTCTCCATACTGCATTTTATACATTTTTTCATGATAATTTTTATCGCGGAGAACTTGCTGCAAGCCTTCATCTATACATTGCGGATGTAAAACTAAACAAATAGCTAATAAATGATACATCTGTTCAGTTTGTTTATTAATTTGATCGTTTTGATAACTTCTTGATGCAAATAGCTGCTTGGTCCGTTGAACATAAAGAAGTATGCTAGAAAACGTTCGTATAGCATCGGCATATCTCCTCATCATCATGTATGCAAATCCGACATAATACGCAGTTGAAATTTGACATCCAGGAACATGAGAATAAGCACTTTTTTTATACAGCTCTACATTTTCTAAAACCTAAAAAAAATTTTAATTCTCAGTTAAAAAAATTTAAAATTATATTTCTAAATATTAAGAATAGCTTTGCCGAATATATACGTGAATATGTTATATTTGCATATTTATATGAATACTTCCTAAAAATGTAAAGGAGAATTACGTTACTCGCGCGCCTAATATATGTTTTTCTAATTATATATTAAATTGTAATTGTATTTTTAAAAAAAATGTAGGGTCTTTTCATTCAAAAATATTTATTTGGTGCTTTCAAGCTTAACCTATAATCAATTTTAAAAATCTAAAATTTATTTAATAATTTGTAAGAGACCAATTTTTAAACAAAATTTTTTTTCTTAATAATCAAGTTTTAGAAACGCGTTGAATTAAAAACAAATTAAGACACCTCATCAAGGTAAGATTTTTCTTATATTTTATTTTTTCATTAAAATTAATTTATTATGCGTTAATCTTCAAAGTGCAATTCATAATAATATAAATAAATAAATATTAAAATAAATTACATTTAGAAAAAATCAAAGAGCCCTTTAGTTTATCATCTTGTTTTGTTAAACTAACGAGTGCCCTTGTGCAAAATAATTCATCTGACAAGAAACATTCTACTCCATCCAGCAGTTTTAAAACTATTAAGAGCTTTGGGTAACTTAAAAGCTATAAAAAAAAATATTTATTTACTAACTTTAATTATTTTTTTAAGCATCTTCAAAATAAATTTAAAAAATGCTTTAAGAGAAACGATTTTGATTTTTAAAAATTTGTATTCAATATCATAATCAGCGACCCTAAAAACCTTACTGGAGAACCAAAAATATACTATAATTCTTTTCAAAAATTTATCTATCTTGCTAATTTTTTGCCGATTTTTTATAATATAGCATTCATTACTCATAACTGGCCATTTGAAAATGTATGAAATCTTCAAATTCGTAAATACATTAGTTTCACTGAGGTGGATCCATTATTGTGCTAATAAACATTTTTTAATGCATTTAAAAAACTTTAAAATAAAAAAAGAAGGGGGTTGATTTTTGGCCACTTGAATTATCTCATAAAGGTTAAAACTTGTGAATTTGATAAATTTTGAAAGCCTAAATCAAATTTTTAAATTTCATATTAGCGGACTCGACATCGGCCCAATTTTAAAAATTTTGGAAGATTTTCAAGAACAGTAAAAAAAACTTTTCGGCTTCATAAGTGGGTTTCTGGATGCACTAAACCTGAGGCTGTACCCAAATTTTGTATTTTGCGGTCTCAAAAAAGATGACAAAATTTTGCAAACAAAAAATCAATAATAAACTCACGATAAAAAAGTTCAAATATGTTGTTTTGAAAATCAAAAACGACAAAGTCTTGACAAAGTTTCGCGGCAAGTTGGAGTTTCAGTGTCAAGTGAGAACTTTAAAAGCTGAAAATTATAACCCATAAAAATTGCGCCCGGTACAGGAACTTAAAAATGACGATCCATTTACACGTTTAACTTTTTGTGAACAAGTAATTCAATTGATTAGACTTGGAATTTTAAGGACTCAGAATTTGTGCGTCACAGATGAATGCACAATTTACTTGAAAATTCGACCCAATGAACAAAGTTGTAGGGAGTGGTCTAGAGAAAACCATCACCCTATAATTAACTGTAATAATCAATACCAACAGAAAGTCAATGTTTGGGCCGGATTATATTAGTATATCCTCGTATACTAGATTATAAAAAGGCCAAGTAGTAGGTCCATTTTTCATTCCTGGCAATTTAAGTGGACAAGGATTTAGAGAACTTTTACATCAAAGTATTATTACAGCTTTAATAGCCATAGGAGTAGACGTAAGTAAATTTTTTTTAGAAACATTTTAAAATTATAATTAGAAAAATAATTTTTGGATGAAATCAGTCAAAAAAAAATTAAAAAAAAAAAAAAATTAAAAAAATTTTTTCTTGCAAGTGAAATGATTTTTTTATACCATAGATTGAAAATAATTTTGCGCAGAGTTGAATTATTTTTTTACCTAAAGTTGTTTTATATTAAAATAAAAAAGTGCGTCGCGGGACACCCTAAAGAAGTGAAAACTGTTATTAAGTCCGAAAATTTTTATTACTATTTTATTATTAAACGTGTTTTTTTGCGCAGCATTTCAATTAAAACGAACCACATTTTTTTTTGTATTTATCTATGTTTATACATGGTAAAAATTGTTTATATTTTCTGCGTGCTATAATATATGTGTGTTTGTAAGAAGAATAAGCATCTACCGGTGTATACACAAATGCGGATACACAAATGCCTAGAATTGGAGAGAATATAGTATAGTAAACCGCTTTCTCTTTTTGCTATGTATAACCATGTACGAATATAGAATTCGGTTGTCGCATCTTCCGTCGCCGTTGCCTTGCCGCGTTACACTTTTTAAAAAATGACCCTTAGTATAAAAATTTTTTTTTGTTGACAACGTTGCTATGGAAGTTTTCACTTTAAAAACAATACATGATTTCAAATGGATGGAGCCTCCATTCACAATGGGGTAACTGGAGATTTAATTAGATTTTTCGGAAGACGGTGGTTTGGTAGATTCAGTGATCCCTTTCAATGGCCAGCAAGATCCCCGGATCTTAACCCAATGGATTTCTTTTATTGGGGCCATATAAAGAATGAACTTTATAAGTTGCCAATAATGGCAAATATTCCAGAATTAATTCAAAATGTATTAAATATTAGCGCAGAGATAACAGAGGATATAATTCATCGGGTTTTTGAAGAATTTGAAGATAGATTAACTCACTGCACAGCTCAATGAGGGGCTTAATTCGAGCATCTTTTAAGGTCTGGAATAAAAGCTAGAGAATATTTTGAGGTTGAACATTTTGAAGATGATCTGTTACGAGATTTTATCGAAGCAGAAAAAAATTAAAAATACGCTGCTAAGTAATTGGCACTATGGTTCCTCATTAGCAATAACAAAATGTTCTTAATGGTCTGATTCTAAACCCAAACTATTTTGATTCCCTAAACCTGAATTATTTCAAGTCCCTAAATCGATATTATTCTATTCCATAAACCTGTATTATCCTAAGTCCTAACAAAGTATAATATCATAAGAAAAACTAAGAATGATCTTTGAATGATCTTATCCTTGATACTATTAGTTTAACATCTCATGGAAAAAATTAGGTTTTTTACATAAAAAAAAAATTTTTCTACACTAGTACATAATCTTCTTTTATGATAACTATGTCTGCTAGACAGTTTTTGGTGTAGCTGGTGTAGTTATATCTTGAAGATATAATTACACCAGCTACAGGAATAAAGAAAAAATTTTTGCTATGCTTAAATTGAGAAATAAAAATGATACCTAGTAAAAACGTTAATACTAGATATTAGTAATATCATAGAAATAAATTAAGTACTACGTCCAAAAAGAAAAAAATTTATGGTGTTTTTTTAATTTTTTTATCTAAAAATTTTGAAAAAAAAAATTACGTATCAGATAGAGAAATCCTTTACAAACGATAATTCTAGATATTCATACTGTCATAGAAAGAAATTAAGTACTAAGTCCTAAAAAAAAAAAAAAATTGTTTTTTTCTAATTTTTTTATGTAAAAAAATTTAAAAAAAAAAATTGTTTGAAAAATTAGGTATCTGATTGGAGATAACGAGTAAAAACGATAATTCTAGATATTAGTACATTCATAGGAAGAAATTAAGTACTGCGACCTAAAATAAAAAAAAAATTGGCTTTTTTTGTATTTTTTGGCGACAAAAATTTTAAGAAAAAAATGTTGAAAAATTTACGTATCGGATCCAAAAAATTACTATAAACGATATTTCTAAAACTAGTACTTCCACAGAAATAAGTTAAGTACTGCATCCATAAAGAAAAAGAAAATTGGTATTTTTTGTATTTTTTGGTGAAATTATTAATTAAAATTTGCCATTTTTTTCAAAAATTTGGCAAATTTCGAATCCGGTAATCTGAATTTTAATAATGGGTTCTCAAATTCAGGATTAGCGCACCCAAAAAACCCCAAAATACAATCAAAAACTATTGGAAAAATGTTAATTAAAATAAATTTGCCATTTTTTTCGAGAATTTGGCCAATTTTGATCCCGCTAATCTGAATTTTAATATTTTGTTCTTAGATGCAGTTTTAATAAAATTCGAAAAAAGTTAGAAAATTAATATAATTAGTTAAATTATTAATTAAAAAAATGGTAATTAAAAAAAAAATACTTGATTCTATTGTTTTATTTATTCCTTAGTTTTGAAAAAAAAAATTAAATATTTTTAAAATTCACACCGTGCCTGAACGTGCCTGAAAGTTTAAAAAAATGTCGCTAAAATCGGCTTGGGCAGAATTTTAAAGTATATTTTTTTAAGTCAATTTCTTCCTACTAGAAAATCCGATCAGCTCATCTGCCGGACTTTCATGGGACCTATAATGCGTATTTTAAGTTTTTTTTTTTTTTTTTTTTAAATTTATGACTTTTAAATTGCCACCACAATATTATTTTTTCATAAAAATAACTTCTATAGGTCTCAAAAATTTTTTACAAGCCTCAAGTTTCCAACAATTCCTTACTCGTCACTTTTATTTGATTTGTTTTCCAAATATGATAATTTAAAGTCAGAGTCCCAATTTAAGAATTTTAAAAAAAATTCATTTTCATCATTATCTTAGAAAATCGATATCTCGGAAACTATTCAATGAAAAGAGACGAGTAAAAATTTTTTTTTAAATTTAAGCTTATAGAAAGTTTTTGAGGCCTATAAAACTAATTTTCATGAATAATTACAATTTTAGCAATAATTTAAAAATTGGTCATTTTGGACTAAAAATGGGCCTTTAGTTTATTTACAATAACTATGAATTTGTGTTATAAAATTGCGGTTTACGGTGCTTAAAAAGTTGCTTTTACACCAAAAAAATAAAAGTAACCATAAGTTTTTTTACGTTGAACCAATTAAGGCCCCTGGTGTTATAATGGTCTACGAGCAATGATCATTGCTTTTAAATGTAAAATATCTAATCATGAGACAAAGTTAAGAATAAAATAATAATTTTTATTAAGTTTTTATTAAGTCTAAAAATTATTTTAGACAAAATATTGAAAAAAAAAATAAATTGTGTACCTTCAGATTATCATGGCAAGTAATAATTACAATTTTAGCAATAATTTAAAAATTGGTCATTTTGGGCTATGAATGGGCCTTTCGTTTATTTACAATAACTATGAAAGAATTAGTGTTATAAAATTGCGGTTTACGGTGCTTAAAAAGTTGCTTTTACACAAAAAAAATAAAACTAACCATAAGTTTTTTAACTTTGAACAAATTAAGGCCCCTGTTGTTATAATGGTCTACGTGCAATGATCATTGCTTTTAAATGTAAAATATCTAATCATGAGACAAAGTTAAAAATAAAATAGTAATTTTTATTAAGTTTTTTTTTTTATTTTAAGAGTGTTTACAATATTTAAAAATATATAAAATAAATTTAATTTTTTTTACATATATTAATTTAATAAGAGTTTAATATATAGTATTAATTTATTTATTTATTTTTAAGTATCTATAATATATAATAAGATATATAATACACCTGTAACAATTATAATCCAAGAATACATGTAATTCTTAATAAAATTTATCATAAAAAATATAAATAATTTTAAAAAATTTTTATTTTTGGTATTTTCAGACTTTGATCCCAAATAGGTATTTTTAAGGTGTTACAATACTAAGAGGCCATTTTGTTTGTATTTTTTTTTTTGATTTCTGAATTATCAACGCTACATACATATGTAAAATCGTATATGTATTAGTATAATATTAGGTTATTTACATACTTTTTATTTAATTATTTAATAATTATGCAATGACACAAGTAAAACAAATTGGAAATATAATCTTTGAGCTTTTATTTACCATATTATTTAAGTTTCATTAATCTGTGGAATCGCAATCATACTTTTCACAATCTCCAAAGATGATTTTCCATAAGAGCAATGTTAAGCTACCTACACTTTTTTCTTGATTAAATAATAATTAGGCAACCAAAGTTGTAAAAGAAAGTTTATTTCATTTCTTAAAGACTTTATCTTTATGTTGTATAAGTTTCATTCATTTCTGTTATCATAAATTTTTAGTATTCTAACACCTTAAATAAAAAAAAATAAAAAGTTTTTTAATCTTGGGAAATCTAATTAGTTTTTATAAAAATCATATCTAATCAAATAAATTTTTTTTTTTGTTTTTACATGTAAATAATAAATATATAAATAAAAATCAAGTACCTAATGAAACATCTTTTTTTATACAAATTTTTTTTTAAATATGAGAGGAAGAAAATTCTACAACCGCTTTTTTTAGGTAAATAGAATAATTTGGATTATCGACATATTTAATTTTATATTTTTCCCAATATTTTAAAAACTCTTTATGCACCGACTCCCCTGCTTGTTCATAATATAAACCCGTCTTTATTAAGAAAAATTAAGCACTGCTCTATAAGCTGCAAAAGTACGTGCATTTTAAAAGTTCGAGAAATTTCTGTTGCTTCAAAGCATGACTTTACATTTTTTACGTGAGATTTCAAATCTGAACCATCCCCCTTTGTTGAAAAACAGCGATCGACCAATTTATTCATGGCTTTGAAGGAATTTATAAAAGGAAGCAACCGTAGTAGACCAAAATTTTCGTAAATATTGGAGTCTAATAATTCTTTTGCTTCTTTCAACATTTTTCGGCAAGCATTACCTTCAAAAGACTTGCCATGATAATCTGAAGGTACACAATTTATTTTTTTTTTCAATATTTTGTCTAAAATAATTTTTAGACTTAATAAAAACTTAATAAAAATTATTATTTTATTCTTAACTTTGTCTCATGATTAGATATTTTACATTTAAAAGCAATGATCATTGCTCGTAGACCATTATAACACCAGGGGCCTTAATTGGTTCAACGTAAAAAAACTTATGGTTACTTTTATTTTTTTGGTGTAAAAGCAACTTTTTAAGCACCGTAAACCGCAATTTTATAACACAAATTCATAGTTATTGTAAATAAACTAAAGGCCCATTTTTAGTCCAAAATGACCAATTTTTAAATTATTGCTAAAATTGTAATTATTCATGAAAATTAGTTTTATAGGCCTCAAAAACTTTCTATAAGCTTAAATTTAAAAAAAAATTTTTACTCGTCTCTTTTCATTGAATAGTTTCCGAGATATCGATTTTCTAAGATAATGATGAAAATGAATTTTTTTTAAAATTCTTAAATTGGGACTCTGACTTTAAATTATCATATTTGGAAAACAAATCAAATAAACTGACGAGTAAGGAATTGTTGGAAACTTGAGGCTTGTAAAAAATTTTTGAGACCTATAGAAGTTATTTTTATGAAAAAATAATATTGTGGTGGCAATTTAAAAGTCATAAATTTAAAAAAAAAAAAAAAAAAAACTTAAAATACGCATTATAGGTCCCATGAAAGTCCGGCAGATGAGCTGATCGGATTTTCTAGTAGGAAGAAATCGACTTAAAAAAATATATTTTAAAATTCTGCCCAAGCCGATTTTAGCGACATTTTTTTTAACTTTCAGGCACGTTCAGGCACGGTGTGAATTCTATAAAAATCCTAAATAAATAAAAAATAATATGATTTATTACCCGAAAGATTCCTCAGAAAGAGACTGTATATATATGTCAAATGTTACGACATCAATTTTGAACTACAGGAATCCCTCGCGATTCGCGGTTAATGCGTTCCACGAAAGTGCCACGAATACCGGGACCTTAGTCTTATGGGAATTAGGGGGTAGCGTTCCAAGAGAAAAATTAGACACAATTTTTACGAATGTATTTTATTTTTCTATGCCTTTTCGCTGTCATGCCTAAATTTTAGACTCCTAGTCATGATTGGATCGTTGTTAAGGGCTTTTTCAATGACGTAATTCATAAATAGGATGATTTCCGTAACCGATGGTAATTAAAGAACGGTTTTAATTAAAACTAAAATTATTATTATAACCGAAAATTTAAACTTTTGTACTAAACAAATTGTTTATCTTATTTTTATTTAATATTAAACAAAATATAAGTATATGTTAATAACTATATTCACCTAGTTAATTAATTTGAAATTAATAATAAAAAACCATAATTATTTATAAAATATAAATTTTATCAATTATGTAAATATTTTTTTTTTTTATGAAACAAAATTTACGGGACGAACCCTTTACATAAAAATTACAATATATTTAAGAATAAAAAATAAGTATAAACATAATAAAATTTTAAATTATAAAATGTTTAGTAGATGGCTATGGTACCTATAGTAATTTTACATTGCATTAATATTAATACATCAATATCAAATGAATACAATATCTTATAGTATTTATACTATGTATATTTTGCAATATGCATCTTTAGGCTCTTGCAGAAGCCGATTTCACTAGAGTTAGTTATATCTATTTTATCTTTATTTTCATTATAGTTTTCTAGCATCCTAATTATAGAAGAAGTTTTTCTATTATTTTTAAATTCAATAGGTATGGTAAAGGATAAATATCTAGTTCTTAAACCTTCTTTCTTTGGTTCATATATGTTTATAACGGATTTAATTTCTTTGCCGTCTATTTTATTATTAAACAATTTGTATAAAAATTTAAAATCTGAAATGTTTCTAGCTGATTCTAAATTATGTATATTGAATTTCTTATATAAATTTGAATAATCGTGACTCAAATAATCAAAGTCTATGTTATATTTGAAGGCAAGAATTCTGAGAAATTGATGTTGAAAAATTCTAATTTGTGTATTATAAAATAATTTGATTGATTCTTGGTTATTAAATTTATGTAGTATTTTTTTAAGAAAATAATTACGTTTTTTGGCTTTATTAAAAATATTATCTATGTGTACATTAAAGGATAAATTATCTTCAAAGAAAACTCCAAGATCTTTTAATACAGTTATGTGACTTATTTCATATTTACCTATTTTATATTTGGTATAATTTTTATCTTTATCATAAATCATTATATTGCATTTATCGAGATTCCATCTAAGACAATTAAAGTAGTTCCAGTCATGTAGCCTTTTAATATCTGATTTAAAGGCTATAATATCCTTGTCATTACTTATCTCTTTAAATATTTTTAAATCATCTATATAAATTAAAAATTTAGAATTTAATATATTATATTTTAAATCGTTAATGTAAATAATGTATAATAAGGCACCCAAGTTAGATCCTTGTGGTACTCCAGAAGGAGGAATAATTGGATTAGAATATTTTTGATTAATTTTAACTATTTGCCTACGTTCAATTAAATATGAGTGAAACCACTTTAATAGTTTGTCATTTAAATTGTATTTTCTTAATTTATTTAATAGTAGGTTATGATTAACTGAATCAAATGCTTTTGCTATCAGTATATAGTACATGTACTTGATTACCCCTGCCAAAAGCTTGAGAAACAAATTCTTTAAAGGTTAGGAGATTTGTAGTTGTAGATCTTTTATTAACCGATCCATGTTGTTCAGAAATGATTTCGTTACTAATAAAACTAGAAAATTTATTATTAATTAAGTAATCTTAATTTAGCAAAGCAAGATAGGATGGTTATTGGTCTGTAATTTTCAATCTTTTTTATTTCACCTTTTTTATGTATTGGTATAATGAGACCATATTTCCATATGTCTGGTGAAATACCTTTTTCAATAGATTGGTTAAATAGCAATTTGAGTGGTATTGATAAGTAAATACAACAATTTTTTAAAAATGATGGATGAATATTAACATAGCCTGGTGGTTGGTTGGGTTTCAATCTTTTTATAGCTTTAATGACATCTGTTTCAGTAATCATTAACTCATCCATTCTGGTATTATTAACTTGAATATTACTGGTATCCGATATAACATCGGTAGTACTGTATGTACTTTGAAAAAATTTAGCAAAAGAATTGGCTATATCCGTATCGTTTTCGATAATTTTATCTTTGTAAACCATGTCAATCGGGATTTGGTTTTTTTTAGTTTCGTTAATGTAATACAAAAATGGTTTTTGATCATTTTTTAAGTTATTTTCTATATCCTCTATATATTTATTATATTCTAAATTGTAAATGTATTTACAGTAATTTCTGTGTTTATTAAATTTGCGATAGTGATAGAGTTTATTTTTCTTAGAACTTTAAAATTTTTTTTGATACATTTTTTTAATTTTTATTAATCTTTTTAGTTTCTTAGAAAAAATTTTTGGAAAAAAGTCCTTTATTAACAAAGTTTTTGGTACTTATTCTTGTATTATCTTATTTAAAATTCCATAAAAATTTTGTGTGTTAGTATTTATATCTTTATTATTGAGTTTATTATTCCAATTAATTCTACTAAGTTTATCAAAAACATTATCATAATTTGCTTTTTTGTAATTAAAGATTTTTATTCTTTCTATTTTTTTATGGGTTACTGCTGTTTTAAGTGTAATTGAAAGTGGAGCATGATATACATCTACTTTAACAAGTGGCTTTATGGCCAGATTGACTTCAGTTGATAAATTTGAAAAAATTAGGTCTAAGATATTAGATTTAATATTATGAAGACTATTAAACTGTAGTAAATTCATATCTTTTAAATTAATATATAGGTACTTTGCAGTTTCATTGATATTATTATTTTTATTATTTGTTGAAATCTGCATTTCTTTATTTACATTAAAAGTAAAATAACATTTTGCTAAGTTGAAGTCACCAGCTATTAGTAAATCAAAATTTTTATATTTTTCTTGTATCATTTCAATTTTATTGAAAAAGTCACAGTAGCAATCAAAATCAGACAGTGGTGGGAGATATTCATTGATTATGATTAAATTTTTAACACCGGTTTTGATCAAAGTAATAAGAATTTCATAATTTTTGTTATTTTTAAAAATCATTTCAGAGTTACAATCTTTTGAGATCAATAGTACAACTCCACCACCTCTAGTTTTTCCACCTTTAGGATCTCTATCACATCTGTAAATATTATAATCTATTATAATCTATATTACCAAACATACCTGATGTATGTCTTTATACCATGTTTCAGTGAGAAGTATAACATCATATTTAATTGCTGATAAGATAATATTTTCAATTAATTCATCATATTTATTGACAACACTCTGTACGTTTTGGTAGTAGAAATTATAACATTTACTATTGTTTGTATTTAATTTTTTATTTTTTATGATTTTTTTTGTGATTTGAGGAATGGATTGATGAGTTTTTTGAATAGGAATGTTTTCTATTATCTTTATTATTAGTTTTTTGAGTATTATCTAAGTTTACATGTTTATTTACCTTTAAATTTTTATGAATAATTTTTTCAGTTCCATCTTTGGATGAAATTTTAGAATAAGTTTTTGACTTAACTGTTTCAGCATTCTTCCTTGATGTTGTTGAATGAGTTGATGATTGTTTTGAATGATTAGATTTATAATAGAGAATGGAGCTGTTAGAATCTGATTTATTATCTTCATGGCCAGAAATTTCTTCTTCATCAGAGGATTCTTGTATTTCAATAATAGTAGGGCATGAATTTGTGTGCTTTATTCGAATATTATCTTCCCCGTATTCTCTTCTTGTTTTTAAGTCTAACCTTACTTGTTTTTCAAGTTTTTGCTGAGATAAAGTTTTATCATTCGTGATAAAAATATTTGCTTTAGAATCAGCAATTATTTGTTTTGATTTTTTTAGAAGACTATATGCATCAAACTTCGCATTAAACATCAATTTTAAAGGCCTGGGTTTTTTTTTCTAAGGGAAATAATAATCTTGCATCAGCCATGGAGTGTTTGCGGGCCTTAAAGACCCGCAAATTTCCATGACCGCCCAGTTGTACAAAGTGTACAATAAAATAGATATAAAATTCAATAAAATAGAAGGTACTTGAAGTAACTTGTAGTTTGCTAAGAAATGTGCCCAGTATGGAAATAAACAACTTCCAATATGCCGAAATAGAGTGGGGGGTGAGGGGGCGGGGCATTTAGGGGGGCGGTCGTAGTGAAAAAAATCTACCCAATCGATAACTAATTGCTTTTTATCAAAAAAAACATAAAATAAAATTTTTCATAAAAATGAACCCTTTCGGAGTAATAGCGCAAGAAAAATTGTGATTTTTGCCAAAAAAAAGGTTAAATTTTATTAAGTTTTTTTAAATTATCCGGAAATCTGGTAGTATTACAAAAAAAAATGATATATTACTAATATGAAGTATTACAGTTGACAAATAAAAATTTTTTTTTTTCATTTTTGTACGATGAATACAAAGGGAGATATGGCCTGGCAAAAGTAGTTGTTTATTGAAAAATGAAGAAACCGGATCGTTCTGGTATGAATATCTGGGAAAGTATTGATTTCACACAAAAAATGATGGGTATTATTTTGAAAGTAGATAAGAGTGGGAAAATTTTGAGTCCAATAAAAAGTGTTTAAATTTAGCAGAAAAGAAGTTATTGGCAAAATAAACTTTTGTCCAATTTTTTTAACGCCATTTTTTTAGCGCCATCTGGACAGGGGTGCTTGAAAAAAAATCCTTCGGCGAATTATTAGAACAAATATCCCTTAAATATGTATAGTAATTTTTAGCCCTATCGGATAAATCTTTTTGATGTTTTGGGCTGATATAGTTGGGCCAAATCTTTTTTTTAAAGACATTCTTAGTTTTTGGCCAGTACCATGAGCAGTTTTTATTTTAAACAGCTATATTTTTTAGTCTTTATTCCGAGTAGTCTGTATTTTAATTTTTTTTAAATATTAATTTTTTAAAAAATTTAATAACGGTCAATTCGAATAACTGGGTGGTTTGGCTAACGCCTATGAACATTTTTTGTAGCCCTCTAAGATTTGGTCTACATGAGTTTTTTGGGTCGCTGATTACAAATATTGAGGTTTTTTTTATGAAAAAAAGTATCCCTTTACCCTTAAATTTGCCAAAACCACCCCTAAAAGGGGCGTTTTCGCTGCGCTTACTCTAGCCCTCTAAGATTTGGTCTGCAAGGGTTATTTGGGTAGCTGATTACAAATATTGAGGTTTATTTATGAAAAAGTATCCCTTAACCCTTAAATTAGCCAAAAACACCCCTAAAAGAAGTGTTTTTGCTACGTTCGCTCTAGCCCTCTAAGATACGATTTAATAGGGTTTTTTGGGTCGCTAATTACAAATATTGAGGTTTTGTTTATGAAAAAGTATCCCTTCACCCTTTTATCCCCAAAATATGTCATTCATTAAAAGCTCTTTTTCCCAAATCTAAAATGCGACAGAATGTCACAGAATTCAAAAATAATGTCAGAATTGCAATTCAAGGCATTTCTGGGGGTGAATTTGCTCTTTATTTACCACTTTTACCCCCAAAATATGTAATTCTTTAAGGAGACTTTTATTCAAATTTAAAATGCCTATATGGGTTTTTGGGTCACAGGATTCAAATCTCACCCTCAGAAATGCCTTAGATTGTAATTCTGTTATCCTTTTTGAGTTTCTTTGACCGAAAAAGGCCATTTACACATTTTAAACTTGGAAAAAATCAGTGCTTATAAAGAAATATATATTTTGGCGGTAAAAGGGGTAAACAGTGACGAATCAACCCCCAGCAATACTTTAAATTGCCATTCTGATATCATTTTTGTATTCTGTGACCCAAAAAACCCGTATAGACATTTTAAAGTAAGAAAAAACGGTGCTTTTAGAGAAATATATATTTTGGCGGTAAAAGGGGTGAACAGTGACGAAATAACCCCCAGAAATACTTTAAATTGACATTCTGATATAATTTTTGTATTCCGTGACCCAAAAAACCCATATAGACATTTTAAAGTAGGAAAAAACGGTGCTTTTAAAGAATTACATATTTTGGGGGTAAAAGGGATGAAAAAAGAACAAATTTACCCTCCCCCAAATGGCTTAAATTGCAAATCTGATATTATTTTTGAATTCTGTAACCCAAAAAACTCATATACGCATTTTAGATTTGGAAAAAATGCTTTTAAAGAATCACTTATTTTGGGGATAAAAGGGGTGAAAAAAAGTGCAAATTCACCCCCCCCCCCCCCCAAATGGCTTAAATTGCAGTTCTAATATTATTTTTGAATTCTGTGACCCAAAAACCCCATATAGGCATTTTAAACTTGAAAAAAAGTTCTCTTAAAAAATTAAATACTTTTGGGCAAAAGGGGTGAAAAAACTACAAGTTCGACCCCAGAAATGCCTCAAATTGCAAATCTGAAACTATTTTTGAATTCTGTGACCCAAAAAAGCCCCTGGTACCTATTTTCATTAAATTTCATTCAATATTGACCGAGATATTAAATATACTTCTATTTTCGTCCAAAAAAATAGTTTGGCAAATTTTTACAAAGTTTTGGGAAAAATCGGCATAACCAAACTTGTTTATTTCTGAACTTGACACCTTTCTGAACAAATTCCAAAAAAAATCAAGTTGATCTGAGCTGATTGAAATTACTTTTCCATTTTCAAAAAAAATTTACGTCCTTTCCTGTATTACAATGTGAACAGCTTTAGTAACGAGACATAAATAGCTTTAGTAACGAGACATAAATACAAATAGCTACGTACGCCTTATACGTTTTTATACCTCTAAATTTAGAAGCTTTTATGTTGAAAGGTCCTGCATAATTGATACCTGTATAAGTAAAAGCGTCAGTACTTGAGTTAAACCTAACAGATGGTAAATTACCCATTTTTTTATACAAAGTACTACCCCTATACCTGATGCATGTATTACAATTTCTTGTTACTTTTTTTTACTAAATTGCGTCCATTGACAATTCAATATTGTTGTCTTATAGTGGATAGAGTGAGTTTAATACCACTAGGAATAGTTTGAAAACAATGCACATAACGAGTAATCAATAAAGACAAATTTGATGTGTACGGGAGTATGAAAGGATGCATTTCCTCGAAACCTATTAATGCATTGCATAAACGACCACCTACTCTCAAAGGGTTTTCTCTAAAAAATGGATCAAGTTTTAGAAGATTATCACTTCTCTTTAACTGATTATTTTTTCGTAATTAATGTATTTGTTTGAAAAAGTGAAAATGTTATTCTAAGTAAATAAGAGTAAGTTTGGATCTTATTAGTTCAAAAATGCTCAAAGATTTAATTTTTATGGAGTTAACTTCAATATAATTATATTCTTCAGTAGGACTAACATTTTCATGGAACCATGTGTTAAAAAACAATTTGGATTTATTAAGCAATGGGGATTTGATTTTCATTAACAAATTATATATGAATCTAATAACATATCCTGAAACTATAACCAATTTATTTAAACTGGAAAATTTATTAATTAATTCCCATTGATTGAATTTATTGACAATATTAATTTCATGACAATACAAAGTGGATAAAAATGAACCTATTTCAACATTATTGGGTTCAGATATCATTTCAAAAGCTCCTGAAGAGTCATATAACCATTTTGGACCTTGAAACCACAAATTAAAATTTAAGAAGTCATTAAATTTTAATTCACGAGATGCACAGTCAGCGGGATTATCTAACATGTCTCCATTGGGCTTTTGGAACTAGGTCATGAATTTTTGAGCATTGATTGGCAATGAAAGTAGTCCATTTAGAAGGATGTTCCCTGAGCCAATACAAAACATCTTTGGAATCACTCCATAAATGACACGTATAATTTTTTAACTTTATTTCGTCAACTATTTGGTTAACTAGTTTTGACAATAAAACTACTGCCATCAGTTCTAATTTGGGAATTGTTAAAATCTTTTTAATTGGTGAAACTTTAGTTTTTGCTTGCAATAAAGATATAAAAACTTTTCCATTTTTTACAATTCTCAAATAGACTACTGCAGCATATGCGAATTTAGATGCATCAGCAAAACCATGGATCTCAACTACGTCAACTCCAGGATCAAAATACAATCAGCGATTGAATTTTAAAGTACTAGGCACCTCAAACGATTGTACCATAGTAACCATTCATTTAAAAGATCAGTAGGGACTACACAATCCCATTCTACTTTACGTACCCAGACTTTTTGCATGAACATTTTTGCTAAAACTATTATAGCAGATAGCCATGCCGAGAGGATCGGAAATTTTTGAAATATTAGACAGTATTATACGCTTACTAATTGGTTTATTGAATTTTGATAAATCGACTAAATCAATTTTGAAGAAAAAGTAATCATCTTTGGGACACCATTGCAAACCTAAAACACCTAAACTAAAATTACTGTTAAAATCTGTCCCAGATTTGTCTGCTCTAACACACAAGTCTACTTCTTCTAATAATTTACTATCATTGGATAAGAACTTATGCAGTTCATATCCTCCCAACTTACAAATTTCCCTTAACTGATTTAACTTATCAGTACTTTCTTCTAAAGTATAACCACCTGAAATGGTATCATCCATATAAACCTCGTTATCTAAAACACTAGCACCAAGAGGAAATTTTAAGCGTTCATCTTCCGCCAATTGTCTTAAACAGCGAATTACCAAATATGGACTTGAAACTAAACCATAAGTTACGGTTTCTAATAAATAAACTTTAAATGGTTGAGATTTATCAAGACGCCATAAAGTTGCTGGATAATATTGATCATCAACGTGAACTCTAATATGCCTACAAATTTGTTTAATATCAGAAATAAAAACATATTTATATTTTCGCCATGATAAAATAAGTCCCGATAAATCCAATACTAAATTTTCACCTGTATAACAAACTTTGTTATTAGATAGGCCATTTTCTGCTTCTGCTGATCCATTAAAAACTGACCTGAATTTTGTGGTAAGATGATCTTCTATTAGTATTCCAAAATGAGGAATAAAATATTTAACTTTACGAATTTCGAAATCTTTTGCCTCTCTCATGTGACCTTCATCAATATAATCTTGAAAGAAATCTGAATTTATTTGCTTTAAATTTTGATTTTTTGTAAATTTTCTCTCAAGAGTTGAAAGAAATCTGAATTTATTTCCTTTAAATTTTGATTTTTTGTAAATTTTCTCTCAAGAGTTAGTAACATGAGCTAATTTCATCTCTATTTAGGAAAATTGGAAGCCTAACTACAAAACGATCTGAACGAAGTATAGAGTAAGTATTTTTGAAGAATACTTCATTAGCTAATTCTTCTTTTGTGAGAAATATCTTTTGATGAAATTCTTCTTGATTCCAAAAGAATTGTAACAATAAATCAATTTTTTCTTCTTCAGCAATATGAAAAGCAGAAACTTTATGAAAGTAATACAATGAAAGTAATACAAATTGTGACTCTAAAATTTTATCATATTTTTCAGATATTTCACTTTTTAACTAAATTTTCAATAAATTCAATTTTTCCCAAAAATAGCAAGTTTTTTATTTTAACTTTATTTTGACACTGGTTTTATGTAATTTCGTTCAAATCGGTTCGAGTCTCACAATAAAACACAAAGACATACAGACACACAAATAAATTATTAAAAATATTGAATACACTTTGAAGTTTATTTAATTTAACAAGGTTTTCAATAAAAATTTTACTTTTATATGTAATATTTTTATATAGCACTAAAAATTATTTGGTATAATAAATAATACATTGAAAAACCGGTACCGTTGAATCAATGACTTTAAAGCAATTGATATATGCCAATGACGGATATCATAAATTCAAAGGCGAGATTAAAATTATTTCAAATATTTAAAGGCTATTGAAGTGATTATCATATACATCACTTCAATGTATAATTAATAGAAAATAAATAAAAATTTTTTTTTGTTTTTATTTTTAATTTACTTTATTTTAATGATTCCTCCCCCCCCCTGCTTATCTGTTTTTTCTCACATACAGCAGGGTGTTGTTATATTTATTAATTATTTTTTTATTTTTTTTTTATTTATTTTTTTTAATTATTATTACATTTTTAATTACATTTTTGGAATTAATTTATTTTTTGTAAATTTATTATCAAATAAAAAAACTGAGACATCATCCGGGAATCGAACCGAGGACCGTTGTGAACCGTGTTGATCAGTACGCAGCAACTTTATCCATTACACCAGCAGGACACTTTGATATAATAAAAAAATTTTGAAGACTATATGTTACAGATAATAATTTTCCCACTCCTTTTTTTAATAATCAGAGTAATTTAAGTATATCTAGCAAAATGCATATTTAAAAATATTAATTAAATCTAATCATGAATTATTTTCAGGAAATTCCATTTCTTTATATAATAGTAATAATATAATGAATAACAATAATATAAACAAAAACACACCCAGGCGCGCGCCATTAAAAGCCATATATACTATCGGTTTAAAAACGATAGAGACCTCCCCGAAATTGCTAATATCTCGGTCAATGTGATGCGCTGCACGAAATTCTACCTGACCTTTAGAAAATTTTTGTCTAAAAGAATAGAAATATTTTTTTTACAATTATTGAAAACATAATTTATGAAAACAATGCTGAGAATAATAATTAAAATTCTTTTCATGAAAATTCGTTTACTTTTTTGATGCTGTTATCAAACTAGCAAACCCACGTGCAAGAAATTCAGAATTTACAATCTAGTGATTAATACCTATCGATTAAAAAAAAAAACTCATTGATACGATAATTTGAACCGATTTTGATCTGATTTTGATAAAAAAAGTTTGAAGGGTTATAAATCTATATTTTATCAATATTTTTTAAAAATTCCAACGGCCCCAGGAAGTGAAAGAGTCAAAGAACCCACAGTTAAATTTTCATCAAAAATTATTAATTTTTAGTATAAAAAATCGACCGTTGAAAATGACCATTAAAAAAAAATCGTGGTAATCACAGTTTTTTCACCTACTTATTGCTGTAACTTATTTTTAAAAATTTACAATCTTATGCTATGGGAGTACATGAATAAATTTCGCTGAATTTTTTTTTTACCCGAATCAATTACGAATATTTTTGACCGAGATATTAGCAATTTACGGGAGGTCTCTATCGTTTTTAAACCGATTCGCTCCCTGCGTCGAGGTAGAGGGAAGAATTGAGATTCGATTGATGCGCCCTCAATAGAGATTAAACAAATATTTTTCGGGCCGAATTGTTTATCTTAGTATGCAAATTTTTTAAAAAATACTATTATTTTATTATTAAAAAATGTTGGATAGGATTCATGGGGCTTATTTTGTATTGCAAATAGTAAAAATAAATTTAATAAAAACCCAGGAATAAAATTAATTTATTTTTCTCACACAAAGAGTAGAGAAGACGAATGAAAATAAATGGATCCAATCATTAAGAAGAGCAAAGGGATTAAAATCCTTTAAAATTTGTTTTATTTTAAATAATTGTACACATAATATATTTTTTTAATTTCTTATTACTTCAAGAAAGGGAGACTAAAATTACTTGAAAGTGCCGATTATGTCGATGTCAGGCCAACAGCGGTTGAAAATAAAACTTCAAAAGACGTACTTTTAGATTAACCAACTATTACATCTCCATCGGGGTAGAAAATTCCAAATAATTAGGGCAAAAAAATTTTTTTTTAGTTTTTTCAAATTATCTCTTTAACGGTTAAAAATATAAAAAATTTACCCCAATAAAAAAATGATGGCGAGAAAAATTTACAAAAAAAATGTTATTACAAAATTTTTCGTAGGAACATTATTTTCCACGGAAAATGAAAATTAAGTTAGCGCAAAATAACACGCTTTGTAAAAATAAAAACTTTTACTGCTTTAGAGTGATAAAGTTTGATTGTATTAAAAAAAGATATAGAGTTGCAAAATAAAACAATTTATTTTCCATAAAAATACATAATTTTATTTATAATATGTTATTCATATGTATTATTAAATAAATAAACTACAATTTTTTCTTAAACACACGTAAAATATAGACGCTATACATAGACAGATGCTGACTAAACAACAGTAATATTGTATGAATTCGTAGAGTACGCAGGCGCACTATGTATTAAGAGGGGAAATATACATATACAAAATCACAAAGAGCTCAAAAGAAACCCGTTTCTTTCGAATACCTCAAAACAAAGCGTGAAATCATGCGTGAATAAATCCCGTTTATTTTTGGGTCAATAATGCATATATGAATTTTAACCACAAAAATAAGAAGAAGAACTATTCCTTTAATAAACCCATTTAAAAAATTTTTAAAAATCGATACCATCTTTTCACAATTCCTATTTGAAAAAAAAATAAATATTAGAGTTTTTTACGTTTTCTTGTTTAATTATTGGCCAAAAACAAAAAAAGTAAAAAAGAAAAGCAAAAATTTTTTTGAACCCTTTAAAGTACATAAAATTTGCAAAAAAATAAGCCAAAAATTACATTCATAAGTTAAATTTTAGTACCTTTTTTAGTTACTTTATTTTTAAGATGCGATTTTATGCATTTTTTTTAATTTCCGGAAGCTCTCGAAAATTTGCCTCATTTTGGGTTGGCGAAATATGTGAATTTTTTTTTATGTGAAATAAGGACCCCAACTAATGCTAAAAACAATCGAATAATAATTTTTAAAAAATTTCTAGTCGAACACCCTTTTATTTTTGGCAGAAAAAAAATAAAATTGCTTTTATCCTCATCTGGCCAAAAGGATAAAAATAATTTTTTTTTTTGGTTAAAATAATTTGTTTCTAAATTAAGAAGTATTCATCTTTCGATTAATACATCCAGTTTTTACAGCGCGAAGACGTTTTTTTGTAAGGAACATACACATTACGTTGCGCGTAAAAGAGAATTTCACTTACATTTTTAACTTCATTTTCCGTGGAAAATAATGTTCCTACGAAAAATTTTATAATAACATTTTTTTTGTAAATTTTTCTCGCCATCATTTTTTTATTGGGGTAAATTTTTTACATTTTGAACCGTTAAAGAGATAATTTGAAAAAACTGAAAAAAATTTTTTGTGCCCTAATTATTTGGCATTTTCTACCCCGATGGAGTTGTAATAGTTAGTTAATCTAAAAGTACGTCTTTTGAGTATTGTTTAAAGTTTTATTTTCAAAAGCCGTTGGCCTGACATCGACATAATCGGCACTTTAAGTCTCCCTTTCTTGAACTATATATGAATAATATACAATACTTTTTAGTAAACAAAATATTGGTTTCGTTACAGCATATTTGGTGTTAAATTGTCATTCTTATCCTAAAATTTTACTACAAATTTATTACAAATTATTTTTCTATTATATTTTTCTTGTATATTTATCTCTTAAATTTTTTTTACATGACCAGCAATCGCATATAATTTTTGTACAAACAATAATTTATATTAAGAAGCTCTTTTAAATATATATAGACAACCAAGGGACGTTTTACATAAACAAACTTTTTAAAGGACAAAAATAATCTAACTCTTCAATTGTTAGTTGCATTGATTCATTTTACTTTTTAAAACTTTTCTTGTTTTTTCTTTCAAACATGTTTTCACATGTATTACCTTTAGCGTAACTTTCTTTTAATTGTTCTTTAAGGCTTGGTTTACCACATTCTTTTTCATGATTTCGGTTCGATAAACTTCTTTCTTGGTTTACATAAGATATAACAGCAGCAACATGCTTACATTTCCTTTTTTTGGCTGTATAAAGACAATTACATTCAGTAGAAATGACATTTCTATTATCATTCAACTAAAAAATAAGATTATGCAAAAATTTTAAGAATATTTTCAATTATATTCTGATATTATATTCTATTATACAAACTTACAATTAACTTTATATCAAAATATTGATAAACATTTGTTTTTCTGTCAAATTTCCCAGTAATAATTGTTCTATTATTAATTCTGCGTTCTTCAACATCATAAACAAAGTTAGATTCTATTAATTTTTTGCCTTTTATTGGTGCTTGGGGTTGGAAATCTATTCCATGAAAAATTTTTAAGAACCCTGTTTTCAATACTATATCCATTTTTTACAAATAAAATTCTTAATTTTCCAAAAAAATATGCAAAATTATTATTTCAAATTAAATGTATACACAACAGTACATAACCTTATTAACATAAAAAATAGCTTACTATATACAAAAAATTAAATACATACTTTTCTTTAACTGCTTCCACAAGTGACTTGATACACTTTACAGGTTTTTCAATCATAAATTGTGAAAAAAAATTCATTAATTTAAAATCTTAATGTTTTTTCTGACTTTTCCTATGCTAAACGTACAATTCAGCCCGAAAAAATTAAAAACACCACGTGACCTACTAAACCACGCCTCTCACAGGGAACGAATAGTAGTCTGAGTAATCGGTAAATACGCAGAAGGATAGAAAGAAAAAGAATAGTACCTACACATATGCATAATACGTACTTTTTTTTGTTATTAATAATATTATTGAACTAAAATCAATTTCTACTGATTGAATGTTTTTAAACGTTAAATCAAAATATTAAAAACAATTATTTTGATTGTATGCCCTCTATTAATTCAATCTTATATTCTCATTTATTTTGACGAGAATTTATATCAAAACAATGACGGTCGCTATTGCTTTAATAGCGGCGCTATCGAATCAATGATATTTTCTATTGGCAAAATAATTAAATACGCAGAATTATTGTTATATTCTGTTAGGAAAGACAATTCAGGATATGGAAGAAGATTTGCCATGAGGGTAGAGTTGCCCTTAGCCTTCCTGAAAAAAAATAATTTTTTGTAAAATTGGGCAGATTTGCCCACTAAGAAAAAATAATTGCATTTTATACATGGGAGCAAAAAAATAATGCCCAAAATCACAATTTATCATAATTAACGTGGAAAGAAAATTATGTATTTTCCTTGAACATAAAAAAAGGATTCCCCAGATAACAGTTAATGTGGGGCCTGGGAAATTCTCCGCTCTCGGTTAAAATGTATAAAGTTGGCCTGAATTTTTCGTATATTCATATTTTTTTGTTGATAGGTCCATAAAATATTTTTTGAGTATTTGTATTATTAGGACGGTTTAATATCAGTATGAAATATCATTTTAATTTTAAGGTTATTCTTTGCGGGTGTTTAAAATTTTTTATCTGTTACATTCTTTATGTATTTCCAGTCTCTGATCTCGAATACCGTATCTATTTTTACCCAAAACGATTAAGTCGCAAAAAAAATGCAGGTTATTTATTTCGGTTTCTTATCCCTTTTTTGGTTTTACAAGCAGAGAGTTTTTAATAAAAACAGATACCATAATAGGGTTTAGGAACCCAAAAAACCAAAAGTAACAGACAAAAAGATTTTAAAAAACCGCTTAAGATAACCTCGAAATTCCTATTGCGCGCAACTGGGCCATTTTCGGCGCAATTTTATTGCGTATTTATATGGCTCATTTTCATTTTTTTGCAAAAATAGATTTCAAAAAAATAATATAAAAATCTTGTTTTATAAGCACTATAGTGCTGTAATTTTTAGAAAACATAAAGTAAAAATTTTTTTTAACAAAGGGTCAACTTGTTATTGTCATAAAAACTTAGTCAAATTAAAAAATTTATATCATTGTGGTTTTAAACGATTATTTCTTGAGGTATAAAAAAGTATTTTTATGCTTTTGTGAATAAATACGTAATTTTTTGTCATATTTTAAACTAAAATAGCATCTAAAACATTAATTTAAGGTTAAATTGGTATATCATTAGGTATATCATTAATTATTTAGGTTGGTATATCTAAAATTAAGTGAAATACAAACTTTAAAAAAAAGGAAATAAAAATCCATGCACTTATTTTGCTTAAAACACCAAGTTCTTAATAGGAACGGTAAAGGCTTTTTTGTCATATTTTAGCCACAAATTTTTTTTCAACTTAAAATTATGTTAATTTTTATGGTGTATGGTCAACAACTTTTGGAAATACAAACTTTAAGACAAGAAAATTTGTAAATTCTTACTTCAATCGGTATGTACGACCACGTAACACTATTTTTGCAAAAAAAAATGAAAATGAGCGATATAAGCATATTATATTCAGCATTCACATGAATGTAATTTCTTGAAGGCCACTTGATGATATTATTTGATTCAGCAAAAATTAACAAGTTATTTGGAACGCATCATCATTCTACACATCTTATTTGGCCTGATTCCTTGATATCCAAAACTTTTTATAATCATAAAAATAATTATTGTACTATATTTTTAAAAAACTTTAAAACCAAGAACAAATTTTAAAGTATACAAAAGTTTTAAAAAACCTTTTACAACTTAAAAAAAAAAGAAAAAAATAATAAAAGTAAAAAAATTTTTAAGTCTTGAAAAATTTATACTTAAAGCAGTTTTTTGTGCTCATTTTCATGCTCAATTACTCTTTTTAGTAAGAGTAATTAAAGTTTAAAAAAAAAATAACCCAAAACGAAAAAGTTAGATAAAAAATACGTTTTTTTTACGTAAATTTTTACGTTAAATTTTTCACCTGTGGAAACATTGAGAAACATTCAAAAATCTTTGATTTAAAAGGGGCATGACATTTTGGCTTAATTTTACCCCTACCCAGTAAAAACACAACCCATAAAGAGCTATTTTGTATGTATGACCTGATGTCAAAGTCACTTAAAACTTTCTTTGGTTTTTATAATTGAAGATTTAATGTGATAATACAGCAAAAATAATACGTTTAAAATGATTATCGAAGTATTCCTACTACAAAACATGGATACTAGTTTCTATGATGCATCTTTTGGTTTGGCAAATATTCTTAGGAAATAAATAATTGGTGAACATGCAATAATTGTACCCATGCAGCAACGAATGAGTTAAGTTAACTCAAATAAAATTTAATTATGTAAAATTTTATATGAACATAGATGTAATTACCTTTATTGCTTGATAATAATCTCCTAATAAAGAGTGAAGCCGTAGTAAGCCAACAAGAGAAAAGTATCCTAACATTTTATACAAAGAATGTTTTCCAAAAGGTCCTGCTACAGAATCTGGGTTTCCACCGCTAGCATATACTTCAAGTTGACTTTTAATTTTAGATTTATCAATTAAACAATGTAAAACATTTAGCACAAAAAGTACATCCCAAACTTTGTTATTTTTATTATTTAATGCTTCAATTTCTTCTGGTGTCTTATTAGACAAATTTGCTTGATACTGAGTAAAAGATTGAAATTGATAAACAAATTCATCAATAAGTTCCCATA
Source organism: Anagrus nilaparvatae (assembly GCA_022575985.1). NCBI lineage: Eukaryota > Metazoa > Arthropoda > Insecta > Hymenoptera > Mymaridae > Anagrus > Anagrus nilaparvatae. The sequence continues at coordinate 8,670,493 of JAKSXM010000247.1, read as the reverse complement.
ACCATTGATCTGGTAATTCTAATGGAACAGGTTCATCTGAGTTTAAGATGTAATTAAATAAATCACAATAATTGCAAAATGATCCATAACGATGAGACAAATTGGGTTGCATACGAGCATAAATATGTCGATAATATAGTTCATTATACAAATAAATAAATAGTGTATCTTCATCTACAATATTTGAAATTGACTCATCACTGGGCCAAGGACATTTGTCAAAAAATTGTTCTGATAATTTAGGATAAGTATTTTCATATAAATTTTGAATTTCAAAAATCATTCCTTCATTAATACAATTGCGTAGATAAATAAGAAATTTTTTTACAACGTCAGGTACTTGTTGAAAACTTCGTCCATACCCATCAGAGTGATCTTCAGATGTTCCATAATCATCAAAAGTGTCATACTAGAAGAAACAAAAAGATCAGGTTTTAACTGTAATTATTTATATCATCAAGCAATAATGACTAATTAGCACATTATTAATTGGGACATCATTATTGCTCTTTTTAAAAAGAAAATATAAAATGTTTAATAAATATTAGAAATATTTTTTCACTTAATATTAAAACTTGCAAATATATAAATTTAAGTTACCTGGTCATTATATTCTTCGTACATTTTAATTGATATCTTAAAAACAAATTCTTTACCAATGGTACCTTGTAAAAAATATCAAGATTCAAAAAATCATTTAATAAATTCACGATGCACGCTTAGGTAGGATATCCTGGGTAGGATGTTACAAGCCAACCACATTATACCTAACGTCCACGGTGGCTAGACACCTAACGTGCTTCCTTATCGAAAATGATTTTTATAGAGATCTCTATTGTACATCTCCTATACATCCACGTAAAGCGTTCGATTTTGCGCGACGCCAGCGGGCCCTAACAGGACACATTGCGAACTCATTCCAGTTTTTACTATTACTAGGGGGACACACTAGAGAATTCTTTTGCAACATTTTTGAACTCTTTTTTTCTACTTTCATACACTCTACCGACAAAACGAGAAAATCTGTATGTTAAAACTCGATATTATGGGCGTATTCAAAAATGATTTTTAGTAACCAAATTTATGTTGGAACAAATTCTCTAGACTTTTTTCTGGTGATAAAAGAGGGGGAGGTGAAAAAAAACTGTTCGTAAATGATAGCGAGATTTTGGAGGATTTGAAAAAACTAGGGGTCGCGAGCAGCGTAATTGCTTCGATTTCGTTATAAAAATATTAAGAGTATAAACAATGGAGAATTATTATTACAAGCTATTATTATTTTTCTTTTGACAGTGCTCATTTTACAAAAAAAAAATTTTTTTCGCCATTCGCATAAATACACTCACAATATGGATTGAAATTGAATTGTCATTGTCAAAAGAAAAATAATAATTCTCCATCGTTTATACTCTTAATATTTTTATAACGAAATCGAAGTAATTACGCTGCTCACGACCACTAGTTTGTTCAAATCATCTGAAATCTCGCTGTCATTTACGAACAGTTTTTTTTCACCTCCCCCCATTTTATCCCCAGAAAAATAGTCTAGAGAATTTGTTCCAACATAAATTTGTTACTAAAAATCATTTTCGAATACGCCCTATGTATTTTCTCGTTTAAAAACGAGATTTTGAATAAATCTCGTTTATAAAAAAGAAATAGCGCTGTTTCCTTTATGTAAAAGTGAAATACATAAATTTCTCGTTTTGAAATCCGTTGCGTTCCAAATAAAAATTTTAAAACGAGAAAAGTTAAAAAAACTCTTTTTACAAAAGTGAACTAACTGTGATGCAGCCATAACCTCGAAAACTTTTATTATGTTTATGTGTATTTTCTGCTCCTGTTATATTTATTAAATTTTTTGTTAACTTTAAATAAATTAAATTATATTTTATAAAATATAATATTTAATTTAATAATTTATGTTAAAAAAAAGAGGCACAACTAAAATATGTATAAAATTGCAGTTGGAGTTATATATTATACTGTGAGAAATAGTTTCAAAAATAATAAGTTTCCAGGATAATAATAAAATGAAGTAAATCAAAAATGTATCAACAAAAATTATTTTATGAACAAATTAAACATTATCTGAATTTCAAATCACCAAATTTTTTTAAACAACATTTATTCAATTGATATTCTTATAGATTACCAATCATCGAACTCATATAGCGGTGGATGGTTATAATGAAAATATCAATCCAACTATCTAAACAGAATGTATTCTAATTTGGCACAATGATTAGTTTTCATATATTCTACAATATGTCATCATTATTTAGAATATATTAACAGCAATTCTCTTTCTCATTTACTTACTCAAATTCTAGAAGTTCTATTTTTTTAAGAATACTATATTATGAGTCTTGAATTTGACCTACTCAATAAATTCATCGAAGTGACTACGCTCACCGGAATATCCACGATATCCACGAAGATTATCCACGATATCCACGATATCCACGATAATCCACGATGATCCACGATGATCCACGTTAGAATTTTGATCAACGATATCCACGATAACAAATTTTTTTCACGATAACCACGGAGAATATCCACGATATGCACGGAGAATATCCACGATATCCACGATATGCACGAAAAATATCCACGATATCTACGATTATCGACAAATATCCACGATATACATAGCCCAAATATGAACCAGAGAACTC